>OU343041.1:0-1200000 GCA_910593735.2 Ectemnius lituratus
AATGACTTGAGGAATCGAATGCCGCAAGCAGAATTCAAATCCGAGCCTCCGTTCGGCAGGAAATCGGAGTTATAGTGAAAAACCTATCTTCCAGCATTCTAACTGCCAGAATCGTACTCTGTTGTTGAACAGAAGTGTATCCGAAGTGAAATGACTAGAGGAATCGAATGCCGCAAGCAGAATTCAAATCCGAGCCTCCGTTCGGCAGGAAATCGCAGTTATAGTGAAAAACCTATCTTCCAGCATTCTAACTGCCAGAATCGTACTCTGTTGTTGAACAGAAGTGTATCCGAAGTGAAATGACTAGAGGAATCGAATGCCGCAAGCAGAATTCAAATCCGAGCCTCCGTTCGGCAGGAAATCGCAGTTATAGTGAAAAACCTATCTTCCAGCATTCTAACTGCCAGAATCGTACTCTGTTGTTAAACAGAAGTGTAATCGAAGTGAAATCACTTGAGGAATCGAATGCCGCAAGCAGAATTCAAATCCGAGCCTCCGTTCGGCAGGAAATCGCAGTTATAGTGAAAAACCTATCTTCTAGCATTCTAACGGCCAGAATCGGACTCTGTTGTTGAACAGAAGTGTATCCGAAGTAAAATGACTAGAGGGATCGAATGCCGCAAGCAGAATTCAAATCCGAGCCTCCGTTCGGCAGGAAATCTCAGTTATAGTGAAAAACCTATCTTCCAGCATTCTAACTGCCAGAATCGTACTCTGTTGTTAAACAGAAGTGTAATCGAAGTGAAATGACTTGAGGAATCGAATGCCGCAAGCAGAATTCAAATCCGAGCCTCCGTTCGGCAGGAAATCGCAGTTATAGCTAAAACCTATCTTCCAGCATTCTAACCGCCAGAATCGTACTCTGTTGTTAAACAGAAGTGTAATCGAAGTGAAATGACTTGAGGAATCGAATGCCGCAAGCAGAATTCAAATCCGAGCCTCCGTTCGGCAGGAAATCGGAGTTATAGTGAAAAACCTATCTTCCAGCATTCTAACTGCCAGAATCGTACTCTGTTGTTGAACAGAAGTGTATCCGAAGTGAAATGACTAGAGGAATCGAATGCCGCAAGCAGAATTCAAATCCGAGCCTCCCTTCGGCAGGAAATCGCAGTTATAGTGAAAAACCTATCTTCCAGCATTCTAACTGCCAGAATCGTACTCTGTTGTTGAACAGAAGTGTATCCGAAGTGAAATGACTAGAGGAATCGAATGCCGCAAGCAGAATTCAAATCCGAGCCTCCGTTCGGCAGGAAATCGCAGTTATAGCTAAAACCTATCTTCCAGCATTCTAACCGCCAGAATCGTACTCTGTTGTTGAACAGAAGTGTATCCGAAGTGAAATGACTAGAGGAACCGAATGCCGCAAGCAGAATTCAAATCCGAGCCTCCGTTCGGCAGGAAATCGCAGTTATAGCTAAAACCTATCTTCCAGCATTCTAACCGCCAGAATCGTACTCTGTTGTTGAACAGAAGTGTATCCGAAGTAAAATGACTAGAGGGATCGAATGCCGCAAGCAGAATTCAAATCCGAGCCTGCGTTCGGCAGGTTATCGCAGTTATAGTGAAAAACCTATCTTCCAGCATTCTAACTGCCAGAATCGTACTCTGTTGTTAAGCAGAAGTGTAATCGAAGTGAAATGACTTGAGGAATCGAATGCCGCAAGCAGAATTCAAATCCGAGCCTCCGTTCGGCAGGAAATCGCAGTTATAGTGAAAAACCTATCTTCCAGCATTCTGACTGCCAGAATCGTACTCTGTTGTTAAACAGAAGTGTATCCGAAGTAAAATGACTAGAGGGATCGAATGCCGCAAGCAGAATTCAAATCCGTGCCTCCGTTCGGCAGGAAATCGCAGTTATAGTGAAAAACCTATCTTCCAGCATTCTAACTGCCAGAATCGTACTCTGTTGTTAAACAGAAGTGTAATCGAAGTGAAATGACTTGAGGAATCGAATGCCGCAAGCAGAATTCAAATCCGAGCCTCCCTTCGGCAGGAAATCGCAGTTATAGTGAAAAACCTATCTTCCAGCATTCTAACTGCCAGAATCGTACTCTGTTGTTGAACAGAAGTGTATCCGAAGTGAAATGACTAGAGGAATCGAATGCCGCAAGCAGAATTCAAATCCGAGCCTCCGTTCGGCAGGAAATCGCAGTTATAGCTAAAACCTATCTTCCAGCATTCTAACCGCCAGAATCGTACTCTGTTGTTGAACAGAAGTGTATCCGAAGTGAAATGACTAGAGGAACCGAATGCCGCAAGCAGAATTCAAATCCGAGCCTCCGTTCGGCAGGAAATCGCAGTTATAGCTAAAACCTATCTTCCAGCATTCTAACCGCCAGAATCGTACTCTGTTGTTAAACAGAAGTGTAATCGAAGTGAAATCACTTGAGGAATCGAATGCCACAAGCAGAATTCAAATCCGAGCCTCCGTTCGGCAGGAAATCGCAGTTATAGCTAAAACCTATCTTCCAGCATTCTAACCGCCAGAATTGTACTCTGTTGTTGAACAGAAGTGTATCCGAAGTGAAATGACTAGAGGAATCGAATGCCGTAAGCAGAATTCAAATCCGAGCCTCCGTTCGGCAGGAAATCGCAGTTATAGCTAAAACCTATCTTCCAGCATTCTAACCGCCAGAATTGTACTCTGTTGTTGAACAGAAGTGTATCCGAAGTGAAATGACTAGAGGAATCGAATGCCGTAAGCAGAATTCAAATCCGAGCCTCCGTTCGGCAGGAAATCGCAGTTATAGCTAAAACCTATCTTCTAGCATTCTAACGGCCAGAATCGTACTCTGTTGTTAAGCAGAAGTGTAATCGAAGTGAAATGACTTGAGGAATCGAATGCCGCAAGCAGAATTCAAATCCGAGCCTCCGTTCGGCAGGAAATCGGAGTTATAGTGAAAAACCTATCTTCCAGCATTCTAACTGCCAGAATCGTACTCTGTTGTTGAACAGAAGTGTATCCGAAGTGAAATGACTAGAGGAATCGAATGCCGCAAGCAGAATTCAAATCCGAGCCTCCGTTCGGCAGGAAATCTCAGTTATAGTGAAAAACCTATCTTCCAGCATTCTAACTGCCAGAATCGTACTCTGTTGTTAAACAGAAGTGTAATCGAAGTGAAATGACTTGAGGAATCGAATGCCGCAAGCAGAATTCAAATCCGAGCCTCCGTTCGGCAGGAAATCGCAGTTATAGCTAAAACCTATCTTCCAGCATTCTAACCGCCAGAATCGTACTCTGTTGTTGAACAGAAGTGTATCCGAAGCGAAATGACTAGAGGAATCGAATGCCGCAAGCAGAATTCAAATCCGAGCCTCCGTTCGGCAGGAAATCGCAGTTATAGTGAAAAACCTATCTTCCAGCATTCTAACTGCCAGAATCGTACTCTGTTGTTGAACAGAAGTGTATCCGAAGTGAAATGACTAGAGGAATCGAATGCCGCAAGCAGAATTCAAATCCGAGCCTCCGTTCGGCAGGAAATCGCAGTTATAGCTAAAACCTATCTTCCAGCATTCTAACCGCCAGAATCGTACTCTGTTGTTGAACAGAAGTGTATCCGAAGTGAAATGACTAGAGGAATCGAATGCCGCAAGCAGAATTCAAATCCGAGCCTCCCTTCGGCAGGAAATCGCAGTTATAGTGAAAAACCTATCTTCCAGCATTCTAACTGCCAGAATCGTACTCTGTTGTTGAACAGAAGTGTATCCGAAGTGAAATGACTAGAGGAATCGAATGCCGCAAGCAGAATTCAAATCCGAGCCTCCGTTCGGCAGGAAATCGCAGTTATAGCTAAAACCTATCTTCCAGCATTCTAACCGCCAGAATCGTACTCTGTTGTTGAACAGAAGTGTATCCGAAGTGAAATGACTAGAGGAACCGAATGCCGCAAGCAGAATTCAAATCCGAGCCTCCGTTCGGCAGGAAATCGCAGTTATAGCTAAAACCTATCTTCCAGCATTCTAACTGCCAGAATCGTACTCTGTTGTTGAACAGAAGTGTATCCGAAGTGAAATGACTAGAGGAATCGAATGCCGCAAGCAGAATTCAAATCCGAGCCTCCGTTCGGCAGGAAATCGCAGTTATAGCTAAAACCTATCTTCCAGCATTCTAACCGCCAGAATCGTACTCTGTTGTTGAACAGAAGTGTATCCGAAGTGAAATGACTAGAGGAACCGAATGCCGCAAGCAGAATTCAAATCCGAGCCTCCGTTCGGCAGGAAATCGCAGTTATAGCTAAAACCTATCTTCCAGCATTCTAACCGCCAGAATCGTACTCTGTTGTTGAACAGAAGTGTATCCGAAGTAAAATGACTAGAGGGATCGAATGCCGCAAGCAGAATTCAAATCCGAGCCTGCGTTCGGCAGGTTATCGCAGTTATAGTGAAAAACCTATCTTCCAGCATTCTAACTGCCAGAATCGTACTCTGTTGTTAAGCAGAAGTGTAATCGAAGTGAAATGACTTGAGGAATCGAATGCCGCAAGCAGAATTCAAATCCGAGCCTCCGTTCGGCAGGAAATCGCAGTTATAGTGAAAAACCTATCTTCCAGCATTCTGACTGCCAGAATCGTACTCTGTTGTTAAACAGAAGTGTATCCGAAGTGAAATGACTAGAGGGATCGAATGCCGCAAGCAGAATTCAAATCCGTGCCTCCGTTCGGCAGGAAATCGCAGTTATAGTGAAAAACCTATCTTCCAGCATTCTAACTGCCAGAATCGTACTCTGTTGTTAAACAGAAGTGTAATCGAAGTGAAATGACTTGAGGAATCGAATGCCGCAAGCAGAATTCAAATCCGAGCCTCCCTTCGGCAGGAAATCGCAGTTATAGTGAAAAACCTATCTTCCAGCATTCTAACTGCCAGAATCGTACTCTGTTGTTGAACAGAAGTGTATCCGAAGTGAAATGACTAGAGGAATCGAATGCCGCAAGCAGAATTCAAATCCGAGCCTCCGTTCGGCAGGAAATCGCAGTTATAGCTAAAACCTATCTTCCAGCATTCTAACCGCCAGAATCGTTCTCTGTTGTTGAACAGAAGTGTATCCGAAGTGAAATGACTAGAGGAACCGAATGCCGCAAGCAGAATTCAAATCCGAGCCTCCGTTCGGCAGGAAATCGCAGTTATAGCTAAAACCTATCTTCCAGCATTCTGACTGCCAGAATCGTACTCTGTTGTTAAACAGAAGTGTAATCGAAGTGAAATCACTTGAGGAATCGAATGCCGCAAGCAGAATTCAAATCCGAGCCTCCGTTCGGCAGGAAATCGCAGTTATAGCTAAAACCTATCTTCCAGCATTCTAACCGCCAGAATTGTACTCTGTTGTTGAACAGAAGTGTATCCGAAGTGAAATGACTAGAGGAATCGAATGCCGTAAGCAGAATTCAAATCCGAGCCTCCGTTCGGCAGGAAATCGCAGTTATAGCTAAAACCTATCTTCCAGCATTCTAACCGCCAGAATCGTACTCTGTTGTTGAACAGAAGTGTATCCGAAGTGAAATGACTAGAGGAATCGAATGCCGTAAGCAGAATTCAAATCCGAGCCTCCGTTCGGCAGGAAATCGCAGTTATAGCTAAAACCTATCTTCTAGCATTCTAACGGCCAGAATCGTACTCTGTTGTTAAGCAGAAGTGTAATCGAAGTGAAATGACTTGAGGAATCGAATGCCGCAAGCAGAATTCAAATCCGAGCCTCCGTTCGGCAGGAAATCGGAGTTATAGTGAAAAACCTATCTTCCAGCATTCTAACTGCCAGAATCGTACTCTGTTGTTGAACAGAAGTGTATCCGAAGTGAAATGACTAGAGGAATCGAATGCCGCAAGCAGAATTCAAATCCGAGCCTCCGTTCGGCAGGAAATCGCAGTTATAGTGAAAAACCTATCTTCCAGCATTCTAACTGCCAGAATCGTACTCTGTTGTTGAACAGAAGTGTATCCGAAGTGAAATGACTAGAGGAATCGAATGCCGCAAGCAGAATTCAAATCCGAGCCTCCGTTCGGCAGGAAATCGCAGTTATAGTGAAAAACCTATCTTCCAGCATTCTAACTGCCAGAATCGTACTCTGTTGTTAAACAGAAGTGTAATCGAAGTGAAATCACTTGAGGAATCGAATGCCGCAAGCAGAATTCAAATCCGAGCCTCCGTTCGGCAGGAAATCGCAGTTATAGTGAAAAACCTATCTTCTAGCATTCTAACGGCCAGAATCGGACTCTGTTGTTGAACAGAAGTGTATCCGAAGTAAAATGACTAGAGGGATCGAATGCCGCAAGCAGAATTCAAATCCGAGCCTCCGTTCGGCAGGAAATCTCAGTTATAGTGAAAAACCTATCTTCCAGCATTCTAACTGCCAGAATCGTACTCTGTTGTTAAACAGAAGTGTAATCGAAGTGAAATGACTTGAGGAATCGAATGCCGCAAGCAGAATTCAAATCCGAGCCTCCGTTCGGCAGGAAATCGCAGTTATAGCTAAAACCTATCTTCCAGCATTCTAACCGCCAGAATCGTACTCTGTTGTTAAACAGAAGTGTAATCGAAGTGAAATGACTTGAGGAATCGAATGCCGCAAGCAGAATTCAAATCCGAGCCTCCGTTCGGCAGGAAATCGGAGTTATAGTGAAAAACCTATCTTCCAGCATTCTAACTGCCAGAATCGTACTCTGTTGTTGAACAGAAGTGTATCCGAAGTGAAATGACTAGAGGAATCGAATGCCGCAAGCAGAATTCAAATCCGAGCCTCCCTTCGGCAGGAAATCGCAGTTATAGTGAAAAACCTATCTTCCAGCATTCTAACTGCCAGAATCGTACTCTGTTGTTGAACAGAAGTGTATCCGAAGTGAAATGACTAGAGGAATCGAATGCCGCAAGCAGAATTCAAATCCGAGCCTCCGTTCGGCAGGAAATCGCAGTTATAGCTAAAACCTATCTTCCAGCATTCTAACCGCCAGAATCGTACTCTGTTGTTGAACAGAAGTGTATCCGAAGTGAAATGACTAGAGGAACCGAATGCCGCAAGCAGAATTCAAATCCGAGCCTCCGTTCGGCAGGAAATCGCAGTTATAGCTAAAACCTATCTTCCAGCATTCTAACCGCCAGAATCGTACTCTGTTGTTGAACAGAAGTGTATCCGAAGTAAAATGACTAGAGGGATCGAATGCCGCAAGCAGAATTCAAATCCGAGCCTGCGTTCGGCAGGTTATCGCAGTTATAGTGAAAAACCTATCTTCCAGCATTCTAACTGCCAGAATCGTACTCTGTTGTTAAGCAGAAGTGTAATCGAAGTGAAATGACTTGAGGAATCGAATGCCGCAAGCAGAATTCAAATCCGAGCCTCCGTTCGGCAGGAAATCGCAGTTATAGTGAAAAACCTATCTTCCAGCATTCTGACTGCCAGAATCGTACTCTGTTGTTAAACAGAAGTGTATCCGAAGTAAAATGACTAGAGGGATCGAATGCCGCAAGCAGAATTCAAATCCGTGCCTCCGTTCGGCAGGAAATCGCAGTTATAGTGAAAAACCTATCTTCCAGCATTCTAACTGCCAGAATCGTACTCTGTTGTTAAACAGAAGTGTAATCGAAGTGAAATGACTTGAGGAATCGAATGCCGCAAGCAGAATTCAAATCCGAGCCTCCCTTCGGCAGGAAATCGCAGTTATAGTGAAAAACCTATCTTCCAGCATTCTAACTGCCAGAATCGTACTCTGTTGTTGAACAGAAGTGTATCCGAAGTGAAATGACTAGAGGAATCGAATGCCGCAAGCAGAATTCAAATCCGAGCCTCCGTTCGGCAGGAAATCGCAGTTATAGCTAAAACCTATCTTCCAGCATTCTAACCGCCAGAATCGTACTCTGTTGTTGAACAGAAGTGTATCCGAAGTGAAATGACTAGAGGAACCGAATGCCGCAAGCAGAATTCAAATCCGAGCCTCCGTTCGGCAGGAAATCGCAGTTATAGCTAAAACCTATCTTCCAGCATTCTGACTGCCAGAATCGTACTCTGTTGTTAAACAGAAGTGTAATCGAAGTGAAATCACTTGAGGAATCGAATGCCACAAGCAGAATTCAAATCCGAGCCTCCGTTCGGCAGGAAATCGCAGTTATAGCTAAAACCTATCTTCCAGCATTCTAACCGCCAGAATTGTACTCTGTTGTTGAACAGAAGTGTATCCGAAGTGAAATGACTAGAGGAATCGAATGCCGTAAGCAGAATTCAAATCCGAGCCTCCGTTCGGCAGGAAATCGCAGTTATAGCTAAAACCTATCTTCCAGCATTCTAACCGCCAGAATTGTACTCTGTTGTTGAACAGAAGTGTATCCGAAGTGAAATGACTAGAGGAATCGAATGCCGTAAGCAGAATTCAAATCCGAGCCTCCGTTCGGCAGGAAATCGCAGTTATAGCTAAAACCTATCTTCTAGCATTCTAACGGCCAGAATCGTACTCTGTTGTTAAGCAGAAGTGTAATCGAAGTGAAATGACTTGAGGAATCGAATGCCGCAAGCAGAATTCAAATCCGAGCCTCCGTTCGGCAGGAAATCGGAGTTATAGTGAAAAACCTATCTTCCAGCATTCTAACTGCCAGAATCGTACTCTGTTGTTGAACAGAAGTGTATCCGAAGTGAAATGACTAGAGGAATCGAATGCCGCAAGCAGAATTCAAATCCGAGCCTCCGTTCGGCAGGAAATCTCAGTTATAGTGAAAAACCTATCTTCCAGCATTCTAACTGCCAGAATCGTACTCTGTTGTTAAACAGAAGTGTAATCGAAGTGAAATGACTTGAGGAATCGAATGCCGCAAGCAGAATTCAAATCCGAGCCTCCGTTCGGCAGGAAATCGCAGTTATAGCTAAAACCTATCTTCCAGCATTTTAACCGCCAGAATCGTACTCTGTTGTTGAACAGAAGTGTATCCGAAGCGAAATGACTAGAGGAATCGAATGCCGCAAGCAGAATTCAAATCCGAGCCTCCGTTCGGCAGGAAATCGCAGTTATAGTGAAAAACCTATCTTCCAGCATTCTAACTGCCAGAATCGTACTCTGTTGTTGAACAGAAGTGTATCCGAAGTGAAATGACTAGAGGAATCGAATGCCGCAAGCAGAATTCAAATCCGAGCCTCCGTTCGGCAGGAAATCGCAGTTATAGCTAAAACCTATCTTCCAGCATTCTAACCGCCAGAATCGTACTCTGTTGTTGAACAGAAGTGTATCCGAAGTGAAATGACTAGAGGGATCGAATGCCGCAAGCAGAATTCAAATCCGAGCCTCCCTTCGGCAGGAAATCGCAGTTATAGTGAAAAACCTATCTTCCAGCATTCTAACTGCCAGAATCGTACTCTGTTGTTGAACAGAAGTGTATCCGAAGTGAAATGACTAGAGGAATCGAATGCCGCAAGCAGAATTCAAATCCGAGCCTCCGTTCGGCAGGAAATCGCAGTTATAGCTAAAACCTATCTTCCAGCATTCTAACCGCCAGAATCGTACTCTGTTGTTGAACAGAAGTGTATCCGAAGTGAAATGACTAGAGGAACCGAATGCCGCAAGCAGAATTCAAATCCGAGCCTCCGTTCGGCAGGAAATCGCAGTTATAGCTAAAACCTATCTTCCAGCATTCTAACCGCCAGAATCGTACTCTGTTGTTGAACAGAAGTGTATCCGAAGTAAAATGACTAGAGGGATCGAATGCCGCAAGCAGAATTCAAATCCGAGCCTGCGTTCGGCAGGTTATCGCAGTTATAGTGAAAAACCTATCTTCCAGCATTCTAACTGCCAGAATCGTACTCTGTTGTTAAGCAGAAGTGTAATCGAAGTGAAATGACTTGAGGAATCGAATGCCTCAAGCAGAATTCAAATCCGAGCCTCCGTTCGGCAGGAAATCGCAGTTATAGTGAAAAACCTATCTTCCAGTATTCTGACTGCCAGAATCGTACTCTGTTGTTAAACAGAAGTGTATCCGAAGTAAAATGACTAGAGGGATCGAATGCCGCAAGCAGAATTCAAATCCGTGCCTCCGTTCGGCAGGAAATCGCAGTTATAGTGAAAAACCTATCTTCCAGCATTCTAACTGCCAGAATCGTACTCTGTTGTTAAACAGAAGTGTAATCGAAGTGAAATGACTTGAGGAATCGAATGCCGCAAGCAGAATTCAAATCCGAGCCTCCCTTCGGCAGGAAATCGCAGTTATAGTGAAAAACCTATCTTCCAGCATTCTAACTGCCAGAATCGTACTCTGTTGTTGAACAGAAGTGTATCCGAAGTGAAATGACTAGAGGAATCGAATGCCGCAAGCAGAATTCAAATCCGAGCCTCCGTTCGGCAGGAAATCGCAGTTATAGCTAAAACCTATCTTCCAGCATTCTAACCGCCAGAATCGTACTCTGTTGTTGAACAGAAGTGTATCCGAAGTGAAATGACTAGAGGAATCGAATGCCGCAAGCAGAATTCAAATCCGAGCCTCCGTTCGGCAGGAAATCGGAGTTATAGTGAAAAACCTATCTTCCAGCATTCTAACTGCCAGAATCGTACTCTGTTGTTGAACAGAAGTGTATCCGAAGTGAAATGACTAGAGGAATCGAATGCCGCAAGCAGAATTCAAATCCGAGCCTCCGTTCGGCAGGAAATCGCAGTTATAGTGAAAAACCTATCTTCCAGCATTCTAACTGCCAGAATCGTACTCTGTTGTTGAACAGAAGTGTATCCGAAGTGAAATGACTAGAGGAATCGAATGCCGCAAGCAGAATTCAAATCCGAGCCTCCGTTCGGCAGGAAATCGCAGTTATAGTGAAAAACCTATCTTCCAGCATTCTAACTGCCAGAATCGTACTCTGTTGTTAAACAGAAGTGTAATCGAAGTGAAATCACTTGAGGAATCGAATGCCGCAAGCAGAATTCAAATCCGAGCCTCCGTTCGGCAGGAAATCGCAGTTATAGTGAAAAACCTATCTTCTAGCATTCTAACGGCCAGAATCGGACTCTGTTGTTGAACAGAAGTGTATCCGAAGTAAAATGACTAGAGGGATCGAATGCCGCAAGCAGAATTCAAATCCGAGCCTCCGTTCGGCAGGAAATCTCAGTTATAGTGAAAAACCTATCTTCCAGCATTCTAACTGCCAGAATCGTACTCTGTTGTTAAACAGAAGTGTAATCGAAGTGAAATGACTTGAGGAATCGAATGCCGCAAGCAGAATTCAAATCCGAGCCTCCGTTCGGCAGGAAATCGCAGTTATAGCTAAAACCTATCTTCCAGCATTCTAACCGCCAGAATCGTACTCTGTTGTTAAACAGAAGTGTAATCGAAGTGAAATCACTTGAGGAATCGAATGCCGCAAGCCGAATTCAAATCCGAGCCTCCGTTCGGCAGGAAATCGCAGTTATAGTGAAAAACCTATCTTCCAGCATTCTAACTGCCAGAATCGTACTCTGTTGTTAAACAGAAGTGTAATCGAAGTGAAATGACTTGAGGAATCGAATGCCGCAAGCAGAATTCAAATCCGAGCCTCCGTTCGGCAGGAAATCGCAGTTATAGTGAAAAACCTATCTTCCAGCATTCTAACTGCCAGAATCATACTCTGTTGTTAAACAGAAGTGTATCCGAAGTGAAATGACTAGAGGAATCGAATGCCACAAGCAGAATTCAAATCCGAGCCTCCGTTCGGCAGGAAATCGCAGTTATAGTGAAAAACCTATCTTCCAGCATTCTAATTGCCAGAATCGTACTCTGTTGTTAAACAGAAGTGTAATCGAAGTGAAATGACTTGAGGAATCGAATGCCGCAAGCAGAATTCAAATCCGAGCCTCCGTTCGGCAGGAAATCGCAGTTATAGCTAAAACCTATCTTCCAGCATTCTAACCGCCAGAATCGTACTCTGTTGTTGAACAGAAGTGTATCCGAAGCGAAATGACTAGAGGAATCGAATGCCGCAAGCAGAATTCAAATCCGAGCCTCCGTTCGGCAGGAAATCGCAGTTATAGTGAAAAACCTATCTTCCAGCATTCTAACTGCCAGAATCGTACTCTGTTGTTGAACAGAAGTGTATCCGAAGTGAAATGACTAGAGGAATCGAATGCCGCAAGCAGAATTCAAATCCGAGCCTCCGTTCGGCAGGAAATCGCAGTTATAGCTAAAACCTATCTTCCAGCATTCTAACCGCCAGAATCGTACTCTGTTGTTGAACAGAAGTGTATCCGAAGTGAAATGACTAGAGGAATCGAATGCCGCAAGCAGAATTCAAATCCGAGCCTCCCTTCGGCAGGAAATCGCAGTTATAGTGAAAAACCTATCTTCCAGCATTCTAACTGCCAGAATCGTACTCTGTTGTTGAACAGAAGTGTATCCGAAGTGAAATGACTAGAGGAATCGAATGCCGCAAGCAGAATTCAAATCCGAGCCTCCGTTCGGCAGGAAATCGCAGTTATAGTGAAAAACCTATCTTCCAGCATTCTAATTGCCAGAATCGTACTCTGTTGTTAAACAGAAGTGTAATCGAAGTGAAATGACTTGAGGAATCGAATGCCGCAAGCAGAATTCAAATCCGAGCCTCCGTTCGGCAGGAAATCGCAGTTATAGCTAAAACCTATCTTCCAGCATTCTAACCGCCAGAATCGTACTCTGTTGTTGAACAGAAGTGTATCCGAAGTGAAATGACTAGAGGAATCGAATGCCGCAAGCAGAATTCAAATCCGAGCCTCCCTTCGGCAGGAAATCGCAGTTATAGTGAAAAACCTATCTTCCAGCATTCTAACTGCCAGAATCGTACTCTGTTGTTAAGCAGAAGTGTAATCGAAGTGAAATGACTTGAGGAATCGAATGCCGCAAGCAGAATTCAAATCCGAGCCTCTGTTCGGCAGGAAATCGCAGTTATAGTGAAAAACCTATCTTCCAGCATTCTGACTGCCAGAATCGTACTCTGTTGTTAAACAGAAGTGTATCCGAAGTAAAATGACTAGAGGGATCGAATGCCGCAAGCAGAATTCAAATCCGTGCCTCCGTTCGGCAGGAAATCGCAGTTATAGTGAAAAACCTATCTTCCAGCATTCTAACTGCCAGAATCGTACTCTGTTGTTAAACAGAAGTGTAATCGAAGTGAAATGACTTGAGGAATCGAATGCCGCAAGCAGAATTCAAATCCGAGCCTCCCTTCGGCAGGAAATCGCAGTTATAGTGAAAAACCTATCTTCCAGCATTCTAACTGCCAGAATCGTACTCTGTTGTTGAACAGAAGTGTATCCGAAGTGAAATGACTAGAGGAATCGAATGCCGCAAGCAGAATTCAAATCCGAGCCTCCGTTCGGCAGGAAATCGCAGTTATAGCTAAAACCTATCTTCCAGCATTCTAACCGCCAGAATCGTACTCTGTTGTTGAACAGAAGTGTATCCGAAGTGAAATGACTAGAGGAACCGAATGCCGCAAGCAGAATTCAAATCCGAGCCTCCGTTCGGCAGGAAATCGCAGTTATAGCTAAAACCTATCTTCCAGCATTCTGACTGCCAGAATCGTACTCTGTTGTTAAACAGAAGTGTAATCGAAGTGAAATCACTTGAGGAATCGAATGCCACAAGCAGAATTCAAATCCGAGCCTCCGTTCGGCAGGAAATCGCAGTTATAGCTAAAACCTATCTTCCAGCATTCTAACCGCCAGAATTGTACTCTGTTGTTGAACAGAAGTGTATCCGAAGTGAAATGACTAGAGGAATCGAATGCCGTAAGCAGAATTCAAATCCGAGCCTCCGTTCGGCAGGAAATCGCAGTTATAGCTAAAACCTATCTTCCAGCATTCTAACCGCCAGAATTGTACTCTGTTGTTGAACAGAAGTGTATCCGAAGTGAAATGACTAGAGGAATCGAATGCCGTAAGCAGAATTCAAATCCGAGCCTCCGTTCGGCAGGAAATCGCAGTTATAGCTAAAACCTATCTTCTAGCATTCTAACGGCCAGAATCGTACTCTGTTGTTAAGCAGAAGTGTAATCGAAGTGAAATGACTTGAGGAATCGAATGCCGCAAGCAGAATTCAAATCCGAGCCTCCGTTCGGCAGGAAATCGGAGTTATAGTGAAAAACCTATCTTCCAGCATTCTAACTGCCAGAATCGTACTCTGTTGTTGAACAGAAGTGTATCCGAAGTGAAATGACTAGAGGAATCGAATGCCGCAAGCAGAATTCAAATCCGAGCCTCCGTTCGGCAGGAAATCTCAGTTATAGTGAAAAACCTATCTTCCAGCATTCTAACTGCCAGAATCGTACTCTGTTGTTAAACAGAAGTGTAATCGAAGTGAAATGACTTGAGGAATCGAATGCCGCAAGCAGAATTCAAATCCGAGCCTCCGTTCGGCAGGAAATCGCAGTTATAGCTAAAACCTATCTTCCAGCATTCTAACCGCCAGAATCGTACTCTGTTGTTGAACAGAAGTGTATCCGAAGCGAAATGACTAGAGGAATCGAATGCCGCAAGCAGAATTCAAATCCGAGCCTCCGTTCGGCAGGAAATCGCAGTTATAGTGAAAAACCTATCTTCCAGCATTCTAACTGCCAGAATCGTACTCTGTTGTTGAACAGAAGTGTATCCGAAGTGAAATGACTAGAGGAATCGAATGCCGCAAGCAGAATTCAAATCCGAGCCTCCGTTCGGCAGGAAATCGCAGTTATAGCTAAAACCTATCTTCCAGCATTCTAACCGCCAGAATCGTACTCTGTTGTTGAACAGAAGTGTATCCGAAGTAAAATGACTAGAGGAATCGAATGCCGCAAGCAGAATTCAAATCCGAGCCTCCCTTCGGCAGGAAATCGCAGTTATAGTGAAAAACCTATCTTCCAGCATTCTAACTGCCAGAATCGTACTCTGTTGTTGAACAGAAGTGTATCCGAAGTGAAATGACTAGAGGAATCGAATGCCGCAAGCAGAATTCAAATCCGAGCCTCCGTTCGGCAGGAAATCGCAGTTATAGCTAAAACCTATCTTCCAGCATTCTAACCGCCAGAATCGTACTCTGTTGTTGAACAGAAGTGTATCCGAAGTGAAATGACTAGAGGAACCGAATGCCGCAAGCAGAATTCAAATCCGAGCCTCCGTTCGGCAGGAAATCGCAGTTATAGCTAAAACCTATCTTCCAGCATTCTAACCGCCAGAATCGTACTCTGTTGTTGAACAGAAGTGTATCCGAAGTAAAATGACTAGAGGGATCGAATGCCGCAAGCAGAATTCAAATCCGAGCCTGCGTTCGGCAGGTTATCGCAGTTATAGTGAAAAACCTATCTTCCAGCATTCTAACTGCCAGAATCGTACTCTGTTGTTAAGCAGAAGTGTAATCGAAGTGAAATGACTTGAGGAATCGAATGCCGCAAGCAGAATTCAAATCCGAGCCTCCGTTCGGCAGGAAATCGCAGTTATAGTGAAAAACCTATCTTCCAGTATTCTGACTGCCAGAATCGTACTCTGTTGTTAAACAGAAGTGTATCCGAAGTAAAATGACTAGAGGGATCGAATGCCGCAAGCAGAATTCAAATCCGTGCCTCCGTTCGGCAGGAAATCGCAGTTATAGTGAAAAACCTATCTTCCAGCATTCTAACTGCCAGAATCGTACTCTGTTGTTAAACAGAAGTGTAATCGAAGTGAAATGACTTGAGGAATCGAATGCCGCAAGCAGAATTCAAATCCGAGCCTCCCTTCGGCAGGAAATCGCAGTTATAGTGAAAAACCTATCTTCCAGCATTCTAACTGCCAGAATCGTACTCTGTTGTTGAACAGAAGTGTATCCGAAGTGAAATGACTAGAGGAATCGAATGCCGCAAGCAGAATTCAAATCCGAGCCTCCGTTCGGCAGGAAATCGCAGTTATAGCTAAAACCTATCTTCCAGCATTCTAACCGCCAGAATCGTACTCTGTTGTTGAACAGAAGTGTATCCGAAGTGAAATGACTAGAGGAATCGAATGCCGCAAGCAGAATTCAAATCCGAGCCTCCGTTCGGCAGGAAATCGGAGTTATAGTGAAAAACCTATCTTCCAGCATTCTAACTGCCAGAATCGTACTCTGTTGTTGAACAGAAGTGTATCCGAAGTGAAATGACTAGAGGAATCGAATGCCGCAAGCAGAATTCAAATCCGAGCCTCCGTTCGGCAGGAAATCGCAGTTATAGTGAAAAACCTATCTTCCAGCATTCTAACTGCCAGAATCGTACTCTGTTGTTGAACAGAAGTGTATCCGAAGTGAAATGACTAGAGGAATCGAATGCCGCAAGCAGAATTCAAATCCGAGCCTCCGTTCGGCAGGAAATCGCAGTTATAGTGAAAAACCTATCTTCCAGCATTCTAACTGCCAGAATCGTACTCTGTTGTTAAACAGAAGTGTAATCGAAGTGAAATCACTTGAGGAATCGAATGCCGCAAGCAGAATTCAAATCCGAGCCTCCGTTCGGCAGGAAATCGCAGTTATAGTGAAAAACCTATCTTCTAGCATTCTAACGGCCAGAATCGGACTCTGTTGTTGAACAGAAGTGTATCCGAAGTAAAATGACTAGAGGGATCGAATGCCGCAAGCAGAATTCAAATCCGAGCCTCCGTTCGGCAGGAAATCTCAGTTATAGTGAAAAACCTATCTTCCAGCATTCTAACTGCCAGAATCGTACTCTGTTGTTAAACAGAAGTGTAATCGAAGTGAAATGACTTGAGGAATCGAATGCCGCAAGCAGAATTCAAATCCGAGCCTCCGTTCGGCAGGAAATCGCAGTTATAGCTAAAACCTATCTTCCAGCATTCTAACCGCCAGAATCGTACTCTGTTGTTAAACAGAAGTGTAATCGAAGTGAAATCACTTGAGGAATCGAATGCCGCAAGCCGAATTCAAATCCGAGCCTCCGTTCGGCAGGAAATCGCAGTTATAGTGAAAAACCTATCTTCCAGCATTCTAACTGCCAGAATCGTACTCTGTTGTTAAACAGAAGTGTAATCGAAGTGAAATGACTTGAGGAATCGAATGCCGCAAGCAGAATTCAAATCCGAGCCTCCGTTCGGCAGGAAATCGCAGTTATAGTGAAAAACCTATCTTCCAGCATTCTAACTGCCAGAATCATACTCTGTTGTTAAACAGAAGTGTATCCGAAGTGAAATGACTAGAGGAATCGAATGCCACAAGCAGAATTCAAATCCGAGCCTCCGTTCGGCAGGAAATCGCAGTTATAGTGAAAAACCTATCTTCCAGCATTCTAATTGCCAGAATCGTACTCTGTTGTTAAACAGAAGTGTAATCGAAGTGAAATGACTTGAGGAATCGAATGCCGCAAGCAGAATTCAAATCCGAGCCTCCGTTCGGCAGGAAATCGCAGTTATAGCTAAAACCTATCTTCCAGCATTCTAACCGCCAGAATCGTACTCTGTTGTTGAACAGAAGTGTATCCGAAGCGAAATGACTAGAGGAATCGAATGCCGCAAGCAGAATTCAAATCCGAGCCTCCGTTCGGCAGGAAATCGCAGTTATAGTGAAAAACCTATCTTCCAGCATTCTAACTGCCAGAATCGTACTCTGTTGTTGAACAGAAGTGTATCCGAAGTGAAATGACTAGAGGAATCGAATGCCGCAAGCAGAATTCAAATCCGAGCCTCCGTTCGGCAGGAAATCGCAGTTATAGCTAAAACCTATCTTCCAGCATTCTAACCGCCAGAATCGTACTCTGTTGTTGAACAGAAGTGTATCCGAAGTGAAATGACTAGAGGAATCGAATGCCGCAAGCAGAATTCAAATCCGAGCCTCCCTTCGGCAGGAAATCGCAGTTATAGTGAAAAACCTATCTTCCAGCATTCTAACTGCCAGAATCGTACTCTGTTGTTGAACAGAAGTGTATCCGAAGTGAAATGACTAGAGGAATCGAATGCCGCAAGCAGAATTCAAATCCGAGCCTCCGTTCGGCAGGAAATCGCAGTTATAGTGAAAAACCTATCTTCCAGCATTCTAATTGCCAGAATCGTACTCTGTTGTTAAACAGAAGTGTAATCGAAGTGAAATGACTTGAGGAATCGAATGCCGCAAGCAGAATTCAAATCCGAGCCTCCGTTCGGCAGGAAATCGCAGTTATAGCTAAAACCTATCTTCCAGCATTCTAACCGCCAGAATCGTACTCTGTTGTTGAACAGAAGTGTATCCGAAGTGAAATGACTAGAGGAATCGAATGCCGCAAGCAGAATTCAAATCCGAGCCTCCCTTCGGCAGGAAATCGCAGTTATAGTGAAAAACCTATCTTCCAGCATTCTAACTGCCAGAATCGTACTCTGTTGTTGAACAGAAGTGTATCCGAAGTGAAATGACTAGAGGAATCGAATGCCGCAAGCAGAATTCAAATCCGAGCCTCCGTTCGGCAGGAAATCGCAGTTATAGCTAAAACCTATCTTCCAGCATTCTAACCGCCAGAATCGTACTCTGTTGTTGAACAGAAGTGTATCCGAAGTGAAATGACTAGAGGAATCGAATGCCGCAAGCAGAATTCAAATCCGAGCCTCCGTTCGGCAGGAAATCGCAGTTATAGCTAAAACCTATCTTCCAGCATTCTGACTGCCAGAATCGTACTCTGTTGTTAAACAGAAGTGTAATCGAAGTGAAATCACTTGAGGAATCGAATGCCACAAGCAGAATTCAAATCCGAGCCTCCGTTCGGCAGGAAATCGCAGTTATAGCTAAAACCTATCTTCCAGCATTCTAACCGCCAGAATTGTACTCTGTTGTTGAACAGAAGTGTATCCGAAGTGAAATGACTAGAGGAATCGAATGCCGTAAGCAGAATTCAAATCCGAGCCTCCGTTCGGCAGGAAATCGCAGTTATTGCTAAAACCTATCTTCTAGCATTCTAACGGCCAGAATCGTACTCTGTTGTTAAGCAGAAGTGTAATCGAAGTGAAATGACTTGAGGAATCGAATGCCGCAAGCAGAATTCAAATCCGAGCCTCCGTTCGGCAGGAAATCGGAGTTATAGTGAAAAACCTATCTTCCAGCATTCTAACTGCCAGAATCGTACTCTGTTGTTGAACAGAAGTGTATCCGAAGTGAAATGACTAGAGGAATCGAATGCCGCAAGCAGAATTCAAATCCGAGCCTCCCTTCGGCAGGAAATCGCAGTTATAGTGAAAAACCTATCTTCCAGCATTCTAACTGCCAGAATCGTACTCTGTTGTTGAACAGAAGTGTATCCGAAGTGAAATGACTAGAGGAATCGAATGCCGCAAGCAGAATTCAAATCCGAGCCTCCGTTCGGCAGGAAATCGCAGTTATAGCTAAAACCTATCTTCCAGCATTCTAACCGCCAGAATCGTACTCTGTTGTTGAACAGAAGTGTATCCGAAGTGAAATGACTAGAGGAACCGAATGCCGCAAGCAGAATTCAAATCCGAGCCTCCGTTCGGCAGGAAATCGCAGTTATAGCTAAAACCTATCTTCCAGCATTCTAACCGCCAGAATCGTACTCTGTTGTTGAACAGAAGTGTATCCGAAGTAAAATGACTAGAGGGATCGAATGCCGCAAGCAGAATTCAAATCCGAGCCTGCGTTCGGCAGGTTATCGCAGTTATAGTGAAAAACCTATCTTCCAGCATTCTAACTGCCAGAATCGTACTCTGTTGTTAAGCAGAAGTGTAATCGAAGTGAAATGACTTGAGGAATCGAATGCCGCAAGCAGAATTCAAATCCGAGCCTCCGTTCGGCAGGAAATCGCAGTTATAGTGAAAAACCTATCTTCCAGCATTCTGACTGCCAGAATCGTACTCTGTTGTTAAACAGAAGTGTATCCGAAGTAAAATGACTAGAGGGATCGAATGCCGCAAGCAGAATTCAAATCCGTGCCTCCGTTCGGCAGGAAATCGCAGTTATAGTGAAAAACCTATCTTCCAGCATTCTAACTGCCAGAATCGTACTCTGTTGTTAAACAGAAGTGTAATCGAAGTGAAATGACTTGAGGAATCGAATGCCGCAAGCAGAATTCAAATCCGAGCCTCCCTTCGGCAGGAAATCGCAGTTATAGTGAAAAACCTATCTTCCAGCATTCTAACTGCCAGAATCGTACTCTGTTGTTGAACAGAAGTGTATCCGAAGTGAAATGACTAGAGGAATCGAATGCCGCAAGCAGAATTCAAATCCGAGCCTCCGTTCGGCAGGAAATCGCAGTTATAGCTAAAACCTATCTTCCAGCATTCTAACCGCCAGAATCGTACTCTGTTGTTGAACAGAAGTGTATCCGAAGTGAAATGACTAGAGGAACCGAATGCCGCAAGCAGAATTCAAATCCGAGCCTCCGTTCGGCAGGAAATCGCAGTTATAGCTAAAACCTATCTTCCAGCATTCTAACCGCCAGAATTGTACTCTGTTGTTGAACAGAAGTGTATCCGAAGTGAAATGACTAGAGGAATCGAATGCCGTAAGCAGAATTCAAATCCGAGCCTCCGTTCGGCAGGAAATCGCAGTTATAGCTAAAACCTATCTTCCAGCATTCTAACCGCCAGAATTGTACTCTGTTGTTGAACAGAAGTGTATCCGAAGTGAAATGACTAGAGGAATCGAATGCCGTAAGCAGAATTCAAATCCGAGCCTCCGTTCGGCAGGAAATCGCAGTTATAGCTAAAACCTATCTTCTAGCATTCTAACGGCCAGAATCGTACTCTGTTGTTAAGCAGAAGTGTAATCGAAGTGAAATGACTTGAGGAATCGAATGCCGCAAGCAGAATTCAAATCCGAGCCTCCGTTCGGCAGGAAATCGGAGTTATAGTGAAAAACCTATCTTCCAGCATTCTAACTGCCAGAATCGTACTCTGTTGTTGAACAGAAGTGTATCCGAAGTGAAATGACTAGAGGAATCGAATGCCGCAAGCAGAATTCAAATCCGAGCCTCCGTTCGGCAGGAAATCTCAGTTATAGTGAAAAACCTATCTTCCAGCATTCTAACTGCCAGAATCGTACTCTGTTGTTAAACAGAAGTGTAATCGAAGTGAAATGACTTGAGGAATCGAATGCCGCAAGCAGAATTCAAATCCGAGCCTCCGTTCGGCAGGAAATCGCAGTTATAGCTAAAACCTATCTTCCAGCATTCTAACCGCCAGAATCGTACTCTGTTGTTGAACAGAAGTGTATCCGAAGCGAAATGACTAGAGGAATCGAATGCCGCAAGCAGAATTCAAATCCGAGCCTCCGTTCGGCAGGAAATCGCAGTTATAGTGAAAAACCTATCTTCCAGCATTCTAACTGCCAGAATCGTACTCTGTTGTTGAACAGAAGTGTATCCGAAGTGAAATGACTAGAGGAATCGAATGCCGCAAGCAGAATTCAAATCCGAGCCTCCGTTCGGCAGGAAATCGCAGTTATAGCTAAAACCTATCTTCCAGCATTCTAACCGCCAGAATCGTACTCTGTTGTTGAACAGAAGTGTATCCGAAGTGAAATGACTAGAGGAATCGAATGCCGCAAGCAGAATTCAAATCCGAGCCTCCCTTCGGCAGGAAATCGCAGTTATAGTGAAAAACCTATCTTCCAGCATTCTAACTGCCAGAATCGTACTCTGTTGTTGAACAGAAGTGTATCCGAAGTGAAATGACTAGAGGAATCGAATGCCGCAAGCAGAATTCAAATCCGAGCCTCCGTTCGGCAGGAAATCGCAGTTATAGCTAAAACCTATCTTCCAGCATTCTAACCGCCAGAATCGTACTCTGTTGTTGAACAGAAGTGTAACCGAAGTGAAATGACTAGAGGAACCGAATGCCGCAAGCAGAATTCAAATCCGAGCCTCCGTTCGGCAGGAAATCGCAGTTATAGCTAAAACCTATCTTCCAGCATTCTAACCGCCAGAATCGTACTCTGTTGTTGAACAGAAGTGTATCCGAAGTAAAATGACTAGAGGGATCGAATGCCGCAAGCAGAATTCAAATCCGAGCCTGCGTTCGGCAGGTTATCGCAGTTATAGTGAAAAACCTATCTTCCAGCATTCTAACTGCCAGAATCGTACTCTGTTGTTAAACAGAAGTGTAATCGAAGTGAAATGACTTGAGGAATCGAATGCCGCAAGCAGAATTCAAATCCGAGCCTCCGTTCGGCAGGAAATCGCAGTTATAGTGAAAAACCTATCTTCCAGCATTCTGACTGCCAGAATCGTACTCTGTTGTTAAACAGAAGTGTATCCGAAGTAAAATGACTAGAGGGATCGAATGCCGCAAGCAGAATTCAAATCCGTGCCTCCGTTCGGCAGGAAATCGCAGTTATAGTGAAAAACCTATCTTCCAGCATTCTAACTGCCAGAATCGTACTCTGTTGTTAAACAGAAGTGTAATCGAAGTGAAATGACTTGAGGAATCGAATGCCGCAAGCAGAATTCAAATCCGAGCCTCCCTTCGGCAGGAAATCGCAGTTATAGTGAAAAACCTATCTTCCCGCATTCTAACTGCCAGAATCGTACTCTGTTGTTGAACAGAAGTGTATCCGAAGTGAAATGACTAGAGGAATCGAATGCCGCAAGCAGAATTCAAATCCGAGCCTCCGTTCGGCAGGAAATCGCAGTTATAGCTAAAACCTATCTTCCAGCATTCTAACCGCCAGAATCGTACTCTGTTGTTGAACAGAAGTGTATCCGAAGTGAAATGACTAGAGGAACCGAATGCCGCAAGCAGAATTCAAATCCGAGCCTCCGTTCGGCAGGAAATCGCAGTTATAGCTAAAACCTATCTTCCAGCATTCTGACTGCCAGAATCGTACTCTGTTGTTAAACAGAAGTGTAATCGAAGTGAAATCACTTGAGGAATCGAATGCCACAAGCAGAATTCAAATCCGAGCCTCCGTTCGGCAGGAAATCGCAGTTATAGCTAAAACCTATCTTCCAGCATTCTAACCGCCAGAATTGTACTCTGTTGTTGAACAGAAGTGTATCCGAAGTGAAATGACTAGAGGAATCGAATGCCGTAAGCAGAATTCAAATCCGAGCCTCCGTTCGGCAGGAAATCGCAGTTATAGCTAAAACCTATCTTCTAGCATTCTAACGGCCAGAATCGTACTCTGTTGTTAAGCAGAAGTGTAATCGAAGTGAAATGACTTGAGGAATCGAATGCCGCAAGCAGAATTCAAATCCGAGCCTCCGTTCGGCAGGAAATCGGAGTTATAGTGAAAAACCTATCTTCCAGCATTCTAACTGCCAGAATCGTACTCTGTTGTTGAACAGAAGTGTATCCGAAGTGAAATGACTAGAGGAATCGAATGCCGCAAGCAGAATTCAAATCCGAGCCTCCCTTCGGCAGGAAATCGCAGTTATAGTGAAAAACCTATCTTCCAGCATTCTAACTGCCAGAATCGTACTCTGTTGTTGAACAGAAGTGTATCCGAAGTGAAATGACTAGAGGAATCGAATGCCGCAAGCAGAATTCAAATCCGAGCCTCCGTTCGGCAGGAAATCGCAGTTATAGCTAAAACCTATCTTCCAGCATTCTAACCGCCAGAATCGTACTCTGTTGTTGAACAGAAGTGTATCCGAAGTGAAATGACTAGAGGAACCGAATGCCGCAAGCAGAATTCAAATCCGAGCCTCCGTTCGGCAGGAAATCGCAGTTATAGCTAAAACCTATCTTCCAGCATTCTAACCGCCAGAATCGTACTCTGTTGTTGAACAGAAGTGTATCCGAAGTAAAATGACTAGAGGGATCGAATGCCGCAAGCAGAATTCAAATCCGAGCCTGCGTTCGGCAGGTTATTGCAGTTATAGTGAAAAACCTATCTTCCAGCATTCTAACTGCCAGAATCGTACTCTGTTGTTAAGCAGAAGTGTAATCGAAGTGAAATGACTTGAGGAATCGAATGCCGCAAGCAGAATTCAAATCCGAGCCTCCGTTCGGCAGGAAATCGCAGTTATAGTGAAAAACCTATCTTCCAGCATTCTGACTGCCAGAATCGTACTCTGTTGTTAAACAGAAGTGTATCCGAAGTAAAATGACTTGAGGAATCGAATGCCGCAAGCAGAATTCAAATCCGAGCCTCCGTTCGGCAGGAAATCGCAGTTATAGCTAAAACCTATCTTCCAGCATTCTAACCGCCAGAATCGTACTCTGTTGTTGAACAGAAGTGTAATCGAAGTGAAATGACTTGAGGAATCGAATGCCGCAAGCAGAATTCAAATCCGAGCCTCCGTTTGGCAGGAAATCGCAGTTATAGTGAAAAACCTATCTTCCAACATTCTAACTGCCAGAATCGTACTCTGTTGTTAAACAGAAGTGTAATCGAAGTGAAATGACTTGAGGAATCGAATGCCGCAAGCAGAATTCAAATCCGAGCCTCCGTTCGGCAGGAAATCGCAGTTATAGCTAAAACCTATCTTCCAGCATTCTAACCGCCAGAATTGTACTCTGTTGTTGAACAGAAGTGTATCCGAAGTGAAATGACTAGAGGAATCGAATGCCGTAAGCAGAATTCAAATCCGAGCCTCCGTTCGGCAGGAAATCGCAGTTATAGCTAAAACCTATCTTCCAGCATTCTAACCGCCAGAATTGTACTCTGTTGTTGAACAGAAGTGTATCCGAAGTGAAATGACTAGAGGAATCGAATGCCGTAAGCAGAATTCAAATCCGAGCCTCCGTTCGGCAGGAAATCGCAGTTATAGCTAAAACCTATCTTCTAGCATTCTAACGGCCAGAATCGTACTCTGTTGTTAAGCAGAAGTGTAATCGAAGTGAAATGACTTGAGGAATCGAATGCCGCAAGCAGAATTCAAATCCGAGCCTCCGTTCGGCAGGAAATCGGAGTTATAGTGAAAAACCTATCTTCCAGCATTCTAACTGCCAGAATCGTACTCTGTTGTTGAACAGAAGTGTATCCGAAGTGAAATGACTAGAGGAATCGAATGCCGCAAGCAGAATTCAAATCCGAGCCTCCGTTCGGCAGGAAATCTCAGTTATAGTGAAAAACCTATCTTCCAGCATTCTAACTGCCAGAATCGTACTCTGTTGTTAAACAGAAGTGTAATCGAAGTGAAATGACTTGAGGAATCGAATGCCGCAAGCAGAATTCAAATCCGAGCCTCCGTTCGGCAGGAAATCGCAGTTATAGCTAAAACCTATCTTCCAGCATTCTAACCGCCAGAATCGTACTCTGTTGTTGAACAGAAGTGTATCCGAAGCGAAATGACTAGAGGAATCGAATGCCGCAAGCAGAATTCAAATCCGAGCCTCCGTTCGGCAGGAAATCGCAGTTATAGTGAAAAACCTATCTTCCAGCATTCTAACTGCCAGAATCGTACTCTGTTGTTAAACAGAAGTGTATCCGAAGTGAAATGACTAGAGGAATCGAATGCCGCAAGCAGAATTCAAATCCGAGCCTCCGTTCGGCAGGAAATCGCAGTTATAGCTAAAACCTATCTTCCAGCATTCTAACCGCCAGAATCGTACTCTGTTGTTGAACAGAAGTGTATCCGAGGTGAAATGACTAGAGGAATCGAATGCCGCAAGCAGAATTCAAATCCGAGCCTCCGTTCGGCCGGAAATCGCAGTTATAGTGAAAAACCTATCTTCCAGCATTCTAACTGCCAGAATCGTACTCTGTTGTTGAACAGAAGTGTATCCGAAGTGAAATGACTAGAGGAATCGAATGCCGCAAGCAGAATTCAAATCCGAGCCTCCGTTCGGCAGGAAATCGCAGTTATAGCTAAAACCTATCTTCCAGCATTCTAACCGCCAGAATCGTACTCTGTTGTTGAACAGAAGTGTATCCGAAGTGAAATGACTAGAGGAACCGAATGCCGCAAGCAGAATTCAAATCCGAGCCTCCGTTCGGCAGGAAATCGCAGTTATAGCTAAAACCTATCTTCCAGCATTCTAACCGCCAGAATCGTACTCTGTTGTTGAACAGAAGTGTATCCGAAGTAAAATGACTAGAGGGATCGAATGCCGCAAGCAGAATTCAAATCCGAGCCTGCGTTCGGCAGGTTATCGCAGTTATAGTGAAAAACCTATCTTCCAGCATTCTAACTGCCAGAATCGTACTCTGTTGTTAAGCAGAAGTGTAATCGAAGTGAAATGACTTGAGGAATCGAATGCCGCAAGCAGAATTCAAATCCGAGCCTCCGTTCGGCAGGAAATCGCAGTTATAGCTAAAACCTATCTTCCAGCATTCTGACTGCCAGAATCGTACTCTGTTGTTAAACAGAAGTGTAATCGAAGTGAAATCACTTGAGGAATCGAATGCCACAAGCAGAATTCAAATCCGAGCCTCCGTTCGGCAGGAAATCGCAGTTATAGCTAAAACCTATCTTCCAGCATTCTAACCGCCAGAATTGTACTCTGTTGTTGAACAGAAGTGTATCCGAAGTGAAATGACTAGAGGAATCGAATGCCGTAAGCAGAATTCAAATCCGAGCCTCCGTTCGGCAGGAAATCGCAGTTATAGCTAAAACCTATCTTCCAGCATTCTAACCGCCAGAATTGTACTCTGTTGTTGAACAGAAGTGTATCCGAAGTGAAATGACTAGAGGAATCGAATGCCGCAAGCAGAATTCAAATCCGAGCCTCCGTTCGGCAGGAAATCGCAGTTATAGCTAAAACCTATCTTCTAGCATTCTAACGGCCAGAATCGTACTCTGTTGTTAAGCAGAAGTGTAATCGAAGTGAAATGACTTGAGGAATCGAATGCCGCAAGCAGAATTCAAATCCGAGCCTCCGTTCGGCAGGAAATCGGAGTTATAGTGAAAAACCTATCTTCCAGCATTCTAACTGCCAGAATCGTACTCTGTTGTTGAACAGAAGTGTATCCGAAGTGAAATGACTAGAGGAATCGAATGCCGCAAGCAGAATTCAAATCCGAGCCTCCGTTCGGCAGGAAATCGCAGTTATAGTGAAAAACCTATCTTCCAGCATTCTAACTGCCAGAATCGTACTCTGTTGTTGAACAGAAGTGTATCCGAAGTGAAATGACTAGAGGAATCGAATGCCGCAAGCAGAATTCAAATCCGAGCCTCCGTTCGGCAGGAAATCGCAGTTATAGTGAAAAACCTATCTTCCAGCATTCTAACTGCCAGAATCGTACTCTGTTGTTAAACAGAAGTGTAATCGAAGTGAAATCACTTGAGGAATCGAATGCCGCAAGCAGAATTCAAATCCGAGCCTCCGTTCGGCAGGAAATCGCAGTTATAGTGAAAAACCTATCTTCTAGCATTCTAACGGCCAGAATCGGACTCTGTTGTTGAACAGAAGTGTATCCGAAGTAAAATGACTAGAGGGATCGAATGCCGCAAGCAGAATTCAAATCCGAGCCTCCGTTCGGCAGGAAATCTCAGTTATAGTGAAAAACCTATCTTCCAGCATTCTAACTGCCAGAATCGTACTCTGTTGTTAAACAGAAGTGTAATCGAAGTGAAATGACTTGAGGAATCGAATGCCGCAAGCAGAATTCAAATCCGAGCCTCCGTTCGGCAGGAAATCGCAGTTATAGCTAAAACCTATCTTCCAGCATTCTAACCGCCAGAATCGTACTCTGTTGTTAAGCAGAAGTGTAATCGAAGTGAAATGACTTGAGGAATCGAATGCCGCAAGCAGAATTCAAATCCGAGCCTCCGTTCGGCAGGAAATCGCAGTTATAGTGAAAAACCTATCTTCCAGCATTCTGACTGCCAGAATCGTACTCTGTTGTTAAACAGAAGTGTATCCGAAGTAAAATGACTAGAGGGATCGAATGCCGCAAGCAGAATTCAAATCCGTGCCTCCGTTCGGCAGGAAATCGCAGTTATAGTGAAAAACCTATCTTCCAGCATTCTAACTGCCAGAATCGTACTCTGTTGTTAAACAGAAGTGTAATCGAAGTGAAATGACTTGAGGAATCGAATGCCGCAAGCAGAATTCAAATCCGAGCCTCCCTTCGGCAGGAAATCGCAGTTATAGTGAAAAACCTATCTTCCAGCATTCTAACTGCCAGAATCGTACTCTGTTGTTGAACAGAAGTGTATCCGAAGTGAAATGACTAGAGGAATCGAATGCCGCAAGCAGAATTCAAATCCGAGCCTCCGTTCGGCAGGAAATCGCAGTTATAGCTAAAACCTATCTTCCAGCATTCTAACCGCCAGAATCGTACTCTGTTGTTGAACAGAAGTGTATCCGAAGTGAAATGACTAGAGGAACCGAATGCCGCAAGCAGAATTCAAATCCGAGCCTCCGTTCGGCAGGAAATCGCAGTTATAGCTAAAACCTATCTTCCAGCATTCTGACTGCCAGAATCGTACTCTGTTGTTAAACAGAAGTGTAATCGAAGTGAAATCACTTGAGGAATCGAATGCCACAAGCAGAATTCAAATCCGAGCCTCCGTTCGGCAGGAAATCGCAGTTATAGCTAAAACCTATCTTCCAGCATTCTAACCGCCAGAATTGTACTCTGTTGTTGAACAGAAGTGTATCCGAAGTGAAATGACTAGAGGAATCGAATGCCGTAAGCAGAATTCAAATCCGAGCCTCCGTTCGGCAGGAAATCGCAGTTATAGCTAAAACCTATCTTCCAGCATTCTAACCGCCAGAATTGTACTCTGTTGTTGAACAGAAGTGTATCCGAAGTGAAATGACTAGAGGAATCGAATGCCGTAAGCAGAATTCAAATCCGAGCCTCCGTTCGGCAGGAAATCGCAGTTATAGCTAAAACCTATCTTCTAGCATTCTAACGGCCAGAATCGTACTCTGTTGTTAAGCAGAAGTGTAATCGAAGTGAAATGACTTGAGGAATCGAATGCCGCAAGCAGAATTCAAATCCGAGCCTCCGTTCGGCAGGAAATCGGAGTTATAGTGAAAAACCTATCTTCCAGCATTCTAACTGCCAGAATCGTACTCTGTTGTTGAACAGAAGTGTATCCGAAGTGAAATGACTAGAGGAATCGAATGCCGCAAGCAGAATTCAAATCCGAGCCTCCGTTCGGCAGGAAATCTCAGTTATAGTGAAAAACCTATCTTCCAGCATTCTAACTGCCAGAATCGTACTCTGTTGTTAAACAGAAGTGTAATCGAAGTGAAATGACTTGAGGAATCGAATGCCGCAAGCAGAATTCAAATCCGAGCCTCCGTTCGGCAGGAAATCGCAGTTATAGCTAAAACCTATCTTCCAGCATTCTAACCGCCAGAATCGTACTCTGTTGTTGAACAGAAGTGTATCCGAAGCGAAATGACTAGAGGAATCGAATGCCGCAAGCAGAATTCAAATCCGAGCCTCCCTTCGGCAGGAAATCGCAGTTATAGTGAAAAACCTATCTTCCAGCATTCTAACTGCCAGAATCGTACTCTGTTGTTGAACAGAAGTGTATCCGAAGTGAAATGACTAGAGGAACCGAATGCCGCAAGCAGAATTCAAATCCGAGCCTCCGTTCGGCAGGAAATCGCAGTTATAGCTAAAACCTATCTTCCAGCATTCTGACTGCCAGAATCGTACTCTGTTGTTAAACAGAAGTGTAATCGAAGTGAAATCACTTGAGGAATCGAATGCCACAAGCAGAATTCAAATCCGAGCCTCCGTTCGGCAGGAAATCGCAGTTATAGCTAAAACCTATCTTCCAGCATTCTAACCGCCAGAATTGTACTCTGTTGTTGAACAGAAGTGTATCCGAAGTGAAATGACTAGAGGAATCGAATGCCGTAAGCAGAATTCAAATCCGAGCCTCCGTTCGGCAGGAAATCGCAGTTATAGCTAAAACCTATCTTCCAGCATTCTAACCGCCAGAATTGTACTCTGTTGTTGAACAGAAGTGTATCCGAAGTGAAATGACTAGAGGAATCGAATGCCGTAAGCAGAATTCAAATCCGAGCCTCCGTTCGGCAGGAAATCGCAGTTATAGCTAAAACCTATCTTCCAGCATTCTAACCGCCAGAATCGTACTCTGTTGTTAAACAGAAGTGTAATCGAAGTGAAATCACTTGAGGAATCGAATGCCGCAAGCCGAATTCAAATCCGAGCCTCCGTTCGGCAGGAAATCGCAGTTATAGTGAAAAACCTATCTTCCAGCATTCTAACTGCCAGAATCGTACTCTGTTGTTAAACAGAAGTGTAATCGAAGTGAAATGACTTGAGGAATCGAATGCCGCAAGCAGAATTCAAATCCGAGCCTCCGTTCGGCAGGAAATCGCAGTTATAGTGAAAAACCTATCTTCCACCATTCTAACTGCCAGAATCATACTCTGTTGTTAAACAGAAGTGTATCCGAAGTGAAATGACTAGAGGAATCGAATGCCACAAGCAGAATTCAAATCCGAGCCTCCGTTCGGCAGGAAATCGCAGTTATAGTGAAAAACCTATCTTCCAGCATTCTAATTGCCAGAATCGTACTCTGTTGTTAAACAGAAGTGTAATCGAAGTGAAATGACTTGAGGAATCGAATGCCGCAAGCAGAATTCAAATCCGAGCCTCCGTTCGGCAGGAAATCGCAGTTATAGCTAAAACCTATCTTCCAGCATTCTAACCGCCAGAATCGTACTCTGTTGTTGAACAGAAGTGTATCCGAAGCGAAATGACTAGAGGAATCGAATGCCGCAAGCAGAATTCAAATCCGAGCCTCCGTTCGGCAGGAAATCGCAGTTATAGTGAAAAACCTATCTTCCAGCATTCTAACTGCCAGAATCGTACTCTGTTGTTGAACAGAAGTGTATCCGAAGTGAAATGACTAGAGGAATCGAATGCCGCAAGCAGAATTCAAATCCGAGCCTCCGTTCGGCAGGAAATCGCAGTTATAGCTAAAACCTATCTTCCAGCATTCTAACCGCCAGAATCGTACTCTGTTGTTGAACAGAAGTGTATCCGAAGTGAAATGACTAGAGGAATCGAATGCCGCAAGCAGAATTCAAATCCGAGCCTCCCTTCGGCAGGAAATCGCAGTTATAGTGAAAAACCTATCTTCCAGCATTCTAACTGCCAGAATCGTACTCTGTTGTTGAACAGAAGTGTATCCGAAGTGAAATGACTAGAGGAATCGAATGCCGCAAGCAGAATTCAAATCCGAGCCTCCGTTCGGCAGGAAATCGCAGTTATAGCTAAAACCTATCTTCCAGCATTCTAACCGCCAGAATCGTACTCTGTTGTTGAACAGAAGTGTATCCGAAGTGAAATGACTAGAGGAACCGAATGCCGCAAGCAGAATTCAAATCCGAGCCTCCGTTCGGCAGGAAATCGCAGTTATAGCTAAAACCTATCTTCCAGCATTCTAACCGCCAGAATCGTACTCTGTTGTTAAACAGAAGTGTATCCGAAGTGAAATGACTAGAGGAATCGAATGCCGCAAGCAGAATTCAAATCCGAGCCTCCGTTCGGCAGGAAATCGCAGTTATAGTGAAAAACCTATCTTCCAGCATTCTAACTGCCAGAATCGTACTCTGTTGTTGAACAGAAGTGTATCCGAAGTGAAATGACTAGAGGAATCGAATGCCGCAAGCAGAATTCAAATCCGAGCCTCCCTTCGGCAGGAAATCGCAGTTATAGTGAAAAACCTATCTTCCAGCATTCTAACTGCCAGAATCGTACTCTGTTGTTGAACAGAAGTGTATCCGAAGTGAAATGACTAGAGGAATCGAATGCCGCAAGCAGAATTCAAATCCGAGCCTCCGTTCGGCAGGAAATCGCAGTTATAGCTAAAACCTATCTTCCAGCATTCTAACCGCCAGAATCGTACTCTGTTGTTGAACAGAAGTGTATCCGAAGTGAAATGACTAGAGGAATCGAATGCCGCAAGCAGAATTCAAATCCGAGCCTCCGTTCGGCAGGAAATCGCAGTTATAGCTAAAACCTATCTTCCAGCATTCTAACCGCCAGAATCGTACTCTGTTGTTGAACAGAAGTGTATCCGAGGTGAAATGACTAGAGGAATCGAATGCCGCAAGCAGAATTCAAATCCGAGCCTCCGTTCGGCAGGAAATCGCAGTTATAGTGAAAAACCTATCTTCCAGCATTCTAACTGCCAGAATCGTACTCTGTTGTTGAACAGAAGTGTATCCGAAGTGAAATGACTAGAGGAATCGAATGCCGCAAGCAGAATTCAAATCCGAGCCTCCCTTCGGCAGGAAATCGCAGTTATAGTGAAAAACCTATCTTCCAGCATTCTAACTGCCAGAATCGTACTCTGTTGTTGAACAGAAGTGTATCCGAAGTGAAATGACTAGAGGAATCGAATGCCGCAAGCAGAATTCAAATCCGAGCCTCCGTTCGGCAGGAAATCGCAGTTATAGCTAAAACCTATCTTCCAGCATTCTAACCGCCAGAATCGTACTCTGTTGTTGAACAGAAGTGTATCCGAAGTGAAATGACTAGAGGAATCGAATGCCGCAAGCAGAATTCAAATCCGAGCCTCCGTTCGGCAGGAAATCGCAGTTATAGTGAAAAACCTATCTTCCAGCATTCTAACTGCCAGAATCGTACTCTGTTGTTGAACAGAAGTGTATCCGAAGTGAAATGACTAGAGGAATCGAATGCCGCAAGCAGAATTCAAATCCGAGCCTCCGTTCGGCAGGAAATCGCAGTTATAGTGAAAAACCTATCTTCCAGCATTCTAACTGCCAGAATCGTACTCTGTTGTTAAACAGAAGTGTAATCGAAGTGAAATCACTTGAGGAATCGAATGCCGCAAGCAGAATTCAAATCCGAGCCTCCGTTCGGCAGGAAATCGCAGTTCTAGTGAAAAACCTATCTTCTAGCATTCTAACGGCCAGAATCGGACTCTGTTGTTGAACAGAAGTGTATCCGAAGTAAAATGACTAGAGGGATCGAATGCCGCAAGCAGAATTCAAATCCGAGCCTCCGTTCGGCAGGAAATCTCAGTTATAGTGAAAAACCTATCTTCCAGCATTCTAACTGCCAGAATCGTACTCTGTTGTTAAACAGAAGTGTAATCGAAGTGAAATGACTTGAGGAATCGAATGCCGCAAGCAGAATTCAAATCCGAGCCTCCGTTCGGCAGGAAATCGCAGTTATAGCTAAAACCTATCTTCCAGCATTCTAACCGCCAGAATCGTACTCTGTTGTTAAACAGAAGTGTAATCGAAGTGAAATCACTTGAGGAATCGAATGCCGCAAGCCGAATTCAAATCCGAGCCTCCGTTCGGCAGGAAATCGCAGTTATAGTGAAAAACCTATCTTCCAGCATTCTAACTGCCAGAATCGTACTCTGTTGTTAAACAGAAGTGTAATCGAAGTGAAATGACTTGAGGAATCGAATGCCGCAAGCAGAATTCAAATCCGAGCCTCCGTTCGGCAGGAAATCGCAGTTATAGTGAAAAACCTATCTTCCACCATTCTAACTGCCAGAATCATACTCTGTTGTTAAACAGAAGTGTATCCGAAGTGAAATGACTAGAGGAATCGAATGCCACAAGCAGAATTCAAATCCGAGCCTCCGTTCGGCAGGAAATCGCAGTTATAGTGAAAAACCTATCTTCCAGCATTCTAATTGCCAGAATCGTACTCTGTTGTTAAACAGAAGTGTAATCGAAGTGAAATGACTTGAGGAATCGAATGCCGCAAGCAGAATTCAAATCCGAGCCTCCGTTCGGCAGGAAATCGCAGTTATAGCTAAAACCTATCTTCCAGCATTCTAACCGCCAGAATCGTACTCTGTTGTTGAACAGAAGTGTATCCGAAGCGAAATGACTAGAGGAATCGAATGCCGCAAGCAGAATTCAAATCCGAGCCTCCGTTCGGCAGGAAATCGCAGTTATAGTGAAAAACCTATCTTCCAGCATTCTAACTGCCAGAATCGTACTCTGTTGTTGAACAGAAGTGTATCCGAAGTGAAATGACTAGAGGAATCGAATGCCGCAAGCAGAATTCAAATCCGAGCCTCCCTTCGGCAGGAAATCGCAGTTATAGTGAAAAACCTATCTTCCAGCATTCTAACTGCCAGAATCGTACTCTGTTGTTGAACAGAAGTGTATCCGAAGTGAAATGACTAGAGGAATCGAATGCCGCAAGCAGAATTCAAATCCGAGCCTCCGTTCGGCAGGAAATCGCAGTTATAGCTAAAACCTATCTTCCAGCATTCTAACCGCCAGAATCGTACTCTGTTGTTGAACAGAAGTGTATCCGAAGTGAAATGACTAGAGGAATCGAATGCCGCAAGCAGAATTCAAATCCGAGCCTCCCTTCGGCAGGAAATCGCAGTTATAGTGAAAAACCTATCTTCCAGCATTCTAACCGCCAGAATCGTACTCTGTTGTTGAACAGAAGTGTATCCGAGGTGAAATGACTAGAGGAATCGAATGCCGCAAGCAGAATTCAAATCCGAGCCTCCGTTCGGCAGGAAATCGCAGTTATAGTGAAAAACCTATCTTCCAGCATTCTAACTGCCAGAATCGTACTCTGTTGTTGAACAGAAGTGTATCCGAAGTGAAATGACTAGAGGAATCGAATGCCGCAAGCAGAATTCAAATCCGAGCCTCCCTTCGGCAGGAAATCGCAGTTATAGTGAAAAACCTATCTTCCAGCATTCTAACTGCCAGAATCGTACTCTGTTGTTGAACAGAAGTGTATCCGAAGTGAAATGACTAGAGGAATCGAATGCCGCAAGCAGAATTCAAATCCGAGCCTCCGTTCGGCAGGAAATCGCAGTTATAGCTAAAACCTATCTTCCAGCATTCTAACCGCCAGAATCGTACTCTGTTGTTGAACAGAAGTGTATCCGAAGTGAAATGACTAGAGGAATCGAATGCCGCAAGCAGAATTCAAATCCGAGCCTCCGTTCGGCAGGAAATCGCAGTTATAGCTAAAACCTATCTTCCAGCATTCTAACCGCCAGAATCGTACTCTGTTGTTGAACAGAAGTGTATCCGAGGTGAAATGACTAGAGGAATCGAATGCCGCAAGCAGAATTCAAATCCGAGCCTCCGTTCGGCAGGAAATCGCAGTTATAGTGAAAAACCTATCTTCCAGCATTCTAACTGCCAGAATCGTACTCTGTTGTTGAACAGAAGTGTATCCGAAGTGAAATGACTAGAGGAATCGAATGCCGCAAGCAGAATTCAAATCCGAGCCTCCGTTCGGCAGGAAATCGCAGTTATAGTGAAAAACCTATCTTCCAGCATTCTAACTGCCAGAATCGTACTCTGTTGTTAAACAGAAGTGTAATCGAAGTGAAATGACTTGAGGAATCGAATGCCGCAAGCAGAATTCAAATCCGAGCCTCCGTTCGGCAGGAAATCGCAGTTATAGTGAAAAACCTATCTTCCAGCATTCTAACTGCCAGAATCGTACTCTGTTGTTAAACAGAAGTGTAATCGAAGTGAAATGACTTGAGGAATCGAATGCCGCAAGCAGAATTCAAATCCGAGCCTCCGTTCGGCAGGAAATCGCAGTTATAGCTAAAACCTATCTTCCAGCATTCTAACCGCCAGAATCGTACTCTGTTGTTGAACAGAAGTGTATCCGAAGCGAAATGACTAGAGGAATCGAATGCCGCAAGCAGAATTCAAATCCGAGCCTCCGTTCGGCAGGAAATCGCAGTTATAGTGAAAAACCTATTTTCTAGCATTCTAACGGCCAGAATCGGACTCTGTTGTTGAACAGAAGTGTATCCGAAGTAAAATGACTAGAGGGATCGAATGCCGCAAGCAGAATTCAAATCCGAGCCTCCGTTCGGCAGGAAATCTCAGTTATAGTGAAAAACCTATCTTCCAGCATTCTAACTGCCAGAATCGTACTCTGTTGTTAAACAGAAGTGTAATCGAAGTGAAATGACTTGAGGAATCGAATGCCGCAAGCAGAATTCAAATCCGAGCCTCCGTTCGGCAGGAAATCGCAGTTATAGCTAAAACCTATCTTCCAGCATTCTAACCGCCAGAATCGTACTCTGTTGTTGAACAGAAGTGTATCCGAAGCGAAATGACTAGAGGAATCGAATGCCGCAAGCAGAATTCAAATCCGAGCCTCCGTTCGGCAGGAAATCGCAGTTATAGTGAAAAACCTATCTTCCAGCATTCTAACTGCCAGAATCGTACTCTGTTGTTGAACAGAAGTGTATCCGAAGTGAAATGACTAGAGGAATCGAATGCCGCAAGCAGAATTCAAATCCGAGCCTCCGTTCGGCAGGAAATCGCAGTTATAGCTAAAACCTATCTTCCAGCATTCTAACCGCCAGAATCGTACTCAGTTGTTGAACAGAAGTGTATCCGAAGTGAAATGACTAGAGGAATCGAATGCCGCAAGCAGAATTCAAATCCGAGCCTCCCTTCGGCAGGAAATCGCAGTTATAGTGAAAAACCTATCTTCCAGCATTCTAACTGCCAGAATCGTACTCTGTTGTTGAACAGAAGTGTATCCGAAGTGAAATGACTAGAGGAATCGAATGCCGCAAGCAGAATTCAAATCCGAGCCTCCGTTCGGCAGGAAATCGCAGTTATAGCTAAAACCTATCTTCCAGCATTCTAACCGCCAGAATCGTACTCTGTTGTTGAACAGAAGTGTATCCGAAGTGAAATGACTAGAGGAACCGAATGCCGCAAGCAGAATTCAAATCCGAGCCTCCGTTCGGCAGGAAATCGCAGTTATAGCTAAAACCTATCTTCCAGCATTCTAACCGCCAGAATCGTACTCTGTTGTTGAACAGAAGTGTATCCGAGGTGAAATGACTAGAGGAATCGAATGCCGCAAGCAGAATTCAAATCCGAGCCTCCGTTCGGCAGGAAATCGCAGTTATAGTGAAAAACCTATCTTCCAGCATTCTAACTGCCAGAATCGTACTCTGTTGTTGAACAGAAGTGTATCCGAAATGAAATGACTAGAGGAATCGAATGCCGCAAGCAGAATTCAAATCCGAGCCTCCGTTCGGCAGGAAATCGCAGTTATAGTGAAAAACCTATCTTCCAGCATTCTAACTGCCAGAATCGTACTCTGTTGTTAAACAGAAGTGTAATCGAAGTGAAATGACTTGAGGAATCGAATGCCGCAAGCAGAATTCAAATCCGAGCCTCCGTTCGGCAGGAAATCGCAGTTATAGTGAAAAACCTATCTTCCAGCATTCTAACTGCCAGAATCGTACTCTGTTGTTAAACAGAAGTGTAATCGAAGTGAAATGACTTGAGGAATCGAATGCCGCAAGCAGAATTCAAATCCGAGCCTCCGTTCGGCAGGAAATCGCAGTTATAGCTAAAACCTATCTTCCAGCATTCTAACCGCCAGAATCGTACTCTGTTGTTGAACAGAAGTGTATCCGAAGTGAAATGACTAGAGGAATCGAATGCCGCAAGCAGAATTCAAATCCGAGCCTCCGTTCGGCAGGAAATCGCAGTTATAGTGAAAAACCTATCTTCCAGCATTCTAATTGCCAGAATCGTACTCTGTTGTTAAACAGAAGTGTAATCGAAGTGAAATGACTTGAGGAATCGAATGCCGCAAGCAGAATTCAAATCCGAGCCTCCGTTCGGCAGGAAATCGCAGTTATAGCTAAAACCTATCTTCCAGCATTCTAACCGCCAGAATCGTACTCTGTTGTTGAACAGAAGTGTATCCGAAGCGAAATGACTAGAGGAATCGAATGCCGCAAGCAGAATTCAAATCCGAGCCTCCGTTCGGCAGGAAATCGCAGTTATAGTGAAAAACCTATCTTCCAGCATTCTAACTGCCAGAATCGTACTCTGTTGTTGAACAGAAGTGTATCCGAAGTGAAATGACTAGAGGAATCGAATGCCGCAAGCAGAATTCAAATCCGAGCCTCCCTTCGGCAGGAAATCGCAGTTATAGTGAAAAACCTATCTTCCAGCATTCTAACTGCCAGAATCGTACTCTGTTGTTGAACAGAAGTGTATCCGAAGTGAAATGACTAGAGGAATCGAATGCCGCAAGCAGAATTCAAATCCGAGCCTCCGTTCGGCAGGAAATCGCAGTTATAGCTAAAACCTATCTTCCAGCATTCTAACCGCCAGAATCGTACTCTGTTGTTGAACAGAAGTGTATCCGAAGTGAAATGACTAGAGGAATCGAATGCCGCAAGCAGAATTCAAATCCGAGCCTCCGTTCGGCAGGAAATCGCAGTTATAGCTAAAACCTATCTTCCAGCATTCTAACCGCCAGAATCGTACTCTGTTGTTGAACAGAAGTGTATCCGAGGTGAAATGACTAGAGGAATCGAATGCCGCAAGCAGAATTCAAATCCGAGCCTCCGTTCGGCAGGAAATCGCAGTTATAGTGAAAAACCTATCTTCCAGCATTCTAACTGCCAGAATCGTACTCTGTTGTTGAACAGAAGTGTATCCGAAGTGAAATGACTAGAGGAATCGAATGCCGCAAGCAGAATTCAAATCCGAGCCTCCCTTCGGCAGGAAATCGCAGTTATAGTGAAAAACCTATCTTCCAGCATTCTAACTGCCAGAATCGTACTCTGTTGTTGAACAGAAGTGTATCCGAAGTGAAATGACTAGAGGAATCGAATGCCGCAAGCAGAATTCAAATCCGAGCCTCCGTTCGGCAGGAAATCGCAGTTATAGCTAAAACCTATCTTCCAGCATTCTAACCGCCAGAATCGTACTCTGTTGTTGAACAGAAGTGTATCCGAAGTGAAATGACTAGAGGAATCGAATGCCGCAAGCAGAATTCAAATCCGAGCCTCCGTTCGGCAGGAAATCGCAGTTATAGCTAAAACCTATCTTCCAGCATTCTAACCGCCAGAATCGTACTCTGTTGTTGAACAGAAGTGTATCCGAGGTGAAATGACTAGAGGAATCGAATGCCGCAAGCAGAATTCAAATCCGAGCCTCCGTTCGGCAGGAAATCGCAGTTATAGTGAAAAACCTATCTTCCAGCATTCTAACTGCCAGAATCGTACTCTGTTGTTGAACAGAAGTGTATCCGAAGTGAAATGACTAGAGGAATCGAATGCCGCAAGCAGAATTCAAATCCGAGCCTCCGTTCGGCAGGAAATCGCAGTTATAGTGAAAAACCTATCTTCCAGCATTCTAACTGCCAGAATCGTACTCTGTTGTTAAACAGAAGTGTAATCGAAGTGAAATGACTTGAGGAATCGAATGCCGCAAGCAGAATTCAAATCCGAGCCTCCGTTCGGCAGGAAATCGCAGTTATAGTGAAAAACCTATCTTCCAGCATTCTAACTGCCAGAATCGTACTCTGTTGTTAAACAGAAGTGTAATCGAAGTGAAATGACTTGAGGAATCGAATGCCGCAAGCAGAATTCAAATCCGAGCCTCCGTTCGGCAGGAAATCGCAGTTATAGCTAAAACCTATCTTCCAGCATTCTAACCGCCAGAATCGTACTCTGTTGTTGAACAGAAGTGTATCCGAAGCGAAATGACTAGAGGAATCGAATGCCGCAAGCAGAATTCAAATCCGAGCCTCCGTTCGGCAGGAAATCGCAGTTATAGTGAAAAACCTATTTTCTAGCATTCTAACGGCCAGAATCGGACTCTGTTGTTGAACAGAAGTGTATCCGAAGTAAAATGACTAGAGGGATCGAATGCCGCAAGCAGAATTCAAATCCGAGCCTCCGTTCGGCAGGAAATCTCAGTTATAGTGAAAAACCTATCTTCCAGCATTCTAACTGCCAGAATCGTACTCTGTTGTTAAACAGAAGTGTAATCGAAGTGAAATGACTTGAGGAATCGAATGCCGCAAGCAGAATTCAAATCCGAGCCTCCGTTCGGCAGGAAATCGCAGTTATAGCTAAAACCTATCTTCCAGCATTCTAACCGCCAGAATCGTACTCTGTTGTTGAACAGAAGTGTATCCGAAGCGAAATGACTAGAGGAATCGAATGCCGCAAGCAGAATTCAAATCCGAGCCTCCGTTCGGCAGGAAATCGCAGTTATAGTGAAAAACCTATCTTCCAGCATTCTAACTGCCAGAATCGTACTCTGTTGTTGAACAGAAGTGTATCCGAAGTGAAATGACTAGAGGAATCGAATGCCGCAAGCAGAATTCAAATCCGAGCCTCCGTTCGGCAGGAAATCGCAGTTATAGCTAAAACCTATCTTCCAGCATTCTAACCGCCAGAATCGTACTCAGTTGTTGAACAGAAGTGTATCCGAAGTGAAATGACTAGAGGAATCGAATGCCGCAAGCAGAATTCAAATCCGAGCCTCCGTTCGGCAGGAAATCGCAGTTATAGCTAAAACCTATCTTCCAGCATTCTAACCGCCAGAATCGTACTCTGTTGTTGAACAGAAGTGTATCCGAAGTGAAATGACTAGAGGAACCGAATGCCGCAAGCAGAATTCAAATCCGAGCCTCCGTTCGGCAGGAAATCGCAGTTATAGCTAAAACCTATCTTCCAGCATTCTAACCGCCAGAATCGTACTCTGTTGTTGAACAGAAGTGTATCCGAGGTGAAATGACTAGAGGAATCGAATGCCGCAAGCAGAATTCAAATCCGAGCCTCCGTTCGGCAGGAAATCGCAGTTATAGTGAAAAACCTATCTTCCAGCATTCTAACTGCCAGAATCGTACTCTGTTGTTAAACAGAAGTGTAATCGAAGTGAAATGACTTGAGGAATCGAATGCCGCAAGCAGAATTCAAATCCGAGCCTCCGTTCGGCAGGAAATCGCAGTTATAGTGAAAAACCTATCTTCCAGCATTCTAACTGCCAGAATCGTACTCTGTTGTTAAACAGAAGTGTAATCGAAGTGAAATGACTTGAGGAATCGAATGCCGCAAGCAGAATTCAAATCCGAGCCTCCGTTCGGCAGGAAATCGCAGTTATAGCTAAAACCTATCTTCCAGCATTCTAACCGCCAGAATCGTACTCTGTTGTTGAACAGAAGTGTATCCGAAGCGAAATGACTAGAGGAATCGAATGCCGCAAGCAGAATTCAAATCCGAGCCTCCGTTCGGCAGGAAATCGCAGTTATAGTGAAAAACCTATCTTCCAGCATTCTAACTGCCAGAATCGTACTCTGTTGTTGAACAGAAGTGTATCCGAAGTGAAATGACTAGAGGAATCGAATGCCGCAAGCAGAATTCAAATCCGAGCCTCCGTTCGGCAGGAAATCGCAGTTATAGTGAAAAACCTATCTTCCAGCATTCTAACTGCCAGAATCGTACTCTGTTGTTAAACAGAAGTGTAATCGAAGTGAAATGACTTGAGGAATCGAATGCCGCAAGCAGAATTCAAATCCGAGCCTCCGTTCGGCAGGAAATCGCAGTTATAGTGAAAAACCTATCTTCCAGCATTCTAACTGCCAGAATCGTACTCTGTTGTTAAACAGAAGTGTAATCGAAGTGAAATGACTTGAGGAATCGAATGCCGCAAGCAGAATTCAAATCCGAGCCTCCGTTCGGCAGGAAATCGCAGTTATAGCTAAAACCTATCTTCCAGCATTCTAACTGCCAGAATCGTACTCTGTTGTTGAACAGAAGTGTATCCGAAGCGAAATGACTAGAGGAATCGAATGCCGCAAGCAGAATTCAAATCCGAGCCTCCGTTCGGCAGGAAATCGCAGTTATAGTGAAAAACCTATTTTCTAGCATTCTAACGGCCAGAATCGGACTCTGTTGTTGAACAGAAGTGTATCCGAAGTAAAATGACTAGAGGGATCGAATGCCGCAAGCAGAATTCAAATCCGAGCCTCCGTTCGGCAGGAAATCTCAGTTATAGTGAAAAACCTATCTTCCAGCATTCTAACTGCCAGAATCGTACTCTGTTGTTAAACAGAAGTGTAATCGAAGTGAAATGACTTGAGGAATCGAATGCCGCAAGCAGAATTCAAATCCGAGCCTCCGTTCGGCAGGAAATCGCAGTTATAGCTAAAACCTATCTTCCAGCATTCTAACCGCCAGAATCGTACTCTGTTGTTGAACAGAAGTGTATCCGAAGCGAAATGACTAGAGGAATCGAATGCCGCAAGCAGAATTCAAATCCGAGCCTCCGTTCGGCAGGAAATCGCAGTTATAGTGAAAAACCTATTTTCTAGCATTCTAACGGCCAGAATCGGACTCTGTTGTTGAACAGAAGTGTATCCGAAGTAAAATGACTAGAGGGATCGAATGCCGCAAGCAGAATTCAAATCCGAGCCTCCGTTCGGCAGGAAATCTCAGTTATAGTGAAAAACCTATCTTCCAGCATTCTAACTGCCAGAATCGTACTCTGTTGTTAAACAGAAGTGTAATCGAAGTGAAATGACTTGAGGAATCGAATGCCGCAAGCAGAATTCAAATCCGAGCCTCCGTTCGGCAGGAAATCGCAGTTATAGCTAAAACCTATCTTCCAGCATTCTAACCGCCAGAATCGTACTCTGTTGTTGAACAGAAGTGTATCCGAAGCGAAATGACTAGAGGAATCGAATGCCGCAAGCAGAATTCAAATCCGAGCCTCCGTTCGGCAGGAAATCGCAGTTATAGTGAAAAACCTATCTTCCAGCATTCTAACTGCCAGAATCGTACTCTGTTGTTGAACAGAAGTGTATCCGAAGTGAAATGACTAGAGGAATCGAATGCCGCAAGCAGAATTCAAATCCGAGCCTCCGTTCGGCAGGAAATCGCAGTTATAGCTAAAACCTATCTTCCAGCATTCTAACCGCCAGAATCGTACTCTGTTGTTGAACAGAAGTGTATCCGAAGTGAAATGACTAGAGGAATCGAATGCCGCAAGCAGAATTCAAATCCGAGCCTCCCTTCGGCAGGAAATCGCAGTTATAGTGAAAAACCTATCTTCCAGCATTCTAACTGCCAGAATCGTACTCTGTTGTTGAACAGAAGTGTATCCGAAGTGAAATGACTAGAGGAATCGAATGCCGCAAGCAGAATTCAAATCCGAGCCTCCGTTCGGCAGGAAATCGCAGTTATAGCTAAAACCTATCTTCCAGCATTCTAACCGCCAGAATCGTACTCTGTTGTTGAACAGAAGTGTATCCGAAGTGAAATGACTAGAGGAACCGAATGCCGCAAGCAGAATTCAAATCCGAGCCTCCGTTCGGCAGGAAATCGCAGTTATAGCTAAAACCTATCTTCCAGCATTCTAACCGCCAGAATCGTACTCTGTTGTTGAACAGAAGTGTATCCGAAGTAAAATGACTAGAGGGATCGAATGCCGCAAGCAGAATTCAAATCCGAGCCTGCGTTCGGCAGGTTATCGCAGTTATAGTGAAAAACCTATCTTCCAGCATTCTAACTGCCAGAATCGTACTCTGTTGTTAAGCAGAAGTGTAATCGAAGTGAAATGACTTGAGGAATCGAATGCCGCAAGCAGAATTCAAATCCGAGCCTCCGTTCGGCAGGAAATCGCAGTTATAGTGAAAAACCTATCTTCCAGCATTCTGACTGCCAGAATCGTACTCTGTTGTTAAACAGAAGTGTATCCGAAGTAAAATGACTAGAGGGATCGAATGCCGCAAGCAGAATTCAAATCCGTGCCTCCGTTCGGCAGGAAATCGCAGTTATAGTGAAAAACCTATCTTCCAGCATTCTAACTGCCAGAATCGTACTCTGTTGTTAAACAGAAGTGTAATCGAAGTGAAATGACTTGAGGAATCGAATGCCGCAAGCAGAATTCAAATCCGAGCCTCCGTTCGGCAGGAAATCGCAGTTATAGTGAAAAACCTATCTTCCAGCATTCTAACTGCCAGAATCGTACTCTGTTGTTAAACAGAAGTGTATCCGAAGTGAAATGACTAGAGGAATCGAATGCCGCAAGCAGAATTCAAATCCGAGCCTCCGTTCGGCAGGAAATCGCAGTTATAGTGAAAAACCTATCTTCCAGCATTCTAACTGCCAGAATCGTACTCTGTTGTTGAACAGAAGTGTATCCGAAGTGAAATGACTAGAGGAATCGAATGCCGCAAGCAGAATTCAAATCCGAGCCTCCCTTCGGCAGGAAATCGCAGTTATAGTGAAAAACCTATCTTCCAGCATTCTAACTGCCAGAATCGTACTCTGTTGTTGAACAGAAGTGTATCCGAAGTGAAATGACTAGAGGAATCGAATGCCGCAAGCAGAATTCAAATCCGAGCCTCCGTTCGGCAGGAAATCGCAGTTATAGCTAAAACCTATCTTCCAGCATTCTAACCGCCAGAATCGTACTCTGTTGTTGAACAGAAGTGTATCCGAAGTGAAATGACTAGAGGAATCGAATGCCGCAAGCAGAATTCAAATCCGAGCCTCCGTTCGGCAGGAAATCGCAGTTATAGCTAAAACCTATCTTCCAGCATTCTAACCGCCAGAATCGTACTCTGTTGTTGAACAGAAGTGTATCCGAAGTGAAATGACTAGAGGAATCGAATGCCGCAAGCAGAATTCAAATCCGAGCCTCCGTTCGGCAGGAAATCGCAGTTATAGCTAAAACCTATCTTCCAGCATTCTAACCGCCAGAATCGTACTCTGTTGTTGAACAGAAGTGTATCCGAAGTGAAATGACTAGAGGAATCGAATGCCGCAAGCAGAATTCAAATCCGAGCCTCCGTTCGGCAGGAAATCGCAGTTATAGCTAAAACCTATCTTCCAGCATTCTAACCGCCAGAATCGTACTCTGTTGTTGAACAGAAGTGTATCCGAAGTGAAATGACTAGAGGAATCGAATGCCGCAAGCAGAATTCAAATCCGAGCCTCCCTTCGGCAGGAAATCGCAGTTATAGTGAAAAACCTATCTTCCAGCATTCTAACTGCCAGAATCGTACTCTGTTGTTGAACAGAAGTGTATCCGAAGTGAAATGACTAGAGGAATCGAATGCCGCAAGCAGAATTCAAATCCGAGCCTCCGTTCGGCAGGAAATCGCAGTTATAGCTAAAACCTATCTTCCAGCATTCTAACCGCCAGAATCGTACTCTGTTGTTGAACAGAAGTGTATCCGAAGTGAAATGACTAGAGGAACCGAATGCCGCAAGCAGAATTCAAATCCGAGCCTCCGTTCGGCAGGAAATCGCAGTTATAGCTAAAACCTATCTTCCAGCATTCTAACCGCCAGAATCGTACTCTGTTGTTGAACAGAAGTGTATCCGAAGTAAAATGACTAGAGGGATCGAATGCCGCAAGCAGAATTCAAATCCGAGCCTGCGTTCGGCAGGTTATCGCAGTTATAGTGAAAAACCTATCTTCCAGCATTCTAACTGCCAGAATCGTACTCTGTTGTTAAGCAGAAGTGTAATCGAAGTGAAATGACTTGAGGAATCGAATGCCGCAAGCAGAATTCAAATCCGAGCCTCCGTTCGGCAGGAAATCGCAGTTATAGTGAAAAACCTATCTTCCAGCATTCTGACTGCCAGAATCGTACTCTGCTGTTAAACAGAAGTGTATCCGAAGTAAAATGACTAGAGGGATCGAATGCCGCAAGCAGAATTCAAATCCGTGCCTCCGTTCGGCAGGAAATCGCAGTTATAGTGAAAAACCTATCTTCCAGCATTCTAACTGCCAGAATCGTACTCTGTTGTTAAACAGAAGTGTAATCGAAGTGAAATGACTTGAGGAATCGAATGCCGCAAGCAGAATTCAAATCCGAGCCTCCGTTCGGCAGGAAATCGCAGTTATAGTGAAAAACCTATCTTCCAGCATTCTAACTGCCAGAATCGTACTCTGTTGTTAAACAGAAGTGTATCCGAAGTGAAATGACTAGAGGAATCGAATGCCGCAAGCAGAATTCAAATCCGAGCCTCCGTTCGGCAGGAAATCGCAGTTATAGCTAAAACCTATCTTCCAGCATTCTAACCGCCAGAATCGTACTCTGTTGTTGAACAGAAGTGTAATCGAAGTGAAATGACTTGAGGAATCGAATGCCGCAAGCAGAATTCAAATCCGAGCCTCCGTTCGGCAGGAAATCGCAGTTATAGTGAAAAACCTATCTTCCAGCATTCTAACTGCCAGAATCGTACTCTGTTGTTAAACAGAAGTGTAATCGAAGTGAAATGACTTGAGGAATCGAATGCCGCAAGCAGAATTCAAATCCGAGCCTCCGTTCGGCAGGAAATCGCAGTTATAGCTAAAACCTATCTTCCAGCATTCTAACCGCCAGAATCGTACTCTGTTGTTGAACAGAAGTGTATCCGAAGCGAAATGACTAGAGGAATCGAATGCCGCAAGCAGAATTCAAATCCGAGCCTCCGTTCGGCAGGAAATCGCAGTTATAGTGAAAAACCTATTTTCTAGCATTCTAACGGCCAGAATCGGACTCTGTTGTTGAACAGAAGTGTATCCGAAGTAAAATGACTAGAGGGATCGAATGCCGCAAGCAGAATTCAAATCCGAGCCTCCGTTCGGCAGGAAATCGCAGTTATAGCTAAAACCTATCTTCCAGCATTCTAACTGCCAGAATCGTACTCTGTTGTTAAACAGAAGTGTAATCGAAGTGAAATGACTTGAGGAATCGAATGCCGCAAGCAGAATTCAAATCCGAGCCTCCGTTCGGCAGGAAATCGCAGTTATAGCTAAAACCTATCTTCCAGCATTCTAACCGCCAGAATCGTACTCTGTTGTTGAACAGAAGTGTATCCGAAGCGAAATGACTAGAGGAATCGAATGCCGCAAGCAGAATTCAAATCCGAGCCTCCGTTCGGCAGGAAATCGCAGTTATAGTGAAAAACCTATCTTCCAGCATTCTAACTGCCAGAATCGTACTCTGTTGTTGAACAGAAGTGTATCCGAAGTGAAATGACTAGAGGAATCGAATGCCGCAAGCAGAATTCAAATCCGAGCCTCCGTTCGGCAGGAAATCGCAGTTATAGCTAAAACCTATCTTCCAGCATTCTAACCGCCAGAATCGTACTCTGTTGTTGAACAGAAGTGTATCCGAAGTGAAATGACTAGAGGAATCGAATGCCGCAAGCAGAATTCAAATCCGAGCCTCCGTTCGGCAGGAAATCGCAGTTATAGCTAAAACCTATCTTCCAGCATTCTAACTGCCAGAATCGTACTCTGTTGTTGAACAGAAGTGTATCCGAAGTGAAATGACTAGAGGAATCGAATGCCGCAAGCAGAATTCAAATCCGAGCCTCCGTTCGGCAGGAAATCGCAGTTATAGCTAAAACCTATCTTCCAGCATTCTAACCGCCAGAATCGTACTCTGTTGTTGAACAGAAGTGTATCCGAAGTGAAATGACTAGAGGAATCGAATGCCGCAAGCAGAATTCAAATCCGAGCCTCCGTTCGGCAGGAAATCGCAGTTATAGCTAAAACCTATCTTCCAGCATTCTAACCGCCAGAATCGTACTCTGTTGTTGAACAGAAGTGTATCCGAAGTAAAATGACTAGAGGGATCGAATGCCGCAAGCAGAATTCAAATCCGAGCCTGCGTTCGGCAGGTTATCGCAGTTATAGTGAAAAACCTATCTTCCAGCATTCTAACTGCCAGAATCGTACTCTGTTGTTAAGCAGAAGTGTAATCGAAGTGAAATGACTTGAGGAATCGAATGCCGCAAGCAGAATTCAAATCCGAGCCTCCGTTCGGCAGGAAATCGCAGTTATAGTGAAAAACCTATCTTCCAGCATTCTGACTGCCAGAATCGTACTCTGTTGTTAAACAGAAGTGTATCCGAAGTAAAATGACTAGAGGGATCGAATGCCGCAAGCAGAATTCAAATCCGTGCCTCCGTTCGGCAGGAAATCGCAGTTATAGTGAAAAACCTATCTTCCAGCATTCTAACTGCCAGAATCGTACTCTGTTGTTAAACAGAAGTGTAATCGAAGTGAAATGACTTGAGGAATCGAATGCCGCAAGCAGAATTCAAATCCGAGCCTCCCTTCGGCAGGAAATCGCAGTTATAGTGAAAAACCTATCTTCCAGCATTCTAACTGCCAGAATCGTACTCTGTTGTTGAACAGAAGTGTATCCGAAGTGAAATGACTAGAGGAATCGAATGCCGCAAGCAGAATTCAAATCCGAGCCTCCGTTCGGCAGGAAATCGCAGTTATAGCTAAAACCTATCTTCCAGCATTCTAACCGCCAGAATCGTACTCTGTTGTTGAACAGAAGTGTATCCGAAGTGAAATGACTAGAGGAATCGAATGCCGCAAGCAGAATTCAAATCCGAGCCTCCGTTCGGCAGGAAATCGCAGTTATAGCTAAAACCTATCTTCCAGCATTCTAACCGCCAGAATCGTACTCTGTTCTTAAACAGAAGTGTAATCGAAGTGAAATGACTAGAGGAATCGAAGGCCGCAAGCAGAATTCAAATCCGAGCCTGCGTTCGGCAGGTTATCGCAGTTATAGTGAAAAACCTATCTTCCAGCATTCTAACTGCCAGAATCGTACTCTGTTGTTAAGCAGAAGTGTAATCGAAGTGAAATGACTTGAGGAATCGAATGCCGCAAGCAGAATTCAAATCCGAGCCTCCGTTCGGCAGGAAATCGCAGTTATAGCTAAAACCTATCTTCCAGCATTCTAACCGCCAGAATCGTACTCTGTTGTTGAACAGAAGTGTATCCGAAGTGAAATGACTAGAGGAATCGAATGCCGCAAGCAGAATTCAAATCCGAGCCTCCCTTCGGCAGGAAATCGCAGTTATAGTGAAAAACCTATCTTCCAGCATTCTAACTGCCAGAATCGTACTCTGTTGTTAAACAGAAGTGTATCCGAAGTGAAATGACTAGAGGAATCGAATGCCGCAAGCAGAATTCAAATCCGAGCCTCCGTTCGGCAGGAAATCGCAGTTATAGCTAAAACCTATCTTCCAGCATTCTAACCGCCAGAATCGTACTCTGTTGTTGAACAGAAGTGTATCCGAGGTGAAATGACTAGAGGAATCGAATGCCGCAAGCAGAATTCAAATCCGAGCCTCCGTTCGGCAGGAAATCGCAGTTATAGTGAAAAACCTATCTTCCAGCATTCTAACTGCCAGAATCGTACTCTGTTGTTGAACAGAAGTGTATCCGAAGTGAAATGACTAGAGGAATCGAATGCCGCAAGCAGAATTCAAATCCGAGCCTCCCTTCGGCAGGAAATCGCAGTTATAGTGAAAAACCTATCTTCCAGCATTCTAACTGCCAGAATCGTACTCTGTTGTTGAACAGAAGTGTATCCGAAGTGAAATGACTAGAGGAATCGAATGCCGCAAGCAGAATTCAAATCCGAGCCTCCGTTCGGCAGGAAATCGCAGTTATAGCTAAAACCTATCTTCCAGCATTCTAACCGCCAGAATCGTACTCTGTTGTTGAACAGAAGTGTATCCGAAGTGAAATGACTAGAGGAATCGAATGCCGCAAGCAGAATTCAAATCCGAGCCTCCCTTCGGCAGGAAATCGCAGTTATAGTGAAAAACCTATCTTCCAGCATTCTAACTGCCAGAATCGTACTCTGTTGTTGAACAGAAGTGTATCCGAAGTGAAATGACTAGAGGAATCGAATGCCGCAAGCAGAATTCAAATCCGAGCCTCCGTTCGGCAGGAAATCGCAGTTATAGCTAAAACCTATCTTCCAGCATTCTAACCGCCAGAATCGTACTCTGTTGTTGAACAGAAGTGTATCCGAAGTGAAATGACTAGAGGAACCGAATGCCGCAAGCAGAATTCAAATCCGAGCCTCCGTTCGGCAGGAAATCGCAGTTATAGCTAAAACCTATCTTCCAGCATTCTAACCGCCAGAATCGTACTCTGTTGTTGAACAGAAGTGTATCCGAAGTAAAATGACTAGAGGGATCGAATGCCGCAAGCAGAATTCAAATCCGAGCCTGCGTTCGGCAGGTTATCGCAGTTATAGTGAAAAACCTATCTTCCAGCATTCTAACTGCCAGAATCGTACTCTGTTGTTAAGCAGAAGTGTAATCGAAGTGAAATGACTTGAGGAATCGAATGCCGCAAGCAGAATTCAAATCCGAGCCTCCGTTCGGCAGGAAATCGCAGTTATAGTGAAAAACCTATCTTCCAGCATTCTGACTGCCAGAATCGTACTCTGTTGTTAAACAGAAGTGTATCCGAAGTAAAATGACTAGAGGGATCGAATGCCGCAAGCAGAATTCAAATCCGTGCCTCCGTTCGGCAGGAAATCGCAGTTATAGTGAAAAACCTATCTTCCAGCATTCTAACTGCCAGAATCGTACTCTGTTGTTAAACAGAAGTGTAATCGAAGTGAAATGACTTGAGGAATCGAATGCCGCAAGCAGAATTCAAATCCGAGCCTCCGTTCGGCAGGAAATCGCAGTTATAGTGAAAAACCTATCTTCCAGCATTCTAACTGCCAGAATCGTACTCTGTTGTTAAACAGAAGTGTATCCGAAGTGAAATGACTAGAGGAATCGAATGCCGCAAGCAGAATTCAAATCCGAGCCTCCGTTCGGCAGGAAATCGCAGTTATAGCTAAAACCTATCTTCCAGCATTCTAACCGCCAGAATCGTACTCTGTTGTTGAACAGAAGTGTAATCGAAGTGAAATGACTTGAGGAATCGAATGCCGCAAGCAGAATTCAAATCCGAGCCTCCGTTCGGCAGGAAATCGCAGTTATAGTGAAAAACCTATCTTCCAGCATTCTAACTGCCAGAATCGTACTCTGTTGTTAAACAGAAGTGTAATCGAAGTGAAATGACTTGAGGAATCGAATGCCGCAAGCAGAATTCAAATCCGAGCCTCCGTTCGGCAGGAAATCGCAGTTATAGTGAAAAACCTATTTTCTAGCATTCTAACGGCCAGAATCGGACTCTGTTGTTGAACAGAAGTGTATCCGAAGTAAAATGACTAGAGGGATCGAATGCCGCAAGCAGAATTCAAATCCGAGCCTCCGTTCGGCAGGAAATCTCAGTTATAGTGAAAAACCTATCTTCCAGCATTCTAACTGCCAGAATCGTACTCTGTTGTTAAACAGAAGTGTAATCGAAGTGAAATGACTTGAGGAATCGAATGCCGCAAGCAGAATTCAAATCCGAGCCTCCGTTCGGCAGGAAATCGCAGTTATAGCTAAAACCTATCTTCCAGCATTCTAACCGCCAGAATCGTACTCTGTTGTTGAACAGAAGTGTATCCGAAGCGAAATGACTAGAGGAATCGAATGCCGCAAGCAGAATTCAAATCCGAGCCTCCGTTCGGCAGGAAATCGCAGTTATAGTGAAAAACCTATCTTCCAGCATTCTAACTGCCAGAATCGTACTCTGTTGTTGAACAGAAGTGTATCCGAAGTGAAATGACTAGAGGAATCGAATGCCGCAAGCAGAATTCAAATCCGAGCCTCCGTTCGGCAGGAAATCGCAGTTATAGCTAAAACCTATCTTCCAGCATTCTAACCGCCAGAATCGTACTCTGTTGTTGAACAGAAGTGTATCCGAAGTGAAATGACTAGAGGAATCGAATGCCGCAAGCAGAATTCAAATCCGAGCCTCCCTTCGGCAGGAAATCGCAGTTATAGCGAAAAACCTATCTTCCAGCATTCTAACTGCCAGAATCGTACTCTGTTGTTGAACAGAAGTGTATCCGAAGTGAAATGACTAGAGGAATCGAATGCCGCAAGCAGAATTCAAATCCGAGCCTCCGTTCGGCAGGAAATCGCAGTTATAGCTAAAACCTATCTTCCAGCATTCTAACCGCCAGAATCGTACTCTGTTGTTGAACAGAAGTGTATCCGAAGTGAAATGACTAGAGGAACCGAATGCCGCAAGCAGAATTCAAATCCGAGCCTCCGTTCGGCAGGAAATCGCAGTTATAGCTAAAACCTATCTTCCAGCATTCTAACCGCCAGAATCGTACTCTGTTGTTGAACAGAAGTGTATCCGAGGTGAAATGACTAGAGGAATCGAATGCCGCAAGCAGAATTCAAATCCGAGCCTCCGTTCGGCAGGAAATCGCAGTTATAGTGAAAAACCTATCTTCCAGCATTCTAACTGCCAGAATCGTACTCTGTTGTTGAACAGAAGTGTATCCGAAGTGAAATGACTAGAGGAATCGAATGCCGCAAGCAGAATTCAAATCCGAGCCTCCCTTCGGCAGGAAATCGCAGTTATAGTGAAAAACCTATCTTCCAGCATTCTAACTGCCAGAATCGTACTCTGTTGTTGAACAGAAGTGTATCCGAAGTGAAATGACTAGAGGAATCGAATGCCGCAAGCAGAATTCAAATCCGAGCCTCCGTTCGGCAGGAAATCGCAGTTATAGCTAAAACCTATCTTCCAGCATTCTAACCGCCAGAATCGTACTCTGTTGTTGAACAGAAGTGTATCCGAAGTGAAATGACTAGAGGAATCGAATGCCGCAAGCAGAATTCAAATCCGAGCCTCCGTTCGGCAGGAAATCGCAGTTATAGCTAAAACCTATCTTCCAGCATTCTAACCGCCAGAATCGTACTCTGTTGTTGAACAGAAGTGTATCCGAAGTGAAATGACTAGAGGAATCGAATGCCGCAAGCAGAATTCAAATCCGAGCCTCCGTTCGGCAGGAAATCGCAGTTATAGCTAAAACCTATCTTCCAGCATTCTAACCGCCAGAATCGTACTCTGTTGTTGAACAGAAGTGTAATCGAAGTGAAATGACTTGAGGAATCGAATGCCGCAAGCAGAATTCAAATCCGAGCCTCCGTTCGGCAGGAAATCGCAGTTATAGTGAAAAACCTATCTTCCAGCATTCTAACTGCCAGAATCGTACTCTGTTGTTAAACAGAAGTGTAATCGAAGTGAAATGACTTGAGGAATCGAATGCCGCAAGCAGAATTCAAATCCGAGCCTCCGTTCGGCAGGAAATCGCAGTTATAGCTAAAACCTATCTTCCAGCATTCTAACCGCCAGAATCGTACTCTGTTGTTGAACAGAAGTGTATCCGAAGCGAAATGACTAGAGGAATCGAATGCCGCAAGCAGAATTCAAATCCGAGCCTCCGTTCGGCAGGAAATCGCAGTTATAGTGAAAAACCTATTTTCTAGCATTCTAACGGCCAGAATCGGACTCTGTTGTTGAACAGAAGTGTATCCGAAGTAAAATGACTAGAGGGATCGAATGCCGCAAGCAGAATTCAAATCCGAGCCTCCGTTCGGCAGGAAATCTCAGTTATAGTGAAAAACCTATCTTCCAGCATTCTAACTGCCAGAATCGTACTCTGTTGTTAAACAGAAGTGTAATCGAAGTGAAATGACTTGAGGAATCGAATGCCGCAAGCAGAATTCAAATCCGAGCCTCCGTTCGGCAGGAAATCGCAGTTATAGCTAAAACCTATCTTCCAGCATTCTAACCGCCAGAATCGTACTCTGTTGTTGAACAGAAGTGTATCCGAAGCGAAATGACTAGAGGAATCGAATGCCGCAAGCAGAATTCAAATCCGAGCCTCCGTTCGGCAGGAAATCGCAGTTATAGTGAAAAACCTATCTTCCAGCATTCTAACTGCCAGAATCGTACTCTGTTGTTGAACAGAAGTGTATCCGAAGTGAAATGACTAGAGGAATCGAATGCCGCAAGCAGAATTCAAATCCGAGCCTCCGTTCGGCAGGAAATCGCAGTTATAGCTAAAACCTATCTTCCAGCATTCTAACCGCCAGAATCGTACTCTGTTGTTGAACAGAAGTGTATCCGAAGTGAAATGACTAGAGGAATCGAATGCCGCAAGCAGAATTCAAATCCGAGCCTCCCTTCGGCAGGAAATCGCAGTTATAGTGAAAAACCTATCTTCCAGCATTCTAACTGCCAGAATCGTACTCTGTTGTTGAACAGAAGTGTATCCGAAGTGAAATGACTAGAGGAATCGAATGCCGCAAGCAGAATTCAAATCCGAGCCTCCGTTCGGCAGGAAATCGCAGTTATAGCTAAAACCTATCTTCCAGCATTCTAACCGCCAGAATCGTACTCTGTTGTTGAACAGAAGTGTATCCGAAGTGAAATGACTAGAGGAACCGAATGCCGCAAGCAGAATTCAAATCCGAGCCTCCGTTCGGCAGGAAATCGCAGTTATAGCTAAAACCTATCTTCCAGCATTCTAACCGCCAGAATCGTACTCTGTTGTTGAACAGAAGTGTATCCGAAGTAAAATGACTAGAGGGATCGAATGCCGCAAGCAGAATTCAAATCCGAGCCTGCGTTCGGCAGGTTATCGCAGTTATAGTGAAAAACCTATCTTCCAGCATTCTAACTGCCAGAATCGTACTCTGTTGTTAAGCAGAAGTGTAATCGAAGTGAAATGACTTGAGGAATCGAATGCCGCAAGCAGAATTCAAATCCGAGCCTCCGTTCGGCAGGAAATCGCAGTTATAGTGAAAAACCTATCTTCCAGCATTCTAACTGCCAGAATCGTACTCTGTTGTTAAACAGAAGTGTATCCGAAGTAAAATGACTAGAGGGATCGAATGCCGCAAGCAGAATTCAAATCCGTGCCTCCGTTCGGCAGGAAATCGCAGTTATAGTGAAAAACCTATCTTCCAGCATTCTAACTGCCAGAATCGTACTCTGTTGTTAAACAGAAGTGTAATCGAAGTGAAATGACTTGAGGAATCGAATGCCGCAAGCAGAATTCAAATCCGAGCCTCCGTTCGGCAGGAAATCGCAGTTATAGTGAAAAACCTATCTTCCAGCATTCTAACTGCCAGAATCGTACTCTGTTGTTAAACAGAAGTGTATCCGAAGTGAAATGACTAGAGGAATCGAATGCCGCAAGCAGAATTCAAATCCGAGCCTCCGTTCGGCAGGAAATCGCAGTTATAGCTAAAACCTATCTTCCAGCATTCTAACCGCCAGAATCGTACTCTGTTGTTGAACAGAAGTGTATCCGAGGTGAAATGACTAGAGGAATCGAATGCCGCAAGCAGAATTCAAATCCGAGCCTCCGTTCGGCAGGAAATCGCAGTTATAGTGAAAAACCTATCTTCCAGCATTCTAACTGCCAGAATCGTACTCTGTTGTTGAACAGAAGTGTATCCGAAGTGAAATGACTAGAGGAATCGAATGCCGCAAGCAGAATTCAAATCCGAGCCTCCCTTCGGCAGGAAATCGCAGTTATAGTGAAAAACCTATCTTCCAGCATTCTAACTGCCAGAATCGTACTCTGTTGTTGAACAGAAGTGTATCCGAAGTGAAATGACTAGAGGAATCGAATGCCGCAAGCAGAATTCAAATCCGAGCCTCCGTTCGGCAGGAAATCGCAGTTATAGCTAACACCTATCTTCCAGCATTCTAACCGCCAGAATCGTACTCTGTTGTTGAACAGAAGTGTATCCGAAGTGAAATGACTAGAGGAATCGAATGCCGCAAGCAGAATTCAAATCCGAGCCTCCGTTCGGCAGGAAATCGCAGTTATAGCTAAAACCTATCTTCCAGCATTCTAACCGCCAGAATCGTACTCTGTTGTTGAACAGAAGTGTATCCGAAGTGAAATGACTAGAGGAATCGAATGCCGCAAGCAGAATTCAAATCCGAGCCTCCGTTCGGCAGGAAATCGCAGTTATAGCTAAAACCTATCTTCCAGCATTCTAACCGCCAGAATCGTACTCTGTTGTTGAACAGAAGTGTATCCGAAGTGAAATGACTAGAGGAATCGAATGCCGCAAGCAGAATTCAAATCCGAGCCTCCGTTCGGCAGGAAATCGCAGTTATAGCTAAAACCTATCTTCCAGCATTCTAACCGCCAGAATCGTACTCTGTTGTTGAACAGAAGTGTATCCGAAGTGAAATGACTAGAGGAATCGAATGCCGCAAGCAGAATTCAAATCCGAGCCTCCCTTCGGCAGGAAATCGCAGTTATAGTGAAAAACCTATCTTCCAGCATTCTAACTGCCAGAATCGTACTCTGTTGTTGAACAGAAGTGTATCCGAAGTGAAATGACTAGAGGAATCGAATGCCGCAAGCAGAATTCAAATCCGAGCCTCCGTTCGGCAGGAAATCGCAGTTATAGCTAAAACCTATCTTCCAGCATTCTAACCGCCAGAATCGTACTCTGTTGTTGAACAGAAGTGTATCCGAAGTGAAATGACTAGAGGAACCGAATGCCGCAAGCAGAATTCAAATCCGAGCCTCCGTTCGGCAGGAAATCGCAGTTATAGCTAAAACCTATCTTCCAGCATTCTAACCGCCAGAATCGTACTCTGTTGTTGAACAGAAGTGTATCCGAAGTGGAATGACTAGAGGGATCGAATGCCGCAAGCAGAATTCAAATCCGAGCCTGCGTTCGGCAGGTTATCGCAGTTATAGTGAAAAACCTATCTTCCAGCATTCTAACTGCCAGAATCGTACTCTGTTGTTAAGCAGAAGTGTAATCGAAGTGAAATGACTTGAGGAATCGAATGCCGCAAGCAGAATTCAAATCCGAGCCTCCGTTCGGCAGGAAATCGCAGTTATAGTGAAAAACCTATCTTCCAGCATTCTGACTGCCAGAATCGTACTCTGTTGTTAAACAGAAGTGTATCCGAAGTAAAATGACTAGAGGGATCGAATGCCGCAAGCAGAATTCAAATCCGTGCCTCCGTTCGGCAGGAAATCGCAGTTATAGTGAAAAACCTATCTTCCAGCATTCTAACTGCCAGAATCGTACTCTGTTGTTAAACAGAAGTGTAATCGAAGTGAAATGACTTGAGGAATCGAATGCCGCAAGCAGAATTCAAATCCGAGCCTCCGTTCGGCAGGAAATCGCAGTTATAGTGAAAAACCTATCTTCCAGCATTCTAACTGCCAGAATCGTACTCTGTTGTTAAACAGAAGTGTATCCGAAGTGAAATGACTAGAGGAATCGAATGCCGCAAGCAGAATTCAAATCCGAGCCTCCGTTCGGCAGGAAATCGCAGTTATAGCTAAAACCTATCTTCCAGCATTCTAACCGCCAGAATCGTACTCTGTTGTTGAACAGAAGTGTATCCGAGGTGAAATGACTAGAGGAATCGAATGCCGCAAGCAGAATTCAAATCCGAGCCTCCGTTCGGCAGGAAATCGCAGTTATAGTGAAAAACCTATCTTCCAGCATTCTAACTGCCAGAATCGTACTCTGTTGTTGAACAGAAGTGTATCCGAAGTGAAATGACTAGAGGAATCGAATGCCGCAAGCAGAATTCAAATCCGAGCCTCCCTTCGGCAGGAAATCGCAGTTATAGTGAAAAACCTATCTTCCAGCATTCTAACTGCCAGAATCGTACTCTGTTGTTGAACAGAAGTGTATCCGAAGTGAAATGACTAGAGGAATCGAATGCCGCAAGCAGAATTCAAATCCGAGCCTCCGTTCGGCAGGAAATCGCAGTTATAGCTAAAACCTATCTTCCAGCATTCTAACCGCCAGAATCGTACTCTGTTGTTGAACAGAAGTGTATCCGAAGTGAAATGACTAGAGGAATCGAATGCCGCAAGCAGAATTCAAATCCGAGCCTCCGTTCGGCAGGAAATCGCAGTTATAGCTAAAACCTATCTTCCAGCATTCTAACCGCCAGAATCGTACTCTGTTGTTGAACAGAAGTGTATCCGAAGTGAAATGACTAGAGGAATCGAATGCCGCAAGCAGAATTCAAATCCGAGCCTCCGTTCGGCAGGAAATCGCAGTTATAGTGAAAAACCTATCTTCTAGCATTCTAACGGCCAGAATCGGACTCTGTTGTTGAACAGAAGTGTATCCGAAGTAAAATGACTAGAGGGATCGAATGCCGCAAGCAGAATTCAAATCCGTGCCTCCGTTCGGCAGGAAATCGCAGTTATAGCTAAAACCTATCTTCTAGCATTCTAACGGCCAGAATCGTACTCTGTTGTTGAACAGAAGTGTATCCGAAGTGAAATGACTAGAGGAATCGAATGCCGCAAGCAGAATTCAAATCCGAGCCTCCGTTCGGCAGGAAATCGCAGTTATAGTGAAAAACCTATCTTCCAGCATTCTAACTGCCAGAATCGTACTCTGTTGTTAAACAGAAGTGTAATCGAAGTGAAATGACTTGAGGAATCGAATGCCGCAAGCAGAATTCAAATCCGAGCCTCCGTTCGGCAGGAAATCGGAGTTATAGTGAAAAACCTATCTTCCAGCATTCTAACTGCCAGAATCGTACTCTGTTGTTGAACAGAAGTGTATCCGAAGTGAAATGACTAGAGGAATCGAATGCCGCAAGCAGAATTCAAATCCGAGCCTCCGTTCGGCAGGAAATCGCAGTTATAGTGAAAAACCTATCTTCCAACATTCTAACTGCCAGAATCGTACTCTGTTGTTGAACAGAAGTGTATCCGAAGTGAAATGACTAGAGGAATCGAATGCCGCAAGCAGAATTCAAATCCGAGCCTCCGTTCGGCAGGAAATCGCAGTTATAGTGAAAAACCTATCTTCCAGCATTCTAACTGCCAGAATCGTACTCTGTTGTTAAACAGAAGTGTAATCGAAGTGAAATCACTTGAGGAATCGAATGCCGCAAGCCGAATTCAAATCCGAGCCTCCGTTCGGCAGGAAATCGCAGTTATAGTGAAAAACCTATCTTCCAGCATTCTAACCGCCAGAATCGTACTCTGTTGTTGAACAGAAGTGTATCCGAAGTGAAATGACTAGAGGAATCGAATGCCGCAAGCAGAATTCAAATCCGAGCCTCCCTTCGGCAGGAAATCGCAGTTATAGTGAAAAACCTATCTTCCAGCATTCTAACTGCCAGAATCGTACTCTGTTGTTGAACAGAAGTGTATCCGAAGTGAAATGACTAGAGGAATCGAATGCCGCAAGCAGAATTCAAATCCGAGCCTCCGTTCGGCAGGAAATCGCAGTTATAGCTAAAACCTATCTTCCAGCATTCTAACCGCCAGAATCGTACTCTGTTGTTGAACAGAAGTGTATCCGAGGTGAAATGACTAGAGGAATCGAATGCCGCAAGCAGAATTCAAATCCGAGCCTCCGTTCGGCAGGAAATCGCAGTTATAGTGAAAAACCTATCTTCCAGCATTCTAACTGCCAGAATCGTACTCTGTTGTTGAACAGAAGTGTATCCGAAGTAAAATGACTAGAGGGATCGAATGCCGCAAGCAGAATTCAAATCCGAGCCTCCGTTCGGCAGGAAATCGCAGTTATAGTGAAAAACCTATCTTCTAGCATTCTAACGGCCAGAATCGGACTCTGTTGTTGAACAGAAGTGTATCCGAAGTAAAATGACTAGAGGGATCGAATGCCGCAAGCAGAATTCAAATCCGTGCCTCCGTTCGGCAGGAAATCGCAGTTATAGCTAAAACCTATCTTCTAGCATTCTAACGGCCAGAATCGTACTCTGTTGTTGAACAGAAGTGTATCCGAAGTGAAATGACTAGAGGAATCGAATGCCGCAAGCAGAATTCAAATCCGAGCCTCCGTTCGGCAGGAAATCGCAGTTATAGCTAAAACCTATCTTCCAGCATTCTAACCGCCAGAATCGTACTCTGTTGTTGAACAGAAGTGTATCCGAAGTAAAATGACTAGAGGGATCGAATGCCGCAAGCAGAATTCAAATCCGTGCCTCCGTTCGGCAGGAAATCGCAGTTATAGCTAAAACCTATCTTCTAGCATTCTAACGGCCAGAATCGTACTCTGTTGTTGAACAGAAGTGTATCCGAAGTGAAATGACTAGAGGAATCGAATGCCGCAAGCAGAATTCAAATCCGAGCCTCCGTTCGGCAGGAAATCGCAGTTATAGCTAAAACCTATCTTCCAGCATTCTAACCGCCAGAATCGTACTCTGTTGTTGAACAGAAGTGTATCCGAGGTGAAATGACTAGAGGAATCGAATGCCGCAAGCAGAATTCAAATCCGAGCCTCCGTTCGGCAGGAAATCGCAGTTATAGTGAAAAACCTATCTTCCAGCATTCTAACTGCCAGAATCGTACTCTGTTGTTGAACAGAAGTGTATCCGAAGTGAAATGACTAGAGGAATCGAATGCCGCAAGCAGAATTCAAATCCGAGCCTCCCTTCGGCAGGAAATCGCAGTTATAGTGAAAAACCTATCTTCCAGCATTCTAACTGCCAGAATCGTACTCTGTTGTTGAACAGAAGTGTATCCGAAGTGAAATGACTAGAGGAATCGAATGCCGCAAGCAGAATTCAAATCCGAGCCTCCGTTCGGCAGGAAATCGCAGTTATAGCTAAAACCTATCTTCCAGCATTCTAACCGCCAGAATCGTACTCTGTTGTTGAACAGAAGTGTATCCGAAGTGAAATGACTAGAGGAATCGAATGCCGCAAGCAGAATTCAAATCCGAGCCTCCGCTCGGCAGGAAATCGCAGTTATAGCTAAAACCTATCTTCCAGCATTCTAACCGCCAGAATCGTACTCTGTTGTTGAACAGAAGTGTATCCGAAGTGAAATGACTAGAGGAATCGAATGCCGCAAGCAGAATTCAAATCCGAGCCTCCGTTCGGCAGGAAATCGCAGTTATAGCTAAAACCTATCTTCCAGCATTCTAACCGCCAGAATCGTACTCTGTTGTTGAACAGAAGTGTATCCGAAGTGAAATGACTAGAGGAATCGAATGCCGCAAGCAGAATTCAAATCCGAGCCTCCGTTCGGCAGGAAATCGCAGTTATAGCTAAAACCTATCTTCCAGCATTCTAACCGCCAGAATCGTACTCTGTTGTTGAACAGAAGTGTATCCGAAGTGAAATGACTAGAGGAATCGAATGCCGCAAGCAGAATTCAAATCCGAGCCTCCCTTCGGCAGGAAATCGCAGTTATAGTGAAAAACCTATCTTCCAGCATTCTAACTGCCAGAATCGTACTCTGTTGTTGAACAGAAGTGTATCCGAAGTGAAATGACTAGAGGAATCGAATGCCGCAAGCAGAATTCAAATCCGAGCCTCCGTTCGGCAGGAAATCGCAGTTATAGCTAAAACCTATCTTCCAGCATTCTAACCGCCAGAATCGTACTCTGTTGTTGAACAGAAGTGTATCCGAAGTGAAATGACTAGAGGAACCGAATGCCGCAAGCAGAATTCAAATCCGAGCCTCCGTTCGGCAGGAAATCGCAGTTATAGCTAAAACCTATCTTCCAGCATTCTAACCGCCAGAATCGTACTCTGTTGTTGAACAGAAGTGTATCCGAAGTAAAATGACTAGAGGGATCGAATGCCGCAAGCAGAATTCAAATCCGAGCCTGCGTTCGGCAGGTTATCGCAGTTATAGTGAAAAACCTATCTTCCAGCATTCTAACTGCCAGAATCGTACTCTGTTGTTAAGCAGAAGTGTAATCGAAGTGAAATGACTTGAGGAATCGAATGCCGCAAGCAGAATTCAAATCCGAGCCTCCGTTCGGCAGGAAATCGCAGTTATAGTGAAAAACCTATCTTCCAGCATTCTGACTGCCAGAATCGTACTCTGTTGTTAAACAGAAGTGTATCCGAAGTAAAATGACTAGAGGGATCGAATGCCGCAAGCAGAATTCAAATCCGTGCCTCCGTTCGGCAGGAAATCGCAGTTATAGTGAAAAACCTATCTTCCAGCATTGTAACTGCCAGAATCGTACTCTGTTGTTAAACAGAAGTGTAATCGAAGTGAAATGACTTGAGGAATCGAATGCCGCAAGCAGAATTCAAATCCGAGCCTCCGTTCGGCAGGAAATCGCAGTTATAGTGAAAAACCTATCTTCCAGCATTCTAACTGCCAGAATCGTACTCTGTTGTTAAACAGAAGTGTATCCGAAGTGAAATGACTAGAGGAATCGAATGCCGCAAGCAGAATTCAAATCCGAGCCTCCGTTCGGCAGGAAATCGCAGTTATAGCTAAAACCTATCTTCCAGCATTCTAACCGCCAGAATCGTACTCTGTTGTTGAACAGAAGTGTATCCGAGGTGAAATGACTAGAGGAATCGAATGCCGCAAGCAGAATTCAAATCCGAGCCTCCGTTCGGCAGGAAATCGCAGTTATAGTGAAAAACCTATCTTCCAGCATTCTAACTGCCAGAATCGTACTCTGTTGTTGAACAGAAGTGTATCCGAAGTGAAATGACTAGAGGAATCGAATGCCGCAAGCAGAATTCAAATCCGAGCCTCCCTTCGGCAGGAAATCGCAGTTATAGTGAAAAACCTATCTTCCAGCATTCTAACTGCCAGAATCGTACTCTGTTGTTGAACAGAAGTGTATCCGAAGTGAAATGACTAGAGGAATCGAATGCCGCAAGCAGAATTCAAATCCGAGCCTCCGTTCGGCAGGAAATCGCAGTTATAGCTAAAACCTATCTTCCAGCATTCTAACCGCCAGAATCGTACTCTGTTGTTGAACAGAAGTGTATCCGAAGTGAAATGACTAGAGGAATCGAATGCCGCAAGCAGAATTCAAATCCGAGCCTCCGTTCGGCAGGAAATCGCAGTTATAGCTAAAACCTATCTTCCAGCATTCTAACAGCCAGAATCGTACTCTGTTGTTGAACAGAAGTGTATCCGAAGTGAAATGACTAGAGGAATCGAATGCCGCAAGCAGAATTCAAATCCGAGCCTCCGTTCGGCAGGAAATCGGAGTTATAGTGAAAAACCTATCTTCCAGCATTCTAACTGCCAGAATCGTACTCTGTTGTTGAACAGAAGTGTATCCGAAGTGAAATGACTAGAGGAATCGAATGCCGCAAGCAGAATTCAAATCCGAGCTTCCGTTCGGCAGGAAATCGCAGTTATAGTGAAAAACCTATCTTCCAACATTCTAACTGCCAGAATCGTACTCTGTTGTTGAACAGAAGTGTATCCGAAGTGAAATGACTAGAGGAATCGAATGCCGCAAGCAGAATTCAAATCCGAGCCTCCGTTCGGCAGGAAATCGCAGTTATAGTGAAAAACCTATCTTCCAGCATTCTAACTGCCAGAATCGTACTCTGTTGTTAAACAGAAGTGTAATCGAAGTGAAATCACTTGAGGAATCGAATGCCGCAAGCCGAATTCAAATCCGAGCCTCCGTTCGGCAGGAAATCGCAGTTATAGTGAAAAACCTATCTTCCAGCATTCTAACTGCCAGAATCGTACTCTGTTGTTAAACAGAAGTGTATCCGAAGTGAAATGACTAGAGGAATCGAATGCCACAAGCAGAATTCAAATCCGAGCCTCCGTTCGGCAGGAAATCGCAGTTATAGCTAAAACCTATCTTCCAGCATTCTAACCGCCAGAATCGTACTCTGTTGTTGAACAGAAGTGTATCCGAAGTGAAATGACTAGAGGAATCGAATGCCGCAAGCAGAATTCAAATCCGAGCCTCCCTTCGGCAGGAAATCGCAGTTATAGTGAAAAACCTATCTTCCAGCATTCTAACTGCCAGAATCGTACTCTGTTGTTGAACAGAAGTGTATCCGAAGTGAAATGACTAGAGGAATCGAATGCCGCAAGCAGAATTCAAATCCGAGCCTCCGTTCGGCAGGAAATCGCAGTTATAGCTAAAACCTATCTTCCAGCATTCTAACCGCCAGAATCGTACTCTGTTGTTGAACAGAAGTGTATCCGAAGTGAAATGACTAGAGGAATCGAATGCCGCAAGCAGAATTCAAATCCGAGCCTCCGTTCGGCAGGAAATCGCAGTTATAGCTAAAACCTATCTTCCAGCATTCTAACCGCCAGAATCGTACTCTGTTGTTGAACAGAAGTGTATCCGAGGTGAAATGACTAGAGGAATCGAATGCCGCAAGCAGAATTCAAATCCGAGCCTCCGTTCGGCAGGAAATCGCAGTTATAGTGAAAAACCTATCTTCCAGCATTCTAACTGCCAGAATCGTACTCTGTTGTTGAACAGAAGTGTATCCGAAGTATAATGACTAGAGGGATCGAATGCCGCAAGCAGAATTCAAATCCGAGCCTCCGTTCGGCAGGAAATCGCAGTTATAGTGAAAAACCTATCTTCTAGCATTCTAACGGCCAGAATCGGACTCTGTTGTTGAACAGAAGTGTATCCGAAGTAAAATGACTAGAGGGATCGAATGCCGCAAGCAGAATTCAAATCCGTGCCTCCGTTCGGCAGGAAATCGCAGTTATAGCTAAAACCTATCTTCTAGCATTCTAACGGCCAGAATCGTACTCTGTTGTTGAACAGAAGTGTATCCGAAGTGAAATGACTAGAGGAATCGAATGCCGCAAGCAGAATTCAAATCCGAGCCTCCGTTCGGCAGGAAATCGCAGTTATAGCTAAAACCTATCTTCCAGCATTCTAACCGCCAGAATCGTACTCTGTTGTTGAACAGAAGTGTATCCGAAGTAAAATGACTAGAGGGATCGAATGCCGCAAGCAGAATTCAAATCCGTGCCTCCGTTCGGCAGGAAATCGCAGTTATAGCTAAAACCTATCTTCTAGCATTCTAACGGCCAGAATCGTACTCTGTTGTTGAACAGAAGTGTATCCGAAGTGAAATGACTAGAGGAATCGAATGCCGCAAGCAGAATTCAAATCCGAGCCTCCGTTCGGCAGGAAATCGCAGTTATAGTGAAAAACCTATCTTCCAGCATTCTAACTGCCAGAATCGTACTCTGTTGTTAAACAGAAGTGTAATCGAAGTGAAATGACTTGAGGAATCGAATGCCGCAAGCAGAATTCAAATCCGAGCCTCCGTTCGGCAGGAAATCGGAGTTATAGTGAAAAACCTATCTTCCAGCATTCTAACTGCCAGAATCGTACTCTGTTGTTGAACAGAAGTGTATCCGAAGTGAAATGACTAGAGGAATCGAATGCCGCAAGCAGAATTCAAATCCGAGCCTCCGTTCGGCAGGAAATCGCAGTTATAGTGAAAAACCTATCTTCCAACATTCTAACTGCCAGAATCGTACTCTGTTGTTGAACAGAAGTGTATCCGAAGTGAAATGACTAGAGGAATCGAATGCCGCAAGCAGAATTCAAATCCGAGCCTCCGTTCGGCAGGAAATCGCAGTTATAGTGAAAAACCTATCTTCCAGCATTCTAACTGCCAGAATCGTACTCTGTTGTTAAACAGAAGTGTAATCGAAGTGAAATCACTTGAGGAATCGAATGCCGCAAGCCGAATTCAAATCCGAGCCTCCGTTCGGCAGGAAATCGCAGTTATAGTGAAAAACCTATCTTCCAGCATTCTAACTGCCAGAATCGTACTCTGTTGTTAAACAGAAGTGTAATCGAAGTGAAATGACTTGAGGAATCGAATGCCGCAAGCAGAATTCAAATCCGAGCCTCCGTTCGGCAGGAAATCGCAGTTATAGTGAAAAACCTATCTTCCAGCATTCTAACTGCCAGAATCGTACTTTGTTGTTGAACAGAAGTGTATCCGAAGTGAAATGACTAGAGGAATCGAATGCCGCAAGCAGAATTCAAATCCGAGCCTCCGTTCGGCAGGAAATCGCAGTTATAGCTAAAACCTATCTTCCAGCATTCTAACCGCCAGAATCGTACTCTGTTGTTGAACAGAAGTGTATCCGAAGTGAAATGACTAGAGGAATCGAATGCCGCAAGCAGAATTCAAATCCGAGCCTCCCTTCGGCAGGAAATCGCAGTTATAGTGAAAAACCTATCTTCCAGCATTCTAACTGCCAGAATCGTACTCTGTTGTTGAACAGAAGTGTATCCGAAGTGAAATGACTAGAGGAATCGAATGCCGCAAGCAGAATTCAAATCCGAGCCTCCGTTCGGCAGGAAATCGCAGTTATAGCTAAAACCTATCTTCCAGCATTCTAACCGCCAGAATCGTACTCTGTTGTTGAACAGAAGTGTATCCGAAGTGAAATGACTAGAGGAATCGAATGCCGCAAGCAGAATTCAAATCCGAGCCTCCGTTCGGCAGGAAATCGCAGTTATAGCTAAAACCTATCTTCCAGCATTCTAACCGCCAGAATCGTACTCTGTTGTTGAACAGAAGTGTATCCGAGGTGAAATGACTAGAGGAATCGAATGCCGCAAGCAGAATTCAAATCCGAGCCTCCGTTCGGCAGGAAATCGCAGTTATAGTGAAAAACCTATCTTCCAGCATTCTAACTGCCAGAATCGTACTCTGTTGTTGAACAGAAGTGTATCCGAAGTAAAATGACTAGAGGGATCGAATGCCGCAAGCAGAATTCAAATCCGAGCCTCCGTTCGGCAGGAAATCGCAGTTATAGTGAAAAACCTATCTTCTAGCATTCTAACGGCCAGAATCGGACTCTGTTGTTGAACAGAAGTGTATCCGAAGTAAAATGACTAGAGGGATCGAATGCCGCAAGCAGAATTCAAATCCGTGCCTCCGTTCGGCAGGAAATCGCAGTTATAGCTAAAACCTATCTTCTAGCATTCTAACGGCCAGAATCGTACTCTGTTGTTGAACAGAAGTGTATCCGAAGTGAAATGACTAGAGGAATCGAATGCCGCAAGCAGAATTCAAATCCGAGCCTCCGTTCGGCAGGAAATCGCAGTTATAGCTAAAACCTATCTTCCAGCATTCTAACCGCCAGAATCGTACTCTGTTGTTGAACAGAAGTGTATCCGAAGTAAAATGACTAGAGGGATCGAATGCCGCAAGCAGAATTCAAATCCGTGCCTCCGTTCGGCAGGAAATCGCAGTTATAGCTAAAACCTATCTTCTAGCATTCTAACGGCCAGAATCGTACTCTGTTGTTGAACAGAAGTGTATCCGAAGTGAAATGACTAGAGGAATCGAATGCCGCAAGCAGAATTCAAATCCGAGCCTCCGTTCGGCAGGAAATCGCAGTTATAGTGAAAAACCTATCTTCCAGCATTCTAACTGCCAGAATCGTACTCTGTTGTTAAACAGAAGTGTAATCGAAGTGAAATGACTTGAGGAATCGAATGCCGCAAGCAGAATTCAAATCCGAGCCTCCGTTCGGCAGGAAATCGCAGTTATAGTGAAAAACCTATCTTCCAGCATTCTAACTGCCAGAATCGTACTCTGTTGTTAAACAGAAGTGTATCCGAAGTGAAATGACTAGAGGAATCGAATGCCACAAGCAGAATTCAAATCCGAGCCTCCGTTCGGCAGGAAATCGCAGTTATAGCTAAAACCTATCTTCCAGCATTCTAACCGCCAGAATCGTACTCTGTTGTTGAACAGAAGTGTATCCGAAGTGAAATGACTAGAGGAATCGAATGCCGCAAGCAGAATTCAAATCCGAGCCTCCCTTCGGCAGGAAATCGCAGTTATAGCTAAAACCTATCTTCCAGCATTCTAACTGCCAGAATCGTACTCTGTTGTTGAACAGAAGTGTATCCGAAGTGAAATGACTAGAGGAATCGAATGCCGCAAGCAGAATTCAAATCCGAGCCTCCGTTCGGCAGGAAATCGCAGTTATAGCTAAAACCTATCTTCCAGCATTCTAACCGCCAGAATCGTACTCTGTTGTTGAACAGAAGTGTATCCGAAGTGAAATGACTAGAGGAATCGAATGCCGCAAGCAGAATTCAAATCCGAGCCTCCGTTCGGCAGGAAATCGCAGTTATAGTGTGTGACGTCTCACGCCTGTCCTGCCTATTTAGGTATATATATTTTTTTTCCAACGCCACGACATACCGCAGGCATATTGTACTACGTTACGCCATCTTATATTAACCAATTACAATTGAAGGCGCTCGGTCCCAAATACCCGAGCTCGACCAAAAACAAGTCTATTGACATTATCTTTTAACATTTGTCTTTTGACATTTGTCTTTTAACATTTGTCTTTTAACATTTGTCGTTTGACATTTGTCTTTTAACATTTGTCTATTATCTTTTTCTATTGACACTGTCCTTTAACACCGTATGTTTGGGAACGCCGCGTCATAATCGCGATATACATTAAGCCGTAGCCTTTAACACAACCACAGCGAACCACGAGCATTTATTGGGAATGATCAGCTATTGACGATAATGATCGTGAGTCGTTGGAGGAACATAATTATAAGCTATAAGGATATGTATATCCTCCGAACGCCTGGTAGACGAGCTCGCGCTAAGTATCTAGTCTACTCAGCGATTCCCATGTGATCAAGCACACGTGCGATGACTACAGAGTTACGAGTGAGCTTCTCACGGAAAGATGACCGAGTGGTGTCCGATAAACAAGAGCCCACATTCCACTCTCACGGCAAAAGTGCTTAAAGTCACGTACAAAGTATCGGCTAGCATCCGAGCCGCCAGCTCGTCTCCTAGAGATAAGATAAGCACCGAGCACCGTGGAACTGCTGACGTTGCAGCGCACATGGACCGTTCGAGCGTGGGACTGCTTAGGTCAGCAACGTCCCAGCACGGAGCGAGACCGGTCACCTGACCACAACCGCGCGCGCTGATTGGCTCCCCACCGCTCGCGGGGCGCCTGCCCCACTACTCGGAGACCCTGCGAGGCTCCAGAGAGCCACTCGAACAATCAGTTCTCATCGTGGACCTGACAGCACCGGACGTAAACTCGAAGTGCTCCCGCGATACTTAGTAATCAATTCTCACCGCAGTAAACCTAAACTCGAAGTGCTCCCGCTATACTTAGTATTTGCTCCAATCTATACAAGTGTTGTGAATATTAGTGATCGTGCTTCATCACGCTAGAACAGCGACAAGGGACCTTCCAATTCCGATAGCGAGCACCGCATCTACTTGTTGCATTTACTGTGAGTCCAATTAAACTGTCAGTACCGCGATAGAACTCCGTGTCCAACGGTCACGTTAATAATTATACTTATTCTACTGTTCCGAGATTCGCTTAATTAAGTATTATCATTGTGTGTACTGTTCAAACACTTTACAATATACTTACTATACGAGATTTATTCGTTTATCGGTGATTTTACCTGTGACACCCACTACTCAATGTGCTCTAATGCCCGCGATGTGCAACCCTTGCAATAATGATTTAATTGAGGCTCGCCTGTCAATAACTCAAGAGCCGGCCAACGAAACCGCGCTATTTGTTAGCGACGAGGTGGCAATGGCTAGTTATTCTTACGCTTGTCATCGACTCCTTTCTGTTCCGCCTATCGAGATCGCGCTGATTGACAGCGTCGGCCAGGCAACAACAATAATCCGCAATTATCCGCGATGGCGTCGACGGCTCGCGCCCACTACCGCCCCGCTTCACAACGAAGCCACCGGTCAGGGCGACGAGTTAGGGAAAGAATACAGTACTACTATGACAATGTACTCCGAATCTCGTAGCAATAAGACAGAATAAGTCCTAACCATTACTTCATATCAACTGTCCACCAAATCATTTCTTAACTCTACCAATTACTTCATACCCGCCTACTTCATTTCTACCACTTTGGTACCTATTCAACACTCGTGGGGTAAGGCGTGTGACAATACCTAACATCATCCTATTCAATCGGGTTCGAGATCCATTATCAGACATTAAGAGTCGCAATCATAGAAAGGCAACATTCGGAATCCAATTATTTCTATGCGATGATCACAGCCAGCCGTCAGAATCGCGCTATTTGCTAGCGACGAGAATGTTTGCATGACTCTGGCTTTAGACGTGTTTGTCTTGTTATTATAATGCTGCCTATCGAAACCGCGCTTGAAACCAGCGACGGACAGGCGGATTGACATATGCATCTATCAGACCAACTACAAGATGGCGCCGTCCGGACGCGCCGGCGAGCATGGTCATTCAACCAAATTCGGTAGGTTCACTTTCGCCATAACCAACCCAGGATCACCCGATCACTCACTATTCTACCGAACCTACGTTTCTCTTACTTACCGACCTCACTACTATTCCTAATTTACCTACAGTCCATTAACTACTTACCTGTTACCTACCCTATCCAGAATACCTACTCTATCTTCCTTACCCACCTTAATTCATTTACCTACCTGCGAGATTTCCTCTCCCATACGAGGCAGGATCATTTAGCGGCGAAGCAGAGTAGTGCCCTCTGTGCCAGACATGTTTACTCGACTCTCTACAACAGAGCCTCATCCCAGGGTATAGTTCTGTGCATGCGACTGCCCGAAAAAGAGGCACTTAATAATTGAAAATAAGCCCGTCTCAGGAATAGATCGACTAATAGGTTGCGGAACACTTCGACCTTCGGTCGGCGCCTCCCGAGACGTAACACAGGAAATCGCAGTTATAGTGAAAAACCTATCTTCCAGCATTCTGACTGCCAGAATCGTACTCTGTTGTTAAACAGAAGTGTATCCGAAGTAAAATGACTAGAGGGATCGAATGCCGCAAGCAGAATTCAAATCCGTGCCTCCGTTCGGCAGGAAATCGCAGTTATAGTGAAAAACCTATCTTCCAGCATTCTAACTGCCAGAATCGTACTCTGTTGTTAAACAGAAGTGTAATCGAAGTGAAATGACTTGAGGAATCGAATGCCGCAAGCAGAATTCAAATCCGAGCCTCCGTTCGGCAGGAAATCGCAGTTATAGTGAAAAACCTATCTTCCAGCATTCTAACTGCCAGAATCGTACTCTGTTGTTAAACAGAAGTGTAATCGAAGTGAAATGACTGGAGGAATCGAATGCCGCAAGCAGAATTCAAATCCGAGCCTCCGTTCGGCAGGAAATCGCAGTTATAGCTAAAACCTATCTTCCAGCATTCTAACCGCCAGAATCGTACTCTGTTGTTGAACAGAAGTGTATCCGAAGTAAAATGACTAGAGGGATCGAATGCCGCAAGCAGAATTCAAATCCGTGCCTCCGTTCGGCAGGAAATCGCAGTTATAGCTAAAACCTATCTTCTAGCATTCTAACGGCCAGAATCGTACTCTGTTGTTGAACAGAAGTGTATCCGAAGTGAAATGACTAGAGGGATCGAATGCCGCAAGCAGAATTCAAATCCGAGCCTCCGTTCGGCAGGAAATCGCAGTTATAGTGAAAAACCTATCTTCTAGCATTCTAACGGCCAGAATCGGACTCTGTTGTTGAACAGAAGTGTATCCGAAGTAAAATGACTAGAGGGATCGAATGCCGCAAGCAGAATTCAAATCCGTGCCTCCGTTCGGCAGGAAATCGCAGTTATAGCTAAAACCTATCTTCTAGCATTCTAACGGCCAGAATCGTACTCTGTTGTTGAACAGAAGTGTATCCGAAGTGAAATGACTAGAGGAATCGAATGCCGCAAGCAGAATTCAAATCCGAGCCTCCGTTCGGCAGGAAATCGCAGTTATAGCTAAAACCTATCTTCCAGCATTCTAACCGCCAGAATCGTACTCTGTTGTTGAACAGAAGTGTATCCGAAGTAAAATGACTAGAGGGATCGAATGCCGCAAGCAGAATTCAAATCCGTGCCTCCGTTCGGCAGGAAATCGCAGTTATAGCTAAAACCTATCTTCTAGCATTCTAACGGCCAGAATCGTACTCTGTTGTTGAACAGAAGTGTATCCGAAGTGAAATGACTAGAGGAATCGAATGCCGCAAGCAGAATTCAAATCCGAGCCTCCGTTCGGCAGGAAATCGCAGTTATAGTGAAAAACCTATCTTCCAGCATTCTAACTGCCAGAATCGTACTCTGTTGTTAAACAGAAGTGTAATCGAAGTGAAATGACTTGAGGAATCGAATGCCGCAAGCAGAATTCAAATCCGAGCCTCCGTTCGGCAGGAAATCGCAGTTATAGTGAAAAACCTATCTTCCAGCATTCTAACTGCCAGAATCGTACTCTGTTGTTAAACAGAAGTGTATCCGAAGTGAAATGACTAGAGGAATCGAATGCCACAAGCAGAATTCAAATCCGAGCCTCCGTTCGGCAGGAAATCGCAGTTATAGCTAAAACCTATCTTCCAGCATTCTAACCGCCAGAATCGTACTCTGTTGTTGAACAGAAGTGTATCCGAAGTGAAATGACTAGAGGAATCGAATGCCGCAAGCAGAATTCAAATCCGAGCCTCCCTTCGGCAGGAAATCGCAGTTATAGCTAAAACCTATCTTCCAGCATTCTAACTGCCAGAATCGTACTCTGTTGTTGAACAGAAGTGTATCCGAAGTGAAATGACTAGAGGAATCGAATGCCGCAAGCAGAATTCAAATCCGAGCCTCCGTTCGGCAGGAAATCGCAGTTATAGCTAAAACCTATCTTCCAGCATTCTAACCGCCAGAATCGTACTCTGTTGTTGAACAGAAGTGTATCCGAAGTGAAATGACTAGAGGAATCGAATGCCGCAAGCAGAATTCAAATCCGAGCCTCCGTTCGGCAGGAAATCGCAGTTATAGTGTGTGACGTCTCACGCCTGTCCTGCCTATTTAGGTATATATATTTTTTTTCCAACGCCACGACATACCGCAGGCATATTGTACTACGTTACGCCATCTTATATTAACCAATTACAATTGAAGGCGCTCGGTCCCAAATACCCGAGCTCGACCAAAAACAAGTCTATTGACATTATCTTTTAACATTTGTCTTTTGACATTTGTCTTTTAACATTTGTCTTTTAACATTTGTCGTTTGACATTTGTCTTTTAACATTTGTCTATTATCTTTTTCTATTGACACTGTCCTTTAACACCGTATGTTTGGGAACGCCGCGTCATAATCGCGATATACATTAAGCCGTAGCCTTTAACACAACCACAGCGAACCACGAGCATTTATTGGGAATGATCAGCTATTGACGATAATGATCGTGAGTCGTTGGAGGAACATAATTATAAGCTATAAGGATATGTATATCCTCCGAACGCCTGGTAGACGAGCTCGCGCTAAGTATCTAGTCTACTCAGCGATTCCCATGTGATCAAGCACACGTGCGATGACTACAGAGTTACGAGTGAGCTTCTCACGGAAAGATGACCGAGTGGTGTCCGATAAACAAGAGCCCACATTCCACTCTCACGGCAAAAGTGCTTAAAGTCACGTACAAAGTATCGGCTAGCATCCGAGCCGCCAGCTCGTCTCCTAGAGATAAGATAAGCACCGAGCACCGTGGAACTGCTGACGTTGCAGCGCACATGGACCGTTCGAGCGTGGGACTGCTTAGGTCAGCAACGTCCCAGCACGGAGCGAGACCGGTCACCTGACCACAACCGCGCGCGCTGATTGGCTCCCCACCGCTCGCGGGGCGCCTGCCCCACTACTCGGAGACCCTGCGAGGCTCCAGAGAGCCACTCGAACAATCAGTTCTCATCGTGGACCTGACAGCACCGGACGTAAACTCGAAGTGCTCCCGCGATACTTAGTAATCAATTCTCACCGCAGTAAACCTAAACTCGAAGTGCTCCCGCTATACTTAGTATTTGCTCCAATCTATACAAGTGTTGTGAATATTAGTGATCGTGCTTCATCACGCTAGAACAGCGACAAGGGACCTTCCAATTCCGATAGCGAGCACCGCATCTACTTGTTGCATTTACTGTGAGTCCAATTAAACTGTCAGTACCGCGATAGAACTCCGTGTCCAACGGTCACGTTAATAATTATACTTATTCTACTGTTCCGAGATTCGCTTAATTAAGTATTATCATTGTGTGTACTGTTCAAACACTTTACAATATACTTACTATACGAGATTTATTCGTTTATCGGTGATTTTACCTGTGACACCCACTACTCAATGTGCTCTAATGCCCGCGATGTGCAACCCTTGCAATAATGATTTAATTGAGGCTCGCCTGTCAATAACTCAAGAGCCGGCCAACGAAACCGCGCTATTTGTTAGCGACGAGGTGGCAATGGCTAGTTATTCTTACGCTTGTCATCGACTCCTTTCTGTTCCGCCTATCGAGATCGCGCTGATTGACAGCGTCGGCCAGGCAACAACAATAATCCGCAATTATCCGCGATGGCGTCGACGGCTCGCGCCCACTACCGCCCCGCTTCACAACGAAGCCACCGGTCAGGGCGACGAGTTAGGGAAAGAATACAGTACTACTATGACAATGTACTCCGAATCTCGTAGCAATAAGACAGAATAAGTCCTAACCATTACTTCATATCAACTGTCCACCAAATCATTTCTTAACTCTACCAATTACTTCATACCCGCCTACTTCATTTCTACCACTTTGGTACCTATTCAACACTCGTGGGGTAAGGCGTGTGACAATACCTAACATCATCCTATTCAATCGGGTTCGAGATCCATTATCAGACATTAAGAGTCGCAATCATAGAAAGGCAACATTCGGAATCCAATTATTTCTATGCGATTATCACAGCCAGCCATCAGAATCGCGCTATTTGCTAGCGACGAGAATGTTTGCATGACTCTGGCTTTAGACGTGTTTGTCTTGTTATTATAATGCTGCCTATCGAAACCGCGCTTGAAACCAGCGACGGACAGGCGGATTGACATATGCATCTATCAGACCAACTACAAGATGGCGCCGTCCGGACGCGCCGGCGAGCATGGTCATTCAACCAAATTCGGTAGGTTCACTTTCGCCATTACCAACCCAGGATCACCCGATCACTCACTATTCTACCGAACCTACATTTCTCTTACTTACCGACCTCACTACTATTCCTAATTTACCTACAGTCCATTAACTACTTACCTGTTACCTACCCTATCCAGAATACCTACTCTATCTTCCTTACCCACCTTAATTCATTTACCTACCTGCGAGATTTCCTCTCCCATACGAGGCAGGATCATTTAGCGGCGAAGCAGAGTAGTGCCCTCTGTGCCAGACATGTTTACTCGACTCTCTACAACAGAGCCTCATCCCAGGGTATAGTTCTGTGCATGCGACTGCCCGAAAAAGAGGCACTTAATAATTGAAAATAAGCCCGTCTCAGGAATAGATCGACTAATAGGTTGCGGAACACTTCGACCTTCGGTCGGCGCCTCCCGAGACGTAACACAGGAAATCGCAGTTATAGTGAAAAACCTATCTTCCAGCATTCTGACTGCCAGAATCGTACTCTGTTGTTAAACAGAAGTGTATCCGAAGTAAAATGACTAGAGGGATCGAATGCCGCAAGCAGAATTCAAATCCGTGCCTCCGTTCGGCAGGAAATCGCAGTTATAGTGAAAAACCTATCTTCCAGCATTCTAACTGCCAGAATCGTACTCTGTTGTTAAACAGAAGTGTAATCGAAGTGAAATGACTTGAGGAATCGAATGCCGCAAGCAGAATTCAAATCCGAGCCTCCGTTCGGCAGGAAATCGCAGTTATAGTGAAAAACCTATCTTCCAGCATTCTAACTGCCAGAATCGTACTCTGTTGTTAAACAGAAGTGTAATCGAAGTGAAATGACTGGAGGAATCGAATGCCGCAAGCAGAATTCAAATCCGAGCCTCCGTTCGGCAGGAAATCGCAGTTATAGCTAAAACCTATCTTCCAGCATTCTAACCGCCAGAATCGTACTCTGTTGTTGAACAGAAGTGTATCCGAAGCGAAATGACTAGAGGAATCGAATGCCGCAAGCAGAATTCAAATCCGAGCCTCCGTTCGGCAGGAAATCGCAGTTATAGTGAAAAACCTATCTTCCAGCATTCTAACTGCCAGAATCGTACTTTGTTGTTGAACAGAAGTGTATCCGAAGTGAAATGACTAGAGGAATCGAATGCCGCAAGCAGAATTCAAATCCGAGCCTCCGTTCGGCAGGAAATCGCAGTTATAGCTAAAACCTATCTTCCAGCATTCTAACTGCCAGAATCGTACTCTGTTGTTGAACAGAAGTGTATCCGAAGTGAAATGACTAGAGGAATCGAATGCCGCAAGCAGAATTCAAATCCGAGCCTCCCTTCGGCAGGAAATCGCAGTTATAGTGAAAAACCTATCTTCCAGCATTCTAACTGCCAGAATCGTACTCTGTTGTTGAACAGAAGTGTATCCGAAGTGAAATGACTAGAGGAATCGAATGCCGTAAGCAGAATTCAAATCCGAGCCTCCGTTCGGCAGGAAATCGCAGTTATAGCTAAAACCTATCTTCTAGCATTCTAACGGCCAGAATCGTACTCTGTTGTTAAGCAGAAGTGTAATCGAAGTGAAATGACTTGAGGAATCGAATGCCGCAAGCAGAATTCAAATCCGAGCCTCCGTTCGGCAGGAAATCGCAGTTATAGTGAAAAACCTATCTTCCAGCATTCTAACTGCCAGAATCGTACTCTGTTGTTAAACAGAAGTGTAATCGAAGTGAAATGACTTGAGGAATCGAATGCCGCAAGCAGAATTCAAATCCGAGCCTCCGTTCGGCAGGAAATCGCAGTTATAGTGAAAAACCTATCTTCCAGCATTCTAACTGCCAGAATCGTACTCTGTTGTTAAACAGAAGTGTATCCGAGGTGAAATGACTAGAGGAATCGAATGCCGCAAGCAGAATTCAAATCCGAGCCTCCGTTCGGCAGGAAATCGCAGTTATAGTGAAAAACCTATCTTCCAGCATTCTAATTGCCAGAATCGTACTCTGTTGTTAAACAGAAGTGTAATCGAAGTGAAATGACTTGAGGAATCGAATGCCGCAAGCAGAATTCAAATCCGAGCCTCCGTTCGGCAGGAAATCGCAGTTATAGTGAAAAACCTATCTTCCAGCATTCTAACTGCCAGAATCGTACTCTGTTGTTGAACAGAAGTGTATCCGAAGTGAAATGACTAGAGGAATCGAATGCCGCAAGCAGAATTCAAATCCGAGCCTCCCTTCGGCAGGAAATCGCAGTTATAGTGAAAAACCTATCTTCCAGCATTCTAACTGCCAGAATCGTACTCTGTTGTTGAACAGAAGTGTATCCGAAGTGAAATGACTAGAGGAATCGAATGCCGAAAGCAGAATTCAAATCCGAGCCTCCGTTCGGCAGGAAATCGCAGTTATAGCTAAAACCTATCTTCCAGCATTCTAACCGCCAGAATCGTACTCTGTTGTTGAACAGAAGTGTATCCGAAGTGAAATGACTAGAGGAATCGAATGCCGCAAGCAGAATTCAAATCCGAGCCTCCGTTCGGCAGGAAATCGCAGTTATAGCTAAAACCTATCTTCCAGCATTCTAACCGCCAGAATCGTACTCTGTTGTTGAACAGAAGTGTATCCGAAGTGAAATGACTAGAGGAATCGAATGCCGCAAGCAGAATTCAAATCCGAGCCTCCGTTCGGCAGGAAATCGCAGTTATAGTGAAAAACCTTTCTTCCAGCATTCTAACTGCCAGAATCGTACTCTGTTGTTGAACAGAAGTGTATCCGAAGTGAAATGACTAGAGGAATCGAATGCCGCAAGCAGAATTCAAATCCGAGCCTCCGTTCGGCAGGAAATCGCAGTTATAGTGAAAAACCTATCTTCCAGCATTCTAACTGCCAGAATCGTACTCTGTTGTTAAACAGAAGTGTAATCGAAGTGAAATGACTTGAGGAATCGAATGCCGCAAGCAGAATTCAAATCCGAGCCTCCGTTCGGCAGGAAATCGCAGTTATAGTGAAAAACCTATCTTCCAGCATTCTAACTGCCAGAATCGTACTCTGTTGTTAAACAGAAGTGTAATCGAAGTGAAATGACTTGAGGAATCGAATGCCGCAAGCAGAATTCAAATCCGAGCCTCCGTTCGGCAGGAAATCGCAGTTATAGCTAAAACCTATCTTCCAGCATTCTAACCGCCAGAATCGTACTCTGTTGTTGAACAGAAGTGTATCCGAAGCGAAATGACTAGAGGAATCGAATGCCGCAAGCAGAATTCAAATCCGAGCCTCCGTTCGGCAGGAAATCGCAGTTATAGTGAAAAACCTATTTTCTAGCATTCTAACGGCCAGAATCGGACTCTGTTGTTGAACAGAAGTGTATCCGAAGTAAAATGACTAGAGGGATCGAATGCCGCAAGCAGAATTCAAATCCGAGCCTCCGTTCGGCAGGAAATCGCAGTTATAGCTAAAACCTATCTTCCAGCATTCTAACCGCCAGAATCGTACTCTGTTGTTGAACAGAAGTGTATCCGAAGTAAAATGACTAGAGGGATCGAATGCCGCAAGCAGAATTCAAATCCGAGCCTGCGTTCGGCAGGTTATCGCAGTTATAGTGAAAAACCTATCTTCCAGCATTCTAACTGCCAGAATCGTACTCTGTTGTTAAACAGAAGTGTAATCGAAGTGAAATCACTTGAGGAATCGAATGCCGCAAGCAGAATTCAAATCCGAGCCTCCGTTCGGCAGGAAATCGCAGTTATAGTGAAAAACCTATCTTCCAGCATTCTAACTGCCAGAATCGTACTCTGTTGTTAAACAGAAGTGTAATCGAAGTGAAATGACTTGAGGAATCGAATGCCGCAAGCAGAATTCAAATCCGAGCCTCCGTTCGGCAGGAAATCGCAGTTATAGTGAAAAACCTATCTTCCAGCATTCTAACTGCCAGAATCGTACTCTGTTGTTAAACAGAAGTGTATCCGAGGTGAAATGACTAGAGGAATCGAATGCCGCAAGCAGAATTCAAATCCGAGCCTCCGTTCGGCAGGAAATCGCAGTTATAGTGAAAAACCTATCTTCCAGCATTCTAATTGCCAGAATCGTACTCTGTTGTTAAACAGAAGTGTAATCGAAGTGAAATGACTTGAGGAATCGAATGCCGCAAGCAGAATTCAAATCCGAGCCTCCGTTCGGCAGGAAATCGCAGTTATAGTGAAAAACCTATCTTCCAGCATTCTAACTGCCAGAATCGTACTCTGTTGTTGAACAGAAGTGTATCCGAAGTGAAATGACTAGAGGAATCGAATGCCGCAAGCAGAATTCAAATCCGAGCCTCCCTTCGGCAGGAAATCGCAGTTATAGTGAAAAACCTATCTTCCAGCATTCTAACTGCCAGAATCGTACTCTGTTGTTGAACAGAAGTGTATCCGAAGTGAAATGACTAGAGGAATCGAATGCCGCAAGCAGAATTCAAATCCGAGCCTCCGTTCGGCAGGAAATCGCAGTTATAGCTAAAACCTATCTTCCAGCATTCTAACTGCCAGAATCGTACTCTGTTGTTGAACAGAAGTGTATCCGAAGTGAAATGACTAGAGGAATCGAATGCCGTAAGCAGAATTCAAATCCGAGCCTCCGTTCGGCAGGAAATCGCAGTTATAGCTAAAACCTATCTTCTAGCATTCTAACGGCCAGAATCGTACTCTGTTGTTAAGCAGAAGTGTAATCGAAGTGAAATGACTTGAGGAATCGAATGCCGCAAGCAGAATTCAAATCCGAGCCTCCGTTCGGCAGGAAATCGCAGTTATAGTGAAAAACCTATCTTCCAGCATTCTAATTGCCAGAATCGTACTCTGTTGTTAAACAGAAGTGTAATCGAAGTGAAATGACTTGAGGAATCGAATGCCGCAAGCAGAATTCAAATCCGAGCCTCCGTTCGGCAGGAAATCGCAGTTATAGTGAAAAACCTATCTTCCAGCATTCTAACTGCCAGAATCGTACTCTGTTGTTAAACAGAAGTGTATCCGAGGTGAAATGACTAGAGGAATCGAATGCCGCAAGCAGAATTCAAATCCGAGCCTCCGTTCGGCAGGAAATCGCAGTTATAGTGAAAAACCTATCTTCCAGCATTCTAATTGCCAGAATCGTACTCTGTTGTTAAACAGAAGTGTAATCGAAGTGAAATGACTTGAGGAATCGAATGCCGCAAGCAGAATTCAAATCCGAGCCTCCGTTCGGCAGGAAATCGCAGTTATAGTGAAAAACCTATCTTCCAGCATTCTAACTGCCAGAATCGTACTCTGTTGTTGAACAGAAGTGTATCCGAAGTGAAATGACTAGAGGAATCGAATGCCGCAAGCAGAATTCAAATCCGAGCCTCCCTTCGGCAGGAAATCGCAGTTATAGTGAAAAACCTATCTTCCAGCATTCTAACTGCCAGAATCGTACTCTGTTGTTGAACAGAAGTGTATCCGAAGTGAAATGACTAGAGGAATCGAATGCCGCAAGCAGAATTCAAATCCGAGCCTCCGTTCGGCAGGAAATCGCAGTTATAGCTAAAACCTATCTTCCAGCATTCTAACCGCCAGAATCGTACTCTGTTGTTGAACAGAAGTGTATCCGAAGTGAAATGACTAGAGGAATCGAATGCCGCAAGCAGAATTCAAATCCGAGCCTCCGTTCGGCAGGAAATCGCAGTTATAGCTAAAACCTATCTTCCAGCATTCTAACCGCCAGAATCGTACTCTGTTGTTGAACAGAAGTGTATCCGAGGTGAAATGACTAGAGGAATCGAATGCCGCAAGCAGAATTCAAATCCGAGCCTCCGTTCGGCAGGAAATCGCAGTTATAGTGAAAAACCTTTCTTCCAGCATTCTAACTGCCAGAATCGTACTCTGTTGTTGAACAGAAGTGTATCCGAAGTGAAATGACTAGAGGAATCGAATGCCGCAAGCAGAATTCAAATCCGAGCCTCCGTTCGGCAGGAAATCGCAGTTATAGTGAAAAACCTATCTTCCAGCATTCTAACTGCCAGAATCGTACTCTGTTGTTAAACAGAAGTGTAATCGAAGTGAAATGACTTGAGGAATCGAATGCCGCAAGCAGAATTCAAATCCGAGCCTCCGTTCGGCAGGAAATCGCAGTTATAGTGAAAAACCTATCTTCCAGCATTCTAACTGCCAGAATCGTACTCTGTTGTTAAACAGAAGTGTAATCGAAGTGAAATGACTTGAGGAATCGAATGCCGCAAGCAGAATTCAAATCCGAGCCTCCGTTCGGCAGGAAATCGCAGTTATAGCTAAAACCTATCTTCCAGCATTCTAACCGCCAGAATCGTACTCTGTTGTTGAACAGAAGTGTATCCGAAGCGAAATGACTAGAGGAATCGAATGCCGCAAGCAGAATTCAAATCCGAGCCTCCGTTCGGCAGGAAATCGCAGTTATAGTGAAAAACCTATTTTCTAGCATTCTAACGGCCAGAATCGGACTCTGTTGTTGAACAGAAGTGTATCCGAAGTAAAATGACTAGAGGGATCGAATGCCGCAAGCAGAATTCAAATCCGAGCCTCCGTTCGGCAGGAAATCGCAGTTATAGCTAAAACCTATCTTCCAGCATTCTAACCGCCAGAATCGTACTCTGTTGTTGAACAGAAGTGTATCCGAAGTAAAATGACTAGAGGGATCGAATGCCGCAAGCAGAATTCAAATCCGAGCCTGCGTTCGGCAGGTTATCGCAGTTATAGTGAAAAACCTATCTTCCAGCATTCTAACTGCCAGAATCGTACTCTGTTGTTAAACAGAAGTGTAATCGAAGTGAAATCACTTGAGGAATCGAATGCCGCAAGCAGAATTCAAATCCGAGCCTCCGTTCGGCAGGAAATCGCAGTTATAGTGAAAAACCTATCTTCCAGCATTCTTACTGCCAGAATCGTACTCTGTTGTTAAACAGAAGTGTAATCGAAGTGAAATGACTTGAGGAATCGAATGCCGCAAGCAGAATTCAAATCCGAGCCTCCGTTCGGCAGGAAATCGCAGTTATAGTGAAAAACCTATCTTCCAGCATTCTAACTGCCAGAATCGTACTCTGTTGTTAAACAGAAGTGTATCCGAAGTGAAATGACTAGAGGAATCGAATGCCACAAGCAGAATTCAAATCCGAGCCTCCGTTCGGCAGGAAATCGCAGTTATAGCTAAAACCTATCTTCCAGCATTCTAACCGCCAGAATCGTACTCTGTTGTTGAACAGAAGTGTATCCGAAGTGAAATGACTAGAGGAATCGAATGCCGCAAGCAGAATTCAAATCCGAGCCTCCCTTCGGCAGGAAATCGCAGTTATAGCTAAAACCTATCTTCCAGCATTCTAACTGCCAGAATCGTACTCTGTTGTTGAACAGAAGTGTATCCGAAGTGAAATGACTAGAGGAATCGAATGCCGCAAGCAGAATTCAAATCCGAGCCTCCGTTCGGCAGGAAATCGCAGTTATAGCTAAAACCTATCTTCCAGCATTCTAACCGCCAGAATCGTACTCTGTTGTTGAACAGAAGTGTATCCGAAGTGAAATGACTAGAGGAATCGAATGCCGCAAGCAGAATTCAAATCCGAGCCTCCGTTCGGCAGGAAATCGCAGTTATAGTGTGTGACGTCTCACGCCTGTCCTGCCTATTTAGGTATATATATTTTTTTTCCAACGCCACGACATACCGCAGGCATATTGTACTACGTTACGCCATCTTATATTAACCAATTACAATTGAAGGCGCTCGGTCCCAAATACCCGAGCTCGACCAAAAACAAGTCTATTGACATTATCTTTTAACATTTGTCTTTTGACATTTGTCTTTTAACATTTGTCTTTTAACATTTGTCGTTTGACATTTGTCTTTTAACATTTGTCTATTATCTTTTTCTATTGACACTGTCCTTTAACACCGTATGTTTGGGAACGCCGCGTCATAATCGCGATATACATTAAGCCGTAGCCTTTAACACAACCACAGCGAACCACGAGCATTTATTGGGAATGATCAGCTATTGACGATAATGATCGTGAGTCGTTGGAGGAACATAATTATAAGCTATAAGGATATGTATATCCTCCGAACGCCTGGTAGACGAGCTCGCGCTAAGTATCTAGTCTACTCAGCGATTCCCATGTGATCAAGCACACGTGCGATGACTACAGAGTTACGAGTGAGCTTCTCACGGAAAGATGACCGAGTGGTGTCCGATAAACAAGAGCCCACATTCCACTCTCACGGCAAAAGTGCTTAAAGTCACGTACAAAGTATCGGCTAGCATCCGAGCCGCCAGCTCGTCTCCTAGAGATAAGATAAGCACCGAGCACCGTGGAACTGCTGACGTTGCAGCGCACATGGACCGTTCGAGCGTGGGACTGCTTAGGTCAGCAACGTCCCAGCACGGAGCGAGACCGGTCACCTGACCACAACCGCGCGCGCTGATTGGCTCCCCACCGCTCGCGGGGCGCCTGCCCCACTACTCGGAGACCCTGCGAGGCTCCAGAGAGCCACTCGAACAATCAGTTCTCATCGTGGACCTGACAGCACCGGACGTAAACTCGAAGTGCTCCCGCGATACTTAGTAATCAATTCTCACCGCAGTAAACCTAAACTCGAAGTGCTCCCGCTATACTTAGTATTTGCTCCAATCTATACAAGTGTTGTGAATATTAGTGATCGTGCTTCATCACGCTAGAACAGCGACAAGGGACCTTCCAATTCCGATAGCGAGCACCGCATCTACTTGTTGCATTTACTGTGAGTCCAATTAAACTGTCAGTACCGCGATAGAACTCCGTGTCCAACGGTCACGTTAATAATTATACTTATTCTACTGTTCCGAGATTCGCTTAATTAAGTATTATCATTGTGTGTACTGTTCAAACACTTTACAATATACTTACTATACGAGATTTATTCGTTTATCGGTGATTTTACCTGTGACACCCACTACTCAATGTGCTCTAATGCCCGCGATGTGCAACCCTTGCAATAATGATTTAATTGAGGCTCGCCTGTCAATAACTCAAGAGCCGGCCAACGAAACCGCGCTATTTGTTAGCGACGAGGTGGCAATGGCTAGTTATTCTTACGCTTGTCATCGACTCCTTTCTGTTCCGCCTATCGAGATCGCGCTGATTGACAGCGTCGGCCAGGCAACAACAATAATCCGCAATTATCCGCGATGGCGTCGACGGCTCGCGCCCACTACCGCCCCGCTTCACAACGAAGCCACCGGTCAGGGCGACGAGTTAGGGAAAGAATACAGTACTACTATGACAATGTACTCCGAATCTCGTAGCAATAAGACAGAATAAGTCCTAACCATTACTTCATATCAACTGTCCACCAAATCATTTCTTAACTCTACCAATTACTTCATACCCGCCTACTTCATTTCTACCACTTTGGTACCTATTCAACACTCGTGGGGTAAGGCGTGTGACAATACCTAACATCATCCTATTCAATCGGGTTCGAGATCCATTATCAGACATTAAGAGTCGCAATCATAGAAAGGCAACATTCGGAATCCAATTATTTCTATGCGATGATCACAGCCAGCCGTCAGAATCGCGCTATTTGCTAGCGACGAGAATGTTTGCATGACTCTGGCTTTAGACGTGTTTGTCTTGTTATTATAATGCTGCCTATCGAAACCGCGCTTGAAACCAGCGACGGACAGGCGGATTGACATATGCATCTATCAGACCAACTACAAGATGGCGCCGTCCGGACGCGCCGGCGAGCATGGTCATTCAACCAAATTCGGTAGGTTCACTTTCGCCATAACCAACCCAGGATCACCCGATCACTCACTATTCTACCGAACCTACGTTTCTCTTACTTACCGACCTCACTACTATTCCTAATTTACCTACAGTCCATTAACTACTTACCTGTTACCTACCCTATCCAGAATACCTACTCTATCTTCCTTACCCACCTTAATTCATTTACCTACCTGCGAGATTTCCTCTCCCATACGAGGCAGGATCATTTAGCGGCGAAGCAGAGTAGTGCCCTCTGTGCCAGACATGTTTACTCGACTCTCTACAACAGAGCCTCATCCCAGGGTATAGTTCTGTGCATGCGACTGCCCGAAAAAGAGGCACTTAATAATTGAAAATAAGCCCGTCTCAGGAATAGATCGACTAATAGGTTGCGGAACACTTCGACCTTCGGTCGGCGCCTCCCGAGACGTAACACAGGAAATCGCAGTTATAGTGAAAAACCTATCTTCCAGCATTCTGACTGCCAGAATCGTACTCTGTTGTTAAACAGAAGTGTATCCGAAGTAAAATGACTAGAGGGATCGAATGCCGCAAGCAGAATTCAAATCCGTGCCTCCGTTCGGCAGGAAATCGCAGTTATAGTGAAAAACCTATCTTCCAGCATTCTAACTGCCAGAATCGTACTCTGTTGTTAAACAGAAGTGTAATCGAAGTGAAATGACTTGAGGAATCGAATGCCGCAAGCAGAATTCAAATCCGAGCCTCCGTTCGGCAGGAAATCGCAGTTATAGTGAAAAACCTATCTTCCAGCATTCTAACTGCCAGAATCGTACTCTGTTGTTAAACAGAAGTGTAATCGAAGTGAAATGACTGGAGGAATCGAATGCCGCAAGCAGAATTCAAATCCGAGCCTCCGTTCGGCAGGAAATCGCAGTTATAGCTAAAACCTATCTTCCAGCATTCTAACCGCCAGAATCGTACTCTGTTGTTGAACAGAAGTGTATCCGAAGCGAAATGACTAGAGGAATCGAATGCCGCAAGCAGAATTCAAATCCGAGCCTCCGTTCGGCAGGAAATCGCAGTTATAGTGAAAAACCTATCTTCCAGCATTCTAACTGCCAGAATCGTACTTTGTTGTTGAACAGAAGTGTATCCGAAGTGAAATGACTAGAGGAATCGAATGCCGCAAGCAGAATTCAAATCCGAGCCTCCGTTCGGCAGGAAATCGCAGTTATAGCTAAAACCTATCTTCCAGCATTCTAACTGCCAGAATCGTACTCTGTTGTTGAACAGAAGTGTATCCGAAGTGAAATGACTAGAGGAATCGAATGCCGCAAGCAGAATTCAAATCCGAGCCTCCCTTCGGCAGGAAATCGCAGTTATAGTGAAAAACCTATCTTCCAGCATTCTAACTGCCAGAATCGTACTCTGTTGTTGAACAGAAGTGTATCCGAAGTGAAATGACTAGAGGAATCGAATGCCGTAAGCAGAATTCAAATCCGAGCCTCCGTTCGGCAGGAAATCGCAGTTATAGCTAAAACCTATCTTCTAGCATTCTAACGGCCAGAATCGTACTCTGTTGTTAAGCAGAAGTGTAATCGAAGTGAAATGACTTGAGGAATCGAATGCCGCAAGCAGAATTCAAATCCGAGCCTCCGTTCGGCAGGAAATCGCAGTTATAGTGAAAAACCTATCTTCCAGCATTCTAATTGCCAGAATCGTACTCTGTTGTTAAACAGAAGTGTAATCGAAGTGAAATGACTTGAGGAATCGAATGCCGCAAGCAGAATTCAAATCCGAGCCTCCGTTCGGCAGGAAATCGCAGTTATAGTGAAAAACCTATCTTCCAGCATTCTAACTGCCAGAATCGTACTCTGTTGTTAAACAGAAGTGTATCCGAGGTGAAATGACTAGAGGAATCGAATGCCGCAAGCAGAATTCAAATCCGAGCCTCCGTTCGGCAGGAAATCGCAGTTATAGTGAAAAACCTATCTTCCAGCATTCTAATTGCCAGAATCGTACTCTGTTGTTAAACAGAAGTGTAATCGAAGTGAAATGACTTGAGGAATCGAATGCCGCAAGCAGAATTCAAATCCGAGCCTCCGTTCGGCAGGAAATCGCAGTTATAGTGAAAAACCTATCTTCCAGCATTCTAACTGCCAGAATCGTACTCTGTTGTTGAACAGAAGTGTATCCGAAGTGAAATGACTAGAGGAATCGAATGCCGCAAGCAGAATTCAAATCCGAGCCTCCCTTCGGCAGGAAATCGCAGTTATAGTGAAAAACCTATCTTCCAGCATTCTAACTGCCAGAATCGTACTCTGTTGTTGAACAGAAGTGTATCCGAAGTGAAATGACTAGAGGAATCGAATGCCGCAAGCAGAATTCAAATCCGAGCCTCCGTTCGGCAGGAAATCGCAGTTATAGCTAAAACCTATCTTCCAGCATTCTAACCGCCAGAATCGTACTCTGTTGTTGAACAGAAGTGTATCCGAAGTGAAATGACTAGAGGAATCGAATGCCGCAAGCAGAATTCAAATCCGAGCCTCCGTTCGGCAGGAAATCGCAGTTATAGCTAAAACCTATCTTCCAGCATTCTAACCGCCAGAATCGTACTCTGTTGTTGAACAGAAGTGTATCCGAAGTGAAATGACTAGAGGAATCGAATGCCGCAAGCAGAATTCAAATCCGAGCCTCCGTTCGGCAGGAAATCGCAGTTATAGTGAAAAACCTTTCTTCCAGCATTCTAACTGCCAGAATCGTACTCTGTTGTTGAACAGAAGTGTATCCGAAGTGAAATGACTAGAGGAATCGAATGCCGCAAGCAGAATTCAAATCCGAGCCTCCGTTCGGCAGGAAATCGCAGTTATAGTGAAAAACCTATCTTCCAGCATTCTAACTGCCAGAATCGTACTCTGTTGTTAAACAGAAGTGTAATCGAAGTGAAATGACTTGAGGAATCGAATGCCGCAAGCAGAATTCAAATCCGAGCCTCCGTTCGGCAGGAAATCGCAGTTATAGTGAAAAACCTATCTTCCAGCATTCTAACTGCCAGAATCGTACTCTGTTGTTAAACAGAAGTGTAATCGAAGTGAAATGACTTGAGGAATCGAATGCCGCAAGCAGAATTCAAATCCGAGCCTCCGTTCGGCAGGAAATCGCAGTTATAGCTAAAACCTATCTTCCAGCATTCTAACCGCCAGAATCGTACTCTGTTGTTGAACAGAAGTGTATCCGAAGCGAAATGACTAGAGGAATCGAATGCCGCAAGCAGAATTCAAATCCGAGCCTCCGTTCGGCAGGAAATCGCAGTTATAGTGAAAAACCTATTTTCTAGCATTCTAACGGCCAGAATCGGACTCTGTTGTTGAACAGAAGTGTATCCGAAGTAAAATGACTAGAGGGATCGAATGCCGCAAGCAGAATTCAAATCCGAGCCTCCGTTCGGCAGGAAATCGCAGTTATAGCTAAAACCTATCTTCCAGCATTCTAACCGCCAGAATCGTACTCTGTTGTTGAACAGAAGTGTATCCGAAGTAAAATGACTAGAGGGATCGAATGCCGCAAGCAGAATTCAAATCCGAGCCTGCGTTCGGCAGGTTATCGCAGTTATAGTGAAAAACCTATCTTCCAGCATTCTAACTGCCAGAATCGTACTCTGTTGTTAAACAGAAGTGTAATCGAAGTGAAATCACTTGAGGAATCGAATGCCGCAAGCAGAATTCAAATCCGAGCCTCCGTTCGGCAGGAAATCGCAGTTATAGTGAAAAACCTATCTTCCAGCATTCTAACTGCCAGAATCGTACTCTGTTGTTAAACAGAAGTGTAATCGAAGTGAAATGACTTGAGGAATCGAATGCCGCAAGCAGAATTCAAATCCGAGCCTCCGTTCGGCAGGAAATCGCAGTTATAGTGAAAAACCTATCTTCCAGCATTCTAACTGCCAGAATCGTACTCTGTTGTTAAACAGAAGTGTATCCGAGGTGAAATGACTAGAGGAATCGAATGCCGCAAGCAGAATTCAAATCCGAGCCTCCGTTCGGCAGGAAATCGCAGTTATAGTGAAAAACCTATCTTCCAGCATTCTAATTGCCAGAATCGTACTCTGTTGTTAAACAGAAGTGTAATCGAAGTGAAATGACTTGAGGAATCGAATGCCGCAAGCAGAATTCAAATCCGAGCCTCCGTTCGGCAGGAAATCGCAGTTATAGTGAAAAACCTATCTTCCAGCATTCTAACTGCCAGAATCGTACTCTGTTGTTGAACAGAAGTGTATCCGAAGTGAAATGACTAGAGGAATCGAATGCCGCAAGCAGAATTCAAATCCGAGCCTCCCTTCGGCAGGAAATCGCAGTTATAGTGAAAAACCTATCTTCCAGCATTCTAACTGCCAGAATCGTACTCTGTTGTTGAACAGAAGTGTATCCGAAGTGAAATGACTAGAGGAATCGAATGCCGCAAGCAGAATTCAAATCCGAGCCTCCGTTCGGCAGGAAATCGCAGTTATAGCTAAAACCTATCTTCCAGCATTCTAACTGCCAGAATCGTACTCTGTTGTTGAACAGAAGTGTATCCGAAGTGAAATGACTAGAGGAATCGAATGCCGTAAGCAGAATTCAAATCCGAGCCTCCGTTCGGCAGGAAATCGCAGTTATAGCTAAAACCTATCTTCTAGCATTCTAACGGCCAGAATCGTACTCTGTTGTTAAGCAGAAGTGTAATCGAAGTGAAATGACTTGAGGAATCGAATGCCGCAAGCAGAATTCAAATCCGAGCCTCCGTTCGGCAGGAAATCGCAGTTATAGTGAAAAACCTATCTTCCAGCATTCTAATTGCCAGAATCGTACTCTGTTGTTAAACAGAAGTGTAATCGAAGTGAAATGACTTGAGGAATCGAATGCCGCAAGCAGAATTCAAATCCGAGCCTCCGTTCGGCAGGAAATCGCAGTTATAGTGAAAAACCTATCTTCCAGCATTCTAACTGCCAGAATCGTACTCTGTTGTTAAACAGAAGTGTATCCGAGGTGAAATGACTAGAGGAATCGAATGCCGCAAGCAGAATTCAAATCCGAGCCTCCGTTCGGCAGGAAATCGCAGTTATAGTGAAAAACCTATCTTCCAGCATTCTAATTGCCAGAATCGTACTCTGTTGTTAAACAGAAGTGTAATCGAAGTGAAATGACTTGAGGAATCGAATGCCGCAAGCAGAATTCAAATCCGAGCCTCCGTTCGGCAGGAAATCGCAGTTATAGTGAAAAACCTATCTTCCAGCATTCTAACTGCCAGAATCGTACTCTGTTGTTGAACAGAAGTGTATCCGAAGTGAAATGACTAGAGGAATCGAATGCCGCAAGCAGAATTCAAATCCGAGCCTCCCTTCGGCAGGAAATCGCAGTTATAGTGAAAAACCTATCTTCCAGCATTCTAACTGCCAGAATCGTACTCTGTTGTTGAACAGAAGTGTATCCGAAGTGAAATGACTAGAGGAATCGAATGCCGCAAGCAGAATTCAAATCCGAGCCTCCGTTCGGCAGGAAATCGCAGTTATAGCTAAAACCTATCTTCCAGCATTCTAACCGCCAGAATCGGACTCTGTTGTTGAACAGAAGTGTATCCGAAGTGAAATGACTAGAGGAATCGAATGCCGCAAGCAGAATTCAAATCCGAGCCTCCGTTCGGCAGGAAATCGCAGTTATAGCTAAAACCTATCTTCCAGCATTCTAACCGCCAGAATCGTACTCTGTTGTTGAACAGAAGTGTATCCGAAGTGAAATGACTAGAGGAATCGAATGCCGCAAGCAGAATTCAAATCCGAGCCTCCGTTCGGCAGGAAATCGCAGTTATAGTGAAAAACCTTTCTTCCAGCATTCTAACTGCCAGAATCGTACTCTGTTGTTGAACAGAAGTGTATCCGAAGTGAAATGACTAGAGGAATCGAATGCCGCAAGCAGAATTCAAATCCGAGCCTCCGTTCGGCAGGAAATCGCAGTTATAGTGAAAAACCTATCTTCCAGCATTCTAACTGCCAGAATCGTACTCTGTTGTTAAACAGAAGTGTAATCGAAGTGAAATGACTTGAGGAATCGAATGCCGCAAGCAGAATTCAAATCCGAGCCTCCGTTCGGCAGGAAATCGCAGTTATAGTGAAAAACCTATCTTCCAGCATTCTAACTGCCAGAATCGTACTCTGTTGTTAAACAGAAGTGTAATCGAAGTGAAATGACTTGAGGAATCGAATGCCGCAAGCAGAATTCAAATCCGAGCCTCCGTTCGGCAGGAAATCGCAGTTATAGCTAAAACCTATCTTCCAGCATTCTAACCGCCAGAATCGTACTCTGTTGTTGAACAGAAGTGTATCCGAAGCGAAATGACTAGAGGAATCGAATGCCGCAAGCAGAATTCAAATCCGAGCCTCCGTTCGGCAGGAAATCGCAGTTATAGTGAAAAACCTATTTTCTAGCATTCTAACGGCCAGAATCGGACTCTGTTGTTGAACAGAAGTGTATCCGAAGTAAAATGACTAGAGGGATCGAATGCCGCAAGCAGAATTCAAATCCGAGCCTCCGTTCGGCAGGAAATCGCAGTTATAGCTAAAACCTATCTTCCAGCATTCTAACCGCCAGAATCGTACTCTGTTGTTGAACAGAAGTGTATCCGAAGTAAAATGACTAGAGGGATCGAATGCCGCAAGCAGAATTCAAATCCGAGCCTGCGTTCGGCAGGTTATCGCAGTTATAGTGAAAAACCTATCTTCCAGCATTCTAACTGCCAGAATCGTACTCTGTTGTTAAACAGAAGTGTAATCGAAGTGAAATCACTTGAGGAATCGAATGCCGCAAGCAGAATTCAAATCCGAGCCTCCGTTCGGCAGGAAATCGCAGTTATAGTGAAAAACCTATCTTCCAGCATTCTTACTGCCAGAATCGTACTCTGTTGTTAAACAGAAGTGTAATCGAAGTGAAATGACTTGAGGAATCGAATGCCGCAAGCAGAATTCAAATCCGAGCCTCCGTTCGGCAGGAAATCGCAGTTATAGTGAAAAACCTATCTTCCAGCATTCTAACTGCCAGAATCGTACTCTGTTGTTGAACAGAAGTGTATCCGAAGTGAAATGACTAGAGGAATCGAATGCCGCAAGCAGAATTCAAATCCGAGCCTCCCTTCGGCAGGAAATCGCAGTTATAGTGAAAAACCTATCTTCCAGCATTCTAACTGCCAGAATCGTACTCTGTTGTTGAACAGAAGTGTATCCGAAGTGAAATGACTAGAGGAATCGAATGCCGCAAGCAGAATTCAAATCCGAGCCTCCGTTCGGCAGGAAATCGCAGTTATAGCTAAAACCTATCTTCCAGCATTCTAACCGCCAGAATCGTACTCTGTTGTTGAACAGAAGTGTATCCGAAGTGAAATGACTAGAGGAATCGAATGCCGCAAGCAGAATTCAAATCCGAGCCTCCGTTCGGCAGGAAATCGCAGTTATAGCTAAAACCTATCTTCCAGCATTCTAACCGCCAGAATCGTACTCTGTTGTTGAACAGAAGTGTATCCGAGGTGAAATGACTAGAGGAATCGAATGCCGCAAGCAGAATTCAAATCCGAGCCTCCGTTCGGCAGGAAATCGCAGTTATAGTGAAAAACCTATCTTCCAGCATTCTAACTGCCAGAATCGTACTATGTTGTTGAACAGAAGTGTATCCGAAGTGAAATGACTAGAGGAATCGAATGCCGCAAGCAGAATTCAAATCCGAGCCTCCGTTCGGCAGGAAATCGCAGTTATAGTGAAAAACCTATCTTCCAGCATTCTAACTGCCAGAATCGTACTCTGTTGTTAAACAGAAGTGTAATCGAAGTGAAATGACTTGAGGAATCGAATGCCGCAAGCAGAATTCAAATCCGAGCCTCCGTTCGGCAGGAAATCGCAGTTATAGTGAAAAACCTATCTTCCAGCATTCTAACTGCCAGAATCGTACTCTGTTGTTAAACAGAAGTGTAATCGAAGTGAAATGACTTGAGGAATCGAATGCCGCAAGCAGAATTCAAATCCGAGCCTCCGTTCGGCAGGAAATCGCAGTTATAGCTAAAACCTATCTTCCAGCATTCTAACCGCCAGAATCGTACTCTGTTGTTGAACAGAAGTGTATCCGAAGCGAAATGACTAGAGGAATCGAATGCCGCAAGCAGAATTCAAATCCGAGCCTCCGTTCGGCAGGAAATCGCAGTTATAGTGAAAAACCTATTTTCTAGCATTCTAACGGCCAGAATCGGACTCTGTTGTTGAACAGAAGTGTATCCGAAGTAAAATGACTAGAGGGATCGAATGCCGCAAGCAGAATTCAAATCCGAGCCTCCGTTCGGCAGGAAATCTCAGTTATAGTGAAAAACCTATCTTCCAGCATTCTAACTGCCAGAATCGTACTCTGTTGTTAAACAGAAGTGTAATCGAAGTGAAATGACTTGAGGAATCGAATGCCGCAAGCAGAATTCAAATCCGAGCCTCCGTTCGGCAGGAAATCGCAGTTATAGTGAAAAACCTATCTTCCAGCATTCTAACCGCCAGAATCGTACTCTGTTGTTGAACAGAAGTGTATCCGAAGTGAAATGACTAGAGGAATCGAATGCCGCAAGCAGAATTCAAATCCGAGCCTCCGTTCGGCAGGAAATCGCAGTTATAGTGAAAAACCTATCTTCCAGCATTCTAACTGCCAGAATCGTACTCTGTTGTTAAACATAAGTGTAATCGAAGTGAAATCACTTGAGGAATCGAATGCCGCAAGCAGAATTCAAATCCGAGCCTCCCTTCGGCAGGAAATCGCAGTTATAGTGAAAAACCTATCTTCCAGCATTCTAACTGCCAGAATCGTACTCTGTTGTTAAACATAAGTGTAATCGAAGTGAAATCACTTGAGGAATCGAATGCCGCAAGCAGAATTCAAATCCGAGCCTCCGTTCGGCAGGAAATCGCAGTTATAGTGAAAAACCTATCTTCCAGCATTCTAACTGCCAGAATCGTACTCTGTTGTTAAACAGAAGTGTAATCGAAGTGAAATCACTTGAGGAATCGAATGCCGCAAGCCGAATTCAAATCCGAGCCTCCGTTCGGCAGGAAATCGCAGTTATAGTGAAAAACCTATCTTCCAGCATTCTAATTGCCAGAATCGTACTCTGTTGTTAAACAGAAGTGTAATCGAAGTGAAATGACTTGAGGAATCGAATGCCGCAAGCAGAATTCAAATCCGAGCCTCCGTTCGGCAGGAAATCGCAGTTATAGCTAAAACCTATCTTCCAGCATTCTAACCGCCAGAATCGTACTCTGTTGTTGAACAGAAGTGTATCCGAAGCGAAATGACTAGAGGAATCGAATGCCGCAAGCAGAATTCAAATCCGAGCCTCCGTTCGGCAGGAAATCGCAGTTATAGTGAAAAACCTATCTTCCAGCATTCTAACTGCCAGAATCGTACTCTGTTGTTGAACAGAAGTGTATCCGAAGTGAAATGACTAGAGGAATCGAATGCCGCAAGCAGAATTCAAATCCGAGCCTCCGTTCGGCAGGAAATCGCAGTTATAGCTAAAACCTATCTTCCAGCATTCTAACCGCCAGAATCGTACTCTGTTGTTGAACAGAAGTGTATCCGAAGTGAAATGACTAGAGGAATCGAATGCCGCAAGCAGAATTCAAATCCGAGCCTCCCTTCGGCAGGAAATCGCAGTTATAGTGAAAAACCTATCTTCCAGCATTCTAACTGCCAGAATCGTACTCTGTTGTTGAACAGAAGTGTATCCGAAGTGAAATGACTAGAGGAATCGAATGCCGCAAGCAGAATTCAAATCCGAGCCTCCGTTCGGCAGGAAATCGCAGTTATAGCTAAAACCTATCTTCCAGCATTCTAACCGCCAGAATCGTACTCTGTTGTTGAACAGAAGTGTATCCGAAGTGAAATGACTAGAGGAACCGAATGCCGCAAGCAGAATTCAAATCCGAGCCTCCGTTCGGCAGGAAATCGCAGTTATAGCTAAAACCTATCTTCCAGCATTCTAACCGCCAGAATCGTACTCTGTTGTTGAACAGAAGTGTATCCGAAGTGAAATGACTAGAGGAATCGAATGCCGCAAGCAGAATTCAAATCCGAGCCTCCGTTCGGCAGGAAATCGCAGTTATAGTGAAAAACCTATCTTCCAGCATTCTAATTGCCAGAATCGTACTCTGTTGTTAAACAGAAGTGTAATCGAAGTGAAATGACTTGAGGAATCGAATGCCGCAAGCAGAATTCAAATCCGAGCCTCCGTTCGGCAGGAAATCGCAGTTATAGTGAAAAACCTATCTTCCAGCATTCTAACTGCCAGAATCGTACTCTGTTGTTAAACAGAAGTGTATCCGAGGTGAAATGACTAGAGGAATCGAATGCCGCAAGCAGAATTCAAATCCGAGCCTCCGTTCGGCAGGAAATCGCAGTTATAGTGAAAAACCTATCTTCCAGCATTCTAATTGCCAGAATCGTACTCTGTTGTTAAACAGAAGTGTAATCGAAGTGAAATGACTTGAGGAATCGAATGCCGCAAGCAGAATTCAAATCCGAGCCTCCGTTCGGCAGGAAATCGCAGTTATAGTGAAAAACCTATCTTCCAGCATTCTAACTGCCAGAATCGTACTCTGTTGTTGAACAGAAGTGTATCCGAAGTGAAATGACTAGAGGAATCGAATGCCGCAAGCAGAATTCAAATCCGAGCCTCCCTTCGGCAGGAAATCGCAGTTATAGTGAAAAACCTATCTTCCAGCATTCTAACTGCCAGAATCGTACTCTGTTGTTGAACAGAAGTGTATCCGAAGTGAAATGACTAGAGGAATCGAATGCCGCAAGCAGAATTCAAATCCGAGCCTCCGTTCGGCAGGAAATCGCAGTTATAGCTAAAACCTATCTTCCAGCATTCTAACCGCCAGAATCGTACTCTGTTGTTGAACAGAAGTGTATCCGAAGTGAAATGACTAGAGGAATCGAATGCCGCAAGCAGAATTCAAATCCGAGCCTCCGTTCGGCAGGAAATCGCAGTTATAGCTAAAACCTATCTTCCAGCATTCTAACCGCCAGAATCGTACTCTGTTGTTGAACAGAAGTGTATCCGAGGTGAAATGACTAGAGGAATCGAATGCCGCAAGCAGAATTCAAATCCGAGCCTCCGTTCGGCAGGAAATCGCAGTTATAGTGAAAAACCTTTCTTCCAGCATTCTAACTGCCAGAATCGTACTCTGTTGTTGAACAGAAGTGTATCCGAAGTGAAATGACTAGAGGAATCGAATGCCGCAAGCAGAATTCAAATCCGAGCCTCCGTTCGGCAGGAAATCGCAGTTATAGTGAAAAACCTATCTTCCAGCATTCTAACTGCCAGAATCGTACTCTGTTGTTAAACAGAAGTGTAATCGAAGTGAAATGACTTGAGGAATCGAATGCCGCAAGCAGAATTCAAATCCGAGCCTCCGTTCGGCAGGAAATCGCAGTTATAGTGAAAAACCTATCTTCCAGCATTCTAACTGCCAGAATCGTACTCTGTTGTTAAACAGAAGTGTAATCGAAGTGAAATGACTTGAGGAATCGAATGCCGCAAGCAGAATTCAAATCCGAGCCTCCGTTCGGCAGGAAATCGCAGTTATAGCTAAAACCTATCTTCCAGCATTCTAACCGCCAGAATCGTACTCTGTTGTTGAACAGAAGTGTATCCGAAGCGAAATGACTAGAGGAATCGAATGCCGCAAGCAGAATTCAAATCCGAGCCTCCGTTCGGCAGGAAATCGCAGTTATAGTGAAAAACCTATTTTCTAGCATTCTAACGGCCAGAATCGTACTCTGTTGTTGAACAGAAGTGTATCCGAAGTAAAATGACTAGAGGGATCGAATGCCGCAAGCAGAATTCAAATCCGAGCCTCCGTTCGGCAGGAAATCGCAGTTATAGCTAAAACCTATCTTCCAGCATTCTAACCGCCAGAATCGTACTCTGTTGTTGAACAGAAGTGTATCCGAAGTAAAATGACTAGAGGAATCGAATGCCGCAAGCAGAATTCAAATCCGAGCCTGCGTTCGGCAGGTTATCGCAGTTATAGTGAAAAACCTATCTTCCAGCATTCTAACTGCCAGAATCGTACTCTGTTGTTAAACAGAAGTGTAATCGAAGTGAAATCACTTGAGGAATCGAATGCCGCAAGCAGAATTCAAATCCGAGCCTCCGTTCGGCAGGAAATCGCAGTTATAGTGAAAAACCTATCTTCCAGCATTCTAACTGCCAGAATCGTACTCTGTTGTTAAACAGAAGTGTAATCGAAGTGAAATGACTTGAGGAATCGAATGCCGCAAGCAGAATTCAAATCCGAGCCTCCGTTCGGCAGGAAATCGCAGTTATAGTGAAAAACCTATCTTCCAGCATTCTAACTGCCAGAATCGTACTCTGTTGTTAAACAGAAGTGTATCCGAGGTGAAATGACTAGAGGAATCGAATGCCGCAAGCAGAATTCAAATCCGAGCCTCCGTTCGGCAGGAAATCGCAGTTATAGTGAAAAACCTATCTTCCAGCATTCTAATTGCCAGAATCGTACTCTGTTGTTAAACAGAAGTGTAATCGAAGTGAAATGACTTGAGGAATCGAATGCCGCAAGCAGAATTCAAATCCGAGCCTCCGTTCGGCAGGAAATCGCAGTTATAGTGAAAAACCTATCTTCCAGCATTCTAACTGCCAGAATCGTACTCTGTTGTTGAACAGAAGTGTATCCGAAGTGAAATGACTAGAGGAATCGAATGCCGCAAGCAGAATTCAAATCCGAGCCTCCCTTCGGCAGGAAATCGCAGTTATAGTGAAAAACCTATCTTCCAGCATTCTAACTGCCAGAATCGTACTCTGTTGTTGAACAGAAGTGTATCCGAAGTGAAATGACTAGAGGAATCGAATGCCGCAAGCAGAATTCAAATCCGAGCCTCCGTTCGGCAGGAAATCGCAGTTATAGCTAAAACCTATCTTCCAGCATTCTAACCGCCAGAATCGTACTCTGTTGTTGAACAGAAGTGTATCCGAAGTGAAATGACTAGAGGAATCGAATGCCGCAAGCAGAATTCAAATCCGAGCCTCCGTTCGGCAGGAAATCGCAGTTATAGTGTGTGACGTCTCACGCCTGTCCTGCCTATTTAGGTATATATATTTTTTTTCCAACGCCACGACATACCGCAGGCATATTGTACTACGTTACGCCATCTTATATTAACCAATTACAATTGAAGGCGCTCGGTCCCAAATACCCGAGCTCGACCAAAAACAAGTCTATTGACATTATCTTTTAACATTTGTCTTTTGACATTTGTCTTTTAACATTTGTCTTTTAACATTTGTCGTTTGACATTTGTCTTTTAACATTTGTCTATTATCTTTTTCTATTGACACTGTCCTTTAACACCGTATGTTTGGGAACGCCGCGTCATAATCGCGATATACATTAAGCCGTAGCCTTTAACACAACCACAGCGAACCACGAGCATTTATTGGGAATGATCAGCTATTGACGATAATGATCGTGAGTCGTTGGAGGAACATAATTATAAGCTATAAGGATATGTATATCCTCCGAACGCCTGGTAGACGAGCTCGCGCTAAGTATCTAGTCTACTCAGCGATTCCCATGTGATCAAGCACACGTGCGATGACTACAGAGTTACGAGTGAGCTTCTCACGGAAAGATGACCGAGTGGTGTCCGATAAACAAGAGCCCACATTCCACTCTCACGGCAAAAGTGCTTAAAGTCACGTACAAAGTATCGGCTAGCATCCGAGCCGCCAGCTCGTCTCCTAGAGATAAGATAAGCACCGAGCACCGTGGAACTGCTGACGTTGCAGCGCACATGGACCGTTCGAGCGTGGGACTGCTTAGGTCAGCAACGTCCCAGCACGGAGCGAGACCGGTCACCTGACCACAACCGCGCGCGCTGATTGGCTCCCCACCGCTCGCGGGGCGCCTGCCCCACTACTCGGAGACCCTGCGAGGCTCCAGAGAGCCACTCGAACAATCAGTTCTCATCGTGGACCTGACAGCACCGGACGTAAACTCGAAGTGCTCCCGCGATACTTAGTAATCAATTCTCACCGCAGTAAACCTAAACTCGAAGTGCTCCCGCTATACTTAGTATTTGCTCCAATCTATACAAGTGTTGTGAATATTAGTGATCGTGCTTCATCACGCTAGAACAGCGACAAGGGACCTTCCAATTCCGATAGCGAGCACCGCATCTACTTGTTGCATTTACTGTGAGTCCAATTAAACTGTCAGTACCGCGATAGAACTCCGTGTCCAACGGTCACGTTAATAATTATACTTATTCTACTGTTCCGAGATTCGCTTAATTAAGTATTATCATTGTGTGTACTGTTCAAACACTTTACAATATACTTACTATACGAGATTTATTCGTTTATCGGTGATTTTACCTGTGACACCCACTACTCAATGTGCTCTAATGCCCGCGATGTGCAACCCTTGCAATAATGATTTAATTGAGGCTCGCCTGTCAATAACTCAAGAGCCGGCCAACGAAACCGCGCTATTTGTTAGCGACGAGGTGGCAATGGCTAGTTATTCTTACGCTTGTCATCGACTCCTTTCTGTTCCGCCTATCGAGATCGCGCTGATTGACAGCGTCGGCCAGGCAACAACAATAATCCGCAATTATCCGCGATGGCGTCGACGGCTCGCGCCCACTACCGCCCCGCTTCACAACGAAGCCACCGGTCAGGGCGACGAGTTAGGGAAAGAATACAGTACTACTATGACAATGTACTCCGAATCTCGTAGCAATAAGACAGAATAAGTCCTAACCATTACTTCATATCAACTGTCCACCAAATCATTTCTTAACTCTACCAATTACTTCATACCCGCCTACTTCATTTCTACCACTTTGGTACCTATTCAACACTCGTGGGGTAAGGCGTGTGACAATACCTAACATCATCCTATTCAATCGGGTTCGAGATCCATTATTAGACATTAAGAGTCGCAATCATAGAAAGGCAACATTCGGAATCCAATTATTTCTATGCGATTATCACAGCCAGCCATCAGAATCGCGCTATTTGCTAGCGACGAGAATGTTTGCATGACTCTGGCTTTAGACGTGTTTGTCTTGTTATTATAATGCTGCCTATCGAAACCGCGCTTGAAACCAGCGACGGACAGGCGGATTGACATATGCATCTATCAGACCAACTACAAGATGGCGCCGTCCGGACGCGCCGGCGAGCATGGTCATTCAACCAAATTCGGTAGGTTCACTTTCGCCATAACCAACCCAGGATCACCCGATCACTCACTATTCTACCGAACCTACGTTTCTCTTACTTACCGACCTCACTACTATTCCTAATTTACCTACAGTCCATTAACTACTTACCTGTTACCTACCCTATCCAGAATACCTACTCTATCTTCCTTACCCACCTTAATTCATTTACCTACCTGCGAGATTTCCTCTCCCATACGAGGCAGGATCATTTAGCGGCGAAGCAGAGTAGTGCCCTCTGTGCCAGACATGTTTACTCGACTCTCTACAACAGAGCCTCATCCCAGGGTATAGTTCTGTGCATGCGACTGCCCGAAAAAGAGGCACTTAATAATTGAAAATAAGCCCGTCTCAGGAATAGATCGACTAATAGGTTGCGGAACACTTCGACCTTCGGTCGGCGCCTCCCGAGACGTAACACAGGAAATCGCAGTTATAGTGAAAAACCTATCTTCCAGCATTCTGACTGCCAGAATCGTACTCTGTTGTTAAACAGAAGTGTATCCGAAGTAAAATGACTAGAGGGATCGAATGCCGCAAGCAGAATTCAAATCCGTGCCTCCGTTCGGCAGGAAATCGCAGTTATAGTGAAAAACCTTTCTTCCAGCATTCTAACTGCCAGAATCGTACTCTGTTGTTAAACAGAAGTGTAATCGAAGTGAAATGACTTGAGGAATCGAATGCCGCAAGCAGAATTCAAATCCGAGCCTCCGTTCGGCAGGAAATCGCAGTTATAGTGAAAAACCTATCTTCCAGCATTCTAACTGCCAGAATCGTACTCTGTTGTTAAACAGAAGTGTAATCGAAGTGAAATGACTGGAGGAATCGAATGCCGCAAGCAGAATTCAAATCCGAGCCTCCGTTCGGCAGGAAATCGCAGTTATAGCTAAAACCTATCTTCCAGCATTCTAACCGCCAGAATCGTACTCTGTTGTTGAACAGAAGTGTATCCGAAGCGAAATGACTAGAGGAATCGAATGCCGCAAGCAGAATTCAAATCCGAGCCTCCGTTCGGCAGGAAATCGCAGTTATAGTGAAAAACCTATCTTCCAGCATTCTAACTGCCAGAATCGTACTTTGTTGTTGAACAGAAGTGTATCCGAAGTGAAATGACTAGAGGAATCGAATGCCGCAAGCAGAATTCAAATCCGAGCCTCCGTTCGGCAGGAAATCGCAGTTATAGTGAAAAACCTATCTTCCAGCATTCTAATTGCCAGAATCGTACTCTGTTGTTAAACAGAAGTGTAATCGAAGTGAAATGACTTGAGGAATCGAATGCCGCAAGCAGAATTCAAATCCGAGCCTCCGTTCGGCAGGAAATCGCAGTTATAGTGAAAAACCTATCTTCCAGCATTCTAACTGCCAGAATCGTACTCTGTTGTTAAACAGAAGTGTATCCGAGGTGAAATGACTAGAGGAATCGAATGCCGCAAGCAGAATTCAAATCCGAGCCTCCGTTCGGCAGGAAATCGCAGTTATAGTGAAAAACCTATCTTCCAGCATTCTAATTGCCAGAATCGTACTCTGTTGTTAAACAGAAGTGTAATCGAAGTGAAATGACTTGAGGAATCGAATGCCGCAAGCAGAATTCAAATCCGAGCCTCCGTTCGGCAGGAAATCGCAGTTATAGTGAAAAACCTATCTTCCAGCATTCTAACTGCCAGAATCGTACTCTGTTGTTGAACAGAAGTGTATCCGAAGTGAAATGACTAGAGGAATCGAATGCCGCAAGCAGAATTCAAATCCGAGCCTCCCTTCGGCAGGAAATCGCAGTTATAGTGAAAAACCTATCTTCCAGCATTCTAACTGCCAGAATCGTACTTTGTTGTTGAACAGAAGTGTATCCGAAGTGAAATGACTAGAGGAATCGAATGCCGCAAGCAGAATTCAAATCCGAGCCTCCGTTCGGCAGGAAATCGCAGTTATAGCTAAAACCTATCTTCCAGCATTCTAACCGCCAGAATCGTACTCTGTTGTTGAACAGAAGTGTATCCGAAGTGAAATGACTAGAGGAATCGAATGCCGCAAGCAGAATTCAAATCCGAGCCTCCGTTCGGCAGGAAATCGCAGTTATAGCTAAAACCTATCTGCCAGCATTCTAACCGCCAGAATCGTACTCTGTTGTTGAACAGAAGTGTATCCGAGGTGAAATGACTAGAGGAATCGAATGCCGCAAGCAGAATTCAAATCCGAGCCTCCGTTCGGCAGGAAATCGCAGTTATAGTGAAAAACCTTTCTTCCAGCATTCTAACTGCCAGAATCGTACTCTGTTGTTGAACAGAAGTGTATCCGAAGTGAAATGACTAGAGGAATCGAATGCCGCAAGCAGAATTCAAATCCGAGCCTCCGTTCGGCAGGAAATCGCAGTTATAGTGAAAAACCTATCTTCCAGCATTCTAACTGCCAGAATCGTACTCTGTTGTTAAACAGAAGTGTAATCGAAGTGAAATGACTTGAGGAATCGAATGCCGCAAGCAGAATTCAAATCCGAGCCTCCGTTCGGCAGGAAATCGCAGTTATAGCTAAAACCTATCTTCCAGCATTCTAACCGCCAGAATCGTACTCTGTTGTTGAACAGAAGTGTATCCGAAGCGAAATGACTAGAGGAATCGAATGCCGCAAGCAGAATTCAAATCCGAGCCTCCGTTCGGCAGGAAATCGCAGTTATAGTGAAAAACCTATTTTCTAGCATTCTAACGGCCAGAATCGGACTCTGTTGTTGAACAGAAGTGTATCCGAAGTAAAATGACTAGAGGGATCGAATGCCGCAAGCAGAATTCAAATCCGAGCCTCCGTTCGGCAGGAAATCGCAGTTATAGCTAAAACCTATCTTCCAGCATTCTAACCGCCAGAATCGTACTCTGTTGTTGAACAGAAGTGTATCCGAAGTAAAATGACTAGAGGGATCGAATGCCGCAAGCAGAATTCAAATCCGAGCCTGCGTTCGGCAGGTTATCGCAGTTATAGTGAAAAACCTATCTTCCAGCATTCTAACTGCCAGAATCGTACTCTGTTGTTAAACAGAAGTGTAATCGAAGTGAAATCACTTGAGGAATCGAATGCCGCAAGCAGAATTCAAATCCGAGCCTCCGTTCGGCAGGAAATCGCAGTTATAGTGAAAAACCTATCTTCCAGCATTCTAACTGCCAGAATCGTACTCTGTTGTTAAACAGAAGTGTAATCGAAGTGAAATGACTTGAGGAATCGAATGCCGCAAGCAGAATTCAAATCCGAGCCTCCGTTCGGCAGGAAATCGCAGTTATAGTGAAAAACCTATCTTCCAGCATTCTAACTGCCAGAATCGTACTCTGTTGTTAAACAGAAGTGTATCCGAGGTGAAATGACTAGAGGAATCGAATGCCGCAAGCAGAATTCAAATCCGAGCCTCCGTTCGGCAGGAAATCGCAGTTATAGTGAAAAACCTATCTTCCAGCATTCTAATTGCCAGAATCGTACTCTGTTGTTAAACAGGAGTGTAATCGAAGTGAAATGACTTGAGGAATCGAATGCCGCAAGCAGAATTCAAATCCGAGCCTCCGTTCGGCAGGAAATCGCAGTTATAGTGAAAAACCTATCTTCCAGCATTCTAACTGCCAGAATCGTACTCTGTTGTTGAACAGAAGTGTATCCGAAGTGAAATGACTAGAGGAATCGAATGCCGCAAGCAGAATTCAAATCCGAGCCTCCCTTCGGCAGGAAATCGCAGTTATAGTGAAAAACCTATCTTCCAGCATTCTAACTGCCAGAATCGTACTCTGTTGTTGAACAGAAGTGTATCCGAAGTGAAATGACTAGAGGAATCGAATGCCGCAAGCAGAATTCAAATCCGAGCCTCCGTTCGGCAGGAAATCGCAGTTATAGCTAAAACCTATCTTCCAGCATTCTAACCGCCAGAATCGTACTCTGTTGTTGAACAGAAGTGTATCCGAAGTGAAATGACTAGAGGAATCGAATGCCGCAAGCAGAATTCAAATCCGAGCCTCCGTTCGGCAGGAAATCGCAGTTATAGCTAAAACCTATCTTCCAGCATTCTAACCGCCAGAATCGTACTCTGTTGTTGAACAGAAGTGTATCCGAGGTGAAATGACTAGAGGAATCGAATGCCGCAAGCAGAATTCAAATCCGAGCCTCCGTTCGGCAGGAAATCGCAGTTATAGTGAAAAACCTATCTTCCAGCATTCTAACTGCCAGAATCGTACTCTGTTGTTGAACAGAAGTGTATCCGAAGTGAAATGACTAGAGGAATCGAATGCCGCAAGCAGAATTCAAATCCGAGCCTCCGTTCGGCAGGAAATCGCAGTTATAGTGAAAAACCTATCTTCCAGCATTCTAACTGCCAGAATCGTACTCTGTTGTTAAACAGAAGTGTAATCGAAGTGAAATGACTTGAGGAATCGAATGCCGCAAGCAGAATTCAAATCCGAGCCTCCGTTCGGCAGGAAATCGCAGTTATAGTGAAAAACCTATCTTCCAGCATTCTAACTGCCAGAATCGTACTCTGTTGTTAAACAGAAGTGTAATCGAAGTGAAATGACTTGAGGAATCGAATGCCGCAAGCAGAATTCAAATCCGAGCCTCCGTTCGGCAGGAAATCGCAGTTATAGCTAAAACCTATCTTCCAGCATTCTAACCGCCAGAATCGTACTCTGTTGTTGAACAGAAGTGTATCCGAAGCGAAATGACGAGAGGAATCGAATGCCGCAAGCAGAATTCAAATCCGAGCCTCCGTTCGGCAGGAAATCGCAGTTATAGTGAAAAACCTATTTTCTAGCATTCTAACGGCCAGAATCGGACTCTGTTGTTGAACAGAAGTGTATCCGAAGTAAAATGACTAGAGGGATCGAATGCCGCAAGCAGAATTCAAATCCGAGCCTCCGTTCGGCAGGAAATCTCAGTTATAGTGAAAAACCTATCTTCCAGCATTCTAACTGCCAGAATCGTACTCTGTTGTTAAACAGAAGTGTAATCGAAGTGAAATGACTTGAGGAATCGAATGCCGCAAGCAGAATTCAAATCCGAGCCTCCGTTCGGCAGGAAATCGCAGTTATAGTGAAAAACCTATCTTCCAGCATTCTAACCGCCAGAATCGTACTCTGTTGTTGAACAGAAGTGTATCCGAAGTGAAATGACTAGAGGAATCGAATGCCGCAAGCAGAATTCAAATCCGAGCCTCCGTTCGGCAGGAAATCGCAGTTATAGTGAAAAACCTATCTTCCAGCATTCTAACTGCCAGAATCGTACTCTGTTGTTAAACATAAGTGTAATCGAAGTGAAATCACTTGAGGAATCGAATGCCGCAAGCCGAATTCAAATCCGAGCCTCCGTTCGGCAGGAAATCGCAGTTATAGTGAAAAACCTATCTTCCAGCATTCTAACTGCCAGAATCATACTCTGTTGTTAAACAGAAGTGTATCCGAAGTGAAATGACTAGAGGAATCGAATGCCACAAGCAGAATTCAAATCCGAGCCTCCGTTCGGCAGGAAATCGCAGTTATAGTGAAAAACCTATCTTCCAGCATTCTAATTGCCAGAATCGTACTCTGTTGTTAAACAGAAGTGTAATCGAAGTGAAATGACTTGAGGAATCGAATGCCGCAAGCAGAATTCAAATCCGAGCCTCCGTTCGGCAGGAAATCGCAGTTATAGCTAAAACCTATCTTCCAGCATTCTAACCGCCAGAATCGTACTCTGTTGTTGAACAGAAGTGTATCCGAAGTGAAATGACTAGAGGAATCGAATGCCGCAAGCAGAATTCAAATCCGAGCCTCCCTTCGGCAGGAAATCGCAGTTATAGTGAAAAACCTATCTTCCAGCATTCTAACTGCCAGAATCGTACTCTGTTGTTGAACAGAAGTGTATCCGAAGTGAAATGACTAGAGGAATCGAATGCCGCAAGCAGAATTCAAATCCGAGCCTCCGTTCGGCAGGAAATCGCAGTTATAGCTAAAACCTATCTTCCAGCATTCTAACCGCCAGAATCGTACTCTGTTGTTGAACAGAAGTGTATCCGAAGTGAAATGACTAGAGGAACCGAATGCCGCAAGCAGAATTCAAATCCGAGCCTCCGTTCGGCAGGAAATCGCAGTTATAGCTAAAACCTATCTTCCAGCATTCTAACCGCCAGAATCGTACTCTGTTGTTGAACAGAAGTGTATCCGAAGTGAAATGACTAGAGGGATCGAATGCCGCAAGCAGAATTCAAATCCGAGCCTCCGTTCGGCAGGAAATCGCAGTTATAGTGAAAAACCTATCTTCCAGCATTCTAACTGCCAGAATCGTACTCTGTTGTTAAACAGAAGTGTATCCGAAGTGAAATGACTAGAGGGATCGAATGCCGCAAGCAGAATTCAAATCCGAGCCTCCGTTCGGCAGGAAATCGCAGTTATAGTGAAAAACCTATCTTCCAGCATTCTAATTGCCAAAATCGTACTCTGTTGTTAAACAGAAGTGTAATCGAAGTGAAATGACTTGAGGAATCGAATGCCGCAAGCAGAATTCAAATCCGAGCCTCCGTTCGGCAGGAAATCGCAGTTATAGCTAAAACCTATCTTCCAGCATTCTAACCGCCAGAATCGTACTCTGTTGTTGAACAGAAGTGTATCCGAAGCGAAATGACTAGAGGAATCGAATGCCGCAAGCAGAATTCAAATCCGAGCCTCCGTTCGGCAGGAAATCGCAGTTATAGTGAAAAACCTATCTTCCAGCATTCTAACTGCCAGAATCGTACTCTGTTGTTGAACAGAAGTGTATCCGAAGTGAAATGACTAGAGGAATCGAATGCCGCAAGCAGAATTCAAATCCGAGCCTCCCTTCGGCAGGAAATCGCAGTTATAGTGAAAAACCTATCTTCCAGCATTCTAACTGCCAGAATCGTACTCTGTTGTTGAACAGAAGTGTATCCGAAGTGAAATGACTAGAGGAATCGAATGCCGCAAGCAGAATTCAAATCCGAGCCTCCGTTCGGCAGGAAATCGCAGTTATAGCTAAAACCTATCTTCCAGCATTCTAACCGCCAGAATCGTACTCTGTTGTTGAACAGAAGTGTATCCGAAGTGAAATGACTAGAGGAATCGAATGCCGCAAGCAGAATTCAAATCCGAGCCTCCGTTCGGCAGGAAATCGCAGTTATAGTGAAAAACCTATCTTCCAGCATTCTAACTGCCAGAATCGTACTCTGTTGTTAAACAGAAGTGTAATCGAAGTGAAATGACTTGAGGAATCGAATGCCGCAAGCAGAATTCAAATCCGAGCCTCCGTTCGGCAGGAAATCGCAGTTATAGCTAAAACCTATCTTCCAGCATTCTAACCGCCAGAATCGTACTCTGTTGTTGAACAGAAGTGTATCCGAAGCGAAATGACTAGAGGAATCGAATGCCGCAAGCAGAATTCAAATCCGAGCCTCCGTTCGGCAGGAAATCGCAGTTATAGTGAAAAACCTATTTTCTAGCATTCTAACGGCCAGAATCGGACTCTGTTGTTGAACAGAAGTGTATCCGAAGTAAAATGACTAGAGGGATCGAATGCCGCAAGCAGAATTCAAATCCGAGCCTCCGTTCGGCAGGAAATCTCAGTTATAGTGAAAAACCTATCTTCCAGCATTCTAACTGCCAGAATCGTACTCTGTTGTTAAACAGAAGTGTAATCGAAGTGAAATGACTTGAGGAATCGAATGCCGCAAGCAGAATTCAAATCCGAGCCTCCGTTCGGCAGGAAATCGCAGTTATAGCTAAAACCTATCATCCAGCATTTTAACTGCCAGAATCGTACTCTGTTGTTGAACAGAAGTGTATCCGAAGCGAAATGACTAGAGGAATCGAATGCCGCAAGCAGAATTCAAATCCGAGCCTCCGTTCGGCAGGAAATCGCAGTTATAGTGAAAAACCTATCTTCCAGCATTCTAACTGCCAGAATCGTACTCTGTTGTTGAACAGAAGTGTATCCGAAGTGAAATGACTAGAGGAATCGAATGCCGCAAGCAGAATTCAAATCCGAGCCTCCGTTCGGCAGGAAATCGCAGTTATAGCTAAAACCTATCTTCCAGCATTCTAACCGCCAGAATCGTACTCTGTTGTTGAACAGAAGTGTATCCGAAGTGAAATGACTAGAGGAACCGAATGCCGCAAGCAGAATTCAAATCCGAGCCTCCGTTCGGCAGGAAATCGCAGTTATAGCTAAAACCTATCTTCCAGCATTCTAACCGCCAGAATCGTACTCTGTTGTTGAACAGAAGTGTATCCGAAGTGAAATGACTAGAGGAATCGAATGCCGCAAGCAGAATTCAAATCCGAGCCTCCGTTCGGCAGGAAATCGCAGTTATAGTGAAAAACCTATCTTCCAGCATTCTAACTGCCAGAATCGTACTCTGTTGTTAAACAGAAGTGTATCCGAAGTGAAATGACTAGAGGGATCGAATGCCGCAAGCAGAATTCAAATCCGAGCCTCCGTTCGGCAGGAAATCGCAGTTATAGTGAAAAACCTATCTTCCAGCATTCTAATTGCCAAAATCGTACTCTGTTGTTAAACAGAAGTGTAATCGAAGTGAAATGACTTGAGGAATCGAATGCCGCAAGCAGAATTCAAATCCGAGCCTCCGTTCGGCAGGAAATCGCAGTTATAGCTAAAACCTATCTTCCAGCATTCTAACCGCCAGAATCGTACTCTGTTGTTGAACAGAAGTGTATCCGAAGCGAAATGACTAGAGGAATCGAATGCCGCAAGCAGAATTCAAATCCGAGCCTCCGTTCGGCAGGAAATCGCAGTTATAGTGAAAAACCTATCTTCCAGCATTCTAACTGCCAGAATCGTACTCTGTTGTTGAACAGAAGTGTATCCGAAGTGAAATGACTAGAGGAATCGAATGCCGCAAGCAGAATTCAAATCCGAGCCTCCCTTCGGCAGGAAATCGCAGTTATAGTGAAAAACCTATCTTCCAGCATTCTAACTGCCAGAATCGTACTCTGTTGTTGAACAGAAGTGTATCCGAAGTGAAATGACTAGAGGAATCGAATGCCGCAAGCAGAATTCAAATCCGAGCCTCCGTTCGGCAGGAAATCGCAGTTACAGCTAAAACCTATCTTCCAGCATTCTAACCGCCAGAATCGTACTCTGTTGTTGAACAGAAGTGTATCCGAAGTGAAATGACTAGAGGAATCGAATGCCGCAAGCAGAATTCAAATCCGAGCCTCCGTTCGGCAGGAAATCGCAGTTATAGCTAAAACCTATCTTCCAGCATTCTAACCGCCAGAATCGTACTCTGTTGTTGAACAGAAGTGTATCCGAGGTGAAATGACTAGAGGAATCGAATGCCGCAAGCAGAATTCAAATCCGAGCCTCCGTTCGGCAGGAAATCGCAGTTATAGTGAAAAACCTATCTTCCAGCATTCTAACTGCCAGAATCGTACTCTGTTGTTGAACAGAAGTGTATCCGAAGTGAAATGACTAGAGGAATCGAATGCCGCAAGCAGAATTCAAATCCGAGCCTCCGTTCGGCAGGAAATCGCAGTTATAGTGAAAAACCTATCTTCCAGCATTCTAACTGCCAGAATCGTACTCTGTTGTTAAACAGAAGTGTAATCGAAGTGAAATGACTTGAGGAATCGAATGCCGCAAGCAGAATTCAAATCCGAGCCTCCGTTCGGCAGGAAATCGCAGTTATAGTGAAAAACCTATCTTCCAGCATTCTAACTGCCAGAATCGTACTCTGTTGTTAAACAGAAGTGTAATCGAAGTGAAATGACTTGAGGAATCGAATGCCGCAAGCAGAATTCAAATCCGAGCCTCCGTTCGGCAGGAAATCGCAGTTATAGCTAAAACCTATCTTCCAGCATTCTAACCGCCAGAATCGTACTCTGTTGTTGAACAGAAGTGTATCCGAAGCGAAATGACTAGAGGAATCGAATGCCGCAAGCAGAATTCAAATCCGAGCCTCCGTTCGGCAGGAAATCGCAGTTATAGTGAAAAACCTATTTTCTAACATTCTAACGGCCAGAATCGGACTCTGTTGTTGAACAGAAGTGTATCCGAAGTAAAATGACTAGAGGGATCGAATGCCGCAAGCAGAATTCAAATCCGAGCCTCCGTTCGGCAGGAAATCTCAGTTATAGTGAAAAACCTATCTTCCAGCATTCTAACTGCCAGAATCGTACTCTGTTGTTAAACAGAAGTGTAATCGAAGTGAAATGACTTGAGGAATCGAATGCCGCAAGCAGAATTCAAATCCGAGCCTCCGTTCGGCAGGAAATCGCAGTTATAGCTAAAACCTATCTTCCAGCATTCTAACCGCCAGAATTGTACTCTGTTGTTGAACAGAAGTGTATCCGAAGCGAAATGACTAGAGGAATCGAATGCCGCAAGCAGAATTCAAATCCGAGCCTCCGTTCGGCAGGAAATCGCAGTTATAGTGAAAAACCTATCTTCCAGCATTCTAACTGCCAGAATCGTACTCTGTTGTTGAACAGAAGTGTATCCGAAGTGAAATGACTAGAGGAATCGAATGCCGCAAGCAGAATTCAAATCCGAGCCTCCCTTCGGCAGGAAATCGCAGTTATAGTGAAAAACCTATCTTCCAGCATTCTAACTGCCAGAATCGTACTCTGTTGTTGAACAGAAGTGTATCCGAAGTGAAATGACTAGAGGAATCGAATGCCGCAAGCAGAATTCAAATCCGAGCCTCCGTTCGGCAGGAAATCGCAGTTACAGCTAAAACCTATCTTCCAGCATTCTAACCGCCAGAATCGTACTCTGTTGTTGAACAGAAGTGTATCCGAAGTGAAATGACTAGAGGAATCGAATGCCGCAAGCAGAATTCAAATCCGAGCCTCCGTTCGGCAGGAAATCGCAGTTATAGCTAAAACCTATCTTCCAGCATTCTAACCGCCAGAATCGTACTCTGTTGTTGAACAGAAGTGTATCCGAGGTGAAATGACTAGAGGAATCGAATGCCGCAAGCAGAATTCAAATCCGAGCCTCCGTTCGGCAGGAAATCGCAGTTATAGTGAAAAACCTATCTTCCAGCATTCTAACTGCCAGAATCGTACTCTGTTGTTGAACAGAAGTGTATCCGAAGTGAAATGACTTGAGGAATCGAATGCCGCAAGCAGAATTCAAATCCGAGCCTCCGTTCGGCAGGAAATCGCAGTTATAGTGAAAAACCTATCTTCCAGCATTCTAACTGCCAGAATCGTACTCTGTTGTTAAACAGAAGTGTAATCGAAGTGAAATGACTTGAGGAATCGAATGCCGCAAGCAGAATTCAAATCCGAGCCTCCGTTCGGCAGGAAATCGCAGTTATAGTGAAAAACCTATCTTCCAGCATTCTAACTGCCAGAATCGTACTCTGTTGTTAAACAGAAGTGTAATCGAAGTGAAATGACTTGAGGAATCGAATGCCGCAAGCAGAATTCAAATCCGAGCCTCCGTTCGGCAGGAAATCGCAGTTATAGCTAAAACCTATCTTCCAGCATTCTAACCGCCAGAATCGTACTCTGTTGTTGAACAGAAGTGTATCCGAAGCGAAATGACTAGAGGAATCGAATGCCGCAAGCAGAATTCAAATCCGAGCCTCCGTTCGGCAGGAAATCGCAGTTATAGTGAAAAACCTATTTTCTAGCATTCTAACGGCCAGAATCGGACTCTGTTGTTGAACAGAAGTGTATCCGAAGTAAAATGACTAGAGGGATCGAATGCCGCAAGCAGAATTCAAATCCGAGCCTCCGTTCGGCAGGAAATCTCAGTTATAGTGAAAAACCTATCTTCCAGCATTCTAACTGCCAGAATCGTACTCTGTTGTTAAACAGAAGTGTAATCGAAGTGAAATGACTTGAGGAATCGAATGCCGCAAGCAGAATTCAAATCCGAGCCTCCGTTCGGCAGGAAATCGCAGTTATAGCTAAAACCTATCTTCCAGCATTCTAACCGCCAGAATCGTACTCTGTTGTTGAACAGAAGTGTATCCGAAGCGAAATGACTAGAGGAATCGAATGCCGCAAGCAGAATTCAAATCCGAGCCTCCGTTCGGCAGGAAATCGCAGTTATAGTGAAAAACCTATCTTCCAGCATTCTAACTGCCAGAATCGTACTCTGTTGTTGAACAGAAGTGTATCCGAAGTGAAATGACTAGAGGAATCGAATGCCGCAAGCAGAATTCAAATCCGAGCCTCCGTTCGGCAGGAAATCGCAGTTATAGCTAAAACCTATCTTCCAGCATTCTAACCGCCAGAATCGTACTCTGTTGTTGAACAGAAGTGTATCCGAAGTGAAATGACTAGAGGAATCGAATGCCGCAAGCAGAATTCAAATCCGAGCCTCCCTTCGGCAGGAAATCGCAGTTATAGTGAAAAACCTATCTTCCAGCATTCTAACTGCCAGAATCGTACTCTGTTGTTGAACAGAAGTGTATCCAAAGTGAAATGACTAGAGGAATCGAATGCCGCAAGCAGAATTCAAATCCGAGCCTCCGTTCGGCAGGAAATCGCAGTTATAGCTAAAACCTATCTTCTAGCATTCTAACGGCCAGAATCGTACTCTGTTGTTAAGCAGAAGTGTAATCGAAGTGAAATGACTTGAGGAATCGAATGCCGCAAGCAGAATTCAAATCCGAGCCTCCGTTCGGCAGGAAATCGGAGTTATAGTGAAAAACCTATCTTCCAGCATTCTAACTGCCAGAATCGTACTCTGTTGTTGAACAGAAGTCTATCCGAAGTGAAATGACTAGAGGAATCGAATGCCGCAAGCAGAATTCAAATCCGAGCCTCCGTTCGGCAGGAAATCTCAGTTATAGTGAAAAACCTATCTTCCAGCATTCTAACTGCCAGAATCGTACTCTGTTGTTAAACAGAAGTGTAATCGAAGTGAAATGACTTGAGGAATCGAATGCCGCAAGCAGAATTCAAATCCGAGCCTCCGTTCGGCAGGAAATCGCAGTTATAGCTAAAACCTATCTTCCAGCATTCTAACCGCCAGAATCGTACTCTGTTGTTGAACAGAAGTGTATCCGAAGTGAAATGACTAGAGGAATCGAATGCCGCAAGCAGAATTCAAATCCGAGCCTCCCTTCGGCAGGAAATCGCAGTTATAGTGAAAAACCTATCTTCCAGCATTCTAACTGCCAGAATCGTACTCTGTTGTTGAACAGAAGTGTATCCGAAGTGAAATGACTAGAGGAATCGAATGCCGCAAGCAGAATTCAAATCCGAGCCTCCGTTCGGCAGGAAATCGCAGTTATAGCTAAAACCTATCTTCCAGCATTCTAACCGCCAGAATCGTACTCTGTTGTTGAACAGAAGTGTATCCGAAGTAAAATGACTAGAGGGATCGAATGCCGCAAGCAGAATTCAAATCCGAGCCTGCGTTCGGCAGGTTATCGCAGTTATAGTGAAAAACCTATCTTCCAGCATTCTAACTGCCAGAATCGTACTCTGTTGTTAAACAGAAGTGTAATCGAAGTGAAATCACTTGAGGAATCGAATGCCGCAAGCAGAATTCAAATCCGAGCCTCCGTTCGGCAGGAAATCGCAGTTATAGTGAAAAACCTATCTTCCAGCATTCTAACTGCCAGAATCGTACTCTGTTGTTAAACAGAAGTGTAATCGAAGTGAAATGACTTGAGGAATCGAATGCCGCAAGCAGAATTCAAATCCGAGCCTCCGTTCGGCAGGAAATCGCAGTTATAGTGAAAAACCTATCTTCCAGCATTCTAACTGCCAGAATCGTACTCTGTTGTTAAACAGAAGTGTATCCGAGGTGAAATGACTAGAGGAATCGAATGCCGCAAGCAGAATTCAAATCCGAGCCTCCGTTCGGCAGGAAATCGCAGTTATAGTGAAAAACCTATCTTCCAGCATTCTAATTGCCAGAATCGTACTCTGTTGTTAAACAGAAGTGTAATCGAAGTGAAATGACTTGAGGAATCGAATGCCGCAAGCAGAATTCAAATCCGAGCCTCCGTTCGGCAGGAAATCGCAGTTATAGTGAAAAACCTATCTTCCAGCATTCTAACTGCCAGAATCGTACTCTGTTGTTGAACAGAAGTGTATCCGAAGTGAAATGACTAGAGGAATCGAATGCCGCAAGCAGAATTCAAATCCGAGCCTCCCTTCGGCAGGAAATCGCAGTTATAGTGAAAAACCTATCTTCCAGCATTCTAACTGCCAGAATCGTACTCTGTTGTTGAACAGAAGTGTATCCGAAGTGAAATGACTAGAGGAATCGAATGCCGCAAGCAGAATTCAAATCCGAGCCTCCGTTCGGCAGGAAATCGCAGTTATAGCTAAAACCTATCTTCCAGCATTCTAACCGCCAGAATCGTACTCTGTTGTTGAACAGAAGTGTATCCGAAGTGAAATGACTAGAGGAATCGAATGCCGCAAGCAGAATTCAAATCCGAGCCTCCGTTCGGCAGGAAATCGCAGTTATAGCTAAAACCTATCTTCCAGCATTCTAACCGCCAGAATCGTACTCTGTTGTTGAACAGAAGTGTATCCGAGGTGAAATGACTAGAGGAATCGAATGCCGCAAGCAGAATTCAAATCCGAGCCTCCGTTCGGCAGGAAATCGCAGTTATAGTGAAAAACCTATCTTCCAGCATTCTAACTGCCAGAATCGTACTCTGTTGTTGAACAGAAGTGTATCCGAAGTGAAATGACTAGAGGAATCGAATGCCGCAAGCAGAATTCAAATCCGAGCCTCCGTTCGGCAGGAAATCGCAGTTATAGTGAAAAACCTATCTTCCAGCATTCTAACTGCCAGAATCGTACTCTGTTGTTAAACAGAAGTGTAATCGAAGTGAAATGACTTGAGGAATCGAATGCCGCAAGCAGAATTCAAATCCGAGCCTCCGTTCGGCAGGAAATCGCAGTTATAGTGAAAAACCTATCTTCCAGCATTCTAACTGCCAGAATCGTACTCTGTTGTTAAACAGAAGTGTAATCGAAGTGAAATGACTTGAGGAATCGAATGCCGCAAGCAGAATTCAAATCCGAGCCTCCGTTCGGCAGGAAATCGCAGTTATAGCTAAAACCTATCTTCCAGCATTCTAACTGCCAGAATCGTACTCTGTTGTTGAACAGAAGTGTATCCGAAGCGAAATGACTAGAGGAATCGAATGCCGCAAGCAGAATTCAAATCCGAGCCTCCGTTCGGCAGGAAATCGCAGTTATAGTGAAAAACCTATTTTCTAGCATTCTAACGGCCAGAATCGGACTCTGTTGTTGAACAGAAGTGTATCCGAAGTAAAATGACTAGAGGGATCGAATGCCGCAAGCAGAATTCAAATCCGAGCCTCCGTTCGGCAGGAAATCGCAGTTATAGCTAAAACCTATCTTCCAGCATTCTAACCGCCAGAATCGTACTCTGTTGTTGAACAGAAGTGTATCCGAAGTAAAATGACTAGAGGGATCGAATGCCGCAAGCAGAATTCAAATCCGAGCCTGCGTTCGGCAGGTTATCGCAGTTATAGTGAAAAACCTATCTTCCAGCATTCTAACTGCCAGAATCGTACTCTGTTGTTAAACAGAAGTGTAATCGAAGTGAAATCACTTGAGGAATCGAATGCCGCAAGCAGAATTCAAATCCGAGCCTCCGTTCGGCAGGAAATCGCAGTTATAGTGAAAAACCTATCTTCCAGCATTCTAACTGCCAGAATCGTACTCTGTTGTTAAACAGAAGTGTAATCGAAGTGAAATGACTTGAGGAATCGAATGCCGCAAGCAGAATTCAAATCCGAGCCTCCGTTCGGCAGGAAATCGCAGTTATAGTGAAAAACCTATCTTCCAGCATTCTAACTGCCAGAATCGTACTCTGTTGTTAAACAGAAGTGTATCCGAGGTGAAATGACTAGAGGAATCGAATGCCGCAAGCAGAATTCAAATCCGAGTCTCCGTTCGGCAGGAAATCGCAGTTATAGTGAAAAACCTATCTTCCAGCATTCTAATTGCCAGAATCGTACTCTGTTGTTAAACAGAAGTGTAATCGAAGTGAAATGACTTGAGGAATCGAATGCCGCAAGCAGAATTCAAATCCGAGCCTCCGTTCGGCAGGAAATCGCAGTTATAGTGAAAAACCTATCTTCCAGCATTCTAACTGCCAGAATCGTACTCTGTTGTTAAACAGAAGTGTAATCGAAGTGAAATGACTTGAGGAATCGAATGCCGCAAGCAGAATTCAAATCCGAGCCTCCGTTCGGCAGGAAATCGCAGTTATAGCTAAAACCTATCTTCCAGCATTCTAACCGCCAGAATCGTACTCTGTTGTTGAACAGAAGTGTATCCGAAGCGAAATGACTAGAGGAATCGAATGCCGCAAGCAGAATTCAAATCCGAGCCTCCGTTCGGCAGGAAATCGCAGTTATAGTGAAAAACCTATTTTCTAGCATTCTAACGGCCAGAATCGGACTCTGTTGTTGAACAGAAGTGTATCCGAAGTAAAATGACTAGAGGGATCGAATGCCGCAAGCAGAATTCAAATCCGAGCCTCCGTTCGGCAGGAAATCGCAGTTATAGCTAAAACCTATCTTCCAGCATTCTAACCGCCAGAATCGTACTCTGTTGTTGAACAGAAGTGTATCCGAAGTAAAATGACTAGAGGGATCGAATGCCGCAAGCAGAATTCAAATCCGAGCCTGCGTTCGGCAGGTTATCGCAGTTATAGTGAAAAACCTATCTTCCAGCATTCTAACTGCCAGAATCGTACTCTGTTGTTAAACAGAAGTGTAATCGAAGTGAAATCACTTGAGGAATCGAATGCCGCAAGCAGAATTCAAATCCGAGCCTCCGTTCGGCAGGAAATCGCAGTTATAGTGAAAAACCTATCTTCCAGCATTCTAACTGCCAGAATCGTACTCTGTTGTTAAACAGAAGTGTAATCGAAGTGAAATGACTTGAGGAATCGAATGCCGCAAGCAGAATTCAAATCCGAGCCTCCGTTCGGCAGGAAATCGCAGTTATAGTGAAAAACCTATCTTCCAGCATTCTAACTGCCAGAATCGTACTCTGTTGTTAAACAGAAGTGTATCCGAGGTGAAATGACTAGAGGAATCGAATGCCGCAAGCAGAATTCAAATCCGAGTCTCCGTTCGGCAGGAAATCGCAGTTATAGTGAAAAACCTATCTTCCAGCATTCTAATTGCCAGAATCGTACTCTGTTGTTAAACAGAAGTGTAATCGAAGTGAAATGACTTGAGGAATCGAATGCCGCAAGCAGAATTCAAATCCGAGCCTCCCTTCGGCAGGAAATCGCAGTTATAGTGAAAAACCTATCTTCCAGCATTCTAACTGCCAGAATCGTACTCTGTTGTTGAACAGAAGTGTATCCAAAGTGAAATGACTAGAGGAATCGAATGCCGCAAGCAGAATTCAAATCCGAGCCTCCGTTCGGCAGGAAATCGCAGTTATAGCTAAAACCTATCTTCCAGCATTCTAACCGCCAGAATCGTACTCTGTTGTTGAACAGAAGTGTATCCGAAGTGAAATGACTAGAGGAACCGAATGCCGCAAGCAGAATTCAAATCCGAGCCTCCGTTCGGCAGGAAATCGCAGTTATAGCTAAAACCTATCTTCCAGCATTCTAACCGCCAGAATCGTACTCTGTTGTTGAACAGAAGTGTATCCGAAGTAAAATGACTAGAGGGATCGAATGCCGCAAGCAGAATTCAAATCCGAGCCTGCGTTCGGCAGGTTATCGCAGTTATAGTGAAAAACCTATCTTCCAGCATTCTAACTGCCAGAATCGTACTCTGTTGTTAAACAGAAGTGTAATCGAAGTGAAATCACTTGAGGAATCGAATGCCGCAAGCAGAATTCAAATCCGAGCCTCCGTTCGGCAGGAAATCGCAGTTATAGTGAAAAACCTATCTTCCAGCATTCTAACTGCCAGAATCGTACTCTGTTGTTAAACAGAAGTGTAATCGAAGTGAAATGACTTGAGGAATCGAATGCCGCAAGCAGAATTCAAATCCGAGCCTCCGTTCGGCAGGAAATCGCAGTTATAGTGAAAAACCTATCTTCCAGCATTCTAACTGCCAGAATCGTACTCTGTTGTTAAACAGAAGTGTATCCGAGGTGAAATGACTAGAGGAATCGAATGCCGCAAGCAGAATTCAAATCCGAGCCTCCGTTCGGCAGGAAATCGCAGTTATAGTGAAAAACCTATCTTCCAGCATTCTAATTGCCAGAATCGTACTCTGTTGTTAAACAGAAGTGTAATCGAAGTGAAATGACTTGAGGAATCGAATGCCGCAAGCAGAATTCAAATCCGAGCCTCCGTTCGGCAGGAAATCGCAGTTATAGTGAAAAACCTATCTTCCAGCATTCTAACTGCCAGAATCGTACTCTGTTGTTAAACAGAAGTGTAATCGAAGTGAAATGACTTGAGGAATCGAATGCCGCAAGCAGAATTCAAATCCGAGCCTCCGTTCGGCAGGAAATCGCAGTTATAGTGAAAAACCTATCTTCCAGCATTCTAACTGCCAGAATCGTACTCTGTTGTTGAACAGAAGTGTATCCAAAGTGAAATGACTAGAGGAATCGAATGCCGCAAGCAGAATTCAAATCCGAGCCTCCGTTCGGCAGGAAATCGCAGTTATAGCTAAAACCTATCTTCCAGCATTCTAACCGCCAGAATCGTACTCTGTTGTTGAACAGAAGTGTATCCGAAGTGAAATGACTAGAGGAACCGAATGCCGCAAGCAGAATTCAAATCCGAGCCTCCGTTCGGCAGGAAATCGCAGTTATAGCTAAAACCTATCTTCCAGCATTCTAACCGCCAGAATCGTACTCTGTTGTTGAACAGAAGTGTATCCGAAGTAAAATGACTAGAGGGATCGAATGCCGCAAGCAGAATTCAAATCCGAGCCTGCGTTCGGCAGGTTATCGCAGTTATAGTGAAAAACCTATCTTCCAGCATTCTAACTGCCAGAATCGTACTCTGTTGTTAAACAGAAGTGTAATCGAAGTGAAATCACTTGAGGAATCGAATGCCGCAAGCAGAATTCAAATCCGAGCCTCCGTTCGGCAGGAAATCGCAGTTATAGTGAAAAACCTATCTTCCAGCATTCTAACTGCCAGAATCGTACTCTGTTGTTAAACAGAAGTGTAATCGAAGTGAAATGACTTGAGGAATCGAATGCCGCAAGCAGAATTCAAATCCGAGCCTCCGTTCGGCAGGAAATCGCAGTTATAGTGAAAAACCTATCTTCCAGCATTCTAACTGCCAGAATCGTACTCTGTTGTTAAACAGAAGTGTATCCGAGGTGAAATGACTAGAGGAATCGAATGCCGCAAGCAGAATTCAAATCCGAGCCTCCGTTCGGCAGGAAATCGCAGTTATAGTGAAAAACCTATCTTCCAGCATTCTAATTGCCAGAATCGTACTCTGTTGTTAAACAGAAGTGTAATCGAAGTGAAATGACTTGAGGAATCGAATGCCGCAAGCAGAATTCAAATCCGAGCCTCCGTTCGGCAGGAAATCGCAGTTATAGTGAAAAACCTATCTTCCAGCATTCTAACTGCCAGAATCGTACTCTGTTGTTGAACAGAAGTGTATCCGAAGTGAAATGACTAGAGGAATCGAATGCCGCAAGCAGAATTCAAATCCGAGCCTCCCTTCGGCAGGAACTCGCAGTTATAGTGAAAAACCTATCTTCCAGCATTCTAACTGCCAGAATCGTACTCTGTTGTTGAACAGAAGTGTATCCGAAGTGAAATGACTAGAGGAATCGAATGCCGCAAGCAGAATTCAAATCCGAGCCTCCGTTCGGCAGGAAATCGCAGTTATAGCTAAAACCTATCTTCCAGCATTCTAACCGCCAGAATCGTACTCTGTTGTTGAACAGAAGTGTATCCGAAGTGAAATGACTAGAGGAATCGAATGCCGCAAGCAGAATTCAAATCCGAGCCTCCGTTCGGCAGGAAATCGCAGTTATAGTGAAAAACCTATCTTCCAGCATTCTAACTGCCAGAATCGTACTCTGTTGTTAAACAGAAGTGTAATCGAAGTGAAATGACTTGAGGAATCGAATGCCGCAAGCAGAATTCAAATCCGAGCCTCCGTTCGGCAGGAAATCGCAGTTATAGTGAAAAACCTATCTTCCAGCATTCTAACTGCCAGAATCGTACTCTGTTGTTGAACAGAAGTGTATCCGAAGTGAAATGACTAGAGGAATCGAATGCCGCAAGCAGAATTCAAATCCAAGCCTCCGTTCGGCAGGAAATCGCAGTTATAGCTAAAACCTATCTTCCAGCATTCTAACCGCCAGAATCGTACTCTGTTGTTGAACAGAAGTGTATCCGAAGTGAAATGACTAGAGGAATCGAATGCCGCAAGCAGAATTCAAATCCGAGCCTCCGTTCGGCAGGAAATCGCAGTTATAGCTAAAACCTATCTTCCAGCATTCTAACCGCCAGAATCGTACTCTGTTGTTGAACAGAAGTGTATCCGAGGTGAAATGACTAGAGGAATCGAATGCCGCAAGCAGAATTCAAATCCGAGCCTCCGTTCGGCAGGAAATCGCAGTTATAGTGAAAAACCTATCTTCCAGCATTCTAACTGCCAGAATCGTACTCTGTTGTTGAACAGAAGTGTATCCGAAGTGAAATGACTAGAGGAATCGAATGCCGCAAGCAGAATTCAAATCCGAGCCTCCGTTCGGCAGGAAATCGCAGTTATAGTGAAAAACCTATCTTCCAGCATTCTAACTGCCAGAATCGTACTCTGTTGTTAAACAGAAGTGTAATCGAAGTGAAATGACTTGAGGAATCGAATGCCGCAAGCAGAATTCAAATCCGAGCCTCCGTTCGGCAGGAAATCGCAGTTATAGTGAAAAACCTATCTTCCAGCATTCTAACTGCCAGAATCGTACTCTGTTGTTAAACAGAAGTGTAATCGAAGTGAAATGACTTGAGGAATCGAATGCCGCAAGCAGAATTCAAATCCGAGCCTCCGTTCGGCAGGAAATCGCAGTTATAGCTAAAACCTATCTTCCAGCATTCTAACTGCCAGAATCGTACTCTGTTGTTGAACAGAAGTGTATCCGAAGCGAAATGACTAGAGGAATCGAATGCCGCAAGCAGAATTCAAATCCGAGCCTCCGTTCGGCAGGAAATCGCAGTTATAGTGAAAAACCTATTTTCCAGCATTCTAACGGCCAGAATCGGACTCTGTTGTTGAACAGAAGTGTATCCGAAGTAAAATGACTAGAGGGATCGAATGCCGCAAGCAGAATTCAAATCCGAGCCTCCGTTCGGCAGGAAATCGCAGTTATAGCTAAAACCTATCTTCCAGCATTCTAACCGCCAGAATCGTACTCTGTTGTTGAACAGAAGTGTATCCGAAGTAAAATGACTAGAGGGATCGAATGCCGCAAGCAGAATTCAAATCCGAGCCTGCGTTCGGCAGGTTATCGCAGTTATAGTGAAAAACCTATCTTCCAGCATTCTAACTGCCAGAATCGTACTCTGTTGTTAAACAGAAGTGTAATCGAAGTGAAATCACTTGAGGAATCGAATGCCGCAAGCAGAATTCAAATCCGAGCCTCCGTTCGGCAGGAAATCGCAGTTATAGTGAAAAACCTATCTTCCAGCATTCTAACTGCCAGAATCGTACTCTGTTGTTAAACAGAAGTGTAATCGAAGTGAAATGACTTGAGGAATCGAATGCCGCAAGCAGAATTCAAATCCGAGCCTCCGTTCGGCAGGAAATCGCAGTTATAGTGAAAAACCTATCTTCCAGCATTCTAACTGCCAGAATCGTACTCTGTTGTTAAACAGAAGTGTATCCGAGGTGAAATGACTAGAGGAATCGAATGCCGCAAGCAGAATTCAAATCCGAGCCTCCGTTCGGCAGGAAATCGCAGTTATAGTGAAAAATCTATCTTCCAGCATTCTAATTGCCAGAATCGTACTCTGTTGTTAAACAGAAGTGTAATCGAAGTGAAATGACTTGAGGAATCGAATGCCGCAAGCAGAATTCAAATCCGAGCCTCCGTTCGGCAGGAAATCGCAGTTATAGTGAAAAACCTATCTTCCAGCATTCTAACTGCCAGAATCGTACTCTGTTGTTGAACAGAAGTGTATCCGAAGTGAAATGACTAGAGGAATCGAATGCCGCAAGCAGAATTCAAATCCGAGCCTCCCTCCGGCAGGAAATCGCAGTTATAGTGAAAAACCTATCTTCCAGCATTCTAACTGCCAGAATCGTACTCTGTTGTTGAACAGAAGTGTATCCGAAGTGAAATGACTAGAGGAATCGAATGCCGCAAGCAGAATTCAAATCCGAGCCTCCGTTCGGCAGGAAATCGCAGTTATAGCTAAAACCTATCTTCCAGCATTCTAACCGCCAGAATCGTACTCTGTTGTTGAACAGAAGTGTATCCGAAGTGAAATGACTAGAGGAATCGAATGCCGCAAGCAGAATTCAAATCCGAGCCTCCGTTCGGCAGGAAATCGCAGTTATAGCTAAAACCTATCTTCCAGCATTCTAACCGCCAGAATCGTACTCTGTTGTTGAACAGAAGTGTATCCGAGGTGAAATGACTAGAGGAATCGAATGCCGCAAGCAGAATTCAAATCCGAGCCTCCGTTCGGCAGGAAATCGCAGTTATAGTGAAAAACCTATCTTCCAGCATTCTAACTGCCAGAATCGTACTCTGTTGTTGAACAGAAGTGTATCCGAAGTGAAATGACTAGAGGAATCGAATGCCGCAAGCAGAATTCAAATCCGAGCCTCCGTTCGGCAGGAAATCGCAGTTATAGTGAAAAACCTATCTTCCAGCATTCTAACTGCCAGAATCGTACTCTGTTGTTGAACAGAAGTGTATCCGAAGTGAAATGACTAGAGGAATCGAATGCCGCAAGCAGAATTCAAATCCGAGCCTCCGTTCGGCAGGAAATCTCAGTTATAGTGAAAAACCTATCTTCCAGCATTCTAACTGCCAGAATCGTACTCTGTTGTTAAACAGAAGTGTAATCGAAGTGAAATGACTTGAGGAATCGAATGCCGCAAGCAGAATTCAAATCCGAGCCTCCGTTCGGCAGGAAATCGCAGTTATAGCTAAAACCTATCTTCCAGCATTCTAACCGCCAGAATCGTACTCTGTTGTTGAACAGAAGTGTATCCGAAGCGAAATGACTAGAGGAATCGAATGCCGCAAGCAGAATTCAAATCCGAGCCTCCGTTCGGCAGGAAATCGCAGTTATAGTGAAAAACCTATCTTCCAGCATTCTAACTGCCAGAATCGTACTCTGTTGTTAAACAGAAGTGTAATCGAAGTGAAATGACTTGAGGAATCGAATGCCGCAAGCAGAATTCAAATCCGAGCCTCCGTTCGGCAGGAAATCGCAGTTATAGCTAAAACCTATCTTCCAGCATTCTAACCGCCAGAATCGTACTCTGTTGTTGAACAGAAGTGTATCCGAAGCGAAATGACTAGAGGAATCGAATGCCGCAAGCAGAATTCAAATCCGAGCCTCCGTTCGGCAGGAAATCGCAGTTATAGTGAAAAACCTATTTTCTAGCATTCTAACGGCCAGAATCGGACTCTGTTGTTGAACAGAAGTGTATCCGAAGTAAAATGACTAGAGGGATCGAATGCCGCAAGCAGAATTCAAATCCGAGCCTCCGTTCGGCAGGAAATCTCAGTTATAGTGAAAAACCTATCTTCCAGCATTCTAACTGCCAGAATCGTACTCTGTTGTTAAACAGAAGTGTAATCGAAGTGAAATGACTTGAGGAATCGAATGCCGCAAGCAGAATTCAAATCCGAGCCTCCGTTCGGCAGGAAATCGCAGTTATAGCTAAAACCTATCTTCCAGCATTCTAACCGCCAGAATCGTACTCTGTTGTTGAACAGAAGTGTATCCGAAGTGAAATGACTAGAGGAATCGAATGCCGCAAGCAGAATTCAAATCCGAGCCTCCCTTCGGCAGGAAATCGCAGTTATAGTGAAAAACCTATCTTCCAGCATTCTAACTGCCAGAATCGTACTCTGTTGTTGAACAGAAGTGTATCCAAAGTGAAATGACTAGAGGAATCGAATGCCGCAAGCAGAATTCAAATCCGAGCCTCCGTTCGGCAGGAAATCGCAGTTATAGCTAAAACCTATCTTCCAGCATTCTAACCGCCAGAATCGTACTCTGTTGTTGAACAGAAGTGTATCCGAAGTGAAATGACTAGAGGAACCGAATGCCGCAAGCAGAATTCAAATCCGAGCCTCCGTTCGGCAGGTTATCGCAGTTATAGTGAAAAACCTATCTTCCAGCATTCTAACTGCCAGAATCGTACTCTGTTGTTAAACAGAAGTGTAATCGAAGTGAAATCACTTGAGGAATCGAATGCCGCAAGCAGAATTCAAATCCGAGCCTCCGTTCGGCAGGAAATCGCAGTTATAGTGAAAAACCTATCTTCCAGCATTCTAACTGCCAGAATCGTACTCTGTTGTTAAACAGAAGTGTAATCGAAGTGAAATGACTTGAGGAATCGAATGCCGCAAGCAGAATTCAAATCCGAGCCTCCGTTCGGCAGGAAATCGCAGTTATAGTGAAAAACCTATCTTCCAGCATTCTAACTGCCAGAATCGTACTCTGTTGTTAAACAGAAGTGTATCCGAGGTGAAATGACTAGAGGAATCGAATGCCGCAAGCAGAATTCAAATCCGAGCCTCCGTTCGGCAGGAAATCGCAGTTATAGTGAAAAACCTATCTTCCAGCATTCTAATTGCCAGAATCGTACTCTGTTGTTAAACAGAAGTGTAATCGAAGTGAAATGACTTGAGGAATCGAATGCCGCAAGCAGAATTCAAATCCGAGCCTCCGTTCGGCAGGAAATCGCAGTTATAGTGAAAAACCTATCTTCCAGCATTCTAACTGCCAGAATCGTACTCTGTTGTTGAACAGAAGTGTATCCGAAGTGAAATGACTAGAGGAATCGAATGCCGCAAGCAGAATTCAAATCCGAGCCTCCCTTCGGCAGGAAATCGCAGTTATAGTGAAAAACCTATCTTCCAGCATTCTAACTGCCAGAATCGTACTCTGTTGTTGAACAGAAGTGTATCCGAAGTGAAATGACTAGAGGAATCGAATGCCGCAAGCAGAATTCAAATCCGAGCCTCCGTTCGGCAGGAAATCGCAGTTATAGCTAAAACCTATCTTCCAGCATTCTAACCGCCAGAATCGTACTCTGTTGTTGAACAGAAGTGTATCCGAAGTGAAATGACTAGAGGAATCGAATGCCGCAAGCAGAATTCAAATCCGAGCCTCCGTTCGGCAGGAAATCGCAGTTATAGCTAAAACCTATCTTCCAGCATTCTAACCGCCAGAATCGTACTCTGTTGTTGAACAGAAGTGTATCCGAGGTGAAATGACTAGAGGAATCGAATGCCGCAAGCAGAATTCAAATCCGAGCCTCCGTTCGGCAGGAAATCGCAGTTATAGTGAAAAACCTATCTTCCAGCATTCTAATTGCCAAAATCGTACTCTGTTGTTAAACAGAAGTGTAATCGAAGTGAAATGACTTGAGGAATCGAATGCCGCAAGCAGAATTCAAATCCGAGCCTCCGTTCGGCAGGAAATCGCAGTTATAGCTAAAACCTATCTTCCAGCATTCTAACCGCCAGAATCGTACTCTGTTGTTGAACAGAAGTGTATCCGAAGCGAAATGACTAGAGGAATCGAATGCCGCAAGCAGAATTCAAATCCGAGCCTCCGTTCGGCAGGAAATCGCAGTTATAGTGAAAAACCTATCTTCCAGCATTCTAACTGCCAGAATCGTACTCTGTTGTTGAACAGAAGTGTATCCGAAGTGAAATGACTAGAGGAATCGAATGCCGCAAGCAGAATTCAAATCCGAGCCTCCCTTCGGCAGGAAATCGCAGTTATAGTGAAAAACCTATCTTCCAGCATTCTAACTGCCAGAATCGTACTCTGTTGTTGAACAGAAGTGTATCCGAAGTGAAATGACTAGAGGAATCGAATGCCGCAAGCAGAATTCAAATCCGAGCCTCCGTTCGGCAGGAAATCGCAGTTATAGCTAAAACCTATCTTCCAGCATTCTAACCGCCAGAATCGTACTCTGTTGTTGAACAGAAGTGTATCCGAAGTGAAATGACTAGAGGAATCGAATGCCGCAAGCAGAATTCAAATCCGAGCCTCCGTTCGGCAGGAAATCGCAGTTATAGCTAAAACCTATCTTCCAGCATTCTAACCGCCAGAATCGTACTCTGTTGTTGAACAGAAGTGTATCCGAGGTGAAATGACTAGAGGAATCGAATGCCGCAAGCAGAATTCAAATCCGAGCCTCCGTTCGGCAGGAAATCGCAGTTATAGTGAAAAACCTATCTTCCAGCATTCTAACTGCCAGAATCGTACTCTGTTGTTGAACAGAAGTGTATCCGAAGTGAAATGACTAGAGGAATCGAATGCCGCAAGCAGAATTCAAATCCGAGCCTCCGTTCGGCAGGAAATCGCAGTTATAGTGAAAAACCTATCTTCCAGCATTCTAACTGCCAGAATCGTACTCTGTTGTTAAACAGAAGTGTAATCGAAGTGAAATGACTTGAGGAATCGAATGCCGCAAGCAGAATTCAAATCCGAGCCTCCGTTCGGCAGGAAATCGCAGTTATAGTGAAAAACCTATCTTCCAGCATTCTAACTGCCAGAATCGTACTCTGTTGTTAAACAGAAGTGTAATCGAAGTGAAATGACTTGAGGAATCGAATGCCGCAAGCAGAATTCAAATCCGAGCCTCCGTTCGGCAGGAAATCGCAGTTATAGCTAAAACCTATCTTCCAGCATTCTAACCGCCAGAATCGTACTCTGTTGTTGAACAGAAGTGTATCCGAAGCGAAATGACTAGAGGAATCGAATGCCGCAAGCAGAATTCAAATCCGAGCCTCCGTTCGGCAGGAAATCGCAGTTATAGTGAAAAACCTATTTTCTAGCATTCTAACGGCCAGAATCGGACTCTGTTGTTGAACAGAAGTGTATCCGAAGTAAAATGACTAGAGGGATCGAATGCCGCAAGCAGAATTCAAATCCGAGCCTCCGTTCGGCAGGAAATCTCAGTTATAGTGAAAAACCTATCTTCCAGCATTCTAACTGCCAGAATCGTACTCTGTTGTTAAACAGAAGTGTAATCGAAGTGAAATGACTTGAGGAATCGAATGCCGCAAGCAGAATTCAAATCCGAGCCTCCGTTCGGCAGGAAATCGCAGTTATAGCTAAAACCTATCTTCCAGCATTCTAACCGCCAGAATCGTACTCTGTTGTTGAACAGAAGTGTATCCGAAGCGAAATGACTAGAGGAATCGAATGCCGCAAGCAGAATTCAAATCCGAGCCTCCGTTCGGCAGGAAATCGCAGTTATAGTGAAAAACCTATCTTCCAGCATTCTAACTGCCAGAATCGTACTCTGTTGTTGAACAGAAGTGTATCCGAAGTGAAATGACTAGAGGAATCGAATGCCGCAAGCAGAATTCAAATCCGAGCCTCCGTTCGGCAGGAAATCGCAGTTATAGCTAAAACCTATCTTCCAGCATTCTAACCGCCAGAATCGTACTCTGTTGTTGAACAGAAGTGTATCCGAAGTGAAATGACTAGAGGAATCGAATGCCGCAAGCAGAATTCAAATCCGAGCCTCCCTTCGGCAGGAAATCGCAGTTATAGTGAAAAACCTATCTTCCAGCATTCTAACTGCCAGAATCGTACTCTGTTGTTGAACAGAAGTGTATCCAAAGTGAAATGACTAGAGGAATCGAATGCCGCAAGCAGAATTCAAATCCGAGCCTCCGTTCGGCAGGAAATCGCAGTTATAGCTAAAACCTATCTTCCAGCATTCTAACCGCCAGAATCGTACTCTGTTGTTGAACAGAAGTGTATCCGAAGTGAAATGACTAGAGGAACCGAATGCCGCAAGCAGAATTCAAATCCGAGCCTCCGTTCGGCAGGAAATCGCAGTTATAGCTAAAACCTATCTTCCAGCATTCTAACCGCCAGAATCGTACTCTGTTGTTGAACAGAAGTGTATCCGAAGCGAAATCACTTGAGGAATCGAATGCCGCAAGCAGAATTCAAATCCGAGCCTCCGTTCGGCAGGAAATCGCAGTTATAGTGAAAAACCTATCTTCCAGCATTCTAACTGCCAGAATCGTACTCTGTTGTTAAACAGAAGTGTAATCGAAGTGAAATGACTTGAGGAATCGAATGCCGCAAGCAGAATTCAAATCCGAGCCTCCGTTCGGCAGGAAATCGCAGTTATAGTGAAAAACCTATCTTCCAGCATTCTAACTGCCAGAATCGTACTCTGTTGTTAAACAGAAGTGTATCCGAGGTGAAATGACTAGAGGAATCGAATGCCGCAAGCAGAATTCAAATCCGAGCCTCCGTTCGGCAGGAAATCGCAGTTATAGTGAAAAACCTATCTTCCAGCATTCTAATTGCCAGAATCGTACTCTGTTGTTAAACAGAAGTGTAATCGAAGTGAAATGACTTGAGGAATCGAATGCCGCAAGCAGAATTCAAATCCGAGCCTCCGTTCGGCAGGAAATCGCAGTTATAGTGAAAAACCTATCTTCCAGCATTCTAACTGCCAGAATCGTACTCTGTTGTTGAACAGAAGTGTATCCGAAGTGAAATGACTAGAGGAATCGAATGCCGCAAGCAGAATTCAAATCCGAGCCTCCCTTCGGCAGGAAATCGCAGTTATAGTGAAAAACCTATCTTCCAGCATTCTAACTGCCAGAATCGTACTCTGTTGTTGAACAGAAGTGTATCCGAAGTGAAATGACTAGAGGAATCGAATGCCGCAAGCAGAATTCAAATCCGAGCCTCCGTTCGGCAGGAAATCGCAGTTATAGCTAAAACCTATCTTCCAGCATTCTAACCGCCAGAATCGTACTCTGTTGTTGAACAGAAGTGTATCCGAAGTGAAATGACTAGAGGAATCGAATGCCGCAAGCAGAATTCAAATCCGAGCCTCCGTTCGGCAGGAAATCGCAGTTATAGCTAAAACCTATCTTCCAGCATTCTAACCGCCAGAATCGTACTCTGTTGTTGAACAGAAGTGTATCCGAGGTGAAATGACTAGAGGAATCGAATGCCGCAAGCAGAATTCAAATCCGAGCCTCCGTTCGGCAGGAAATCGCAGTTATAGTGAAAAACCTATCTTCCAGCATTCTAATTGCCAAAATCGTACTCTGTTGTTAAACAGAAGTGTAATCGAAGTGAAATGACTTGAGGAATCGAATGCCGCAAGCAGAATTCAAATCCGAGCCTCCGTTCGGCAGGAAATCGCAGTTATAGCTAAAACCTATCTTCCAGCATTCTAACCGCCAGAATCGTACTCTGTTGTTGAACAGAAGTGTATCCGAAGCGAAATGACTAGAGGAATCGAATGCCGCAAGCAGAATTCAAATCCGAGCCTCCGTTCGGCAGGAAATCGCAGTTATAGTGAAAAACCTATCTTCCAGCATTCTAACTGCCAGAATCGTACTCTGTTGTTGAACAGAAGTGTATCCGAAGTGAAATGACTAGAGGAATCGAATGCCGCAAGCAGAATTCAAATCCGAGCCTCCCTTCGGCAGGAAATCGCAGTTATAGTGAAAAACCTATCTTCCAGCATTCTAACTGCCAGAATCGTACTCTGTTGTTGAACAGAAGTGTATCCGAAGTGAAATGACTAGAGGAATCGAATGCCGCAAGCAGAATTCAAATCCGAGCCTCCGTTCGGCAGGAAATCGCAGTTATAGCTAAAACCTATCTTCCAGCATTCTAACCGCCAGAATCGTACTCTGTTGTTGAACAGAAGTGTATCCGAAGTGAAATGACTAGAGGAATCGAATGCCGCAAGCAGAATTCAAATCCGAGCCTCCGTTCGGCAGGAAATCGCAGTTATAGCTAAAACCTATCTTCCAGCATTCTAACCGCCAGAATCGTACTCTGTTGTTGAACAGAAGTGTATCCGAGGTGAAATGACTAGAGGAATCGAATGCCGCAAGCAGAATTCAAATCCGAGCCTCCGTTCGGCAGGAAATCGCAGTTATAGTGAAAAACCTATCTTCCAGCATTCTAACTGCCAGAATCGTACTCTGTTGTTGAACAGAAGTGTATCCGAAGTGAAATGACTAGAGGAATCGAATGCCGCAAGCAGAATTCAAATCCGAGCCTCCGTTCGGCAGGAAATCGCAGTTATAGTGAAAAACCTATCTTCCAGCATTCTAACTGCCAGAATCGTACTCTGTTGTTAAACAGAAGTGTAATCGAAGTGAAATGACTTGAGGAATCGAATGCCGCAAGCAGAATTCAAATCCGAGCCTCCGTTCGGCAGGAAATCGCAGTTATAGTGAAAAACCTATCTTCCAGCATTCTAACTGCCAGAATCGTACTCTGTTGTTAAACAGAAGTGTAATCGAAGTGAAATGACTTGAGGAATCGAATGCCGCAAGCAGAATTCAAATCCGAGCCTCCGTTCGGCAGGAAATCGCAGTTATAGCTAAAACCTATCTTCCAGCATTCTAACCGCCAGAATCGTACTCTGTTGTTGAACAGAAGTGTATCCGAAGCGAAATGACTAGAGGAATCGAATGCCGCAAGCAGAATTCAAATCCGAGCCTCCGTTAGGCAGGAAATCGCAGTTATAGTGAAAAACCTATTTTCTAGCATTCTAACGGCCAGAATCGTACTCTGTTGTTGAACAGAAGTGTATCCGAAGTAAAATGACTAGAGGGATCGAATGCCGCAAGCAGAATTCAAATCCGAGCCTCCGTTCGGCAGGAAATCTCAGTTATAGTGAAAAACCTATCTTCCAGCATTCTAACTGCCAGAATCGTACTCTGTTGTTAAACAGAAGTGTAATCGAAGTGAAATGACTTGAGGAATCGAATGCCGCAAGCAGAATTCAAATCCGAGCCTCCGTTCGGCAGGAAATCGCAGTTATAGCTAAAACCTATCTTCCAGCATTCTAACCGCCAGAATCGTACTCTGTTGTTGAACAGAAGTGTATCCGAAGCGAAATGACTAGAGGAATCGAATGCCGCAAGCAGAATTCAAATCCGAGCCTCCGTTCGGCAGGAAATCGCAGTTATAGTGAAAAACCTATCTTCCAGCATTCTAACTGCCAGAATCGTACTCTGTTGTTGAACAGAAGTGTATCCGAAGTGAAATGACTAGAGGAATCGAATGCCGCAAGCAGAATTCAAATCCGAGCCTCCGTTCGGCAGGAAATCGCAGTTATAGCTAAAACCTATCTTCCAGCATTCTAACCGCCAGAATCGTACTCTGTTGTTGAACAGAAGTGTATCCGAAGTGAAATGACTAGAGGAATCGAATGCCGCAAGCAGAATTCAAATCCGAGCCTCCCTTCGGCAGGAAATCGCAGTTATAGTGAAAAACCTATCTTCCAGCATTCTAACTGCCAGAATCGTACTCTGTTGTTGAACAGAAGTGTATCCAAAGTGAAATGACTAGAGGAATCGAATGCCGCAAGCAGAATTCAAATCCGAGCCTCCGTTCGGCAGGAAATCGCAGTTATAGCTAAAACCTATCTTCCAGCATTCTAACCGCCAGAATCGTACTCTGTTGTTGAACAGAAGTGTATCCGAAGTGAAATGACTAGAGGAACCGAATGCCGCAAGCAGAATTCAAATCCGAGCCTCCGTTCGGCAGGAAATCGCAGTTATAGCTAAAACCTATCTTCCAGCATTCTAACCGCCAGAATCGTACTCTGTTGTTGAACAGAAGTGTATCCGAAGTGAAATGACTAGAGGAATCGAATGCCGCAAGCAGAATTCAAATCCGAGCCTGCGTTCGGCAGGTTATCGCAGTTATAGTGAAAAACCTATCTTCCAGCATTCTAACTGCCAGAATCGTACTCTGTTGTTAAACAGAAGTGTAATCGAAGTGAAATCACTTGAGGAATCGAATGCCGCAAGCAGAATTCAAATCCGAGCCTCCGTTCGGCAGGAAATCGCAGTTATAGTGAAAAACCTATCTTCCAGCATTCTAACTGCCAGAATCGTACTCTGTTGTTAAACAGAAGTGTAATCGAAGTGAAATGACTTGAGGAATCGAATGCCGCAAGCAGAATTCAAATCCGAGCCTCCGTTCGGCAGGAAATCGCAGTTATAGTGAAAAACCTATCTTCCAGCATTCTAACTGCCAGAATCGTACTCTGTTGTTAAACAGAAGTGTATCCGAGGTGAAATGACTAGAGGAATCGAATGCCGCAAGCAGAATTCAAATCCGAGCCTCCGTTCGGCAGGAAATCGCAGTTATAGTGAAAAACCTATCTTCCAGCATTCTAATTGCCAGAATCGTACTCTGTTGTTAAACAGAAGTGTAATCGAAGTGAAATGACTTGAGGAATCGAATGCCGCAAGCAGAATTCAAATCCGAGCCTCCGTTCGGCAGGAAATCGCAGTTATAGTGAAAAACCTATCTTCCAGCATTCTAACTGCCAGAATCGTACTCTGTTGTTGAACAGAAGTGTATCCGAAGTGAAATGACTAGAGGAATCGAATGCCGCAAGCAGAATTCAAATCCGAGCCTCCCTTCGGCAGGAAATCGCAGTTATAGTGAAAAACCTATCTTCCAGCATTCTAACTGCCAGAATCGTACTCTGTTGTTAAACAGAAGTGTAATCGAAGTGAAATGACTTGAGGAATCGAATGCCGCAAGCAGAATTCAAATCCGAGCCTCCGTTCGGCAGGAAATCGCAGTTATAGTGAAAAACCTATTTTCTAGCATTCTAACGGCCAGAATCGGACTCTGTTGTTGAACAGAAGTGTATCCGAAGTAAAATGACTAGAGGGATCGAATGCCGCAAGCAGAATTCAAATCCGAGCCTCCGTTCGGCAGGAAATCGCAGTTATAGCTAAAACCTATCTTCCAGCATTCTAACCGCCAGAATCGTACTCTGTTGTTGAACAGAAGTGTATCCGAAGTAAAATGACTAGAGGGATCGAATGCCGCAAGCAGAATTCAAATCCGAGCCTGCGTTCGGCAGGTTATCGCAGTTATAGTGAAAAACCTATCTTCCAGCATTCTAACTGCCAGAATCGTACTCTGTTGTTAAACAGAAGTGTAATCGAAGTGAAATCACTTGAGGAATCGAATGCCGCAAGCAGAATTCAAATCCGAGCCTCCGTTCGGCAGGAAATCGCAGTTATAGTGAAAAACCTATCTTCCAGCATTCTAACTGCCAGAATCGTACTCTGTTGTTAAACAGAAGTGTAATCGAAGTGAAATGACTTGAGGAATCGAATGCCGCAAGCAGAATTCAAATCCGAACCTCCGTTCGGCAGGAAATCGCAGTTATAGTGAAAAACCTATCTTCCAGCATTCTAACTGCCAGAATCGTACTCTGTTGTTAAACAGAAGTGTATCCGAGGTGAAATGACTAGAGGAATCGAATGCCGCAAGCAGAATTCAAATCCGAGCCTCCGTTCGGCAGGAAATCGCAGTTATAGTGAAAAACCTATCTTCCAGCATTCTAATTGCCAGAATCGTACTCTGTTGTTAAACAGAAGTGTAATCGAAGTGAAATGACTTGAGGAATCGAATGCCGCAAGCAGAATTCAAATCCGAGCCTCCCTTCGGCAGGAAATCGCAGTTATAGTGAAAAACCTATCTTCCAGCATTCTAACTGCCAGAATCGTACTCTGTTGTTGAACAGAAGTGTATCCAAAGTGAAATGACTAGAGGAATCGAATGCCGCAAGCAGAATTCAAATCCGAGCCTCCGTTCGGCAGGAAATCGCAGTTATAGCTAAAACCTATCTTCCAGCATTCTAACCGCCAGAATCGTACTCTGTTGTTGAACAGAAGTGTATCCGAAGTGAAATGACTAGAGGAACCGAATGCCGCAAGCAGAATTCAAATCCGAGCCTCCGTTCGGCAGGAAATCGCAGTTATAGCTAAAACCTATCTTCCAGCATTCTAACCGCCAGAATCGTACTCTGTTGTTGAACAGAAGTGTATCCGAAGTAAAATGACTAGAGGGATCGAATGCCGCAAGCAGAATTCAAATCCGAGCCTGCGTTCGGCAGGTTATCGCAGTTATAGTGAAAAACCTATCTTCCAGCATTCTAACTGCCAGAATCGTACTCTGTTGTTAAACAGAAGTGTAATCGAAGTGAAATCACTTGAGGAATCGAATGCCGCAAGCAGAATTCAAATCCGAGCCTCCGTTCGGCAGGAAATCGCAGTTATAGTGAAAAACCTATCTTCCAGCATTCTAACTGCCAGAATCGTACTCTGTTGTTAAACAGAAGTGTAATCGAAGTGAAATGACTTGAGGAATCGAATGCCGCAAGCAGAATTCAAATCCGAGCCTCCGTTCGGCAGGAAATCGCAGTTATAGTGAAAAACCTATCTTCCAGCATTCTAACTGCCAGAATCGTACTCTGTTGTTAAACAGAAGTGTATCCGAGGTGAAATGACTAGAGGAATCGAATGCCGCAAGCAGAATTCAAATCCGAGCCTCCGTTCGGCAGGAAATCGCAGTTATAGTGAAAAACCTATCTTCCAGCATTCTAATTGCCAGAATCGTACTCTGTTGTTAAACAGAAGTGTAATCGAAGTGAAATGACTTGAGGAATCGAATGCCGCAAGCAGAATTCAAATCCGAGCCTCCGTTCGGCAGGAAATCGCAGTTATAGTGAAAAACCTATCTTCCAGCATTCTAACTGCCAGAATCGTACTCTGTTGTTGAACAGAAGTGTATCCGAAGTGAAATGACTAGAGGAATCGAATGCCGCAAGCAGAATTCAAATCCGAGCCTCCCTTCGGCAGGAACTCGCAGTTATAGTGAAAAACCTATCTTCCAGCATTCTAACTGCCAGAATCGTACTCTGTTGTTGAACAGAAGTGTATCCGAAGTGAAATGACTAGAGGAATCGAATGCCGCAAGCAGAATTCAAATCCGAGCCTCCGTTCGGCAGGAAATCGCAGTTATAGCTAAAACCTATCTTCCAGCATTCTAACCGCCAGAATCGTACTCTGTTGTTGAACAGAAGTGTATCCGAAGTGAAATGACTAGAGGAATCGAATGCCGCAAGCAGAATTCAAATCCGAGCCTCCGTTCGGCAGGAAATCGCAGTTATAGTGAAAAACCTATCTTCCAGCATTCTAACTGCCAGAATCGTACTCTGTTGTTAAACAGAAGTGTAATCGAAGTGAAATGACTTGAGGAATCGAATGCCGCAAGCAGAATTCAAATCCGAGCCTCCGTTCGGCAGGAAATCGCAGTTATAGTGAAAAACCTATCTTCCAGCATTCTAACTGCCAGAATCGTACTCTGTTGTTGAACAGAAGTGTATCCGAAGTGAAATGACTAGAGGAATCGAATGCCGCAAGGAGAATTCAAATCCGAGCCTCCCTTCGGCAGGAACTCGCAGTTATAGTGAAAAACCTATCTTCCAGCATTCTAACTGCCAGAATCGTACTCTGTTGTTGAACAGAAGTGTATCCGAAGTGAAATGACTAGAGGAATCGAATGCCGCAAGCAGAATTCAAATCCAAGCCTCCGTTCGGCAGGAAATCGCAGTTATAGCTAAAACCTATCTTCCAGCATTCTAACCGCCAGAATCGTACTCTGTTGTTGAACAGAAGTGTATCCGAAGTGAAATGACTAGAGGAATCGAATGCCGCAAGCAGAATTCAAATCCGAGCCTCCGTTCGGCAGGAAATCGCAGTTATAGTGAAAAACCTATCTTCCAGCATTCTAACTGCCAGAATCGTACTCTGTTGTTAAACAGAAGTGTAATCGAAGTGAAATGACTTGAGGAATCGAATGCCGCAAGCAGAATTCAAATCCGAGCCTCCGTTCGGCAGGAAATCGCAGTTATAGTGAAAAACCTATCTTCCAGCATTCTAACTGCCAGAATCGTACTCTGTTGTTGAACAGAAGTGTATCCGAAGTGAAATGACTAGAGGAATCGAATGCCGCAAGCAGAATTCAAATCCGAGCCTCCCTTCGGCAGGAACTCGCAGTTATAGTGAAAAACCTATCTTCCAGCATTCTAACTGCCAGAATCGTACTCTGTTGTTGAACAGAAGTGTATCCGAAGTGAAATGACTAGAGGAATCGAATGCCGCAAGCAGAATTCAAATCCGAGCCTCCGTTCGGCAGGAAATCGCAGTTATAGTGAAAAACCTATCTTCCAGCATTCTAACTGCCAGAATCGTACTCTGTTGTTAAACAGAAGTGTAATCGAAGTGAAATGACTTGAGGAATCGAATGCCGCAAGCAGAATTCAAATCCGAGCCTCCGTTCGGCAGGAAATCGCAGTTATAGTGAAAAACCTATCTTCCAGCATTCTAACTGCCAGAATCGTACTCTGTTGTTAAACAGAAGTGTAATCGAAGTGAAATGACTTGAGGAATCGAATGCCGCAAGCAGAATTCAAATCCGAGCCTCCGTTCGGCAGGAAATCGCAGTTATAGCTAAAACCTATCTTCCAGCATTCTAACCGCCAGAATCGTACTCTGTTGTTGAACAGAAGTGTATCCGAAGCGAAATGACTAGAGGAATCGAATGCCGCAAGCAGAATTCAAATCCGAGCCTCCGTTCGGCAGGAAATCGCAGTTATAGTGAAAAACCTATTTTCTAGCATTCTAACGGCCAGAATCGGACTCTGTTGTTGAACAGAAGTGTATCCGAAGTAAAATGACTAGAGGGATCGAATGCCGCAAGCAGAATTCAAATCCGAGCCTCCGTTCGGCAGGAAATCGCAGTTATAGCTAAAACCTATCTTCCAGCATTCTAACCGCCAGAATCGTACTCTGTTGTTGAACAGAAGTGTATCCGAAGTAAAATGACTAGAGGGATCGAATGCCGCAAGCAGAATTCAAATCCGAGCCTGCGTTCGGCAGGTTATCGCAGTTATAGTGAAAAACCTATATTCCAGCATTCTAACTGCCAGAATCGTACTCTGTTGTTAAACAGAAGTGTAATCGAAGTGAAATCACTTGAGGAATCGAATGCCGCAAACAGAATTTAAATCCGAGCCTCCGTTCGGCAGGAAATCGCAGTTATAGTGAAAAACCTATCTTCCAGCATTCTAACTGCCAGAATCGTACTCTGTTGTTAAACAGAAGTGTAATCGAAGTGAAATGACTTGAGGAATCGAATGCCGCAAGCAGAATTCAAATCCGAGCCTCCGTTCGGCAGGAAATCGCAGTTATAGTGAAAAACCTATCTTCCAGCATTCTAACTGCCAGAATCGTACTCTGTTGTTAAACAGAAGTGTATCCGAGGTGAAATGACTAGAGGAATCGAATGCCGCAAGCAGAATTCAAATCCGAGCCTCCGTTCGGCAGGAAATCGCAGTTATAGTGAAAAATCTATCTTCCAGCATTCTAATTGCCAGAATCGTACTCTGTTGTTAAACAGAAGTGTAATCGAAGTGAAATGACTTGAGGAATCGAATGCCGCAAGCAGAATTCAAATCCGAGCCTCCGTTCGGCAGGAAATCGCAGTTATAGTGAAAAACCTATCTTCCAGCATTCTAACTGCCAGAATCGTACTCTGTTGTTGAACAGAAGTGTATCCGAAGTGAAATGACTAGAGGAATCGAATGCCGCAAGCAGAATTCAAATCCGAGCCTCCCTCCGGCAGGAAATCGCAGTTATAGTGAAAAACCTATCTTCCAGCATTCTAACTGCCAGAATCGTACTCTGTTGTTGAACAGAAGTGTATCCGAAGTGAAATGACTAGAGGAATCGAATGCCGCAAGCAGAATTCAAATCCGAGCCTCCGTTCGGCAGGAAATCGCAGTTATAGCTAAAACCTATCTTCCAGCATTCTAACCGCCAGAATCGTACTCTGTTGTTGAACAGAAGTGTATCCGAAGTGAAATGACTAGAGGAATCGAATGCCGCAAGCAGAATTCAAATCCGAGCCTCCGTTCGGCAGGAAATCGCAGTTATAGCTAAAACCTATCTTCCAGCATTCTAACCGCCAGAATCGTACTCTGTTGTTGAACAGAAGTGTATCCGAGGTGAAATGACTAGAGGAATCGAATGCCGCAAGCAGAATTCAAATCCGAGCCTCCGTTCGGCAGGAAATCGCAGTTATAGTGAAAAACCTATCTTCCAGCATTCTAACTGCCAGAATCGTACTCTGTTGTTGAACAGAAGTGTATCCGAAGTGAAATGACTAGAGGAATCGAATGCCGCAAGCAGAATTCAAATCCGAGCCTCCGTTCGGCAGGAAATCGCAGTTATAGTGAAAAACCTATCTTCCAGCATTCTAACTGCCAGAATCGTACTCTGTTGTTGAACAGAAGTGTATCCGAAGTGAAATGACTAGAGGAATCGAATGCCGCAAGCAGAATTCAAATCCGAGCCTCCGTTCGGCAGGAAATCGCAGTTATAGTGAAAAACCTATCTTCCAGCATTCTAACTGCCAGAATCGTACTCTGTTGTTGAACAGAAGTGTATCCGAAGTGAAATGACTAGAGGAATCGAATGCCGCAAGCAGAATTCAAATCCGAGCCTCCGTTCGGCAGGAAATCTCAGTTATAGTGAAAAACCTATCTTCCAGCATTCTAACTGCCAGAATCGTACTCTGTTGTTAAACAGAAGTGTAATCGAAGTGAAATGACTTGAGGAATCGAATGCCGCAAGCAGAATTCAAATCCGAGCCTCCGTTCGGCAGGAAATCGCAGTTATAGCTAAAACCTATCTTCCAGCATTCTAACCGCCAGAATCGTACTCTGTTGTTGAACAGAAGTGTATCCGAAGCGAAATGACTAGAGGAATCGAATGCCGCAAGCAGAATTCAAATCCGAGCCTCCGTTCGGCAGGAAATCGCAGTTATAGTGAAAAACCTATCTTCCAGCATTCTAACTGCCAGAATCGTACTCTGTTGTTGAACAGAAGTGTATCCGAAGTGAAATGACTAGAGGAATCGAATGCCGCAAGCAGAATTCAAATCCGAGCCTCCGTTCGGCAGGAAATCGCAGTTATAGTGAAAAACCTATCTTCCAGCATTCTAACTGCCAGAATCGTACTCTGTTGTTAAACAGAAGTGTAATCGAAGTGAAATGACTTGAGGAATCGTATGCCGCAAGCAGAATTCAAATCCGAGCCTCCGTTCGGCAGGAAATCGCAGTTATAGCTAAAACCTATCTTCCAGCATTCTAACCGCCAGAATCGTACTCTGTTGTTGAACAGAAGTGTATCCGAAGCGAAATGACTAGAGGAATCGAATGCCGCAAGCAGAATTCAAATCCGAGCCTCCGTTCGGCAGGAAATCGCAGTTATAGTGAAAAACCTATTTTCTAGCATTCTAACGGCCAGAATCGGACTCTGTTGTTGAACAGAAGTGTATCCGAAGTAAAATGACTAGAGGGATCGAATGCCGCAAGCAGAATTCAAATCCGAGCCTCCGTTCGGCAGGAAATCTCAGTTATAGTGAAAAACCTATCTTCCAGCATTCTAACTGCCAGAATCGTACTCTGTTGTTAAACAGAAGTGTAATCGAAGTGAAATGACTTGAGGAATCGAATGCCGCAAGCAGAATTCAAATCCGAGCCTCCGTTCGGCAGGAAATCGCAGTTATAGCTAAAACCTATCTTCCAGCATTCTAACCGCCAGAATCGTACTCTGTTGTTGAACAGAAGTGTATCCGAAGTGAAATGACTAGAGGAATCGAATGCCGCAAGCAGAATTCAAATCCGAGCCTCCCTTCGGCAGGAAATCGCAGTTATAGTGAAAAACCTATCTTCCAGCATTCTAACTGCCAGAATCGTACTCTGTTGTTGAACAGAAGTGTATCCAAAGTGAAATGACTAGAGGAATCGAATGCCGCAAGCAGAATTCAAATCCGAGCCTCCGTTCGGCAGGAAATCGCAGTTATAGCTAAAACCTATCTTCCAGCATTCTAACCGCCAGAATCGTACTCTGTTGTTGAACAGAAGTGTATCCGAAGTGAAATGACTAGAGGAACCGAATGCCGCAAGCAGAATTCAAATCCGAGCCTCCGTTCGGCAGGTTATCGCAGTTATAGTGAAAAACCTATCTTCCAGCATTCTAACTGCCAGAATCGTACTCTGTTGTTAAACAGAAGTGTAATCGAAGTGAAATCACTTGAGGAATCGAATGCCGCAAGCAGAATTCAAATCCGAGCCTCCGTTCGGCAGGAAATCGCAGTTATAGTGAAAAACCTATCTTCCAGCATTCTAACTGCCAGAATCGTACTCTGTTGTTAAACAGAAGTGTAATCGAAGTGAAATGACTTGAGGAATCGAATGCCGCAAGCAGAATTCAAATCCGAGCCTCCGTTCGGCAGGAAATCGCAGTTATAGTGAAAAACCTATCTTCCAGCATTCTAACTGCCAGAATCGTACTCTGTTGTTAAACAGAAGTGTATCCGAGGTGAAATGACTAGAGGAATCGAATGCCGCAAGCAGAATTCAAATCCGAGCCTCCGTTCGGCAGGAAATCGCAGTTATAGTGAAAAACCTATCTTCCAGCATTCTAATTGCCAGAATCGTACTCTGTTGTTAAACAGAAGTGTAATCGAAGTGAAATGACTTGAGGAATCGAATGCCGCAAGCAGAATTCAAATCCGAGCCTCCGTTCGGCAGGAAATCGCAGTTATAGTGAAAAACCTATCTTCCAGCATTCTAACTGCCAGAATCGTACTCTGTTGTTGAACAGAAGTGTATCCGAAGTGAAATGACTAGAGGAATCGAATGCCGCAAGCAGAATTCAAATCCGAGCCTCCCTTCGGCAGGAAATCGCAGTTATAGTGAAAAACCTATCTTCCAGCATTCTAACTGCCAGAATCGTACTCTGTTGTTGAACAGAAGTGTATCCGAAGTGAAATGACTAGAGGAATCGAATGCCGCAAGCAGAATTCAAATCCGAGCCTCCGTTCGGCAGGAAATCGCAGTTATAGCTAAAACCTATCTTCCAGCATTCTAACCGCCAGAATCGTACTCTGTTGTTGAACAGAAGTGTATCCGAAGTGAAATGACTAGAGGAATCGAATGCCGCAAGCAGAATTCAAATCCGAGCCTCCGTTCGGCAGGAAATCGCAGTTATAGCTAAAACCTATCTTCCAGCATTCTAACCGCCAGAATCGTACTCTGTTGTTGAACAGAAGTGTATCCGAGGTGAAATGACTAGAGGAATCGAATGCCGCAAGCAGAATTCAAATCCGAGCCTCCGTTCGGCAGGAAATCGCAGTTATAGTGAAAAACCTATCTTCCAGCATTCTAACTGCCAGAATCGTACTCTGTTGTTGAACAGAAGTGTATCCGAAGTGAAATGACTAGAGGAATCGAATGCCGCAAGCAGAATTCAAATCCGAGCCTCCGTTCGGCAGGAAATCGCAGTTATAGTGAAAAACCTATCTTCCAGCATTCTAACTGCCAGAATCGTACTCTGTTGTTAAACAGAAGTGTAATCGAAGTGAAATGACTTGAGGAATCGAATGCCGCAAGCAGAATTCAAATCCGAGCCTCCGTTCGGCAGGAAATCGCAGTTATAGTGAAAAACCTATCTTCCAGCATTCTAACTGCCAGAATCGTACTCTGTTGTTAAACAGAAGTGTAATCGAAGTGAAATGACTTGAGGAATCGAATGCCGCAAGCAGAATTCAAATCCGAGCCTCCGTTCGGCAGGAAATCGCAGTTATAGCTAAAACCTATCTTCCAGCATTCTAACCGCCAGAATCGTACTCTGTTGTTGAACAGAAGTGTATCCGAAGCGAAATGACTAGAGGAATCGAATGCCGCAAGCAGAATTCAAATCCGAGCCTCCGTTCGGCAGGAAATCGCAGTTATAGTGAAAAACCTATTTTCTAGCATTCTAACGGCCAGAATCGGACTCTGTTGTTGAACAGAAGTGTATCCGAAGTAAAATGACTAGAGGGATCGAATGCCGCAAGCAGAATTCAAATCCGAGCCTCCGTTCGGCAGGAAATCGCAGTTATAGCTAAAACCTATCTTCCAGCATTCTAACCGCCAGAATCGTACTCTGTTGTTGAACAGAAGTGTATCCGAAGTAAAATGACTAGAGGGATCGAATGCCGCAAGCAGAATTCAAATCCGAGCCTGCGTTCGGCAGGTTATCGCAGTTATAGTGAAAAACCTATCTTCCAGCATTCTAACTGCCAGAATCGTACTCTGTTGTTAAACAGAAGTGTAATCGAAGTGAAATCACTTGAGGAATCGAATGCCGCAAGCAGAATTCAAATCCGAGCCTCCGTTCGGCAGGAAATCGCAGTTATAGTGAAAAACCTATCTTCCAGCATTCTAATTGCCAGAATCGTACTCTGTTGTTAAACAGAAGTGTAATCGAAGTGAAATGACTTGAGGAATCGAATGCCGCAAGCAGAATTCAAATCCGAGCCTCCCTTCGGCAGGAAATCGCAGTTATAGTGAAAAACCTATCTTCCAGCATTCTAACTGCCAGAATCGTACTCTGTTGTTGAACAGAAGTGTATCCAAAGTGAAATGACTAGAGGAATCGAATGCCGCAAGCAGAATTCAAATCCGAGCCTCCGTTCGGCAGGAAATCGCAGTTATAGCTAAAACCTATCTTCCAGCATTCTAACCGCCAGAATCGTACTCTGTTGTTGAACAGAAGTGTATCCGAAGTGAAATGACTAGAGGAACCGAATGCCGCAAGCAGAATTCAAATCCGAGCCTCCGTTCGGCAGGAAATCGCAGTTATAGCTAAAACCTATCTTCCAGCATTCTAACCGCCAGAATCGTACTCTGTTGTTGAACAGAAGTGTATCCGAAGTAAAATGACTAGAGGGATCGAATGCCGCAAGCAGAATTCAAATCCGAGCCTGCGTTCGGCAGGTTATCGCAGTTATAGTGAAAAACCTATCTTCCAGCATTCTAACTGCCAGAATCGTACTCTGTTGTTAAACAGAAGTGTAATCGAAGTGAAATCACTTGAGGAATCGAATGCCGCAAGCAGAATTCAAATCCGAGCCTCCGTTCGGCAGGAAATCGCAGTTATAGTGAAAAACCTATCTTCCAGCATTCTAACTGCCAGAATCGTACTCTGTTGTTAAACAGAAGTGTAATCGAAGTGAAATGACTTGAGGAATCGAATGCCGCAAGCAGAATTCAAATCCGAGCCTCCGTTCGGCAGGAAATCGCAGTTATAGTGAAAAACCTATCTTCCAGCATTCTAACTGCCAGAATCGTACTCTGTTGTTAAACAGAAGTGTATCCGAGGTGAAATGACTAGAGGAATCGAATGCCGCAAGCAGAATTCAAATCCGAGCCTCCGTTCGGCAGGAAATCGCAGTTATAGTGAAAAACCTATCTTCCAGCATTCTAATTGCCAGAATCGTACTCTGTTGTTAAACAGAAGTGTAATCGAAGTGAAATGACTTGAGGAATCGAATGCCGCAAGCAGAATTCAAATCCGAGCCTCCGTTCGGCAGGAAATCGCAGTTATAGTGAAAAACCTATCTTCCAGCATTCTAACTGCCAGAATCGTACTCTGTTGTTGAACAGAAGTGTATCCGAAGTGAAATGACTAGAGGAATCGAATGCCGCAAGCAGAATTCAAATCCGAGCCTCCCTTCGGCAGGAACTCGCAGTTATAGTGAAAAACCTATCTTCCAGCATTCTAACTGCCAGAATCGTACTCTGTTGTTGAACAGAAGTGTATCCGAAGTGAAATGACTAGAGGAATCGAATGCCGCAAGCAGAATTCAAATCCGAGCCTCCGTTCGGCAGGAAATCGCAGTTATAGCTAAAACCTATCTTCCAGCATTCTAACCGCCAGAATCGTACTCTGTTGTTGAACAGAAGTGTATCCGAAGTGAAATGACTAGAGGAATCGAATGCCGCAAGCAGAATTCAAATCCGAGCCTCCGTTCGGCAGGAAATCGCAGTTATAGCTAAAACCTATCTTCCAGCATTCTAACCGCCAGAATCGTACTCTGTTGTTGAACAGAAGTGTATCCGAGGTGAAATGACTAGAGGAATCGAATGCCGCAAGCAGAATTCAAATCCGAGCCTCCGTTCGGCAGGAAATCGCAGTTATAGTGAAAAACCTATCTTCCAGCATTCTAACTGCCAGAATCGTACTCTGTTGTTGAACAGAAGTGTATCCGAAGTGAAATGACTAGAGGAATCGAATGCCGCAAGCAGAATTCAAATCCGAGCCTCCGTTCGGCAGGAAATCGCAGTTATAGTGAAAAACCTATCTTCCAGCATTCTAACTGCCAGAATCGTACTCTGTTGTTAAACAGAAGTGTAATCGAAGTGAAATGACTTGAGGAATCGAATGCCGCAAGCAGAATTCAAATCCGAGCCTCCGTTCGGCAGGAAATCGCAGTTATAGTGAAAAATCTATCTTCCAGCATTCTAATTGCCAGAATCGTACTCTGTTGTTAAACAGAAGTGTAATCGAAGTGAAATGACTTGAGGAATCGAATGCCGCAAGCAGAATTCAAATCCGAGCCTCCGTTCGGCAGGAAATCGCAGTTATAGTGAAAAACCTATCTTCCAGCATTCTAACTGCCAGAATCGTACTCTGTTGTTGAACAGAAGTGTATCCGAAGTGAAATGACTAGAGGAATCGAATGCCGCAAGCAGAATTCAAATCCGAGCCTCCCTTCGGCAGGAAATCGCAGTTATAGTGAAAAACCTATCTTCCAGCATTCTAACTGCCAGAATCGTACTCTGTTGTTGAACAGAAGTGTATCCGAAGTGAAATGACTAGAGGAATCGAATGCCGCAAGCAGAATTCAAATCCGAGCCTCCGTTCGGCAGGAAATCGCAGTTATAGCTAAAACCTATCTTCCAGCATTCTAACCGCCAGAATCGTACTCTGTTGTTGAACAGAAGTGTATCCGAAGTGAAATGACTAGAGGAATCGAATGCCGCAAGCAGAATTCAAATCCGAGCCTCCGTTCGGCAGGAAATCGCAGTTATAGCTAAAACCTATCTTCCAGCATTCTAACCGCCAGAATCGTACTCTGTTGTTGAACAGAAGTGTATCCGAGGTGAAATGACTAGAGGAATCGAATGCCGCAAGCAGAATTCAAATCCGAGCCTCCGTTCGGCAGGAAATCGCAGTTATAGTGAAAAACCTATCTTCCAGCATTCTAACTGCCAGAATCGTACTCTGTTGTTGAACAGAAGTGTATCCGAAGTGAAATGACTAGAGGAATCGAATGCCGCAAGCAGAATTCAAATCCGAGCCTCCGTTCGGCAGGAAATCGCAGTTATAGTGAAAAACCTATCTTCCAGCATTCTAACTGCCAGAATCGTACTCTGTTGTTAAACAGAAGTGTAATCGAAGTGAAATGACTAGAGGAATCGAATGCCGCAAGCAGAATTCAAATCCGAGCCTCCGTTCGGCAGGAAATCGCAGTTATAGCTAAAACCTATCTTCCAGCATTCTAACCGCCAGAATCGTACTCTGTTGTTGAACAGAAGTGTATCCGAAGCGAAATGACTAGAGGAATCGAATGCCGCAAGCAGAATTCAAATCCGAGCCTCCGTTCGGCAGGAAATCGCAGTTATAGTGAAAAACCTATTTTCTAGCATTCTAACGGCCAGAATCGGACTCTGTTGTTGAACAGAAGTGTATCCGAAGTAAAATGACTAGAGGGATCGAATGCCGCAAGCAGAATTCAAATCCGAGCCTCCGTTCGGCAGGAAATCGCAGTTATAGCTAAAACCTATCTTCCAGCATTCTAACCGCCAGAATCGTACTCTGTTGTTGAACAGAAGTGTATCCGAAGTAAAATGACTAGAGGGATCGAATGCCGCAAGCAGAATTCAAATCCGAGCCTGCGTTCGGCAGGTTATCGCAGTTATAGTGAAAAACCTATCTTCCAGCATTCTAACTGCCAGAATCGTACTCTGTTGTTAAACAGAAGTGTAATCGAAGTGAAATCACTTGAGGAATCGAATGCCGCAAGCAGAATTCAAATCCGAGCCTCCGTTCGGCAGGAAATCGCAGTTATAGTGAAAAACCTATCTTCCAGCATTCTAACTGCCAGAATCGTACTCTGTTGTTAAACAGAAGTGTAATCGAAGTGAAATGACTTGAGGAATCGAATGCCGCAAGCAGAATTCAAATCCGAGCCTCCGTTCGGCAGGAAATCGCAGTTATAGTGAAAAACCTATCTTCCAGCATTCTAACTGCCAGAATCGTACTCTGTTGTTAAACAGAAGTGTATCCGAGGTGAAATGACTAGAGGAATCGAATGCCGCAAGCAGAATTCAAATCCGAGCCTCCGTTCGGCAGGAAATCGCAGTTATAGTGAAAAATCTATCTTCCAGCATTCTAATTGCCAGAATCGTACTCTGTTGTTAAACAGAAGTGTAATCGAAGTGAAATGACTTGAGGAATCGAATGCCGCAAGCAGAATTCAAATCCGAGCCTCCGTTCGGCAGGAAATCGCAGTTATAGTGAAAAACCTATCTTCCAGCATTCTAACTGCCAGAATCGTACTCTGTTGTTGAACAGAAGTGTATCCGAAGTGAAATGACTAGAGGAATCGAATGCCGCAAGCAGAATTCAAATCCGAGCCTCCCTTCGGCAGGAAATCGCAGTTATAGTGAAAAACCTATCTTCCAGCATTCTAACTGCCAGAATCGTACTCTGTTGTTGAACAGAAGTGTATCCGAAGTGAAATGACTAGAGGAATCGAATGCCGCAAGCAGAATTCAAATCCGAGCCTCCGTTCGGCAGGAAATCGCAGTTATAGCTAAAACCTATCTTCCAGCATTCTAACCGCCAGAATCGTACTCTGTTGTTGAACAGAAGTGTATCCGAAGTGAAATGACTAGAGGAATCGAATGCCGCAAGCAGAATTCAAATCCGAGCCTCCGTTCGGCAGGAAATCGCAGTTATAGCTAAAACCTATCTTCCAGCATTCTAACCGCCAGAATCGTACTCTGTTGTTGAACAGAAGTGTATCCGAGGTGAAATGACTAGAGGAATCGAATGCCGCAAGCAGAATTCAAATCCGAGCCTCCGTTCGGCAGGAAATCGCAGTTATAGTGAAAAACCTATCTTCCAGCATTCTAACTGCCAGAATCGTACTCTGTTGTTGAACAGAAGTGTATCCGAAGTGAAATGACTAGAGGAATCGAATGCCGCAAGCAGAATTCAAATCCGAGCCTCCGTTCGGCAGGAAATCGCAGTTATAGTGAAAAACCTATCTTCCAGCATTCTAACTGCCAGAATCGTACTCTGTTGTTAAACAGAAGTGTAATCGAAGTGAAATGACTTGAGGAATCGAATGCCGCAAGCAGAATTCAAATCCGAGCCTCCGTTCGGCAGGAAATCGCAGTTATAGTGAAAAACCTATCTTCCAGCATTCTAACTGCCAGAATCGTACTCTGTTGTTAAACAGAAGTGTAATCGAAGTGAAATGACTTGAGGAATCGAATGCCGCAAGCAGAATTCAAATCCGAGCCTCCGTTCGGCAGGAAATCGCAGTTATAGCTAAAACCTATCTTCCAGCATTCTAACCGCCAGAATCGTACTCTGTTGTTGAACAGAAGTGTATCCGAAGCGAAATGACTAGAGGAATCGAATGCCGCAAGCAGAATTCAAATCCGAGCCTCCGTTCGGCAGGAAATCGCAGTTATAGTGAAAAACCTATTTTCTAGCATTCTAACGGCCAGAATCGGACTCTGTTGTTGAACAGAAGTGTATCCGAAGTAAAATGACTAGAGGGATCGAATGCCGCAAGCAGAATTCAAATCCGAGCCTCCGTTCGGCAGGAAATCGCAGTTATAGCTAAAACCTATCTTCCAGCATTCTAACCGCCAGAATCGTACTCTGTTGTTGAACAGAAGTGTATCCGAAGTAAAATGACTAGAGGGATCGAATGCCGCAAGCAGAATTCAAATCCGAGCCTGCGTTCGGCAGGTTATCGCAGTTATAGTGAAAAACCTATCTTCCAGCATTCTAACTGCCAGAATCGTACTCTGTTGTTAAACAGAAGTGTAATCGAAGTGAAATGACTTGAGGAATCGAATGCCGCAAGCAGAATTCAAATCCGAGCCTCCGTTCGGCAGGAAATCGCAGTTATAGTGAAAAACCTATCTTCCAGCATTCTAACTGCCAGAATCGTACTCTGTTGTTAAACAGAAGTGTAATCGAAGTGAAATGACTTGAGGAATCGAATGCCGCAAGTAGAATTCAAATCCGAGCCTCCGTTCGGCAGGAAATCGCAGTTATAGTGAAAAACCTATCTTCCAGCATTCTAACTGCCAGAATCGTACTCTGTTGTTAAACAGAAGTGTATCCGAGGTGAAATGACTAGAGGAATCGAATGCAGCAAGCAGAATTCAAATCCGAGCCTCCGTTCGGCAGGAAATCGCAGTTATAGTGAAAAACCTATCTTCCAGCATTCTAATTGCCAGAATCGTACTCTGTTGTTAAACAGAAGTGTAATCGAAGTGAAATGACTTGAGGAATCGAATGCCGCAAGCAGAATTCAAATCCGAGCCTCCGTTCGGCAGGAAATCGCAGTTATAGTGAAAAACCTATCTTCCAGCATTCTAACTGCCAGAATCGTACTCTGTTGTTGAACAGAAGTGTATCCGAAGTGAAATGACTAGAGGAATCGAATGCCGCAAGCAGAATTCAAATCCGAGCCTCCCTTCGGCAGGAAATCGCAGTTATAGTGAAAAACCTATCTTCCAGCATTCTAACTGCCAGAATCGTACTCTGTTGTTGAACAGAAGTGTATCCGAAGTGAAATGACTAGAGGAATCGAATGCCGCAAGCAGAATTCAAATCCGAGCCTCCGTTCGGCAGGAAATCGCAGTTATAGCTAAAACCTATCTTCCAGCATTCTAACCGCCAGAATCGTACTCTGTTGTTGAACAGAAGTGTATCCGAAGTGAAATGACTAGAGGAATCGAATGCCGCAAGCAGAATTCAAATCCGAGCCTCCGTTCGGCAGGAAATCGCAGTTATAGCTAAAACCTATCTTCCAGCATTCTAACCGCCAGAATCGTACTCTGTTGTTGAACAGAAGTGTATCCGAGGTGAAATGACTAGAGGAATCGAATGCCGCAAGCAGAATTCAAATCCGAGCCTCCGTTCGGCAGGAAATCGCAGTTATAGTGAAAAACCTATCTTCCAGCATTCTAACTGCCAGAATCGTACTCTGTTGTTGAACAGAAGTGTATCCGAAGTGAAATGACTAGAGGAATCGAATGCCGCAAGCAGAATTCAAATCCGATCCTCCGTTCGGCAGGAAATCGCAGTTATAGTGAAAAACCTATCTTCCAGCATTCTAACTGCCAGAATCGTACTCTGTTGTTAAACAGAAGTGTAATCGAAGTGAAATGACTTGAGGAATCGAATGCCGCAAGCAGAATTCAAATCCGAGCCTCCCTTCGGCAGGAAATCGCAGTTATAGTGAAAAACCTATCTTCCAGCATTCTAACTGCCAGAATCGTACTCTGTTGTTGAACAGAAGTGTATCCAAAGTGAAATGACTAGAGGAATCGAATGCCGCAAGCAGAATTCAAATCCGAGCCTCCGTTCGGCAGGAAATCGCAGTTATAGCTAAAACCTATCTTCCAGCATTCTAACCGCCAGAATCGTACTCTGTTGTTGAACAGAAGTGTATCCGAAGTGAAATGACTAGAGGAACCGAATGCCGCAAGCAGAATTCAAATCCGAGCCTCCGTTCGGCAGGAAATCGCAGTTATAGCTAAAACCTATCTTCCAGCATTCTAACCGCCAGAATCGTACTCTGTTGTTGAACAGAAGTGTATCCGAAGTAAAATGACTAGAGGGATCGAATGCCGCAAGCAGAATTCAAATCCGAGCCTGCGTTCGGCAGGTTATCGCAGTTATAGTGAAAAACCTATCTTCCAGCATTCTAACTGCCAGAATCGTACTCTGTTGTTAAACAGAAGTGTAATCGAAGTGAAATCACTTGAGGAATCGAATGCCGCAAGCAGAATTCAAATCCGAGCCTCCGTTCGGCAGGAAATCGCAGTTATAGTGAAAAACCTATCTTCCAGCATTCTAACTGCCAGAATCGTACTCTGTTGTTAAACAGAAGTGTAATCGAAGTGAAATGACTTGAGGAATCGAATGCCGCAAGCAGAATTCAAATCCGAGCCTCCGTTCGGCAGGAAATCGCAGTTATAGTGAAAAACCTATCTTCCAGCATTCTAACTGCCAGAATCGTACTCTGTTGTTAAACAGAAGTGTATCCGAGGTGAAATGACTAGAGGAATCGAATGCCGCAAGCAGAATTCAAATCCGAGCCTCCGTTCGGCAGGAAATCGCAGTTATAGTGAAAAACCTATCTTCCAGCATTCTAATTGCCAGAATCGTACTCTGTTGTTAAACAGAAGTGTAATCGAAGTGAAATGACTTGAGGAATCGAATGCCGCAAGCAGAATTCAAATCCGAGCCTCCGTTCGGCAGGAAATCGCAGTTATAGTGAAAAACCTATCTTCCAGCATTCTAACTGCCAGAATCGTACTCTGTTGTTGAACAGAAGTGTATCCGAAGTGAAATGACTAGAGGAATCGAATGCCGCAAGCAGAATTCAAATCCGAGCCTCCCTTCGGCAGGAACTCGCAGTTATAGTGAAAAACCTATCTTCCAGCATTCTAACTGCCAGAATCGTACTCTGTTGTTGAACAGAAGTGTATCCGAAGTGAAATGACTAGAGGAATCGAATGCCGCAAGCAGAATTCAAATCCGAGCCTCCGTTCGGCAGGAAATCGCAGTTATAGCTAAAACCTATCTTCCAGCATTCTAACCGCCAGAATCGTACTCTGTTGTTGAACAGAAGTGTATCCGAAGTGAAATGACTAGAGGAATCGAATGCCGCAAGCAGAATTCAAATCCGAGCCTCCGTTCGGCAGGAAATCGCAGTTATAGCTAAAACCTATCTTCCAGCATTCTAACCGCCAGAATCGTACTCTGTTGTTGAACAGAAGTGTATCCGAGGTGAAATGACTAGAGGAATCGAATGCCGCAAGCAGAATTCAAATCCGAGCCTCCGTTCGGCAGGAAATCGCAGTTATAGTGAAAAACCTATCTTCCAGCATTCTAACTGCCAGAATCGTACTCTGTTGTTGAACAGAAGTGTATCCGAAGTGAAATGACTAGAGGAATCGAATGCCGCAAGCAGAATTCAAATCCGAGCCTCCGTTCGGCAGGAAATCGCAGTTATAGTGAAAAACCTATCTTCCAGCATTCTAACTGCCAGAATCGTACTCTGTTGTTAAACAGAAGTGTAATCGAAGTGAAATGACTTGAGGAATCGAATGCCGCAAGCAGAATTCAAATCCGAGCCTCCGTTCGGCAGGAAATCGCAGTTATAGTGAAAAACCTATCTTCCAGCATTCTAACTGCCAGAATCGTACTCTGTTGTTAAACAGAAGTGTAATCGAAGTGAAATGACTTGAGGAATCGAATGCCGCAAGCAGAATTCAAATCCGAGCCTCCGTTCGGCAGGAAATCGCAGTTATAGTGAAAAACCTATTTTCTAGCATTCTAACGGCCAGAATCGGACTCTGTTGTTGAACAGAAGTGTATCCGAAGTAAAATGACTAGAGGGATCGAATGCCGCAAGCAGAATTCAAATCCGAGCCTCCGTTCGGCAGGAAATCGCAGTTATAGCTAAAACCTATCTTCCAGCATTCTAACCGCCAGAATCGTACTCTGTTGTTGAACAGAAGTGTATCCGAAGTAAAATGACTAGAGGGATCGAATGCCGCAAGCAGAATTCAAATCCGAGCCTGCGTTCGGCAGGTTATCGCAGTTATAGTGAAAAACCTATCTTCCAGCATTCTAACTGCCAGAATCGTACTCTGTTGTTAAACAGAAGTGTATCCGAGGTGAAATGACTAGAGGAATCGAATGCCGCAAGCAGAATTCAAATCCGAGCCTCCGTTCGGCAGGAAATCGCAGTTATAGTGAAAAACCTATCTTCCAGCATTCTAACTGCCAGAATCGTACTCTGTTGTTGAACAGAAGTGTATCCGAAGTGAAATGACTAGAGGAATCGAATGCCGCAAGCAGAATTCAAATCCGAGCCTCCCTTCGGCAGGAAATCGCAGTTATAGTGAAAAACCTATCTTCCAGCATTCTAACTGCCAGAATCGTACTCTGTTGTTGAACAGAAGTGTATCCGAAGTGAAATGACTAGAGGAATCGAATGCCGCAAGCAGAATTCAAATCCGAGCCTCCGTTCGGCAGGAAATCGCAGTTATAGCTAAAACCTATCTTCCAGCATTCTAACCGCCAGAATCGTACTCTGTTGTTGAACAGAAGTGTATCCGAAGTGAAATGACTAGAGGAATCGAATGCCGCAAGCAGAATTCAAATCCGAGCCTCCGTTCGGCAGGAAATCGCAGTTATAGCTAAAACCTATCTTCCAGCATTCTAACCGCCAGAATCGTACTCTGTTGTTGAACAGAAGTGTATCCGAGGTGAAATGACTAGAGGAATCGAATGCCGCAAGCAGAATTCAAATCCGAGCCTCCGTTCGGCAGGAAATCGCAGTTATAGTGAAAAACCTATCTTCCAGCATTCTAACTGCCAGAATCGTACTCTGTTGTTGAACAGAAGTGTATCCGAAGTGAAATGACTAGAGGAATCGAATGCCGCAAGCAGAATTCAAATCCGAGCCTCCGTTCGGCAGGAAATCGCAGTTATAGTGAAAAACCTATCTTCCAGCATTCTAACTGCCAGAATCGTACTCTGTTGTTAAACAGAAGTGTAATCGAAGTGAAATGACTTGAGGAATCGAATGCCGCAAGCAGAATTCAAATCCGAGCCTCCGTTCGGCAGGAAATCGCAGTTATAGTGAAAAACCTATCTTCCAGCATTCTAACTGCCAGAATCGTACTCTGTTGTTGAACAGAAGTGTATCCGAAGTGAAATGACTAGAGGAATCGAATGCCGCAAGCAGAATTCAAATCCGAGCCTCCGTTCGGCAGGAAATCGCAGTTATAGCTAAAACCTATCTTCCAGCATTCTAACCGCCAGAATCGTACTCTGTTGTTGAACAGAAGTGTATCCGAGGTGAAATGACTAGAGGAATCGAATGCCGCAAGCAGAATTCAAATCCGAGCCTCCGTTCGGCAGGAAATCGCAGTTATAGTGAAAAACCTATCTTCCAGCATTCTAACTGCCAGAATCGTACTCTGTTGTTAAACAGAAGTGTAATCGAAGTGAAATGACTTGAGGAATCGAATGCCGCAAGCAGAATTCAAATCCGAGCCTCCGTTCGGCAGGAAATCGCAGTTATAGCTAAAACCTATCTTCCAGCATTCTAACCGCCAGAATCGTACTCTGTTGTTGAACAGAAGTGTATCCGAAGCGAAATGACTAGAGGAATCGAATGCCGCAAGCAGAATTCAAATCCGAGCCTCCGTTCGGCAGGAAATCGCAGTTATAGTGAAAAACCTATCTTCCAGCATTCTAACTGCCAGAATCGTACTCTGTTGTTGAACAGAAGTGTATCCGAAGTGAAATGACTAGAGGAATCGAATGCCGCAAGCAGAATTCAAATCCGAGCCTCCGTTCGGCAGGAAATCGCAGTTATAGCTAAAACCTATCTTCCAGCATTCTAACCGCCAGAATCGTACTCTGTTGTTGAACAGAAGTGTATCCGAAGTGAAATGACTAGAGGAATCGAATGCCGCAAGCAGAATTCAAATCCGAGCCTCCGTTCGGCAGGAAATCGCAGTTATAGCTAAAACCTATCTTCCAGCATTCTAACCGCCAGAATCGTACTCTGTTGTTGAACAGAAGTGTATCCGAAGTGAAATGACTAGAGGAACCGAATGCCGCAAGCAGAATTCAAATCCGAGCCTCCGTTCGGCAGGAAATCGCAGTTATAGCTAAAACCTATCTTCCAGCATTCTAACCGCCAGAATCGTACTCTGTTGTTGAACAGAAGTGTATCCGAAGTAAAATGACTAGAGGGATCGAATGCCGCAAGCAGAATTCAAATCCGAGCCTGCGTTCGGCAGGTTATCGCAGTTATAGTGAAAAACCTATCTTCCAGCATTCTAACTGCCAGAATCGTACTCTGTTGTTAAACAGAAGTGTAATCGAAGTGAAATCACTTGAGGAATCGAATGCCGCAAGCAGAATTCAAATCCGAGCCTCCGTTCGGCAGGAAATCGCAGTTATAGTGAAAAACCTATCTTCCAGCATTCTAACTGCCAGAATCGTACTCTGTTGTTAAACAGAAGTGTAATCGAAGTGAAATGACTTGAGGAATCGAATGCCGCAAGCAGAATTCAAATCCGAGCCTCCGTTCGGCAGGAAATCGCAGTTATAGTGAAAAACCTATCTTCCAGCATTCTAACTGCCAGAATCGTACTCTGTTGTTAAACAGAAGTGTATCCGAAGTGAAATGACTAGAGGAATCGAATGCCGCAAGCAGAATTCAAATCCGAGCCTCCGTTCGGCAGGAAATCGCAGTTATAGTGAAAAACCTATCTTCCAGCATTCTAATTGCCAGAATCGTACTCTGTTGTTAAACAGAAGTGTAATCGAAGTGAAATGACTTGAGGAATCGAATGCCGCAAGCAGAATTCAAATCCGAGCCTCCGTTCGGCAGGAAATCGCAGTTATAGCTAAAACCTATCTTCCAGCATTCTAACCGCCAGAATCGTACTCTGTTGTTGAACAGAAGTGTAATCGAAGTGAAATCACTTGAGGAATCGAATGCCGCAAGCAGAATTCAAATCCGAGCCTCCGTTCGGCAGGAAATCGCAGTTATAGTGAAAAACCTATCTTCTAGCATTCTAACGGCCAGAATCGGACTCTGTTGTTGAACAGAAGTGTATCCGAAGTAAAATGACTAGAGGGATCGAATGCCGCAAGCAGAATTCAAATCCGTGCCTCCGTTCGGCAGGAAATCGCAGTTATAGCTAAAACCTATCTTCAAGCATTCTAACGGCCAGAATCGTACTCTGTTGTTAAACAGAAGTGTAATCGAAGTGAAATGACTTGAGGAATCGAATGCCGCAAGCAGAATTCAAATCCGAGTCTCCGTTCGGCAGGAAATCGCAGTTATAGCTAAAACCTATCTTCCAGCATTCTAACCGCCAGAATCGTACTCTGTTGTTGAACAGAAGTGTATCCGAAGTGAAATGACTAGAGGAATCGAATGCCGCAAGCAGAATTCAAATCCGAGCCTCCGTTCGGCAGGAAATCGCAGTTATAGTGAAAAACCTATCTTCCAGCATTCTAACTGCCAGAATCGTACTCTGTTGTTGAACAGAAGTGTATCCGAAGTGAAATGACTAGAGGAATCGAATGCCGCAAGCAGAATTCAAATCCGAGCCTCCGTTCGGCAGGAAATCGCAGTTATAGTGAAAAACCTATCTTCCAGCATTCTAAGTGCCAGAATCGTACTCTGTTGTTGAACAGAAGTGTATCCGAAGTGAAATGACTAGAGGAATCGAATGCCGCAAGCAGAATTCAAATCCGAGCCTCCGTTCGGCAGGAAATCGCAGTTATAGCTAAAACCTATCTTCCAGCATTCTAACCGCCAGAATCGTACTCTGTTGTTGAACAGAAGTGTATCTGAAGTGAAATGACTAGAGGAATCGAATGCCGCAAGCAGAATTCAAATCCGAGCCTCCGTTCGGCAGGAAATCGCAGTTATAGCTAAAACCTATCTTCCAGCATTCTAACCGCCAGAATCGTACTCTGTTGTTGAACAGAAGTGTATCCGAGGTGAAATGACTAGAGGAATCGAATGCCGCAAGCAGAATTCAAATCCGAGCCTCCGTTCGGCAGGAAATCGCAGTTATAGTGAAAAACCTATCTTCCAGCATTCTAACTGCCAGAATCGTACTCTGTTGTTAAACAGAAGTGTATCCGAAGTGAAATGACTAGAGGAATCGAATGCCGCAAGCAGAATTCAAATCCGAGCCTCCGTTCGGCAGGAAATCGCAGTTATAGTGAAAAACCTATCTTCCAGCATTCTAACTGCCAGAATCGTACTCTGTTGTTAAACAGAAGTGTAATCGAAGTGAAATGACTTGAGGAATCGAATGCCGCAAGCAGAATTCAAATCCGAGTCTCCGTTCGGCAGGAAATCGCAGTTATAGCTAAAACCTATCTTCCAGCATTCTAACCGCCAGAATCGTACTCTGTTGTTGAACAGAAGTGTATCCGAAGTGAAATGACTAGAGGAATCGAATGCCGCAAGCAGAATTCAAATCCGAGCCTCCGTTCGGCAGGAAATCGCAGTTATAGTGAAAAACCTATCTTCCAGCATTCTAACTGCCAGAATCGTACTCTGTTGTTGAACAGAAGTGTATCCGAAGTGAAATGACTAGAGGAATCGAATGCCGCAAGCAGAATTCAAATCCGAGCCTCCGTTCGGCAGGAAATCGCAGTTATAGTGAAAAACCTATCTTCCAGCATTCTAAGTGCCAGAATCGTACTCTGTTGTTGAACAGAAGTGTATCCGAAGTGAAATGACTAGAGGAATCGAATGCCGCAAGCAGAATTCAAATCCGAGCCTCCGTTCGGCAGGAAATCGCAGTTATAGCTAAAACCTATCTTCCAGCATTCTAACCGCCAGAATCGTACTCTGTTGTTGAACAGAAGTGTATCTGAAGTGAAATGACTAGAGGAATCGAATGCCGCAAGCAGAATTCAAATCCGAGCCTCCGTTCGGCAGGAAATCGCAGTTATAGCTAAAACCTATCTTCCAGCATTCTAACCGCCAGAATCGTACTCTGTTGTTGAACAGAAGTGTATCCGAGGTGAAATGACTAGAGGAATCGAATGCCGCAAGCAGAATTCAAATCCGAGCCTCCGTTCGGCAGGAAATCGCAGTTATAGTGAAAAACCTATCTTCCAGCATTCTAACTGCCAGAATCGTACTCTGTTGTTAAACAGAAGTGTATCCGAAGTGAAATGACTAGAGGAATCGAATGCCGCAAGCAGAATTCAAATCCGAGCCTCCGTTCGGCAGGAAATCGCAGTTATAGTGAAAAACCTATCTTCCAGCATTCTAACTGCCAGAATCGTACTCTGTTGTTAAACAGAAGTGTAATCGAAGTGAAATGACTTGAGGAATCGAATGCCGCAAGCAGAATTCAAATCCGAGCCTCCGTTCGGCAGGAAATCGCAGTTATAGTGAAAAACCTATCTTCCAGCATTCTAACTGCCAGAATCGTACTCTGTTGTTGAACAGAAGTGTATCCGAAGTGAAATGACTAGAGGAATCGAATGCCGCAAGCAGAATTCAAATCCGAGCCTCCGTTCGGCAGGAAATCGCAGTTATAGCTAAAACCTATCTTCCAGCATTCTAACCGCCAGAATCGTACTCTGTTGTTGAACAGAAGTGTATCCGAAGTGAAATGACTTGAGGAATCGAATGCCGCAAGCAGAATTCAAATCCGAGCCTCCGTTCGGCAGGAAATCGCAGTTATAGTGAAAAACCTATCTTCCAGCATTCTAACTGCCAGAATCGTACTCTGTTGTTAAACAGAAGTGTAATCGAAGTGAAATGACTTGAGGAATCGAATGCCGCAAGCAGAATTCAAATCCGAGCCTCCGTTCGGCAGGAAATCGCAGTTATAGTGAAAAACCTATCTTCCAGCATTCTAACTGCCAGAATCGTACTCTGTTGTTGAACAGAAGTGTATCCGAAGTAAAATGACTAGAGGGATCGAATGCCGCAAGCAGAATTCAAATCCGTGCCTCCGTTCGGCAGGAAATCGCAGTTATAGCTAAAACCTATCTTCAAGCATTCTAACGGCCAGAATCGTACTCTGTTGTTAAACAGAAGTGTAATCGAAGTGAAATGACTTGAGGAATCGAATGCCGCAAGCAGAATTCAAATCCGAGTCTCCGTTCGGCAGGAAATCGCAGTTATAGCTAAAACCTATCTTCCAGCATTCTAACCGCCAGAATCGTACTCTGTTGTTGAACAGAAGTGTATCCGAAGTGAAATGACTAGTGGAATCGAATGCCGCAAGCAGAATTCAAATCCGAGCCTCCGTTCGGCAGGAAATCGCAGTTATAGTGAAAAACCTATCTTCCAGCATTCTAACTGCCAGAATCGTACTCTGTTGTTAAACAGAAGTGTAATCGAAGTGAAATGACTTGAGGAATCGAATGCCGCAAGCAGAATTCAAATCCGAGCCTCCGTTCGGCAGGAAATCGCAGTTATAGTGAAAAACCTATCTTCCAGCATTCTAACTGCCAGAATCGTACTCTGTTGTTAAACAGAAGTGTAATCGAAGTGAAATGACTTGAGGAATCGAATGCCGCAAGCAGAATTCAAATCCGAGTCTCCGTTCGGCAGGAAATCGCAGTTATAGCTAAAACCTATCTTCCAGCATTCTAACTGCCAGAATCGTACTCTGTTGTTAAACAGAAGTGTAATCGAAGTGAAATGACTTGAGGAATCGAATGCCGCAAGCAGAATTCAAATCCGAGCCTCCGTTCGGCAGGAAATCGCAGTTATAGTGAAAAACCTATCTTCCAGCATTCTAACTGCCAGAATCGTACTCTGTTGTTAAACAGAAGTGTAATCGAAGTGAAATGACTTGAGGAATCGAATGCCGCAAGCAGAATTCAAATCCGAGCCTCCGTTCGGCAGGAAATCGCAGTTATAGTGAAAAACCTATCTTCCAGCATTCTAACTGCCAGAATCGTACTCTGTTGTTAAACAGAAGTGTAATCGAAGTGAAATGACTGGAGGAATCGAATGCCGCAAGCAGAATTCAAATCCGAGCCTCCGTTCGGCAGGAAATCGCAGTTATAGTGAAAAACCTATCTTCTAGCATTCTAACGGCCAGAATCGGACTCTGTTGTTGAACAGAAGTGTATCCGAAGTAAAATGACTAGAGGGATCGAATGCCGCAAGCAGAATTCAAATCCGTGCCTCCGTTCGGCAGGAAATCGCAGTTATAGCTAAAACCTATCTTCTAGCATTCTAACGGCCAGAATCGTACTCTGTTGTTAAACAGAAGTGTAATCGAAGTGAAATGACTTGAGGAATCGAATGCCGCAAGCAGAATTCAAATCCGAGCCTCCGTTCGGCAGGAAATCGCAGTTATAGCTAAAACCTATCTTCCAGCATTCTAACCGCCAGAATCGTACTCTGTTGTTGAACAGAAGTGTATCCGAAGTGAAATGACTAGAGGAATCGAATGCCGCAAGCAGAATTCAAATCCGAGCCTCCGTTCGGCAGGAAATCGCAGTTATAGTGAAAAACCTATCTTCTAGCATTCTAACGGCCAGAATCGGACTCTGTTGTTGAACAGAAGTGTATCCGAAGTAAAATGACTAGAGGGATCGAATGCCGCAAGCAGAATTCAAATCCGTGCCTCCGTTCGGCAGGAAATCGCAGTTATAGCTAAAACCTATCTTCTAGCATTCTAACGGCCAGAATCGTACTCTGTTGTTAAACAGAAGTGTAATCGAAGTGAAATGACTTGAGGAATCGAATGCCGCAAGCAGAATTCAAATCCGAGCCTCCGTTCGGCAGGAAATCGCAGTTATAGCTAAAACCTATCTTCCAGCATTCTAACTGCCAGAATCGTACTCTGTTGTTAAACAGAAGTGTAATCGAAGTGAAATGACTGGAGGAATCGAATGCCGCAAGCAGAATTCAAATCCGAGCCTCCGTTCGGCAGGAAATCGCAGTTATAGTGAAAAACCTATCTTCCAGCATTCTAACTGCCAGAATCGTACTCTGTTGTTAAACAGAAGTGTAATCGAAGTGAAATGACTTGAGGAATCGAATGCCGCAAGCAGAATTCAAATCCGAGCCTCCGTTCGGCAGGAAATCGCAGTTATAGTGAAAAACCTATCTTCCAGCATTCTAACCGCCAGAATCGTACTCTGTTGTTGAACAGAAGTGTATCCGAAGTGAAATGACTAGAGGAATCGAATGCCGCAAGCAGAATTCAAATCCGAGCCTCCGTTCGGCAGGAAATCGCAGTTATAGTGAAAAACCTATCTTCCAGCATTCTAACTGCCAGAATCGTACTCTGTTGTTAAACAGAAGTGTAATCGAAGTGAAATGACTTGAGGAATCGAATGCCGCAAGCAGAATTCAAATCCGAGCCTCCGTTCGGCAGGAAATCGCAGTTATAGTGAAAAACCTATCTTCTAGCATTCTAACGGCCAGAATCGGACTCTGTTGTTGAACAGAAGTGTATCCGAAGTAAAATGACTAGAGGGATCGAATGCCGCAAGCAGAATTCAAATCCGTGCCTCCGTTCGGCAGGAAATCGCAGTTATAGCTAAAACCTATCTTCTAGCATTCTAACGGCCAGAATCGTACTCTGTTGTTAAACAGAAGTGTAATCGAAGTGAAATGACTTGAGGAATCGAATGCCGCAAGCAGAATTCAAATCCGAGCCTCCGTTCGGCAGGAAATCGCAGTTATAGTGAAAAACCTATCTTCCAGCATTCTAACTGCCAGAATCGTACTCTGTTGTTAAACAGAAGTGTAATCGAAGTGAAATCACTTGAGGAATCGAATGCCGCAAGCAGAATTCAAATCCGAGCCTCCGTTCGGCAGGAAATCGCAGTTATAGTGAAAAACCTATCTTCTAGCATTCTAACGGCCAGAATCGGACTCTGTTGTTGAACAGAAGTGTATCCGAAGTAAAATGACTAGAGGGATCGAATGCCGCAAGCAGAATTCAAATCCGTGCCTCCGTTCGGCAGGAAATCGCAGTTATAGCTAAAACCTATCTTCAAGCATTCTAACGGCCAGAATCGTACTCTGTTGTTAAACAGAAGTGTAATCGAAGTGAAATGACTTGAGGAATCGAATGCCGCAAGCAGAATTCAAATCCGAGTCTCCGTTCGGCAGGAAATCGCAGTTATAGCTAAAACCTATCTTCCAGCATTCTAACCGCCAGAATCGTACTCTGTTGTTGAACAGAAGTGTATCCGAAGTGAAATGACTAGAGGAATCGAATGCCGCAAGCAGAATTCAAATCCGAGCCTCCGTTCGGCAGGAAATCGCAGTTATAGTGAAAAACCTATCTTCCAGCATTCTAACTGCCAGAATCGTACTCTGTTGTTAAACAGAAGTGTAATCGAAGTGAAATGACTTGAGGAATCGAATGCCGCAAGCAGAATTCAAATCCGAGCCTCCGTTCGGCAGGAAATCGCAGTTATAGTGAAAAACCTATCTTCCAGCATTCTAACTGCCAGAATCGTACTCTGTTGTTAAACAGAAGTGTAATCGAAGTGAAATCACTTGAGGAATCGAATGCCGCAAGCAGAATTCAAATCCGAGCCTCCGTTCGGCAGGAAATCGCAGTTATAGTGAAAAACCTATCTTCCAGCATTCTAACTGCCAGAATCGTACTCTGTTGTTAAACAGAAGTGTAATCGAAGTGAAATGACTGGAGGAATCGAATGCCGCAAGCAGAATTCAAATCCGAGCCTCCGTTCGGCAGGAAATCGCAGTTATAGCTAAAACCTATCTTCTAGCATTCTAACGGCCAGAATCGTACTCTGTTGTTAAACAGAAGTGTAATCGAAGTGAAATGACTTGAGGAATCGAATGCCGCAAGCAGAATTCAAATCCGAGCCTCCGTTCGGCAGGAAATCGCAGTTATAGCTAAAACCTATCTTCCAGCATTCTAACCGCCAGAATCGTACTCTGTTGTTGAACAGAAGTGTATCCGAAGTGAAATGACTAGAGGAATCGAATGCCGCAAGCAGAATTCAAATCCGAGCCTCCGTTCGGCAGGAAATCGCAGTTATAGTGAAAAACCTATCTTCTAGCATTCTAACGGCCAGAATCGGACTCTGTTGTTGAACAGAAGTGTATCCGAAGTAAAATGACTAGAGGGATCGAATGCCGCAAGCAGAATTCAAATCCGTGCCTCCGTTTGGCAGGAAATCGCAGTTATAGCTAAAACCTATCTTCTAGCATTCTAACGGCCAGAATCGTACTCTGTTGTTAAACAGAAGTGTAATCGAAGTGAAATGACTTGAGGAATCGAATGCCGCAAGCAGAATTCAAATCCGAGCCTCCGTTCGGCAGGAAATCGCAGTTATAGTGAAAAACCTATCTTCCAGCATTCTAACTGCCAGAATCGTACTCTGTTGTTAAACAGAAGTGTAATCGAAGTGAAATCACTTGAGGAATCGAATGCCGCAAGCAGAATTCAAATCCGAGCCTCCGTTCGGCAGGAAATCGCAGTTATAGTGAAAAACCTATCTTCTAGCATTCTAACGGCCAGAATCGGACTCTGTTGTTGAACAGAAGTGTATCCGAAGTAAAATGACTAGAGGGATCGAATGCCGCAAGCAGAATTCAAATCCGTGCCTCCGTTCGGCAGGAAATCGCAGTTATAGCTAAAACCTATCTTCAAGCATTCTAACGGCCAGAATCGTACTCTGTTGTTAAACAGAAGTGTAATCGAAGTGAAATGACTTGAGGAATCGAATGCCGCAAGCAGAATTCAAATCCGAGCCTCCGTTCGGCAGGAAATCGCAGTTATAGTGAAAAACCTATCTTCCAGCATTCTAACTGCCAGAATCGTACTCTGTTGTTAAACAGAAGTGTAATCGAAGTGAAATGACTGGAGGAATCGAATGCCGCAAGCAGAATTCAAATCCGAGCCTCCGTTCGGCAGGAAATCGCAGTTATAGCTAAAACCTATCTTCTAGCATTCTAACGGCCAGAATCGTACTCTGTTGTTAAACAGAAGTGTAATCGAAGTGAAATGACTTGAGGAATCGAATGCCGCAAGCAGAATTCAAATCCGAGCCTCCGTTCGGCAGGAAATCGCAGTTATAGCTAAAACCTATCTTCCAGCATTCTAACCGCCAGAATCGTACTCTGTTGTTGAACAGAAGTGTATCCGAAGTGAAATGACTAGAGGAATCGAATGCCGCAAGCAGAATTCAAATCCGAGCCTCCGTTCGGCAGGAAATCGCAGTTATAGTGAAAAACCTATCTTCTAGCATTCTAACGGCCAGAATCGGACTCTGTTGTTGAACAGAAGTGTATCCGAAGTAAAATGACTAGAGGGATCGAATGCCGCAAGCAGAATTCAAATCCGTGCTTCTGTTACGTCCCAGGGACTTCACCCTATTTTTTTTCCCCCCTCCATATTTAATAATATTAAAATTTCGTTCCTACAAACTAGTTTCAATCAACTCACAAGCCTTCAAAACGTTGATTGAACCTATAAATTAATAACATTATTTTTTCATATTTATTAAAAATGCGTTCCTACAAAATAGTTTCAGTCAACTCACAAGCCTTCAAAACGATGATTGAACCTATAAATTAATAACATTATTTTTTCATATTTATTAAAAATACGTTCCTACAAAATAGTTTCAGTCAACTCACAAGCCTTCGAAATGTTGATTGAACTTATAAATTAATAACATTATTTTTTCATATTTATTAAAAATACGTACCTACAACTTAGTTTCAATCAACTCGCAAGCCTTCGAAACGATGATTGAACCTATAAATTAATAACATTATTTTTTTATATTTATTAAAAATACGTTCCTACAAAATAGTTTCAATCAACTCACAAGCCTTCAAAACGTTGATTGAACCTATAAATTAATAACATTATTTTTTCATATTTATTAAAAATACGTTCCTACAAAATAGTTTCAATCAACTCACAAGCCTTCAAAACGTTGATTGAACCTATAAATTAATAACATTATTTTTTCATAGTTATTAAAAATGCGTTCCTACAAAATAGTTTCAGTCAACTCACAAGCCTTCAAAACGTTGATTGAACCTATAAATTAATAACATTATTTTTTCATATTTATTAAAAATACGTTCCTACAAAATAGTTTTAGTCAACTCACAAGCCTTCGAAATGTTGATTGAACTTATAAATTAATAACATTATTTTTTCATATTTATTAAAAATACGTACCTACAACTTAGTTTCAATCAACTCGCAAGCCTTCGAAACGATGATTAAACCTATCAAATAAAAACATTATTTTTTTTACTATATAAAAATATTAAAAATATCTATTTAAAAACCGGTCCCAATCGACTTAAAATGCCCGAAAACATCGATAGGACCTAAGATTAAAATACTTACTTTTCGAACTTACCTTATGGAAATCAATGTCCATGCACTCTCCGGCTAATTCAAGGAAAAACCTGAAAAAATGAGAAAAATGTTAACTAATTATTATTAATAATAAATATTATGTAAATATATTTTTACAACTACACTTACTATTGTACATACGAAAGCGCAAATATCTAGTCCATAAGTTCCGTCAATACCTAGAAAATAAGTTATTTATTAAGTAATATTGTTGTGTAAATGGTTAAACAATTTATTATAATAAACTATGTATATACGTGCAGGAGATACCAGAACCAGATTCAAAAATGCCGCGTTCAAAAGAGTAGCACTGGAGCCAGTATCAATTTCTGCCACCAGATGGCGAGCCGCGCTGGGGGCTCTCTCGATACTTGTAATAAAACCCGCTCTTCTTATAAAGGGCTCCTCCAGCCGTATTCTGAAGTCTTGACTGCCAGTCGTAGTGGACTGGTCTCCAGTTCACTGCTACTCTCCAGTCAACGGCTCACCGTGGTTCTGGTTCCCCGGCCGAGGTATACGTTGAACGTAACTCTCGTCGGTGAATTTTTAACCTTCCCTTCCTTACTGAGGCGCAATTCCTGCACCGCCGGTATTCCTTCCTACTGAGGTGCAGCCTCGACGTTGGCACCTTCGGTCTCTCTTCCTTCCTTACTGAGGCGCAATGATGCACCGCCGGTATCCCTTCCTTACTGAGGCGCAATACTGCACCGCCGGTATCCCTTCCTCACTGAGGCGCAATACTGCACCGTCGGTATCCTTTCCTTACTGAGGCGCAATACTGCACCGCCGGTATACTCCTTCCTTACTGAGGTGCAGCTTCGACGTTGGCACCTTCGGTACTCACTCCCTGATCTCTACGCGTCGTTTCATTTCGTATACTCCTATATTTAGATGCCGGTCTCAATGGATTCTTCTCTTCATAAATTCAATATACAGCGTTACTTCATTTCTTACACCGCGTTCAAGTAAGCTCACACGTATCTCCGTGAGGTATCCTGTTCCTAATGAGCCATTTCTTGCTGTCCATACTGTTCCTCCTTACCGTCTACCCCGGAAATGACGTTAATTTATGTTTTGCCTATCTATTAATTTTTGCATACCTGTGCTTTATCCTAGCTCGTTTCGCCCTGCCCAAACGGGACGCGCATAGAAATTAGTTCCCTAAAAACGCTGCTATGAAATCTTTTATATACTCTTCCAACCCGCTACGCCCTACCGCTCAACTACGCAATTCATTAATAATATTTAATTCGTTTTTATTTTCTTCAAATCGAGTCACGGTCGTATTAAAAATCGCTATATTAAAGTCGCACTATCTAAGTCTAATAGGCAGTTCACTCGCGACAATTTTAGAACAAGTATTCCCCCCAGACGTAACACTTCCGTTCGGCAGGAAATCGCAGTTATAGCTAAAACCTATCTTCTAGCATTCTAACGGCCAGAATCGTACTCTGTTGTTAAACAGAAGTGTAATCGAAGTGAAATGACTGGAGGAATCGAATGCCGCAAGCAGAATTCAAATCCGAGCCTCCGTTCGGCAGGAAATCGCAGTTATAGTGAAAAACCTATCTTCTAGCATTCTAACGGCCAGAATCGGACTCTGTTGTTGAACAGAAGTGTATCCGAAGTAAAATGACTAGAGGGATCGAATGCCGCAAGCAGAATTCAAATCCGTGCCTCCGTTCGGCAGGAAATCGCAGTTATAGCTAAAACCTATCTTCTAGCATTCTAACGGCCAGAATCGTACTCTGTTGTTAAACAGAAGTGTAATCGAAGTGAAATGACTTGAGGAATCGAATGCCGCAAGCAGAATTCAAATCCGAGCCTCCGTTCGGCAGGAAATCGCAGTTATAGTGAAAAACCTATCTTCCAGCATTCTAACTGCCAGAATCGTACTCTGTTGTTAAACAGAAGTGTAATCGAAGTGAAATCACTTGAGGAATCGAATGCCGCAAGCAGAATTCAAATCCGAGCCTCCGTTCGGCAGGAAATCGCAGTTATAGTGAAAAACCTATCTTCTAGCATTCTAACGGCCAGAATCGGACTCTGTTGTTGAACAGAAGTGTATCCGAAGTAAAATGACTAGAGGGATCGAATGCCGCAAGCAGAATTCAAATCCGTGCCTCCGTTCGGCAGGAAATCGCAGTTATAGCTAAAACCTATCTTCAAGCATTCTAACGGCCAGAATCGTACTCTGTTGTTAAACAGAAGTGTAATCGAAGTGAAATGACTTGAGGAATCGAATGCCGCAAGCAGAATTCAAATCCGAGTCTCCGTTCGGCAGGAAATCGCAGTTATAGCTAAAACCTATCTTCCAGCATTCTAACCGCCAGAATCGTACTCTGTTGTTGAACAGAAGTGTATCCGAAGTGAAATGACTAGAGGAATCGAATGCCGCAAGCAGAATTCAAATCCGAGCCTCCGTTCGGCAGGAAATCGCAGTTATAGTGAAAAACCTATCTTCCAGCATTCTAACTGCCAGAATCGTACTCTGTTGTTAAACAGAAGTGTAATCGAAGTGAAATGACTTGAGGAATCGAATGCCGCAAGCAGAATCCAAATCCGAGCCTCCGTTCGGCAGGAAATCGCAGTTATAGTGAAAAACCTATCTTCCAGCATTCTAACTGCCAGAATCGTACTCTGTTGTTAAACAGAAGTGTAATCGAAGTGAAATGACTTGAGGAATCGAATGCCGCAAGCAGAATTCAAATCCGAGCCTCCGTTCGGCAGGAAATCGCAGTTATAGTGAAAAACCTATCTTCCAGCATTCTAACTGCCAGAATCGTACTCTGTTGTTAAACAGAAGTGTAATCGAAGTGAAATGACTTGAGGAATCGAATGCCGCAAGCAGAATTCAAATCCGAGCCTCCGTTCGGCAGGAAATCGCAGTTATAGTGAAAAACCTATCTTCCAGCATTCTAACTGCCAGAATCGTACTCTGTTGTTAAACAGAAGTGTAATCGAAGTGAAATGACTTGAGGTATCGAATGCCGCAAGCAGAATTGAAATCCGAGCCTCCGTTCGGCAGGAAATCGCAGTTATAGTGAAAAACCTATCTTCCAGCATTCTAACTGCCAGAATCGTACTCTGTTGTTAAACAGAAGTGTAATCGAAGTGAAATGACTGGAGGAATCGAATGCCGCAAGCAGAATTCAAATCCGAGCCTCCGTTCGGCAGGAAATCGCAGTTATAGTGAAAAACCTATCTTCTAGCATTCTAACGGCCAGAATCGGACTCTGTTGTTGAACAGAAGTGTATCCGAAGTAAAATGACTAGAGGAATCGAATGCCGCAAGCAGAATTCAAATCCGTGCTTCCGTTCGGCAGGAAATCGCAGTTATAGTGAAAAACCTATCTTCTAGCATTCTAACGGCCAGAATCGGACTCTGTTGTTGAACAGAAGTGTATCCGAAGTAAAATGACTAGAGGGATCGAATGCCGCAAGCAGAATTCAAATCCGTGCTTCCGTTCGGCAGGAAATCGCAGTTATAGCTAAAACCTATCTTCTAGCATTCTAACGGCCAGAATCGTACTCTGTTGTTAAACAGAAGTGTAATCGAAGTGAAATGACTTGAGGAATCGAATGCCGCAAGCAGAATTCAAATCCGAGCCTCCGTTCGGCAGAAAATCGCAGTTATAGCTAAAACCTATCTTCCAGCATTCTAACTGCCAGAATCGTACTCTGTTGTTAAACAGAAGTGTAATCGAAGTGAAATGACTTGAGGAATCGAATGCCGCAAGCAGAATTAAAATCCGAGCCTCCGTTCGGCAGGAAATCGCAGTTATAGTGAAAAACCTATCTTCCAGCATTCTAACTGCCAGAATCGTACTCTGTTGTTAAACAGAAGTGTAATCGAAGTGAAATGACTGGAGGAATCGAATGCCGCAAGCAGAATTCAAATCCGAGCCTCCGTTCGGCAGGAAATCGCAGTTATAGTGAAAAACCTATCTTCCAGCATTCTAACTGCCAGAATCGTACTCTGTTGTTAAACAGAAGTGTAATCGAAGTGAAATGACTTGAGGAATCGAATGCCGCAAGCAGAATTCAAATCCGAGCCTCCGTTCGGCAGGAAATCGCAGTTATAGTGAAAAACCTATCTTCCAGCATTCTAACTGCCAGAATCGTACTCTGTTGTTAAACAGAAGTGTAATCGAAGTGAAATGACTTGAGGAATCGAATGCCGCAAGCAGAATTCAAATCCGAGCCTCCGTTCGGCAGGAAATCGCAGTTATAGTGAAAAACCTATCTTCCAGCATTCTAACTGCCAGAATCGTACTCTGTTGTTAAACAGAAGTGTAATCGAAGTGAAATGACTTGAGGAATCGAATGCCGCAAGCAGAATTCAAATCCGAGCCTCCGTTCGGCAGGAAATCGCAGTTATAGTGAAAAACCTATCTTCCAGCATTCTAACTGCCAGAATCGTACTCTGTTGTTAAACAGAAGTGTAATCGAAGTGAAATGACTTGAGGAATCGAATGCCGCAAGCAGAATTCAAATCCGAGCCTCCGTTCGGCAGGAAATCGCAGTTATAGTGAAAAACCTATCTTCCAGCATTCTAACTGCCAGAATCGTACTCTGTTGTTAAACAGAAGTGTAATCGAAGTGAAATGACTTGAGGAATCGAATGCCGCAAGCAGAATTCAAATCCGAGCCTCCGTTCGGCAGGAAATCGCAGTTATAGTGAAAAACCTATCTTCCAGCATTCTAACTGCCAGAATCGTACTCTGTTGTTAAACAGAAGTGTATCCGAAGTAAAATGACTAGAGGGATCGAATGCCGCAAGCAGAATTCAAATCCGTGCCTCCGTTCGGCAGGAAATCGCAGTTATAGCTAAAACCTATCTTCTAGCATTCTAACGGCCAGAATCGTACTCTGTTGTTAAACAGAAGTGTAATCGAAGTGAAATGACTTGAGGAATCGAATGCCGCAAGCAGAATTCAAATCCGAGCCTCCGTTCGGCAGGAAATCGCAGTTATAGCTAAAACCTATCTTCCAGCATTCTAACCGCCAGAATCGTACTCTGTTGTTGAACAGAAGTGTATCCGAAGTGAAATGACTAGAGGAATCGAATGCCGCAAGCAGAATTCAAATCCGAGCCTCCGTTCGGCAGGAAATCGCAGTTATAGTGAAAAACCTATCTTCTAGCATTCTAACGGCCAGAATCGGAATCTGTTGTTGAACAGAAGTGTATCCGAAGTAAAATGACTAGAGGGATCGAATGCCGCAAGCAGAATTCAAATCCGTGCTTCCGTTCGGCAGGAAATCGCAGTTATAGCTAAAACCTATCTTCTAGCATTCTAACGGCCAGAATCGTACTCTGTTGTTAAACAGAAGTGTAATCGAAGTGAAATGACTTGAGGAATCGAATGCCGCAAGCAGAATTCAAATCCGAGCCTCCGTTCGGCAGGAAATCGCAGTTATAGCTAAAACCTATCTTCCAGCATTCTAACTGCCAGAATCGTACTCTGTTGTTAAACAGAAGTGTAATCGAAGTGAAATGACTTGAGGAATCGAATGCCGCAAGCAGAATTAAAATCCGAGCCTCCGTTCGGCAGGAAATCGCAGTTATAGTGAAAAACCTATCTTCCAGCATTCTAACTGCCAGAATCGTACTCTGTTGTTAAACAGAAGTGTAATCGAAGTGAAATGACTGGAGGAATCGAATGCCGCAAGCAGAATTCAAATCCGAGCCTCCGTTCGGCAGGAAATCGCAGTTATAGTGAAAAACCTATCTTCCAGCATTCTAACTGCCAGAATCGTACTCTGTTGTTAAACAGAAGTGTAATCGAAGTGAAATCACTTGAGGAATCGAATGCCGCAAGCAGAATTCAAATCCGAGCCTCCGTTCGGCAGGAAATCGCAGTTATAGTGAAAAACCTATCTTCTAGCATTCTAACGGCCAGAATCGGACTCTGTTGTTGAACAGAAGTGTATCCGAAGTAAAATGACTAGAGGGATCGAATGCCGCAAGCAGAATTCAAATCCGTGCCTCCGTTCGGCAGGAAATCGCAGTTATAGCTAAAACCTATTTTCAAGCATTCTAACGGCCAGAATCGTACTCTGTTGTTAAACAGAAGTGTAATCGAAGTGAAATGACTTGAGGAATCGAATGCCGCAAGCAGAATTCAAATCCGAGCCTCCGTTCGGCAGGAAATCGCAGTTATAGCTAAAACCTATCTTCCAGCATTCTAACTGCCAGAATCGTACTCTGTTGTTAAACAGAAGTGTAATCGAAGTGAAATGACTTGAGGAATCGAATGCCGCAAGCAGAATTAAAATCCGAGCCTCCGTTCGGCAGGAAATCGCAGTTATAGTGAAAAACCTATCTTCCAGCATTCTAACTGCCAGAATCGTACTCTGTTGTTAAACAGAAGTGTAATCAAAGTGAAATGACTGGAGGAATCGAATGCCGCAAGCAGAATTCAAATCCGAGCCTCCGTTCGGCAGGAAATCGCAGTTATAGTGAAAAACCTATCTTCCAGCATTCTAACTGCCAGAATCGTACTCTGTTGTTAAACAGAAGTGTAATCGAAGTGAAATCACTTGAGGAATCGAATGCCGCAAGCAGAATTCAAATCCGAGCCTCCGTTCGGCAGGAAATCGCAGTTATAGTGAAAAACCTATCTTCTAGCATTCTAACGGCCAGAATCGGACTCTGTTGTTGAACAGAAGTGTATCCGAAGTAAAATGACTAGAGGGATCGAATGCCGCAAGCAGAATTCAAATCCGTGCCTCCGTTCGGCAGGAAATCGCAGTTATAGCTAAAACCTATCTTCAAGCATTCTAACGGCCAGAATCGTACTCTGTTGTTAAACAGAAGTGTAATCGAAGTGAAATGACTTGAGGAATCGAATGCCGCAAGCAGAATTCAAATCCGAGTCTCCGTTCGGCAGGAAATCGCAGTTATAGCTAAAACCTATCTTCCAGCATTCTAACCGCCAGAATCGTACTCTGTTGTTGAACAGAAGTGTATCCGAAGTGAAATGACTAGAGGAATCGAATGCCGCAAGCAGAATTCAAATCCGAGCCTCCGTTCGGCAGGAAATCGCAGTTATAGTGAAAAACCTATCTTCCAGCATTCTAACTGCCAGAATCGTACTCTGTTGTTAAACAGAAGTGTAATCGAAGTGAAATGACTTGAGGAATCGAATGCCGCAAGCAGAATTCAAATCCGAGCCTCCGTTCGGCAGGAAATCGCAGTTATAGTGAAAAACCTATCTTCCAGCATTCTAACTGCCAGAATCGTACTCTGTTGTTAAACAGAAGTGTAATCGAAGTGAAATGACTTGAGGAATCGAATGCCGCAAGCAGAATTCAAATCCGAGCCTCCGTTCGGCAGGAAATCGCAGTTATAGTGAAAAACCTATCTTCCAGCATTCTAACTGCCAGAATCGTACTCTGTTGTTAAACAGAAGTGTAATCGAAGTGAAATGACTTGAGGAATCGAATGCCGCAAGCAGAATTCAAATCCGAGCCTCCGTTCGGCAGGAAATCGCAGTTATAGTGAAAAACCTATCTTCCAGCATTCTAACTGCCAGAATCGTACTCTGTTGTTAAACAGAAGTGTAATCGAAGTGAAATGACTTAAGGAATCGAATGCCGCAAGCAGAATTCAAATCCGAGCCTCCGTTCGGCAGGAAATCGCAGTTATAGCTAAAACCTATCTTCAAGCATTCTAACGGCCAGAATCGTACTCTGTTGTTAAACAGAAGTGTAATCGAAGTGAAATGACTTGAGGAATCGAATGCCGCAAGCAGAATTCAAATCCGAGTCTCCGTTCGGCAGGAAATCGCAGTTATAGCTAAAACCTATCTTCCAGCATTCTAACCGCCAGAATCGTACTCTGTTGTTGAACAGAAGTGTATCCGAAGTGAAATGACTAGAGGAATCGAATGCCGCAAGCAGAATTCAAATCCGAGCCTCCGTTCGGCAGGAAATCGCAGTTATAGTGAAAAACCTATCTTCCAGCATTCTAACTGCCAGAATCGTACTCTGTTGTTAAACAGAAGTGTAATCGAAGTGAAATGACTTGAGGAATCGAATGCCGCAAGCAGAATTCAAATCCGAGCCTCCGTTCGGCAGGAAATCGCAGTTATAGTGAAAAACCTATCTTCCAGCATTCTAACTGCCAGAATCGTACTCTGTTGTTAAACAGAAGTGTAATCGAAGTGAAATGACTTGAGGAATCGAATGCCGCAAGCAGAATTCAAATCCGAGCCTCCGTTCGGCAGGAAATCGCAGTTATAGTGAAAAACCTATCTTCCAGCATTCTAACTGCCAGAATCGTACTCTGTTGTTAAACAGAAGTGTAATCGAAGTGAAATGACTTGAGGAATCGAATGCCGCAAGCAGAATTCAAATCCGAGCCTCCGTTCGGCAGGAAATCGCAGTTATAGTGAAAAACCTATCTTCCAGCATTCTAACTGCCAGAATCGTACTCTGTTGTTAAACAGAAGTGTAATCGAAGTGAAATGACTTAAGGAATCGAATGCCGCAAGCAGAATTCAAATCCGAGCCTCCGTTCGGCAGGAAATCGCAGTTATAGTGAAAAACCTATCTTCCAGCATTCTAACTGCCAGAATCGTACTCTGTTGTTAAACAGAAGTGTAATCGAAGTGAAATGACTGGAGGAATCGAATGCCGCAAGCAGAATTCAAATCCGAGCCTCCGTTCGGCAGGAAATCGCAGTTATAGTGAAAAACCTATCTTCTAGCATTCTAACGGCCAGAATCGGACTCTGTTGTTGAACAGAAGTGTATCCGAAGTAAAATGACTAGAGGGATCGAATGCCGCAAGCAGAATTCAAATCCGAGCCTCCGTTCGGCAGGAAATCGCAGTTATAGCTAAAACCTATCTTCTAGCATTCTAACGGCCAGAATCGTACTCTGTTGTTAAACAGAAGTGTAATCGAAGTGAAATGACTTGAGGAATCGAATGCCGCAAGCAGAATTCAAATCCGAGCCTCCGTTCGGCAGGAAATCGCAGTTATAGTGAAAAACCTATCTTCCAGCATTCTAACTGCCAGAATCGTACTCTGTTGTTAAACAGAAGTGTAATCGAAGTGAAATGACTTGAGGTATCGAATGCCGCAAGCAGAATTCAAATCCGAGCCTCCGTTCGGCAGGAAATCGCAGTTATAGTGAAAAACCTATCTTCCAGCATTCTAACTGCCAGAATCGTACTCTGTTGTTAAACAGAAGTGTAATCGAAGTGAAATGACTGGAGGAATCGAATGCCGCAAGCAGAATTCAAATCCGAGCCTCCGTTCGGCAGGAAATCGCAGTTATAGTGAAAAACCTATCTTCTAGCATTCTAACGGCCAGAATCGGACTCTGTTGTTAAACAGAAGTGTAACCGAAGTAAAATGACTAGAGGAATCGAATGCCGCAAGCAGAATTCAAATCCGTGCTTCCGTTCGGCAGGAAATCGCAGTTATAGTGAAAAACCTATCTTCTAGCATTCTAACGGCCAGAATCGGACTCTGTTGTTGAACAGAAGTGTATCCGAAGTAAAATGACTAGAGGGATCGAATGCCGCAAGCAGAATTCAAATCCGTGCTTCCGTTCGGCAGGAAATCGCAGTTATAGCTAAAACCTATCTTCTAGCATTCTAACGGCCAGAATCGTACTCTGTTGTTAAACAGAAGTGTAATCGAAGTGAAATGACTTGAGGAATCGAATGCCGCAAGCAGAATTCAAATCCGAGCCTCCGTTCGGCAGGAAATCGCAGTTATAGCTAAAACCTATCTTCCAGCATTCTAACTGCCAGAATCGTACTCTGTTGTTAAACAGAAGTGTAATCGAAGTGAAATGACTTGAGGAATCGAATGCCGCAAGCAGAATTAAAATCCGAGCCTCCGTTCGGCAGGAAATCGCAGTTATAGTGAAAAACCTATCTTCCAGCATTCTAACTGCCAGAATCGTACTCTGTTGTTAAACAGAAGTGTAATCGAAGTGAAATGACTGGAGGAATCGAATGCAGCAAGCAGAATTCAAATCCGAGCCTCCGTTCGGCAGGAAATCGCAGTTATAGTGAAAAACCTATCTTCCAGCATTCTAACTGCCAGAATCGTACTCTGTTGTTAAACAGAAGTGTAATCGAAGTGAAATGACTTGAGGAATCGAATGCCGCAAGCAGAATTCAAATCCGAGCCTCCGTTCGGCAGGAAATCGCAGTTATAGTGAAAAACCTATCTTCCAGCATTCTAACTGCCAGAATCGTACTCTGTTGTTAAACAGAAGTGTAATCGAAGTGAAATGACTTGAGGAATCGAATGCCGCAAGCAGAATTCAAATCCGAGCCTCCGTTCGGCAGGAAATCGCAGTTATAGCTAAAACCTATCTTCCAGCATTCTAACTGCCAGAATCGTACTCTGTTGTTAAACAGAAGTGTAATCGAAGTGAAATCACTTGAGGAATCGAATGCCGCAAGCAGAATTCAAATCCGAGCCTCCGTTCGGCAGGAAATCGCAGTTATAGTGAAAAACCTATCTTCCAGCATTCTAACTGCCAGAATCGTACTCTGTTGTTGAACAGAAGTGTATCCGAAGTGAAATGACTAGAGGAATCGAATGCCGCAAGCAGAATTCAAATCCGAGCCTCCGTTCGGCAGGAAATCGCAGTTATAGCTAAAACCTATCTTCCAGCATTCTAACCGCCAGAATCGTACTCTGTTGTTGAACAGAAGTGTATCCGAAGTGAAATGACTTGAGGAATCGAATGCCGCAAGCAGAATTCAAATCCGAGCCTCCGTTCGGCAGGAAATCGCAGTTATAGTGAAAAACCTATCTTCCAGCATTCTAACTGCCAGAATCGTACTCTGTTGTTAAACAGAAGTGTAATCGAAGTGAAATGACTTGAGGAATCGAATGCCGCAAGCAGAATTCAAATCCGAGCCTCCGTTCGGCAGGAAATCGCAGTTATAGTGAAAAACCTATCTTCCAGCATTCTAACTGCCAGAATCGTACTCTGTTGTTGAACAGAAGTGTATCCGAAGTAAAATGACTAGAGGGATCGAATGCCGCAAGCAGAATTCAAATCCGTGCCTCCGTTCGGCAGGAAATCGCAGTTATAGCTAAAACCTATCTTCAAGCATTCTAACGGCCAGAATCGTACTCTGTTGTTAAACAGAAGTGTAATCGAAGTGAAATGACTTGAGGAATCGAATGCCGCAAGCAGAATTCAAATCCGAGTCTCCGTTCGGCAGGAAATCGCAGTTATAGCTAAAACCTATCTTCCAGCATTCTAACCGCCAGAATCGTACTCTGTTGTTGAACAGAAGTGTATCCGAAGTGAAATGACTAGAGGAATCGAATGCCGCAAGCAGAATTCAAATCCGAGCCTCCGTTCGGCAGGAAATCGCAGTTATAGTGAAAAACCTATCTTCCAGCATTCTAACTGCCAGAATCGTACTCTGTTGTTAAACAGAAGTGTAATCGAAGTGAAATGACTTGAGGAATCGAATGCCGCAAGCAGAATTCAAATCCGAGCCTCCGTTCGGCAGGAAATCGCAGTTATAGTGAAAAACCTATCTTCCAGCATTCTAACTGCCAGAATCGTACTCTGTTGTTAAACAGAAGTGTAATCGAAGTGAAATGACTTGAGGAATCGAATGCCGCAAGCAGAATTCAAATCCGAGTCTCCGTTCGGCAGGAAATCGCAGTTATAGCTAAAACCTATCTTCCAGCATTCTAACTGCCAGAATCGTACTCTGTTGTTAAACAGAAGTGTAATCGAAGTGAAATGACTTGAGGAATCGAATGCCGCAAGCAGAATTCAAATCCGAGCCTCCGTTCGGCAGGAAATCGCAGTTATAGTGAAAAACCTATCTTCCAGCATTCTAACTGCCAGAATCGTACTCTGTTGTTAAACAGAAGTGTAATCGAAGTGAAATGACTTGAGGAATCGAATGCCGCAAGCAGAATTCAAATCCGAGCCTCCGTTCGGCAGGAAATCGCAGTTATAGTGAAAAACCTATCTTCCAGCATTCTAACTGCCAGAATCGTACTCTGTTGTTAAACAGAAGTGTAATCGAAGTGAAATGACTGGAGGAATCGAATGCCGCAAGCAGAATTCAAATCCGAGCCTCCGTTCGGCAGGAAATCGCAGTTATAGTGAAAAACCTATCTTCCAGCATTCTAACTGCCAGAATCGTACTCTGTTGTTAAACAGAAGTGTAATCGAAGTGAAATCACTTGAGGAATCGAATGCCGCAAGCAGAATTCAAATCCGAGCCTCCGTTCGGCAGGAAATCGCAGTTATAGTGAAAAACCTATCTTCTAGCATTCTAACGGCCAGAATCGGACTCTGTTGTTGAACAGAAGTGTATCCGAAGTAAAATGACTAGAGGGATCGAATGCCGCAAGCAGAATTCAAATCCGTGCCTCCGTTCGGCAGGAAATCGCAGTTATAGCTAAAACCTATTTTCAAGCATTCTAACGGCCAGAATCGTACTCTGTTGTTAAACAGAAGTGTAATCGAAGTGAAATGACTTGAGGAATCGAATGCCGCAAGCAGAATTCAAATCCGAGCCTCCGTTCGGCAGGAAATCGCAGTTATAGCTAAAACCTATCTTCCAGCATTCTAACTGCCAGAATCGTACTCTGTTGTTAAACAGAAGTGTAATCGAAGTGAAATGACTTGAGGAATCGAATGCCGCAAGCAGAATTAAAATCCGAGCCTCCGTTCGGCAGGAAATCGCAGTTATAGTGAAAAACCTATCTTCCAGCATTCTAACTGCCAGAATCGTACTCTGTTGTTAAACAGAAGTGTAATCAAAGTGAAATGACTGGAGGAATCGAATGCCGCAAGCAGAATTCAAATCCGAGCCTCCGTTCGGCAGGAAATCGCAGTTATAGTGAAAAACCTATCTTCCAGCATTCTAACTGCCAGAATCGTACTCTGTTGTTAAACAGAAGTGTAATCGAAGTGAAATCACTTGAGGAATCGAATGCCGCAAGCAGAATTCAAATCCGAGCCTCCGTTCGGCAGGAAATCGCAGTTATAGTGAAAAACCTATCTTCTAGCATTCTAACGGCCAGACTCGGACTCTGTTGTTGAACAGAAGTGTATCCGAAGTAAAATGACTAGAGGGATCGAATGCCGCAAGCAGAATTCAAATCCGTGCCTCCGTTCGGCAGGAAATCGCAGTTATAGCTAAAACCTATCTTCAAGCATTCTAACGGCCAGAATCGTACTCTGTTGTTAAACAGAAGTGTAATCGAAGTGAAATGACTTGAGGAATCGAATGCCGCAAGCAGAATTCAAATCCGAGTCTCCGTTCGGCAGGAAATCGCAGTTATAGCTAAAACCTATCTTCCAGCATTCTAACCGCCAGAATCGTACTCTGTTGTTGAACAGAAGTGTATCCGAAGTGAAATGACTAGAGGAATCGAATGCCGCAAGCAGAATTCAAATCCGAGCCTCCGTTCGGCAGGAAATCGCAGTTATAGTGAAAAACCTATCTTCCAGCATTCTAACTGCCAGAATCGTACTCTGTTGTTAAACAGAAGTGTAATCGAAGTGAAATGACTTGAGGAATCGAATGCCGCAAGCAGAATTCAAATCCGAGCCTCCGTTCGGCAGGAAATCGCAGTTATAGTGAAAAACCTATCTTCCAGCATTCTAACTGCCAGAATCGTACTCTGTTGTTAAACAGAAGTGTAATCGAAGTGAAATGACTTGAGGAATCGAATGCCGCAAGCAGAATTCAAATCCGAGCCTCCGTTCGGCAGGAAATCGCAGTTATAGTGAAAAACCTATCTTCCAGCATTCTAACTGCCAGAATCGTACTCTGTTGTTAAACAGAAGTGTAATCGAAGTGAAATGACTTGAGGAATCGAATGCCGCAAGCAGAATTCAAATCCGAGCCTCCGTTCGGCAGGAAATCGCAGTTATAGTGAAAAACCTATCTTCCAGCATTCTAACTGCCAGAATCGTACTCTGTTGTTAAACAGAAGTGTAATCGAAGTGAAATGACTTAAGGAATCGAATGCCGCAAGCAGAATTCAAATCCGAGCCTCCGTTCGGCAGGAAATCGCAGTTATAGCTAAAACCTATCTTCAAGCATTCTAACGGCCAGAATCGTACTCTGTTGTTAAACAGAAGTGTAATCGAAGTGAAATGACTTGAGGAATCGAATGCCGCAAGCAGAATTCAAATCCGAGTCTCCGTTCGGCAGGAAATCGCAGTTATAGCTAAAACCTATCTTCCAGCATTCTAACCGCCAGAATCGTACTCTGTTGTTGAACAGAAGTGTATCCGAAGTGAAATGACTAGAGGAATCGAATGCCGCAAGCAGAATTCAAATCCGAGCCTCCGTTCGGCAGGAAATCGCAGTTATAGTGAAAAACCTATCTTCCAGCATTCTAACTGCCAGAATCGTACTCTGTTGTTAAACAGAAGTGTAATCGAAGTGAAATGACTTGAGGAATCGAATGCCGCAAGCAGAATTCAAATCCGAGCCTCCGTTCGGCAGGAAATCGCAGTTATAGTGAAAAACCTATCTTCCAGCATTCTAACTGCCAGAATCGTACTCTGTTGTTAAACAGAAGTGTAATCGAAGTGAAATGACTTGAGGAATCGAATGCCGCAAGCAGAATTCAAATCCGAGCCTCCGTTCGGCAGGAAATCGCAGTTATAGTGAAAAACCTATCTTCCAGCATTCTAACTGCCAGAATCGTACTCTGTTGTTAAACAGAAGTGTAATCGAAGTGAAATGACTTGAGGAATCGAATGCCGCAAGCAGAATTCAAATCCGAGCCTCCGTTCGGCAGGAAATCGCAGTTATAGTGAAAAACCTATCTTCCAGCATTCTAACTGCCAGAATCGTACTCTGTTGTTAAACAGAAGTGTAATCGAAGTGAAATGACTTAAGGAATCGAATGCCGCAAGCAGAATTCAAATCCGAGCCTCCGTTCGGCAGGAAATCGCAGTTATAGTGAAAAACCTATCTTCCAGCATTCTAACTGCCAGAATCGTACTCTGTTGTTAAACAGAAGTGTAATCGAAGTGAAATGACTGGAGGAATCGAATGCCGCAAGCAGAATTCAAATCCGAGCCTCCGTTCGGCAGGAAATCGCAGTTATAGTGAAAAACCTATCTTCTAGCATTCTAACGGCCAGAATCGGACTCTGTTGTTGAACAGAAGTGTATCCGAAGTAAAATGACTAGAGGGATCGAATGCCGCAAGCAGAATTCAAATCCGTGCCTCCGTTCGGCAGGAAATCGCAGTTATAGCTAAAACCTATCTTCTAGCATTCTAACGGCCAGAATCGTACTCTGTTGTTAAACAGAAGTGTAATCGAAGTGAAATGACTTGAGGAATCGAATGCCGCAAGCAGAATTCAAATCCGAGCCTCCGTTCGGCAGGAAATCGCAGTTATAGTGAAAAACCTATCTTCCAGCATTCTAACTGCCAGAATCGTACTCTGTTGTTAAACAGAAGTGTAATCGAAGTGAAATGACTTGAGGTATCGAATGCCGCAAGCAGAATTCAAATCCGAGCCTCCGTTCGGCAGGAAATCGCAGTTATAGTGAAAAACCTATCTTCCAGCATTCTAACTGCCAGAATCGTACTCTGTTGTTAAACAGAAGTGTAATCGAAGTGAAATGACTGGAGGAATCGAATGCCGCAAGCAGAATTCAAATCCGAGCCTCCGTTCGGCAGGAAATCGCAGTTATAGTGAAAAACCTATCTTCTAGCATTCTAACGGCCAGAATCGGACTCTGTTGTTGAACAGAAGTGTATCCGAAGTAAAATGACTAGAGGGATCGAATGCCGCAAGCAGAATTCAAATCCGTGCTTCCGTTCGGCAGGAAATCGCAGTTATAGTGAAAAACCTATCTTCTAGCATTCTAACGGCCAGAATCGGACTCTGTTGTTGAACAGAAGTGTATCCGAAGTAAAATGACTAGAGGGATCGAATGCCGCAAGCAGAATTCAAATCCGTGCTTCCGTTCGGCAGGAAATCGCAGTTATAGCTAAAACCTATCTTCTAGCATTCTAACGGCCAGAATCGTACTCTGTTGTTAAACAGAAGTGTAATCGAAGTGAAATGACTTGAGGAATCGAATGCCGCAAGCAGAATTCAAATCCGAGCCTCCGTTCGGCAGGAAATCGCAGTTATAGCTAAAACCTATCTTCCAGCATTCTAACTGCCAGAATCGTACTCTGTTGTTAAACAGAAGTGTAATCGAAGTGAAATGACTTGAGGAATCGAATGCCGCAAGCAGAATTAAAATCCGAGCCTCCGTTCGGCAGGAAATCGCAGTTATAGTGAAAAACCTATCTTCCAGCATTCTAACTGCCAGAATCGTACTCTGTTGTTAAACAGAAGTGTAATCGAAGTGAAATGACTGGAGGAATCGAATGCAGCAAGCAGAATTCAAATCCGAGCCTCCGTTCGGCAGGAAATCGCAGTTATAGTGAAAAACCTATCTTCCAGCATTCTAACTGCCAGAATCGTACTCTGTTGTTAAACAGAAGTGTAATCAAAGTGAAATGACTGGAGGAATCGAATGCCGCAAGCAGAATTCAAATCCGAGCCTCCGTTCGGCAGGAAATCGCAGTTATAGTGAAAAACCTATCTTCCAGCATTCTAACTGCCAGAATCGTACTCTGTTGTTAAACAGAAGTGTAATCGAAGTGAAATCACTTGAGGAATCGAATGCCGCAAGCAGAATTCAAATCCGAGCCTCCGTTCGGCAGGAAATCGCAGTTATAGTGAAAAACCTATCTTCTAGCATTCTAACGGCCAGAATCGGACTCTGTTGTTGAACAGAAGTGTATCCGAAGTAAAATGACTAGAGGGATCGAATGCCGCAAGCAGAATTCAAATCCGTGCCTCCGTTCGGCAGGAAATCGCAGTTATAGCTAAAACCTATCTTCAAGCATTCTAACGGCCAGAATCGTACTCTGTTGTTAAACAGAAGTGTAATCGAAGTGAAATGACTTGAGGAATCGAATGCCGCAAGCAGAATTCAAATCCGAGTCTCCGTTCGGCAGGAAATCGCAGTTATAGCTAAAACCTATCTTCCAGCATTCTAACCGCCAGAATCGTACTCTGTTGTTGAACAGAAGTGTATCCGAAGTGAAATGACTAGAGGAATCGAATGCCGCAAGCAGAATTCAAATCCGAGCCTCCGTTCGGCAGGAAATCGCAGTTATAGTGAAAAACCTATCTTCCAGCATTCTAACTGCCAGAATCGTACTCTGTTGTTAAACAGAAGTGTAATCGAAGTGAAATGACTTGAGGAATCGAATGCCGCAAGCAGAATTCAAATCCGAGCCTCCGTTCGGCAGGAAATCGCAGTTATAGTGAAAAACCTATCTTCCAGCATTCTAACTGCCAGAATCGTACTCTGTTGTTAAACAGAAGTGTAATCGAAGTGAAATGACTTGAGGAATCGAATGCCGCAAGCAGAATTCAAATCCGAGCCTCCGTTCGGCAGGAAATCGCAGTTATAGTGAAAAACCTATCTTCCAGCATTCTAACTGCCAGAATCGTACTCTGTTGTTAAACAGAAGTGTAATCGAAGTGAAATGACTTGAGGAATCGAATGCCGCAAGCAGAATTCAAATCCGAGCCTCCGTTCGGCAGGAAATCGCAGTTATAGTGAAAAACCTATCTTCCAGCATTCTAACTGCCAGAATCGTACTCTGTTGTTAAACAGAAGTGTAATCGAAGTGAAATGACTTGAGGAATCGAATGCCGCAAGCAGAATTCAAATCCGAGCCTCCGTTCGGCAGGAAATCGCAGTTATAGCTAAAACCTATCTTCCAGCATTCTAACTGCCAGAATCGTACTCTGTTGTTAAACAGAAGTGTAATCGAAGTGAAATCACTTGAGGAATCGAATGCCGCAAGCAGAATTCAAATCCGAGCCTCCGTTCGGCAGGAAATCGCAGTTATAGTGAAAAACCTATCTTCCAGCATTCTAACTGCCAGAATCGTACTCTGTTGTTGAACAGAAGTGTATCCGAAGTGAAATGACTAGAGGAATCGAATGCCGCAAGCAGAATTCAAATCCGAGCCTCCGTTCGGCAGGAAATCGCAGTTATAGCTAAAACCTATCTTCCAGCATTCTAACCGCCAGAATCGTACTCTGTTGTTGAACAGAAGTGTATCCGAAGTGAAATGACTTGAGGAATCGAATGCCGCAAGCAGAATTCAAATCCGAGCCTCCGTTCGGCAGGAAATCGCAGTTATAGTGAAAAACCTATCTTCCAGCATTCTAACTGCCAGAATCGTACTCTGTTGTTAAACAGAAGTGTAATCGAAGTGAAATGACTTGAGGAATCGAATGCCGCAAGCAGAATTCAAATCCGAGCCTCCGTTCGGCAGGAAATCGCAGTTATAGTGAAAAACCTATCTTCCAGCATTCTAACTGCCAGAATCGTACTCTGTTGTTGAACAGAAGTGTATCCGAAGTAAAATGACTAGAGGGATCGAATGCCGCAAGCAGAATTCAAATCCGTGCCTCCGTTCGGCAGGAAATCGCAGTTATAGCTAAAACCTATCTTCAAGCATTCTAACGGCCAGAATCGTACTCTGTTGTTAAACAGAAGTGTAATCGAAGTGAAATGACTTGAGGAATCGAATGCCGCAAGCAGAATTCAAATCCGAGTCTCCGTTCGGCAGGAAATCGCAGTTATAGCTAAAACCTATCTTCCAGCATTCTAACCGCCAGAATCGTACTCTGTTGTTGAACAGAAGTGTATCCGAAGTGAAATGACTAGAGGAATCGAATGCCGCAAGCAGAATTCAAATCCGAGCCTCCGTTCGGCAGGAAATCGCAGTTATAGTGAAAAACCTATCTTCCAGCATTCTAACTGCCAGAATCGTACTCTGTTGTTAAACAGAAGTGTAATCGAAGTGAAATGACTTGAGGAATCGAATGCCGCAAGCAGAATTCAAATCCGAGCCTCCGTTCGGCAGGAAATCGCAGTTATAGTGAAAAACCTATCTTCCAGCATTCTAACTGCCAGAATCGTACTCTGTTGTTAAACAGAAGTGTAATCGAAGTGAAATGACTTGAGGAATCGAATGCCGCAAGCAGAATTCAAATCCGAGTCTCCGTTCGGCAGGAAATCGCAGTTATAGCTAAAACCTATCTTCCAGCATTCTAACTGCCAGAATCGTACTCTGTTGTTAAACAGAAGTGTAATCGAAGTGAAATGACTTGAGGAATCGAATGCCGCAAGCAGAATTCAAATCCGAGCCTCCGTTCGGCAGGAAATCGCAGTTATAGTGAAAAACCTATCTTCCAGCATTCTAACTGCCAGAATCGTACTCTGTTGTTAAACAGAAGTGTAATCGAAGTGAAATGACTTGAGGAATCGAATGCCGCAAGCAGAATTCAAATCCGAGCCTCCGTTCGGCAGGAAATCGCAGTTATAGTGAAAAACCTATCTTCCAGCATTCTAACTGCCAGAATCGTACTCTGTTGTTAAACAGAAGTGTAATCGAAGTGAAATGACTGGAGGAATCGAATGCCGCAAGCAGAATTCAAATCCGAGCCTCCGTTCGGCAGGAAATCGCAGTTATAGTGAAAAACCTATCTTCTAGCATTCTAACGGCCAGAATCGGACTCTGTTGTTGAACAGAAGTGTATCCGAAGTAAAATGACTAGAGGGATCGAATGCCGCAAGCAGAATTCAAATCCGTGCCTCCGTTCGGCAGGAAATCGCAGTTATAGCTAAAACCTATCTTCTAGCATTCTAACGGCCAGAATCGTACTCTGTTGTTAAACAGAAGTGTAATCGAAGTGAAATGACTTGAGGAATCGAATGCCGCAAGCAGAATTCAAATCCGAGCCTCCGTTCGGCAGGAAATCGCAGTTATAGCTAAAACCTATCTTCCAGCATTCTAACCGCCAGAATCGTACTCTGTTGTTGAACAGAAGTGTATCCGAAGTGAAATGACTAGAGGAATCGAATGCCGCAAGCAGAATTCAAATCCGAGCCTCCGTTCGGCAGGAAATCGCAGTTATAGTGAAAAACCTATCTTCTAGCATTCTAACGGCCAGAATCGGACTCTGTTGTTGAACAGAAGTGTATCCGAAGTAAAATGACTAGAGGAATCGAATGCCGCAAGCAGAATTCAAATCCGTGCCTCCGTTCGGCAGGAAATCGCAGTTATAGCTAAAACCTATCTTCTAGCATTCTAACGGCCAGAATCGTACTCTGTTGTTAAACAGAAGTGTAATCGAAGTGAAATGACTTGAGGAATCGAATGCCGCAAGCAGAATTCAAATCCGAGCCTCCGTTCGGCAGGAAATCGCAGTTATAGCTAAAACCTATCTTCCAGCATTCTAACTGCCAGAATCGTACTCTGTTGTTAAACAGAAGTGTAATCGAAGTGAAATGACTGGAGGAATCGAATGCCGCAAGCAGAATTCAAATCCGAGCCTCCGTTCGGCAGGAAATCGCAGTTATAGTGAAAAACCTATCTTCCAGCATTCTAACTGCCAGAATCGTACTCTGTTGTTAAACAGAAGTGTAATCGAAGTGAAATGACTTGAGGAATCGAATGCCGCAAGCAGAATTCAAATCCGAGCCTCCGTTCGGCAGGAAATCGCAGTTATAGTGAAAAACCTATCTTCCAGCATTCTAACCGCCAGAATCGTACTCTGTTGTTGAACAGAAGTGTATCCGAAGTGAAATGACTAGAGGAATCGAATGCCGCAAGCAGAATTCAAATCCGAGCCTCCGTTCGGCAGGAAATCGCAGTTATAGTGAAAAACCTATCTTCCAGCATTCTAACTGCCAGAATCGTACTCTGTTGTTAAACAGAAGTGTAATCGAAGTGAAATGACTTGATGAATCGAATGCCGCAAGCAGAATTCAAATCCGAGCCTCCGTTCGGCAGGAAATCGCAGTTATAGTGAAAAACCTATCTTCTAGCATTCTAACGGCCAGAATCGGACTCTGTTGTTGAACAGAAGTGTATCCGAAGTAAAATGACTAGAGGGATCGAATGCCGCAAGCAGAATTCAAATCCGTGCCTCCGTTCGGCAGGAAATCGCAGTTATAGCTAAAACCTATCTTCAAGCATTCTAACGGCCAGAATCGTACTCTGTTGTTAAACAGAAGTGTAATCGAAGTGAAATGACTTGAGGAATCGAATGCCGCAAGCAGAATTCAAATCCGAGTCTCCGTTCGGCAGGAAATCGCAGTTATAGCTAAAACCTATCTTCCAGCATTCTAACCGCCAGAATCGTACTCTGTTGTTGAACAGAAGTGTATCCGAAGTGAAATGACTAGAGGAATCGAATGCCGCAAGCAGAATTCAAATCCGAGCCTCCGTTCGGCAGGAAATCGCAGTTATAGTGAAAAACCTATCTTCCAGCATTCTAACTGCCAGAATCGTACTCTGTTGTTAAACAGAAGTGTAATCGAAGTGAAATGACTTGAGGAATCGAATGCCGCAAGCAGAATTCAAATCCGAGCCTCCGTTCGGCAGGAAATCGCAGTTATAGTGAAAAACCTATCTTCCAGCATTCTAACTGCCAGAATCGTACTCTGTTGTTAAACAGAAGTGTAATCGAAGTGAAATGACTTGAGGAATCGAATGCCGCAAGCAGAATTCAAATCCGAGCCTCCGTTCGGCAGGAAATCGCAGTTATAGTGAAAAACCTATCTTCCAGCATTCTAACTGCCAGAATCGTACTCTGTTGTTAAACAGAAGTGTAATCGAAGTGAAATCACTTGAGGAATCGAATGCCGCAAGCAGAATTCAAATCCGAGCCTCCGTTCGGCAGGAAATCGCAGTTATAGTGAAAAACCTATCTTCTAGCATTCTAACGGCCAGAATCGGACTCTGTTGTTGAACAGAAGTGTATCCGAAGTAAAATGACTAGAGGGATCGAATGCCGCAAGCAGAATTCAAATCCGAGCCTCCGTTCGGCAGGAAATCGCAGTTATAGCTAAAACCTATCTTCAAGCATTCTAACGGCCAGAATCGTACTCTGTTGTTAAACAGAAGTGTAATCGAAGTGAAATGACTTGAGGAATCGAATGCCGCAAGCAGAATTCAAATCCGAGTCTCCGTTCGGCAGGAAATCGCAGTTATAGCTAAAACCTATCTTCCAGCATTCTAACCGCCAGAATCGTACTCTGTTGTTGAACAGAAGTGTATCCGAAGTGAAATGACTAGAGGAATCGAATGCCGCAAGCAGAATTCAAATCCGAGCCTCCGTTCGGCAGGAAATCGCAGTTATAGTGAAAAACCTATCTTCCAGCATTCTAACTGCCAGAATCGTACTCTGTTGTTAAACAGAAGTGTAATCGAAGTGAAATGACTTGAGGAATCGAATGCCGCAAGCAGAATTCAAATCCGAGCCTCCGTTCGGCAGGAAATCGCAGTTATAGTGAAAAACCTATCTTCCAGCATTCTAACTGCCAGAATCGTACTCTGTTGTTAAACAGAAGTGTAATCGAAGTGAAATGACTTGAGGAATCGAATGCCGCAAGCAGAATTCAAATCCGAGCCTCCGTTCGGCAGGAAATCGCAGTTATAGTGAAAAACCTATCTTCCAGCATTCTAACTGCCAGAATCGTACTCTGTTGTTAAACAGAAGTGTAATCGAAGTGAAATGACTGGAGGAATCGAATGCCGCAAGCAGAATTCAAATCCGAGCCTCCGTTCGGCAGGAAATCGCAGTTATAGCTAAAACCTATCTTCTAGCATTCTAACGGCCAGAATCGTACTCTGTTGTTAAACAGAAGTGTAATCGAAGTGAAATGACTTGAGGAATCGAATGCCGCAAGCAGAATTCAAATCCGAGCCTCCGTTCGGCAGGAAATCGCAGTTATAGCTAAAACCTATCTTCCAGCATTCTAACCGCCAGAATCGTACTCTGTTGTTGAACAGAAGTGTATCCGAAGTGAAATGACTAGAGGAATCGAATGCCGCAAGCAGAATTCAAATCCGAGCCTCCGTTCGGCAGGAAATCGCAGTTATAGTGAAAAACCTATCTTCTAGCATTCTAACGGCCAGAATCGGACTCTGTTGTTGAACAGAAGTGTATCCGAAGTAAAATGACTAGAGGGATCGAATGCCGCAAGCAGAATTCAAATCCGTGCCTCCGTTTGGCAGGAAATCGCAGTTATAGCTAAAACCTATCTTCTAGCATTCTAACGGCCAGAATCGTACTCTGTTGTTAAACAGAAGTGTAATCGAAGTGAAATGACTTGAGGAATCGAATGCCGCAAGCAGAATTCAAATCCGAGCCTCCGTTCGGCAGGAAATCGCAGTTATAGTGAAAAACCTATCTTCCAGCATTCTAACTGCCAGAATCGTACTCTGTTGTTAAACAGAAGTGTAATCGAAGTGAAATCACTTGAGGAATCGAATGCCGCAAGCAGAATTCAAATCCGAGCCTCCGTTCGGCAGGAAATCGCAGTTATAGTGAAAAACCTATCTTCTAGCATTCTAACGGCCAGAATCGGACTCTGTTGTTGAACAGAAGTGTATCCGAAGTAAAATGACTAGAGGGATCGAATGCCGCAAGCAGAATTCAAATCCGTGCCTCCGTTCGGCAGGAAATCGCAGTTATAGCTAAAACCTATCTTCAAGCATTCTAACGGCCAGAATCGTACTCTGTTGTTAAACAGAAGTGTAATCGAAGTGAAATGACTTGAGGAATCGAATGCCGCAAGCAGAATTCAAATCCGAGTCTCCGTTCGGCAGGAAATCGCAGTTATAGCTAAAACCTATCTTCCAGCATTCTAACCGCCAGAATCGTACTCTGTTGTTGAACAGAAGTGTATCCGAAGTGAAATGACTAGAGGAATCGAATGCCGCAAGCAGAATTCAAATCCGAGCCTCCGTTCGGCAGGAAATCGCAGTTATAGTGAAAAACCTATCTTCCAGCATTCTAACTGCCAGAATCGTACTCTGTTGTTAAACAGAAGTGTAATCGAAGTGAAATGACTTGAGGAATCGAATGCCGCAAGCAGAATTCAAATCCGAGCCTCCGTTCGGCAGGAAATCGCAGTTATAGTGAAAAACCTATCTTCCAGCATTCTAACTGCCAGAATCGTACTCTGTTGTTAAACAGAAGTGTAATCGAAGTGAAATGACTTGAGGAATCGAATGCCGCAAGCAGAATTCAAATCCGAGCCTCCGTTCGGCAGGAAATCGCAGTTATAGTGAAAAACCTATCTTCCAGCATTCTAACTGCCAGAATCGTACTCTGTTGTTAAACAGAAGTGTAATCGAAGTGAAATGACTTGAGGAATCGAATGCCGCAAGCAGAATTCAAATCCGAGCCTCCGTTCGGCAGGAAATCGCAGTTATAGTGAAAAACCTATCTTCCAGCATTCTAACTGCCAGAATCGTACTCTGTTGTTAAACAGAAGTGTAATCGAAGTGAAATGACTGGAGGAATCGAATGCCGCAAGCAGAATTCAAATCCGAGCCTCCGTTCGGCAGGAAATCGCAGTTATAGCTAAAACCTATCTTCTAGCATTCTAACGGCCAGAATCGTACTCTGTTGTTAAACAGAAGTGTAATCGAAGTGAAATGACTTGAGGAATCGAATGCCGCAAGCAGAATTCAAATCCGAGCCTCCGTTCGGCAGGAAATCGCAGTTATAGCTAAAACCTATCTTCCAGCATTCTAACCGCCAGAATCGTACTCTGTTGTTGAACAGAAGTGTATCCGAAGTGAAATGACTAGAGGAATCGAATGCCGCAAGCAGAATTCAAATCCGAGCCTCCGTTCGGCAGGAAATCGCAGTTATAGTGAAAAACCTATCTTCTAGCATTCTAACGGCCAGAATCGGACTCTGTTGTTGAACAGAAGTGTATCCGAAGTAAAATGACTAGAGGGATCGAATGCCGCAAGCAGAATTCAAATCCGTGCTTCTGTTACGTCCCAGGGACTTCACCCTATTTTTTTTCCCCCCTCCATATTTAATAATATTAAAATTTCGTTCCTACAAACTAGTTTCAATCAACTCACAAGCCTTCAAAACGTTGATTGAACCTATAAATTAATAACATTATTTTTTCATATTTATTAAAAATGCGTTCCTACAAAATAGTTTCAGTCAACTCACAAGCCTTCAAAACGATGATTGAACCTATAAATTAATAACATTATTTTTTCATATTTATTAAAAATACGTTCCTACAAAATAGTTTCAGTCAACTCACAAGCCTTCGAAATGTTGATTGAACTTATAAATTAATAACATTATTTTTTCATATTTATTAAAAATACGTACCTACAACTTAGTTTCAATCAACTCGCAAGCCTTCGAAACGATGATTGAACCTATAAATTAATAACATTATTTTTTTATATTTATTAAAAATACGTTCCTACAAAATAGTTTCAATCAACTCACAAGCCTTCAAAACGTTGATTGAACCTATAAATTAATAACATTATTTTTTCATATTTATTAAAAATACGTTCCTACAAAATAGTTTCAATCAACTCACAAGCCTTCAAAACGTTGATTGAACCTATAAATTAATAACATTATTTTTTCATAGTTATTAAAAATGCGTTCCTACAAAATAGTTTCAGTCAACTCACAAGCCTTCAAAACGTTGATTGAACCTATAAATTAATAACATTATTTTTTCATATTTATTAAAAATACGTTCCTACAAAATAGTTTTAGTCAACTCACAAGCCTTCGAAATGTTGATTGAACTTATAAATTAATAACATTATTTTTTCATATTTATTAAAAATACGTACCTACAACTTAGTTTCAATCAACTCGCAAGCCTTCGAAACGATGATTAAACCTATCAAATAAAAACATTATTTTTTTTACTATATAAAAATATTAAAAATATCTATTTAAAAACCGGTCCCAATCGACTTAAAATGCCCGAAAACATCGATAGGACCTAAGATTAAAATACTTACTTTTCGAACTTACCTTATGGAAATCAATGTCCATGCACTCTCCGGCTAATTCAAGGAAAAACCTGAAAAAATGAGAAAAATGTTAACTAATTATTATTAATAATAAATATTATGTAAATATATTTTTACAACTACACTTACTATTGTACATACGAAAGCGCAAATATCTAGTCCATAAGTTCCGTCAATACCTAGAAAATAAGTTATTTATTAAGTAATATTGTTGTGTAAATGGTTAAACAATTTATTATAATAAACTATGTATATACGTGCAGGAGATACCAGAACCAGATTCAAAAATGCCGCGTTCAAAAGAGTAGCACTGGAGCCAGTATCAATTTCTGCCACCAGATGGCGAGCCGCGCTGGGGGCTCTCTCGATACTTGTAATAAAACCCGCTCTTCTTATAAAGGGCTCCTCCAGCCGTATTCTGAAGTCTTGACTGCCAGTCGTAGTGGACTGGTCTCCAGTTCACTGCTACTCTCCAGTCAACGGCTCACCGTGGTTCTGGTTCCCCGGCCGAGGTATACGTTGAACGTAACTCTCGTCGGTGAATTTTTAACCTTCCCTTCCTTACTGAGGCGCAATTCCTGCACCGCCGGTATTCCTTCCTACTGAGGTGCAGCCTCGACGTTGGCACCTTCGGTCTCTCTTCCTTCCTTACTGAGGCGCAATGATGCACCGCCGGTATCCCTTCCTTACTGAGGCGCAATACTGCACCGCCGGTATCCCTTCCTCACTGAGGCGCAATACTGCACCGTCGGTATCCTTTCCTTACTGAGGCGCAATACTGCACCGCCGGTATACTCCTTCCTTACTGAGGTGCAGCTTCGACGTTGGCACCTTCGGTACTCACTCCCTGATCTCTACGCGTCGTTTCATTTCGTATACTCCTATATTTAGATGCCGGTCTCAATGGATTCTTCTCTTCATAAATTCAATATACAGCGTTACTTCATTTCTTACACCGCGTTCAAGTAAGCTCACACGTATCTCCGTGAGGTATCCTGTTCCTAATGAGCCATTTCTTGCTGTCCATACTGTTCCTCCTTACCGTCTACCCCGGAAATGACGTTAATTTATGTTTTGCCTATCTATTAATTTTTGCATACCTGTGCTTTATCCTAGCTCGTTTCGCCCTGCCCAAACGGGACGCGCATAGAAATTAGTTCCCTAAAAACGCTGCTATGAAATCTTTTATATACTCTTCCAACCCGCTACGCCCTACCGCTCAACTACGCAATTCATTAATAATATTTAATTCGTTTTTATTTTCTTCAAATCGAGTCACGGTCGTATTAAAAATCGCTATATTAAAGTCGCACTATCTAAGTCTAATAGGCAGTTCACTCGCGACAATTTTAGAACAAGTATTCCCCCCAGACGTAACACTTCCGTTCGGCAGGAAATCGCAGTTATAGCTAAAACCTATCTTCTAGCATTCTAACGGCCAGAATCGTACTCTGTTGTTAAACAGAAGTGTAATCGAAGTGAAATGACTGGAGGAATCGAATGCCGCAAGCAGAATTCAAATCCGAGCCTCCGTTCGGCAGGAAATCGCAGTTATAGTGAAAAACCTATCTTCTAGCATTCTAACGGCCAGAATCGGACTCTGTTGTTGAACAGAAGTGTATCCGAAGTAAAATGACTAGAGGGATCGAATGCCGCAAGCAGAATTCAAATCCGTGCCTCCGTTCGGCAGGAAATCGCAGTTATAGCTAAAACCTATCTTCTAGCATTCTAACGGCCAGAATCGTACTCTGTTGTTAAACAGAAGTGTAATCGAAGTGAAATGACTTGAGGAATCGAATGCCGCAAGCAGAATTCAAATCCGAGCCTCCGTTCGGCAGGAAATCGCAGTTATAGTGAAAAACCTATCTTCCAGCATTCTAACTGCCAGAATCGTACTCTGTTGTTAAACAGAAGTGTAATCGAAGTGAAATCACTTGAGGAATCGAATGCCGCAAGCAGAATTCAAATCCGAGCCTCCGTTCGGCAGGAAATCGCAGTTATAGTGAAAAACCTATCTTCTAGCATTCTAACGGCCAGAATCGGACTCTGTTGTTGAACAGAAGTGTATCCGAAGTAAAATGACTAGAGGAATCGAATGCCGCAAGCAGAATTCAAATCCGTGCCTCCGTTCGGCAGGAAATCGCAGTTATAGCTAAAACCTATCTTCAAGCATTCTAACGGCCAGAATCGTACTCTGTTGTTAAACAGAAGTGTAATCGAAGTGAAATGACTTGAGGAATCGAATGCCGCAAGCAGAATTCAAATCCGAGTCTCCGTTCGGCAGGAAATCGCAGTTATAGCTAAAACCTATCTTCCAGCATTCTAACCGCCAGAATCGTACTCTGTTGTTGAACAGAAGTGTATCCGAAGTGAAATGACTAGAGGAATCGAATGCCGCAAGCAGAATTCAAATCCGAGCCTCCGTTCGGCAGGAAATCGCAGTTATAGTGAAAAACCTATCTTCCAGCATTCTAACTGCCAGAATCGTACTCTGTTGTTAAACAGAAGTGTAATCGAAGTGAAATGACTTGAGGAATCGAATGCCGCAAGCAGAATTCAAATCCGAGCCTCCGTTCGGCAGGAAATCGCAGTTATAGTGAAAAACCTATCTTCCAGCATTCTAACTGCCAGAATCGTACTCTGTTGTTAAACAGAAGTGTAATCGAAGTGAAATGACTTGAGGAATCGAATGCCGCAAGCAGAATTCAAATCCGAGCCTCCGTTCGGCAGGAAATCGCAGTTATAGTGAAAAACCTATCTTCCAGCATTCTAACTGCCAGAATCGTACTCTGTTGTTAAACAGAAGTGTAATCGAAGTGAAATGACTTGAGGAATCGAATGCCGCAAGCAGAATTCAAATCCGAGCCTCCGTTCGGCAGGAAATCGCAGTTATAGTGAAAAACCTATCTTCCAGCATTCTAACTGCCAGAATCGTACTCTGTTGTTAAACAGAAGTGTAATCGAAGTGAAATGACTTGAGGTATCGAATGCCGCAAGCAGAATTGAAATCCGAGCCTCCGTTCGGCAGGAAATCGCAGTTATAGTGAAAAACCTATCTTCCAGCATTCTAACTGCCAGAATCGTACTCTGTTGTTAAACAGAAGTGTAATCGAAGTGAAATGACTGGAGGAATCGAATGCCGCAAGCAGAATTCAAATCCGAGCCTCCGTTCGGCAGGAAATCGCAGTTATAGTGAAAAACCTATCTTCTAGCATTCTAACGGCCAGAATCGGACTCTGTTGTTGAACAGAAGTGTATCCGAAGTAAAATGACTAGAGGGATCGAATGCCGCAAGCAGAATTCAAATCCGTGCTTCCGTTCGGCAGGAAATCGCAGTTATAGTGAAAAACCTATCTTCTAGCATTCTAACGGCCAGAATCGGACTCTGTTGTTGAACAGAAGTGTATCCGAAGTAAAATGACTAGAGGGATCGAATGCCGCAAGCAGAATTCAAATCCGTGCTTCCGTTCGGCAGGAAATCGCAGTTATAGCTAAAACCTATCTTCTAGCATTCTAACGGCCAGAATCGTACTCTGTTGTTAAACAGAAGTGTAATCGAAGTGAAATGACTTGAGGAATCGAATGCCGCAAGCAGAATTCAAATCCGAGCCTCCGTTCGGCAGAAAATCGCAGTTATAGCTAAAACCTATCTTCCAGCATTCTAACTGCCAGAATCGTACTCTGTTGTTAAACAGAAGTGTAATCGAAGTGAAATGACTTGAGGAATCGAATGCCGCAAGCAGAATTAAAATCCGAGCCTCCGTTCGGCAGGAAATCGCAGTTATAGTGAAAAACCTATCTTCCAGCATTCTAACTGCCAGAATCGTACTCTGTTGTTAAACAGAAGTGTAATCGAAGTGAAATGACTGGAGGAATCGAATGCCGCAAGCAGAATTCAAATCCGAGCCTCCGTTCGGCAGGAAATCGCAGTTATAGTGAAAAACCTATCTTCCAGCATTCTAACTGCCAGAATCGTACTCTGTTGTTAAACAGAAGTGTAATCGAAGTGAAATGACTTGAGGAATCGAATGCCGCAAGCAGAATTCAAATCCGAGCCTCCGTTCGGCAGGAAATCGCAGTTATAGTGAAAAACCTATCTTCCAGCATTCTAACTGCCAGAATCGTACTCTGTTGTTAAACAGAAGTGTAATCGAAGTGAAATGACTTGAGGAATCGAATGCCGCAAGCAGAATTCAAATCCGAGCCTCCGTTCGGCAGGAAATCGCAGTTATAGTGAAAAACCTATCTTCCAGCATTCTAACTGCCAGAATCGTACTCTGTTGTTAAACAGAAGTGTAATCGAAGTGAAATGACTTGAGGAATCGAATGCCGCAAGCAGAATTCAAATCCGAGCCTCCGTTCGGCAGGAAATCGCAGTTATAGTGAAAAACCTATCTTCCAGCATTCTAACTGCCAGAATCGTACTCTGTTGTTAAACAGAAGTGTAATCGAAGTGAAATGACTTGAGGAATCGAATGCCGCAAGCAGAATTCAAATCCGAGCCTCCGTTCGGCAGGAAATCGCAGTTATAGTGAAAAACCTATCTTCCAGCATTCTAACTGCCAGAATCGTACTCTGTTGTTAAACAGAAGTGTAATCGAAGTGAAATGACTTGAGGAATCGAATGCCGCAAGCAGAATTCAAATCCGAGCCTCCGTTCGGCAGGAAATCGCAGTTATAGTGAAAAACCTATCTTCCAGCATTCTAACTGCCAGAATCGTACTCTGTTGTTAAACAGAAGTGTATCCGAAGTAAAATGACTAGAGGGATCGAATGCCGCAAGCAGAATTCAAATCCGTGCCTCCGTTCGGCAGGAAATCGCAGTTATAGCTAAAACCTATCTTCTAGCATTCTAACGGCCAGAATCGTACTCTGTTGTTAAACAGAAGTGTAATCGAAGTGAAATGACTTGAGGAATCGAATGCCGCAAGCAGAATTCAAATCCGAGCCTCCGTTCGGCAGGAAATCGCAGTTATAGCTAAAACCTATCTTCCAGCATTCTAACCGCCAGAATCGTACTCTGTTGTTGAACAGAAGTGTATCCGAAGTGAAATGACTAGAGGAATCGAATGCCGCAAGCAGAATTCAAATCCGAGCCTCCGTTCGGCAGGAAATCGCAGTTATAGTGAAAAACCTATCTTCTAGCATTCTAACGGCCAGAATCGGAATCTGTTGTTGAACAGAAGTGTATCCGAAGTAAAATGACTAGAGGGATCGAATGCCGCAAGCAGAATTCAAATCCGTGCTTCCGTTCGGCAGGAAATCGCAGTTATAGCTAAAACCTATCTTCTAGCATTCTAACGGCCAGAATCGTACTCTGTTGTTAAACAGAAGTGTAATCGAAGTGAAATGACTTGAGGAATCGAATGCCGCAAGCAGAATTCAAATCCGAGCCTCCGTTCGGCAGGAAATCGCAGTTATAGCTAAAACCTATCTTCCAGCATTCTAACTGCCAGAATCGTACTCTGTTGTTAAACAGAAGTGTAATCGAAGTGAAATGACTTGAGGAATCGAATGCCGCAAGCAGAATTAAAATCCGAGCCTCCGTTCGGCAGGAAATCGCAGTTATAGTGAAAAACCTATCTTCCAGCATTCTAACTGCCAGAATCGTACTCTGTTGTTAAACAGAAGTGTAATCGAAGTGAAATGACTGGAGGAATCGAATGCCGCAAGCAGAATTCAAATCCGAGCCTCCGTTCGGCAGGAAATCGCAGTTATAGTGAAAAACCTATCTTCCAGCATTCTAACTGCCAGAATCGTACTCTGTTGTTAAACAGAAGTGTAATCGAAGTGAAATCACTTGAGGAATCGAATGCCGCAAGCAGAATTCAAATCCGAGCCTCCGTTCGGCAGGAAATCGCAGTTATAGTGAAAAACCTATCTTCTAGCATTCTAACGGCCAGAATCGGACTCTGTTGTTGAACAGAAGTGTATCCGAAGTAAAATGACTAGAGGGATCGAATGCCGCAAGCAGAATTCAAATCCGTGCCTCCGTTCGGCAGGAAATCGCAGTTATAGCTAAAACCTATTTTCAAGCATTCTAACGGCCAGAATCGTACTCTGTTGTTAAACAGAAGTGTAATCGAAGTGAAATGACTTGAGGAATCGAATGCCGCAAGCAGAATTCAAATCCGAGCCTCCGTTCGGCAGGAAATCGCAGTTATAGCTAAAACCTATCTTCCAGCATTCTAACTGCCAGAATCGTACTCTGTTGTTAAACAGAAGTGTAATCGAAGTGAAATGACTTGAGGAATCGAATGCCGCAAGCAGAATTAAAATCCGAGCCTCCGTTCGGCAGGAAATCGCAGTTATAGTGAAAAACCTATCTTCCAGCATTCTAACTGCCAGAATCGTACTCTGTTGTTAAACAGAAGTGTAATCAAAGTGAAATGACTGGAGGAATCGAATGCCGCAAGCAGAATTCAAATCCGAGCCTCCGTTCGGCAGGAAATCGCAGTTATAGTGAAAAACCTATCTTCCAGCATTCTAACTGCCAGAATCGTACTCTGTTGTTAAACAGAAGTGTAATCGAAGTGAAATCACTTGAGGAATCGAATGCCGCAAGCAGAATTCAAATCCGAGCCTCCGTTCGGCAGGAAATCGCAGTTATAGTGAAAAACCTATCTTCTAGCATTCTAACGGCCAGAATCGGACTCTGTTGTTGAACAGAAGTGTATCCGAAGTAAAATGACTAGAGGGATCGAATGCCGCAAGCAGAATTCAAATCCGTGCCTCCGTTCGGCAGGAAATCGCAGTTATAGCTAAAACCTATCTTCAAGCATTCTAACGGCCAGAATCGTACTCTGTTGTTAAACAGAAGTGTAATCGAAGTAAAATGACTTGAGGAATCGAATGCCGCAAGCAGAATTCAAATCCGAGTCTCCGTTCGGCAGGAAATCGCAGTTATAGCTAAAACCTATCTTCCAGCATTCTAACCGCCAGAATCGTACTCTGTTGTTGAACAGAAGTGTATCCGAAGTGAAATGACTAGAGGAATCGAATGCCGCAAGCAGAATTCAAATCCGAGCCTCCGTTCGGCAGGAAATCGCAGTTATAGTGAAAAACCTATCTTCCAGCATTCTAACTGCCAGAATCGTACTCTGTTGTTAAACAGAAGTGTAATCGAAGTGAAATGACTTGAGGAATCGAATGCCGCAAGCAGAATTCAAATCCGAGCCTCCGTTCGGCAGGAAATCGCAGTTATAGTGAAAAACCTATCTTCCAGCATTCTAACTGCCAGAATCGTACTCTGTTGTTAAACAGAAGTGTAATCGAAGTGAAATGACTTGAGGAATCGAATGCCGCAAGCAGAATTCAAATCCGAGCCTCCGTTCGGCAGGAAATCGCAGTTATAGTGAAAAACCTATCTTCCAGCATTCTAACTGCCAGAATCGTACTCTGTTGTTAAACAGAAGTGTAATCGAAGTGAAATGACTTGAGGAATCGAATGCCGCAAGCAGAATTCAAATCCGAGCCTCCGTTCGGCAGGAAATCGCAGTTATAGTGAAAAACCTATCTTCCAGCATTCTAACTGCCAGAATCGTACTCTGTTGTTAAACAGAAGTGTAATCGAAGTGAAATGACTTGAGGAATCGAATGCCGCAAGCAGAATTCAAATCCGAGCCTCCGTTCGGCAGGAAATCGCAGTTATAGCTAAAACCTATCTTCAAGCATTCTAACGGCCAGAATCGTACTCTGTTGTTAAACAGAAGTGTAATCGAAGTGAAATGACTTGAGGAATCGAATGCCGCAAGCAGAATTCAAATCCGAGTCTCCGTTCGGCAGGAAATCGCAGTTATAGCTAAAACCTATCTTCCAGCATTCTAACCGCCAGAATCGTACTCTGTTGTTGAACAGAAGTGTATCCGAAGTGAAATGACTAGAGGAATCGAATGCCGCAAGCAGAATTCAAATCCGAGCCTCCGTTCGGCAGGAAATCGCAGTTATAGTGAAAAACCTATCTTCCAGCATTCTAACTGCCAGAATCGTACTCTGTTGTTAAACAGAAGTGTAATCGAAGTGAAATGACTTGAGGAATCGAATGCCGCAAGCAGAATTCAAATCCGAGCCTCCGTTCGGCAGGAAATCGCAGTTATAGTGAAAAACCTATCTTCCAGCATTCTAACTGCCAGAATCGTACTCTGTTGTTAAACAGAAGTGTAATCGAAGTGAAATGACTTGAGGAATCGAATGCCGCAAGCAGAATTCAAATCCGAGCCTCCGTTCGGCAGGAAATCGCAGTTATAGTGAAAAACCTATCTTCCAGCATTCTAACTGCCAGAATCGTACTCTGTTGTTAAACAGAAGTGTAATCGAAGTGAAATGACTTGAGGAATCGAATGCCGCAAGCAGAATTCAAATCCGAGCCTCCGTTCGGCAGGAAATCGCAGTTATAGTGAAAAACCTATCTTCCAGCATTCTAACTGCCAGAATCGTACTCTGTTGTTAAACAGAAGTGTAATCGAAGTGAAATGACTTAAGGAATCGAATGCCGCAAGCAGAATTCAAATCCGAGCCTCCGTTCGGCAGGAAATCGCAGTTATAGTGAAAAACCTATCTTCCAGCATTCTAACTGCCAGAATCGTACTCTGTTGTTAAACAGAAGTGTAATCGAAGTGAAATGACTGGAGGAATCGAATGCCGCAAGCAGAATTCAAATCCGAGCCTCCGTTCGGCAGGAAATCGCAGTTATAGTGAAAAACCTATCTTCTAGCATTCTAACGGCCAGAATCGGACTCTGTTGTTGAACAGAAGTGTATCCGAAGTAAACTGACTAGAGGGATCGAATGCCGCAAGCAGAATTCAAATCCGTGCCTCCGTTCGGCAGGAAATCGCAGTTATAGCTAAAACCTATCTTCTAGCATTCTAACGGCCAGAATCGTACTCTGTTGTTAAACAGAAGTGTAATCGAAGTGAAATGACTTGAGGAATCGAATGCCGCAAGCAGAATTCAAATCCGAGCCTCCGTTCGGCAGGAAATCGCAGTTATAGTGAAAAACCTATCTTCCAGCATTCTAACTGCCAGAATCGTACTCTGTTGTTAAACAGAAGTGTAATCGAAGTGAAATGACTTGAGGTATCGAATGCCGCAAGCAGAATTCAAATCCGAGCCTCCGTTCGGCAGGAAATCGCAGTTATAGTGAAAAACCTATCTTCCAGCATTCTAACTGCCAGAATCGTACTCTGTTGTTAAACAGAAGTGTAATCGAAGTGAAATGACTGGAGGAATCGAATGCCGCAAGCAGAATTCAAATCCGAGCCTCCGTTCGGCAGGAAATCGCAGTTATAGTGAAAAACCTATCTTCTAGCATTCTAACGGCCAGAATCGGACTCTGTTGTTGAACAGAAGTGTATCCGAAGTAAAATGACTAGAGGGATCGAATGCCGCAAGCAGAATTCAAATCCGTGCTTCCGTTCGGCAGGAAATCGCAGTTATAGTGAAAAACCTATCTTCTAGCATTCTAACGGCCAGAATCGGACTCTGTTGTTGAACAGAAGTGTATCCGAAGTAAAATGACTAGAGGGATCGAATGCCGCAAGCAGAATTCAAATCCGTGCTTCCGTTCGGCAGGAAATCGCAGTTATAGCTAAAACCTATCTTCTAGCATTCTAACGGCCAGAATCGTACTCTGTTGTTAAACAGAAGTGTAATCGAAGTGAAATGACTTGAGGAATCGAATGCCGCAAGCAGAATTCAAATCCGAGCCTCCGTTCGGCAGGAAATCGCAGTTATAGCTAAAACCTATCTTCCAGCATTCTAACTGCCAGAATCGTACTCTGTTGTTAAACAGAAGTGTAATCGAAGTGAAATGACTTGAGGAATCGAATGCCGCAAGCAGAATTAAAATCCGAGCCTCCGTTCGGCAGGAAATCGCAGTTATAGTGAAAAACCTATCTTCCAGCATTCTAACTGCCAGAATCGTACTCTGTTGTTAAACAGAAGTGTAATCGAAGTGAAATGACTGGAGGAATCGAATGAAGCAAGCAGAATTCAAATCCGAGCCTCCGTTCGGCAGGAAATCGCAGTTATAGTGAAAAACCTATCTTCCAGCATTCTAACTGCCAGAATCGTACTCTGTTGTTAAACAGAAGTGTAATCGAAGTGAAATGACTTGAGGAATCGAATGCCGCAAGCAGAATTCAAATCCGAGCCTCCGTTCGGCAGGAAATCGCAGTTATAGTGAAAAACCTATCTTCCAGCATTCTAACTGCCAGAATCGTACTCTGTTGTTAAACAGAAGTGTAATCGAAGTGAAATGACTTGAGGAATCGAATGCCGCAAGCAGAATTCAAATCCGAGCCTCCGTTCGGCAGGAAATCGCAGTTATAGCTAAAACCTATCTTCCAGCATTCTAACTGCCAGAATCGTACTCTGTTGTTAAACAGAAGTGTAATCGAAGTGAAATCACTTGAGGAATCGAATGCCGCAAGCAGAATTCAAATCCGAGCCTCCGTTCGGCAGGAAATCGCAGTTATAGTGAAAAACCTATCTTCCAGCATTCTAACTGCCAGAATCGTACTCTGTTGTTAAACAGAAGTGTAATCGAAGTGAAATGACTTGAGGAATCGAATGCCGCAAGCAGAATTCAAATCCGAGCCTCCGTTCGGCAGGAAATCGCAGTTATAGCTAAAACCTATCTTCCAGCATTCTAACTGCCAGAATCGTACTCTGTTGTTAAACAGAAGTGTAATCGAAGTGAAATCACTTGAGGAATCGAATGCCGCAAGCAGAATTCAAATCCGAGCCTCCGTTCGGCAGGAAATCGCAGTTATAGTGAAAAACCTATCTTCCAGCATTCTAACTGCCAGAATCGTACTCTGTTGTTAAACAGAAGTGTAATCGAAGTGAAATGACTTGAGGAATCGAATGCCGCAAGCAGAATTCAAATCCGAGCCTCCGTTCGGCAGGAAATCGCAGTTATAGTGAAAAACCTATCTTCCAGCATTCTAACTGCCAGAATCGTACTCTGTTGTTAAACAGAAGTGTAATCGAAGTGAAATGACTTGAGGAATCGAATGCCGCAAGCAGAATTCAAATCCGAGCCTCCGTTCGGCAGGAAATCGCAGTTATAGTGAAAAACCTATCTTCCAGCATTCTAACTGCCAGAATCGTACTCTGTTGTTAAACAGAAGTGTAATCGAAGTGAAATGACTTGAGGAATCGAATGCCGCAAGCAGAATTCAAATCCGAGCCTCCGTTCGGCAGGAAATCGCAGTTATAGTGAAAAACCTATCTTCCAGCATTCTAACTGCCAGAATCGTACTCTGTTGTTAAACAGAAGTGTAATCGAAGTGAAATGACTTAAGGAATCGAATGCCGCAAGCAGAATTCAAATCCGAGCCTCCGTTCGGCAGGAAATCGCAGTTATAGTGAAAAACCTATCTTCCAGCATTCTAACTGCCAGAATCGTACTCTGTTGTTAAACAGAAGTGTAATCGAAGTGAAATGACTGGAGGAATCGAATGCCGCAAGCAGAATTCAAATCCGAGCCTCCGTTCGGCAGGAAATCGCAGTTATAGTGAAAAACCTATCTTCTAGCATTCTAACGGCCAGAATCGGACTCTGTTGTTGAACAGAAGTGTATCCGAAGTAAAATGACTAGAGGGATCGAATGCCGCAAGCAGAATTCAAATCCGTGCCTCCGTTCGGCAGGAAATCGCAGTTATAGCTAAAACCTATCTTCCAGCATTCTAACGGCCAGAATCGTACTCTGTTGTTAAACAGAAGTGTAATCGAAGTGAAATGACTTGAGGAATCGAATGCCGCAAGCAGAATTCAAATCCGAGCCTCCGTTCGGCAGGAAATCGCAGTTATAGTGAAAAACCTATCTTCCAGCATTCTAACTGCCAGAATCGTACTCTGTTGTTAAACAGAAGTGTAATCGAAGTGAAATGACTTGAGGTATCGAATGCCGCAAGCAGAATTCAAATCCGAGCCTCCGTTCGGCAGGAAATCGCAGTTATAGTGAAAAACCTATCTTCCAGCATTCTAACTGCCAGAATCGTACTCTGTTGTTAAACAGAAGTGTAATCGAAGTGAAATGACTGGAGGAATCGAATGCCGCAAGCAGAATTCAAATCCGAGCCTCCGTTCGGCAGGAAATCGCAGTTATAGTGAAAAACCTATCTTCTAGCATTCTAACGGCCAGAATCGGACTCTGTTGTTGAACAGAAGTGTATCCGAAGTAAAATGACTAGAGGGATCGAATGCCGCAAGCAGAATTCAAATCCGTGCTTCCGTTCGGCAGGAAATCGCAGTTATAGTGAAAAACCTATCTTCTAGCATTCTAACGGCCAGAATCGGACTCTGTTGTTGAACAGAAGTGTATCCGAAGTAAAATGACTAGAGGGATCGAATGCCGCAAGCAGAATTCAAATCCGTGCTTCCGTTCGGCAGGAAATCGCAGTTATAGCTAAAACCTATCTTCTAGCATTCTAACGGCCAGAATCGTACTCTGTTGTTAAACAGAAGTGTAATCGAAGTGAAATGACTTGAGGAATCGAATGCCGCAAGCAGAATTCAAATCCGAGCCTCCGTTCGGCAGGAAATCGCAGTTATAGCTAAAACCTATCTTCCAGCATTCTAACTGCCAGAATCGTACTCTGTTGTTAAACAGAAGTGTAATCGAAGTGAAATGACTTGAGGAATCGAATGCCGCAAGCAGAATTAAAATCCGAGCCTCCGTTCGGCAGGAAATCGCAGTTATAGTGAAAAACCTATCTTCCAGCATTCTAACTGCCAGAATCGTACTCTGTTGTTAAACAGAAGTGTAATCGAAGTGAAATGACTGGAGGAATCGAATGCAGCAAGCAGAATTCAAATCCGAGCCTCCGTTCGGCAGGAAATCGCAGTTATAGTGAAAAACCTATCTTCCAGCATTCTAACTGCCAGAATCGTACTCTGTTGTTAAACAGAAGTGTAATCGAAGTGAAATGACTTGAGGAATCGAATGCCGCAAGCAGAATTCAAATCCGAGCCTCCGTTCGGCAGGAAATCGCAGTTATAGTGAAAAACCTATCTTCCAGCATTCTAACTGCCAGAATCGTACTCTGTTGTTAAACAGAAGTGTAATCGAAGTGAAATGACTTGAGGAATCGAATGCCGCAAGCAGAATTCAAATCCGAGCCTCCGTTCGGCAGGAAATCGCAGTTATAGCTAAAACCTATCTTCCAGCATTCTAACTGCCAGAATCGTACTCTGTTGTTAAACAGAAGTGTAATCGAAGTGAAATCACTTGAGGAATCGAATGCCGCAAGCAGAATTCAAATCCGAGCCTCCGTTCGGCAGGAAATCGCAGTTATAGTGAAAAACCTATCTTCCAGCATTCTAACTGCCAGAATCGTACTCTGTTGTTAAACAGAAGTGTAATCGAAGTGAAATGACTTGAGGAATCGAATGCCGCAAGCAGAATTCAAATCCGAGCCTCCGTTCGGCAGGAAATCGCAGTTATAGCTAAAACCTATCTTCCAGCATTCTAACTGCCAGAATCGTACTCTGTTGTTAAACAGAAGTGTAATCGAAGTGAAATCACTTGAGGAATCGAATGCCGCAAGCAGAATTCAAATCCGAGCCTCCGTTCGGCAGGAAATCGCAGTTATAGTGAAAAACCTATCTTCCAGCATTCTAACTGCCAGAATCGTACTCTGTTGTTAAACAGAAGTGTAATCGAAGTGAAATGACTTGAGGAATCGAATGCCGCAAGCAGAATTCAAATCCGAGCCTCCGTTCGGCAGGAAATCGCAGTTATAGTGAAAAACCTATCTTCCAGCATTCTAACTGCCAGAATCGTACTCTGTTGTTAAACAGAAGTGTAATCGAAGTGAAATGACTTAAGGAATCGAATGCCGCAAGCAGAATTCAAATCCGAGCCTCCGTTCGGCAGGAAATCGCAGTTATAGTGAAAAACCTATCTTCCAGCATTCTAACTGCCAGAATCGTACTCTGTTGTTAAACAGAAGTGTAATCGAAGTGAAATCACTTGAGGAATCGAATGCCGCAAGCAGAATTCAAATCCGAGCCTCCGTTCGGCAGGAAATCGCAGTTATAGTGAAAAACCTATCTTCCAGCATTCTAACTGCCAGAATCGTACTCTGTTGTTAAACAGAAGTGTAATCGAAGTGAAATGACTTGAGGAATCGAATGCCGCAAGCAGAATTCAAATCCGAGCCTCCGTTCGGCAGGAAATCGCAGTTATAGTGAAAAACCTATCTTCCAGCATTCTAACTGCCAGAATCGTACTCTGTTGTTAAACAGAAGTGTAATCGAAGTGAAATGACTTGAGGAATCGAATGCCGCAAGCAGAATTCAAATCCGAGCCTCCGTTCGGCAGGAAATCGCAGTTATAGTGAAAAACCTATCTTCCAGCATTCTAACTGCCAGAATCGTACTCTGTTGTTAAACAGAAGTGTAATCGAAGTGAAATGACTTGAGGAATCGAATGCCGCAAGCAGAATTCAAATCCGAGCCTCCGTTCGGCAGGAAATCGCAGTTATAGCTAAAACCTATCTTCCAGCATTCTAACTGCCAGAATCGTACTCTGTTGTTAAACAGAAGTGTAATCGAAGTGAAATGACTTGAGGAATCGAATGCCGCAAGCAGAATTAAAATCCGAGCCTCCGTTCGGCAGGAAATCGCAGTTATAGTGAAAAACCTATCTTCCAGCATTCTAACTGCCAGAATCGTACTCTGTTGTTAAACAGAAGTGTAATCGAAGTGAAATGACTGGAGGAATCGAATGCCGCAAGCAGAATTCAAATCCGAGCCTCCGTTCGGCAGGAAATCGCAGTTATAGTGAAAAACCTATCTTCCAGCATTCTAACTGCCAGAATCGTACTCTGTTGTTAAACAGAAGTGTAATCGAAGTGAAATCACTTGAGGAATCGAATGCCGCAAGCAGAATTCAAATCCGAGCCTCCGTTCGGCAGGAAATCGCAGTTATAGTGAAAAACCTATCTTCTAGCATTCTAACGGCCAGAATCGGACTCTGTTGTTGAACAGAAGTGTATCCGAAGTAAAATGACTAGAGGGATCGAATGCCGCAAGCAGAATTCAAATCCGTGCCTCCGTTCGGCAGGAAATCGCAGTTATAGCTAAAACCTATTTTCAAGCATTCTAACGGCCAGAATCGTACTCTGTTGTTAAACAGAAGTGTAATCGAAGTGAAATGACTTGAGGAATCGAATGCCGCAAGCAGAATTCAAATCCGAGCCTCCGTTCGGCAGGAAATCGCAGTTATAGCTAAAACCTATCTTCCAGCATTCTAACTGCCAGAATCGTACTCTGTTGTTAAACAGAAGTGTAATCGAAGTGAAATGACTTGAGGAATCGAATGCCGCAAGCAGAATTAAAATCCGAGCCTCCGTTCGGCAGGAAATCGCAGTTATAGTGAAAAACCTATCTTCCAGCATTCTAACTGCCAGAATCGTACTCTGTTGTTAAACAGAAGTGTAATCAAAGTGAAATGACTGGAGGAATCGAATGCCGCAAGCAGAATTCAAATCCGAGCCTCCGTTCGGCAGGAAATCGCAGTTATAGTGAAAAACCTATCTTCCAGCATTCTAACTGCCAGAATCGTACTCTGTTGTTAAACAGAAGTGTAATCGAAGTGAAATCACTTGAGGAATCGAATGCCGCAAGCAGAATTCAAATCCGAGCCTCCGTTCGGCAGGAAATCGCAGTTATAGTGAAAAACCTATCTTCTAGCATTCTAACGGCCAGAATCGGACTCTGTTGTTGAACAGAAGTGTATCCGAAGTAAAATGACTAGAGGGATCGAATGCCGCAAGCAGAATTCAAATCCGTGCCTCCGTTCGGCAGGAAATCGCAGTTATAGCTAAAACCTATCTTCAAGCATTCTAACGGCCAGAATCGTACTCTGTTGTTAAACAGAAGTGTAATCGAAGTGAAATGACTTGAGGAATCGAATGCCGCAAGCAGAATTCAAATCCGAGCCTCCGTTCGGCAGGAAATCGCAGTTATAGCTAAAACCTATCTTCCAGCATTCTAACCGCCAGAATCGTACTCTGTTGTTGAACAGAAGTGTATCCGAAGTGAAATGACTAGAGGAATCGAATGCCGCAAGCAGAATTCAAATCCGAGCCTCCGTTCGGCAGGAAATCGCAGTTATAGTGAAAAACCTATCTTCCAGCATTCTAACTGCCAGAATCGTACTCTGTTGTTAAACAGAAGTGTAATCGAAGTGAAATGACTTGAGGAATCGAATGCCGCAAGCAGAATTCAAATCCGAGCCTCCGTTCGGCAGGAAATCGCAGTTATAGTGAAAAACCTATCTTCCAGCATTCTAACTGCCAGAATCGTACTCTGTTGTTAAACAGAAGTGTAATCGAAGTGAAATGACTTGAGGAATCGAATGCCGCAAGCAGAATTCAAATCCGAGCCTCCGTTCGGCAGGAAATCGCAGTTATAGTGAAAAACCTATCTTCCAGCATTCTAACTGCCAGAATCGTACTCTGTTGTTAAACAGAAGTGTAATCGAAGTGAAATGACTTGAGGAATCGAATGCCGCAAGCAGAATTCAAATCCGAGCCTCCGTTCGGCAGGAAATCGCAGTTATAGTGAAAAACCTATCTTCCAGCATTCTAACTGCCAGAATCGTACTCTGTTGTTAAACAGAAGTGTAATCGAAGTGAAATGACTTAAGGAATCGAATGCCGCAAGCAGAATTCAAATCCGAGCCTCCGTTCGGCAGGAAATCGCAGTTATAGCTAAAACCTATCTTCAAGCATTCTAACGGCCAGAATCGTACTCTGTTGTTAAACAGAAGTGTAATCGAAGTGAAATGACTTGAGGAATCGAATGCCGTAAGCAGAATTCAAATCCGAGTCTCCGTTCGGCAGGAAATCGCAGTTATAGCTAAAACCTATCTTCCAGCATTCTAACCGCCAGAATCGTACTCTGTTGTTGAACAGAAGTGTATCCGAAGTGAAATGACTAGAGGAATCGAATGCCGCAAGCAGAATTCAAATCCGAGCCTCCGTTCGGCAGGAAATCGCAGTTATAGTGAAAAACCTATCTTCCAGCATTCTAACTGCCAGAATCGTACTCTGTTGTTAAACAGAAGTGTAACCGAAGTGAAATGACTTGAGGAATCGAATGCCGCAAGCAGAATTCAAATCCGAGCCTCCGTTCGGCAGGAAATCGCAGTTATAGTGAAAAACCTATCTTCCAGCATTCTAACTGCCAGAATCGTACTCTGTTGTTAAACAGAAGTGTAATCGAAGTGAAATGACTTGAGGAATCGAATGCCGCAAGCAGAATTCAAATCCGAGCCTCCGTTCGGCAGGAAATCGCAGTTATAGTGAAAAACCTATCTTCCAGCATTCTAACTGCCAGAATCGTACTCTGTTGTTAAACAGAAGTGTAATCGAAGTGAAATGACTAGAGGAATCGAATGCCGCAAGCAGAATTCAAATCCGAGCCTCCGTTCGGCAGGAAATCGCAGTTATAGTGAAAAACCTATCTTCCAGCATTCTAACTGCCAGAATCGTACTCTGTTGTTAAACAGAAGTGTAATCGAAGTGAAATGACTTAAGGAATCGAATGCCGCAAGCAGAATTCAAATCCGAGCCTCCGTTCGGCAGGAAATCGCAGTTATAGTGAAAAACCTATCTTCCAGCATTCTAACTGCCAGAATCGTACTCTGTTGTTAAACAGAAGTGTAATCGAAGTGAAATGACTGGAGGAATCGAATGCCGCAAGCAGAATTCAAATCCGAGCCTCCGTTCGGCAGGAAATCGCAGTTATAGTGAAAAACCTATCTTCTAGCATTCTAACGGCCAGAATCGTACTCTGTTGTTGAACAGAAGTGTATCCGAAGTAAAATGACTAGAGGGATCGAATGCCGCAAGCAGAATTCAAATCCGTGCCTCCGTTCGGCAGGAAATCGCAGTTATAGCTAAAACCTATCTTCTAGCATTCTAACGGCCAGAATCGTACTCTGTTGTTAAACAGAAGTGTAATCGAAGTGAAATGACTTGAGGAATCGAATGCCGCAAGCAGAATTCAAATCCGAGCCTCCGTTCGGCAGGAAATCGCAGTTATAGTGAAAAACCTATCTTCCAGCATTCTAACTGCCAGAATCGTACTCTGTTGTTAAACAGAAGTGTAATCGAAGTGAAATGACTTGAGGTATCGAATGCCGCAAGCAGAATTCAAATCCGAGCCTCCGTTCGGCAGGAAATCGCAGTTATAGTGAAAAACCTATCTTCCAGCATTCTAACTGCCAGAATCGTACTCTGTTGTTAAACAGAAGTGTAATCGAAGTGAAATGACTGGAGGAATCGAATGCCGCAAGCAGAATTCAAATCCGAGCCTCCGTTCGGCAGGAAATCGCAGTTATAGTGAAAAACCTATCTTCTAGCATTCTAACGGCCAGAATCGGACTCTGTTGTTGAACAGAAGTGTATCCGAAGTAAAATGACTAGAGGGATCGAATGCCGCAAGCAGAATTCAAATCCGTGCTTCCGTTCGGCAGGAAATCGCAGTTATAGTGAAAAACCTATCTTCTAGCATTCTAACGGCCAGAATCGGACTCTGTTGTTGAACAGAAGTGTATCCGAAGTAAAATGACTAGAGGGATCGAATGCCGCAAGCAGAATTCAAATCCGTGCTTCCGTTCGGCAGGAAATCGCAGTTATAGCTAAAACCTATCTTCTAGCATTCTAACGGCCAGAATCGTACTCTGTTGTTAAACAGAAGTGTAATCGAAGTGAAATGACTTGAGGAATCGAATGCCGCAAGCAGAATTCAAATCCGAGCCTCCGTTCGGCAGGAAATCGCAGTTATAGCTAAAACCTATCTTCCAGCATTCTAACTGCCAGAATCGTACTCTGTTGTTAAACAGAAGTGTAATCGAAGTGAAATGACTTGAGGAATCGAATGCCGCAAGCAGAATTAAAATCCGAGCCTCCGTTCGGCAGGAAATCGCAGTTATAGTGAAAAACCTATCTTCCAGCATTCTAACTGCCAGAATCGTACTCTGTTGTTAAACAGAAGTGTAATCGAAGTGAAATGACTGGAGGAATCGAATGCAGCAAGCAGAATTCAAATCCGAGCCTCCGTTCGGCAGGAAATCGCAGTTATAGTGAAAAACCTATCTTCCAGCATTCTAACTGCCAGAATCGTACTCTGTTGTTAAACAGAAGTGTAATCGAAGTGAAATGACTTGAGGAATCGAATGCCGCAAGCAGAATTCAAATCCGAGCCTCCGTTCGGCAGGAAATCGCAGTTATAGTGAAAAACCTATCTTCCAGCATTCTAACTGCCAGAATCGTACTCTGTTGTTAAACAGAAGTGTAATCGAAGTGAAATGACTTGAGGAATCGAATGCCGCAAGCAGAATTCAAATCCGAGCCTCCGTTCGGCAGGAAATCGCAGTTATAGCTAAAACCTATCTTCCAGCATTCTAACTGCCAGAATCGTACTCTGTTGTTAAACAGAAGTGTAATCGAAGTGAAATCACTTGAGGAATCGAATGCCGCAAGCAGAATTCAAATCCGAGCCTCCGTTCGGCAGGAAATCGCAGTTATAGTGAAAAACCTATCTTCCAGCATTCTAACTGCCAGAATCGTACTCTGTTGTTAAACAGAAGTGTAATCGAAGTGAAATGACTTGAGGAATCGAATGCCGCAAGCAGAATTCAAATCCGAGCCTCCGTTCGGCAGGAAATCGCAGTTATAGCTAAAACCTATCTTCCAGCATTCTAACTGCCAGAATCGTACTCTGTTGTTAAACAGAAGTGTAATCGAAGTGAAATCACTTGAGGAATCGAATGCCGCAAGCAGAATTCAAATCCGAGCCTCCGTTCGGCAGGAAATCGCAGTTATAGTGAAAAACCTATCTTCCAGCATTCTAACTGCCAGAATCGTACTCTGTTGTTAAACAGAAGTGTAATCGAAGTGAAATGACTTGAGGAATCGAATGCCGCAAGCAGAATTCAAATCCGAGCCTCCGTTCGGCAGGAAATCGCAGTTATAGTGAAAAACCTATCTTCCAGCATTCTAACTGCCAGAATCGTACTCTGTTGTTAAACAGAAGTGTAATCGAAGTGAAATGACTTAAGGAATCGAATGCCGCAAGCAGAATTCAAATCCGAGCCTCCGTTCGGCAGGAAATCGCAGTTATAGTGAAAAACCTATCTTCCAGCATTCTAACTGCCAGAATCGTACTCTGTTGTTAAACAGAAGTGTAATCGAAGTGAAATCACTTGAGGAATCGAATGCCGCAAGCAGAATTCAAATCCGAGCCTCCGTTCGGCAGGAAATCGCAGTTATAGTGAAAAACCTATCTTCCAGCATTCTAACTGCCAGAATCGTACTCTGTTGTTAAACAGAAGTGTAATCGAAGTGAAATGACTTGAGGAATCGAATGCCGCAAGCAGAATTCAAATCCGAGCCTCCGTTCGGCAGGAAATCGCAGTTATAGTGAAAAACCTATCTTCCAGCATTCTAACTGCCAGAATCGTACTCTGTTGTTAAACAGAAGTGTAATCGAAGTGAAATGACTTGAGGAATCGAATGCCGCAAGCAGAATTCAAATCCGAGCCTCCGTTCGGCAGGAAATCGCAGTTATAGTGAAAAACCTATCTTCCAGCATTCTAACTGCCAGAATCGTACTCTGTTGTTAAACAGAAGTGTAATCGAAGTGAAATGACTTGAGGAATCGAATGCCGCAAGCAGAATTCAAATCCGAGCCTCCGTTCGGCAGGAAATCGCAGTTATAGTGAAAAACCTATCTTCCAGCATTCTAACTGCCAGAATCGTACTCTGTTGTTAAACAGAAGTGTAATCGAAGTGAAATGACTTAAGGAATCGAATGCCGCAAGCAGAATTCAAATCCGAGCCTCCGTTCGGCAGGAAATCGCAGTTATAGTGAAAAACCTATCTTCCAGCATTCTAACTGCCAGAATCGTACTCTGTTGTTAAACAGAAGTGTAATCGAAGTGAAATGACTGGAGGAATCGAATGCCGCAAGCAGAATTCAAATCCGAGCCTCCGTTCGGCAGGAAATCGCAGTTATAGTGAAAAACCTATCTTCTAGCATTCTAACGGCCAGAATCGGACTCTGTTGTTGAACAGAAGTGTATCCGAAGTAAAATGACTAGAGGGATCGAATGCCGCAAGCAGAATTCAAATCCGTGCCTCCGTTCGGCAGGAAATCGCAGTTATAGCTAAAACCTATCTTCTAGCATTCTAACGGCCAGAATCGTACTCTGTTGTTAAACAGAAGTGTAATCGAAGTGAAATGACTTGAGGAATCGAATGCCGCAAGCAGAATTCAAATCCGAGCCTCCGTTCGGCAGGAAATCGCAGTTATAGCTAAAACCTATCTTCCAGCATTCTAACCGCCAGAATCGTACTCTGTTGTTGAACAGAAGTGTATCCGAAGTGAAATGACTAGAGGAATCGAATGCCGCAAGCAGAATTCAAATCCGAGCCTCCGTTCGGCAGGAAATCGCAGTTATAGTGAAAAACCTATCTTCTAGCATTCTAACGGCCAGAATCGGACTCTGTTGTTGAACAGAAGTGTATCCGAAGTAAAATGACTAGAGGGATCGAATGCCGCAAGCAGAATTCAAATCCGTGCTTCCGTTCGGCAGGAAATCGCAGTTATAGCTAAAACCTATCTTCTAGCATTCTAACGGCCAGAATCGTACTCTGTTGTTAAACAGAAGTGTAATCGAAGTGAAATGACTTGAGGAATCGAATGCCGCAAGCAGAATTCAAATCCGAGCCTCCGTTCGGCAGGAAATCGCAGTTATAGCTAAAACCTATCTTCCAGCATTCTAACTGCCAGAATCGTACTCTGTTGTTAAACAGAAGTGTAATCGAAGTGAAATGACTGGAGGAATCGAATGCCGCAAGCAGAATTCAAATCCGAGCCTCCGTTCGGCAGGAAATCGCAGTTATAGTGAAAAACCTATCTTCCAGCATTCTAACTGCCAGAATCGTACTCTGTTGTTAAACAGAAGTGTAATCGAAGTGAAATCACTTGAGGAATCGAATGCCGCAAGCAGAATTCAAATCCGAGCCTCCGTTCGGCAGGAAATCGCAGTTATAGTGAAAAACCTATCTTCTAGCATTCTAACGGCCAGAATCGGACTCTGTTGTTGAACAGAAGTGTATCCGAAGTAAAATGACTAGAGGGATCGAATGCCGCAAGCAGAATTCAAATCCGTGCCTCCGTTCGGCAGGAAATCGCAGTTATAGCTAAAACCTATCTTCAAGCATTCTAACGGCCAGAATCGTACTCTGTTGTTAAACAGAAGTGTAATCGAAGTGAAATGACTTGAGGAATCGAATGCCGCAAGCAGAATTAAAATCCGAGCCTCCGTTCGGCAGGAAATCGCAGTTATAGTGAAAAACCTATCTTCCAGCATTCTAACTGCCAGAATCGTACTCTGTTGTTAAACAGAAGTGTAATCAAAGTGAAATGACTGGAGGAATCGAATGCCGCAAGCAGAATTCAAATCCGAGCCTCCGTTCGGCAGGAAATCGCAGTTATAGTGAAAAACCTATCTTCCAGCATTCTAACTGCCAGAATCGTACTCTGTTGTTAAACAGAAGTGTAATCGAAGTGAAATCACTTGAGGAATCGAATGCCGCAAGCAGAATTCAAATCCGAGCCTCCGTTCGGCAGGAAATCGCAGTTATAGTGAAAAACCTATCTTCTAGCATTCTAACGGCCAGAATCGGACTCTGTTGTTGAACAGAAGTGTATCCGAAGTAAAATGACTAGAGGGATCGAATGCCGCAAGCAGAATTCAAATCCGTGCCTCCGTTCGGCAGGAAATCGCAGTTATAGCTAAAACCTATCTTCAAGCATTCTAACGGCCAGAATCGTACTCTGTTGTTAAACAGAAGTGTAATCGAAGTGAAATGACTTGAGGAATCGAATGCCGCAAGCAGAATTCAAATCCGAGTCTCCGTTCGGCAGGAAATCGCAGTTATAGCTAAAACCTATCTTCCAGCATTCTAACCGCCAGAATCGTACTCTGTTGTTGAACAGAAGTGTATCCGAAGTGAAATGACTAGAGGAATCGAATGCCGCAAGCAGAATTCAAATCCGAGCCTCCGTTCGGCAGGAAATCGCAGTTATAGTGAAAAACCTATCTTCCAGCATTCTAACTGCCAGAATCGTACTCTGTTGTTAAACAGAAGTGTAATCGAAGTGAAATGACTTGAGGAATCGAATGCCGCAAGCAGAATTCAAATCCGAGCCTCCGTTCGGCAGGAAATCGCAGTTATAGTGAAAAACCTATCTTCCAGCATTCTAACTGCCAGAATCGTACTCTGTTGTTAAACAGAAGTGTAATCGAAGTGAAATGACTTGAGGAATCGAATGCCGCAAGCAGAATTCAAATCCGAGCCTCCGTTCGGCAGGAAATCGCAGTTATAGTGAAAAACCTATCTTCCAGCATTCTAACTGCCAGAATCGTACTCTGTTGTTAAACAGAAGTGTAATCGAAGTGAAATGACTTAAGGAATCGAATGCCGCAAGCAGAATTCAAATCCGAGCCTCCGTTCGGCAGGAAATCGCAGTTATAGTGAAAAACCTATCTTCTAGCATTCTAACGGCCAGAATCGTACTCTGTTGTTAAACAGAAGTGTAATCGAAGTGAAATGACTTGAGGAATCGAATGCCGCAAGCAGAATTCAAATCCGAGCCTCCGTTCGGCAGGAAATCGCAGTTATAGCTAAAACCTATCTTCCAGCATTCTAACCGCCAGAATCGTACTCTGTTGTTGAACAGAAGTGTATCCGAAGTGAAATGACTAGAGGAATCGAATGCCGCAAGCAGAATTCAAATCCGAGCCTCCGTTCGGCAGGAAATCGCAGTTATAGTGAAAAACCTATCTTCTAGCATTCTAACGGCCAGAATCGGACTCTGTTGTTGAACAGAAGTGTATCCGAAGTAAAATGACTAGAGGGATCGAATGCCGCAAGCAGAATTCAAATCCGTGCTTCCGTTCGGCAGGAAATCGCAGTTATAGCTAAAACCTATCTTCTAGCATTCTAACGGCCAGAATCGTACTCTGTTGTTAAACAGAAGTGTAATCGAAGTGAAATGACTTGAGGAATCGAATGCCGCAAGCAGAATTCAAATCCGAGCCTCCGTTCGGCAGGAAATCGCAGTTATAGCTAAAACCTATCTTCCAGCATTCTAACTGCCAGAATCGTACTCTGTTGTTAAACAGAAGTGTAATCGAAGTGAAATGACTTGAGGAATCGAATGCCGCAAGCAGAATTAAAATCCGAGCCTCCGTTCGGCAGGAAATCGCAGTTATAGTGAAAAACCTATCTTCCAGCATTCTAACTGCCAGAATCGTACTCTGTTGTTAAACAGAAGTGTAATCGAAGTGAAATGACTGGAGGAATCGAATGCCGCAAGCAGAATTCAAATCCGAGCCTCCGTTCGGCAGGAAATCGCAGTTATAGTGAAAAACCTATCTTCCAGCATTCTAACTGCCAGAATCGTACTCTGTTGTTAAACAGAAGTGTAATCGAAGTGAAATCACTTGAGGAATCGAATGCCGCAAGCAGAATTCAAATCCGAGCCTCCGTTCGGCAGGAAATCGCAGTTATAGTGAAAAACCTATCTTCTAGCATTCTAACGGCCAGAATCGGACTCTGTTGTTGAACAGAAGTGTATCCGAAGTAAAATGACTAGAGGGATCGAATGCCGCAAGCAGAATTCAAATCCGTGCCTCCGTTCGGCAGGAAATCGCAGTTATAGCTAAAACCTATCTTCAAGCATTCTAACGGCCAGAATCGTACTCTGTTGTTAAACAGAAGTGTAATCGAAGTGAAATGACTTGAGGAATCGAATGCCGCAAGCAGAATTCAAATCCGAGTCTCCGTTCGGCAGGAAATCGCAGTTATAGCTAAAACCTATCTTCCAGCATTCTAACCGCCAGAATCGTACTCTGTTGTTGAACAGAAGTGTATCCGAAGTGAAATGACTAGAGGAATCGAATGCCGCAAGCAGAATTCAAATCCGAGCCTCCGTTCGGCAGGAAATCGCAGTTATAGTGAAAAACCTATCTTCCAGCATTCTAACTGCCAGAATCGTACTCTGTTGTTAAACAGAAGTGTAATCGAAGTGAAATGACTTGAGGAATCGAATGCCGCAAGCAGAATTCAAATCCGAGCCTCCGTTCGGCAGGAAATCGCAGTTATAGTGAAAAACCTATCTTCCAGCATTCTAACTGCCAGAATCGTACTCTGTTGTTAAACAGAAGTGTAATCGAAGTGAAATGACTTGAGGAATCGAATGCCGCAAGCAGAATTCAAATCCGAGCCTCCGTTCGGCAGGAAATCGCAGTTATAGTGAAAAACCTATCTTCCAGCATTCTAACTGCCAGAATCGTACTCTGTTGTTAAACAGAAGTGTAATCGAAGTGAAATGACTTAAGGAATCGAATGCCGCAAGCAGAATTCAAATCCGAGCCACCGTTCGGCAGGAAATCGCAGTTATAGTGAAAAACCTATCTTCCAGCATTCTAACTGCCAGAATCGTACTCTGTTGTTAAACAGAAGTGTAATCGAAGTGAAATCACTTGAGGAATCGAATGCCGCAAGCAGAATTCAAATCCGAGCCTCCGTTCGGCAGGAAATCGCAGTTATAGTGAAAAACCTATCTTCTAGCATTCTAACGGCCAGAATCGGACTCTGTTGTTGAACAGAAGTGTATCCGAAGTAAAATGACTAGAGGGATCGAATGCCGCAAGCAGAATTCAAATCCGTGCCTCCGTTCGGCAGGAAATCGCAGTTATAGCTAAAACCTATCTTCAAGCATTCTAACGGCCAGAATCGTACTCTGTTGTTAAACAGAAGTGTAATCGAAGTGAAATGACTTGAGGAATCGAATGCCGCAAGCAGAATTCAAATCCGAGTCTCCGTTCGGCAGGAAATCGCAGTTATAGCTAAAACCTATCTTCCAGCATTCTAACCGCCAGAATCGTACTCTGTTGTTGAACAGAAGTGTATCCGAAGTGAAATGACTAGAGGAATCGAATGCCGCAAGCAGAATTCAAATCCGAGCCTCCGTTCGGCAGGAAATCGCAGTTATAGTGAAAAACCTATCTTCCAGCATTCTAACTGCCAGAATCGTACTCTGTTGTTAAACAGAAGTGTAATCGAAGTGAAATGACTTGAGGAATCGAATGCCGCAAGCAGAATTCAAATCCGAGCCTCCGTTCGGCAGGAAATCGCAGTTATAGTGAAAAACCTATCTTCCAGCATTCTAACTGCCAGAATCGTACTCTGTTGTTAAACAGAAGTGTAATCGAAGTGAAATGACTTGAGGAATCGAATGCCGCAAGCAGAATTCAAATCCGAGCCTCCGTTCGGCAGGAAATCGCAGTTATAGTGAAAAACCTATCTTCCAGCATTCTAACTGCCAGAATCGTACTCTGTTGTTAAACAGAAGTGTAATCGAAGTGAAATGACTTAAGGAATCGAATGCCGCAAGCAGAATTCAAATCCGAGCCACCGTTCGGCAGGAAATCGCAGTTATAGTGAAAAACCTATCTTCCAGCATTCTAACTGCCAGAATCGTACTCTGTTGTTAAACAGAAGTGTAATCGAAGTGAAATCACTTGAGGAATCGAATGCCGCAAGCAGAATTCAAATCCGAGCCTCCGTTCGGCAGGAAATCGCAGTTATAGTGAAAAACCTATCTTCTAGCATTCTAACGGCCAGAATCGGACTCTGTTGTTGAACAGAAGTGTATCCGAAGTAAAATGACTAGAGGGATCGAATGCCGCAAGCAGAATTCAAATCCGAGCCTCCGTTCGGCAGGAAATCGCAGTTATAGCTAAAACCTATCTTCAAGCATTCTAACGGCCAGAATCGTACTCTGTTGTTAAACAGAAGTGTAATCGAAGTGAAATGACTTGAGGAATCGAATGCCGCAAGCAGAATTCAAATCCGAGTCTCCGTTCGGCAGGAAATCGCAGTTATAGCTAAAACCTATCTTCCAGCATTCTAACCGCCAGAATCGTACTCTGTTGTTGAACAGAAGTGTATCCGAAGTGAAATGACTAGAGGAATCGAATGCCGCAAGCAGAATTCAAATCCGAGCCTCCGTTCGGCAGGAAATCGCAGTTATAGTGAAAAACCTATCTTCCAGCATTCTAACTGCCAGAATCGTACTCTGTTGTTAAACAGAAGTGTAATCGAAGTGAAATGACTTGAGGAATCGAATGCCGCAAGCAGAATTCAAATCCGAGCCTCCGTTCGGCAGGAAATCGCAGTTATAGTGAAAAACCTATCTTCCAGCATTCTAACTGCCAGAATCGTACTCTGTTGTTAAACAGAAGTGTAATCGAAGTGAAATGACTTGAGGAATCGAATGCCGCAAGCAGAATTCAAATCCGAGCCTCCGTTCGGCAGGAAATCGCAGTTATAGTGAAAAACCTATCTTCCAGCATTCTAACTGCCAGAATCGTACTCTGTTGTTAAACAGAAGTGTAATCGAAGTGAAATGACTTAAGGAATCGAATGCCGCAAGCAGAATTCAAATCCGAGCCACCGTTCGGCAGGAAATCGCAGTTATAGTGAAAAACCTATCTTCCAGCATTCTAACTGCCAGAATCGTACTCTGTTGTTAAACAGAAGTGTAATCGAAGTGAAATCACTTGAGGAATCGAATGCCGCAAGCAGAATTCAAATCCGAGCCTCCGTTCGGCAGGAAATCGCAGTTATAGTGAAAAACCTATCTTCTAGCATTCTAACGGCCAGAATCGGACTCTGTTGTTGAACAGAAGTGTATCCGAAGTAAAATGACTAGAGGGATCGAATGCCGCAAGCAGAATTCAAATCCGAGCCTCCGTTCGGCAGGAAATCGCAGTTATAGCTAAAACCTATCTTCAAGCATTCTAACCGCCAGAATCGTACTCTGTTGTTAAACAGAAGTGTAATCGAAGTGAAATGACTTGAGGAATCGAATGCCGCAAGCAGAATTCAAATCCGAGTCTCCGTTCGGCAGGAAATCGCAGTTATAGCTAAAACCTATCTTCCAGCATTCTAACCGCCAGAATCGTACTCTGTTGTTGAACAGAAGTGTATCCGAAGTGAAATGACTTGAGGAATCGAATGCCGCAAGCAGAATTCAAATCCGAGCCTCCGTTCGGCAGGAAATCGCAGTTATAGTGAAAAACCTATCTTCCAGCATTCTAACTGCCAGAATCGTACTCTGTTGTTAAACAGAAGTGTAATCGAAGTGAAATGACTTGAGGAATCGAATGCCGCAAGCAGAATTCAAATCCGAGCCTCCGTTCGGCAGGAAATCGCAGTTATAGTGAAAAACCTATCTTCCAGCATTCTAACTGCCAGAATCGTACTCTGTTGTTGAACAGAAGTGTATCCGAAGTAAAATGACTAGAGGGATCGAATGCCGCAAGCAGAATTCAAATCCGTGCCTCCGTTCGGCAGGAAATCGCAGTTATAGCTAAAACCTATCTTCAAGCATTCTAACGGCCAGAATCGTACTCTGTTGTTAAACAGAAGTGTAATCGAAGTGAAATGACTTGAGGAATCGAATGCCGCAAGCAGAATTCAAATCCGAGTCTCCGTTCGGCAGGAAATCGCAGTTATAGCTAAAACCTATCTTCCAGCATTCTAACTGCCAGAATCGTACTCTGTTGTTAAACAGAAGTGTAATCGAAGTGAAATGACTGGAGGAATCGAATGCCGCAAGCAGAATTCAAATCCGAGCCTCCGTTCGGCAGGAAATCGCAGTTATAGTGAAAAACCTATCTTCCAGCATTCTAACTGCCAGAATCGTACTCTGTTGTTAAACAGAAGTGTAATCGAAGTGAAATCACTTGAGGAATCGAATGCCGCAAGCAGAATTCAAATCCGAGCCTCCGTTCGGCAGGAAATCGCAGTTATAGTGAAAAACCTATCTTCTAGCATTCTAACGGCCAGAATCGGACTCTGTTGTTGAACAGAAGTGTATCCGAAGTGAAATGACTAGAGGGATCGAATGCCGCAAGCAGAATTCAAATCCGAGCCTCCGTTCGGCAGGAAATCGCAGTTATAGCTAAAACCTATCTTCAAGCATTCTAACGGCCAGAATCGTACTCTGTTGTTAAACAGAAGTGTAATCGAAGTGAAATGACTTGAGGAATCGAATGCCGCAAGCAGAATTCAAATCCGAGTCTCCGTTCGGCAGGAAATCGCAGTTATAGCTAAAACCTATCTTCCAGCATTCTAACCGCCAGAATCGTACTCTGTTGTTGAACAGAAGTGTATCCGAAGTGAAATGACTAGAGGAATCGAATGCCGCAAGCAGAATTCAAATCCGAGCCTCCGTTCGGCAGGAAATCGCAGTTATAGTGAAAAACCTATCTTCCAGCATTCTAACTGCCAGAATCGTACTCTGTTGTTAAACAGAAGTGTAATCGAAGTGAAATCACTTGAGGAATCGAATGCCGCAAGCAGAATTCAAATCCGAGCCTCCGTTCGGCAGGAAATCGCAGTTATAGTGAAAAACCTATCTTCTAGCATTCTAACGGCCAGAATCGGACTCTGTTGTTGAACAGAAGTGTATCCGAAGTAAAATGACTAGAGGGATCGAATGCCGCAAGCAGAATTCAAATCCGTGCCTCCGTTCGGCAGGAAATCGCAGTTATAGCTAAAACCTATCTTCAAGCATTCTAACGGCCAGAATCGTACTCTGTTGTTAAACAGAAGTGTAATCGAAGTGAAATGACTTGAGGAATCGAATGCCGCAAGCAGAATTCAAATCCGAGTCTCCGTTCGGCAGGAAATCGCAGTTATAGCTAAAACCTATCTTCCAGCATTCTAACCGCCAGAATCGTACTCTGTTGTTGAACAGAAGTGTATCCGAAGTGAAATGACTAGAGGAATCGAATGCCGCAAGCAGAATTCAAATCCGAGCCTCCGTTCGGCAGGAAATCGCAGTTATAGTGAAAAACCTATCTTCCAGCATTCTAACTGCCAGAATCGTACTCTGTTGTTAAACAGAAGTGTAATCGAAGTGAAATGACTTGAGGAATCGAATGCCGCAAGCAGAATTCAAATCCGAGCCTCCGTTCGGCAGGAAATCGCAGTTATAGTGAAAAACCTATCTTCCAGCATTCTAACTGCCAGAATCGTACTCTGTTGTTAAACAGAAGTGTAATCGAAGTGAAATGACTTGAGGAATCGAATGCCGCAAGCAGAATTCAAATCCGAGCCTCCGTTCGGCAGGAAATCGCAGTTATAGTGAAAAACCTATCTTCCAGCATTCTAACTGCCAGAATCGTACTCTGTTGTTAAACAGAAGTGTAATCGAAGTGAAATGACTTAAGGAATCGAATGCCGCAAGCAGAATTCAAATCCGAGCCACCGTTCGGCAGGAAATCGCAATTATAGTGAAAAACCTATCTTCCAGCATTCTAACTGCCAGAATCGTACTCTGTTGTTAAACAGAAGTGTAATCGAAGTGAAATCACTTGAGGAATCGAATGCCGCAAGCAGAATTCAAATCCGAGCCTCCGTTCGGCAGGAAATCGCAGTTATAGTGAAAAACCTATCTTCTAGCATTCTAACGGCCAGAATCGGACTCTGTTGTTGAACAGAAGTGTATCCGAAGTAAAATGACTAGAGGGATCGAATGCCGCAAGCAGAATTCAAATCCGTGCCTCCGTTCGGCAGGAAATCGCAGTTATAGCTAAAACCTATCTTCAAGCATTCTAACGGCCAGAATCGTACTCTGTTGTTAAACAGAAGTGTAATCGAAGTGAAATGACTTGAGGAATCGAATGCCGCAAGCAGAATTCAAATCCGAGTCTCCGTTCGGCAGGAAATCGCAGTTATAGCTAAAACCTATCTTCCAGCATTCTAACCGCCAGAATCGTACTCTGTTGTTGAACAGAAGTGTATCCGAAGTGAAATGACTAGAGGAATCGAATGCCGCAAGCAGAATTCAAATCCGAGCCTCCGTTCGGCAGGAAATCGCAGTTATAGTGAAAAACCTATCTTCCAGCATTCTAACTGCCAGAATCGTACTCTGTTGTTAAACAGAAGTGTAATCGAAGTGAAATGACTTGAGGAATCGAATGCCGCAAGCAGAATTCAAATCCGAGCCTCCGTTCGGCAGGAAATCGCAGTTATAGTGAAAAACCTATCTTCCAGCATTCTAACTGCCAGAATCGTACTCTGTTGTTAAACAGAAGTGTAATCGAAGTGAAATGACTTGAGGAATCGAATGCCGCAAGCAGAATTCAAATCCGAGCCTCCGTTCGGCAGGAAATCGCAGTTATAGTGAAAAACCTATCTTCCAGCATTCTAACTGCCAGAATCGTACTCTGTTGTTAAACAGAAGTGTAATCGAAGTGAAATGACTTAAGGAATCGAATGCCGCAAGCAGAATTCAAATCCGAGCCACCGTTCGGCAGGAAATCGCAGTTATAGTGAAAAACCTATCTTCCAGCATTCTAACTGCCAGAATCGTACTCTGTTGTTAAACAGAAGTGTAATCGAAGTGAAATCACTTGAGGAATCGAATGCCGCAAGCAGAATTCAAATCCGAGCCTCCGTTCGGCAGGAAATCGCAGTTATAGTGAAAAACCTATCTTCTAGCATTCTAACGGCCAGAATCGGACTCTGTTGTTGAACAGAAGTGTATCCGAAGTAAAATGACTAGAGGGATCGAATGCCGCAAGCAGAATTCAAATCCGTGCCTCCGTTCGGCAGGAAATCGCAGTTATAGCTAAAACCTATCTTCCAGCATTCTAACCGCCAGAATCGTACTCTGTTGTTAAACAGAAGTGTAATCGAAGTGAAATGACTAGAGGAATCGAATGCCGCAAGCAGAATTCAAATCCGAGTCTCCGTTCGGCAGGAAATCGCAGTTATAGCTAAAACCTATCTTCCAGCATTCTAACCGCCAGAATCGTACTCTGTTGTTGAACAGAAGTGTATCCGAAGTGAAATGACTTGAGGAATCGAATGCCGCAAGCAGAATTCAAATCCGAGCCTCCGTTCGGCAGGAAATCGCAGTTATAGTGAAAAACCTATCTTCCAGCATTCTAACTGCCAGAATCGTACTCTGTTGTTAAACAGAAGTGTAATCGAAGTGAAATGACTTGAGGAATCGAATGCCGCAAGCAGAATTCAAATCCGAGCCTCCGTTCGGCAGGAAATCGCAGTTATAGTGAAAAACCTATCTTCCAGCATTCTAACTGCCAGAATCGTACTCTGTTGTTGAACAGAAGTGTATCCGAAGTAAAATGACTAGAGGGATCGAATGCCGCAAGCAGAATTCAAATCCGTGCCTCCGTTCGGCAGGAAATCGCAGTTATAGCTAAAACCTATCTTCAAGCATTCTAACGGCCAGAATCGTACTCTGTTGTTAAACAGAAGTGTAATCGAAGTGAAATGACTTGAGGAATCGAATGCCGCAAGCAGAATTCAAATCCGAGTCTCCGTTCGGCAGGAAATCGCAGTTATAGCTAAAACCTATCTTCCAGCATTCTAACTGCCAGAATCGTACTCTGTTGTTAAACAGAAGTGTAATCGAAGTGAAATGACTGGAGGAATCGAATGCCGCAAGCAGAATTCAAATCCGAGCCTCCGTTCGGCAGGAAATCGCAGTTATAGTGAAAAACCTATCTTCCAGCATTCTAACTGCCAGAATCGTACTCTGTTGTTAAACAGAAGTGTAATCGAAGTGAAATCACTTGAGGAATCGAATGCCGCAAGCAGAATTCAAATCCGAGCCTCCGTTCGGCAGGAAATCGCAGTTATAGTGAAAAACCTATCTTCTAGCATTCTAACGGCCAGAATCGTACTCTGTTGTTGAACAGAAGTGTATCCGAAGTAAAATGACTAGAGGGATCGAATGCCGCAAGCAGAATTCAAATCCGTGCCTCCGTTCGGCAGGAAATCGCAGTTATAGCTAAAACCTATCTTCAAGCATTCTAACGGCCAGAATCGTACTCTGTTGTTAAACAGAAGTGTAATCGAAGTGAAATGACTTGAGGAATCGAATGCCGCAAGCAGAATTCAAATCCGAGTCTCCGTTCGGCAGGAAATCGCAGTTATAGCTAAAACCTATCTTCCAGCATTCTAACCGCCAGAATCGTACTCTGTTGTTGAACAGAAGTGTATCCGAAGTGAAATGACTAGAGGAATCGAATGCCGCAAGCAGAATTCAAATCCGAGCCTCCGTTCGGCAGGAAATCGCAGTTATAGTGAAAAACCTATCTTCCAGCATTCTAACCGCCAGAATCGTACTCTGTTGTTAAACAGAAGTGTAATCGAAGTGAAATGACTTGAGGAATCGAATGCCGCAAGCAGAATTCAAATCCGAGCCTCCGTTCGGCAGGAAATCGCAGTTATAGTGAAAAACCTATCTTCCAGCATTCTAACTGCCAGAATCGTACTCTGTTGTTAAACAGAAGTGTAATCGAAGTGAAATGACTTGAGGAATCGAATGCCGCAAGCAGAATTCAAATCCGAGCCTCCGTTCGGCAGGAAATCGCAGTTATAGTGAAAAACCTATCTTCCAGCATTCTAACTGCCAGAATCGTACTCTGTTGTTAAACAGAAGTGTAATCGAAGTGAAATGACTTAAGGAATCGAATGCCGCAAGCAGAATTCAAATCCGAGCCACCGTTCGGCAGGAAATCGCAGTTATAGTGAAAAACCTATCTTCCAGCATTCTAACTGCCAGAATCGTACTCTGTTGTTAAACAGAAGTGTAATCGAAGTGAAATCACTTGAGGAATCGAATGCCGCAAGCAGAATTCAAATCCGAGCCTCCGTTCGGCAGGAAATCGCAGTTATAGTGAAAAACCTATCTTCTAGCATTCTAACGGCCAGAATCGGACTCTGTTGTTGAACAGAAGTGTATCCGAAGTAAAATGACTAGAGGGATCGAATGCCGCAAGCAGAATTCAAATCCGTGCCTCCGTTCGGCAGGAAATCGCAGTTATAGCTAAAACCTATCTTCAAGCATTCTAACGGCCAGAATCGTACTCTGTTGTTAAACAGAAGTGTAATCGAAGTGAAATGACTTGAGGAATCGAATGCCGCAAGCAGAATTCAAATCCGAGTCTCCGTTCGGCAGGAAATCGCAGTTATAGCTAAAACCTATCTTCCAGCATTCTAACCGCCAGAATCGTACTCTGTTGTTGAACAGAAGTGTATCCGAAGTGAAATGACTTGAGGAATCGAATGCCGCAAGCAGAATTCAAATCCGAGCCTCCGTTCGGCAGGAAATCGCAGTTATAGTGAAAAACCTATCTTCCAGCATTCTAACTGCCAGAATCGTACTCTGTTGTTAAACAGAAGTGTAATCGAAGTGAAATGACTTGAGGAATCGAATGCCGCAAGCAGAATTCAAATCCGAGCCTCCGTTCGGCAGGAAATCGCAGTTATAGTGAAAAACCTATCTTCCAGCATTCTAACTGCCAGAATCGTACTCTGTTGTTGAACAGAAGTGTATCCGAAGTAAAATGACTAGAGGGATCGAATGCCGCAAGCAGAATTCAAATCCGTGCCTCCGTTCGGCAGGAAATCGCAGTTATAGCTAAAACCTATCTTCAAGCATTCTAACGGCCAGAATCGTACTCTGTTGTTAAACAGAAGTGTAATCGAAGTGAAATGACTTGAGGAATCGAATGCCGCAAGCAGAATTCAAATCCGAGTCTCCGTTCGGCAGGAAATCGCAGTTATAGCTAAAACCTATCTTCCAGCATTCTAACCGCCAGAATCGTACTCTGTTGTTGAACAGAAGTGTATCCGAAGTGAAATGACTAGAGGAATCGAATGCCGCAAGCAGAATTCAAATCCGAGCCTCCGTTCGGCAGGAAATCGCAGTTATAGTGAAAAACCTATCTTCTAGCATTCTAACGGCCAGAATCGGACTCTGTTGTTGAACAGAAGTGTATCCGAAGTAAAATGACTAGAGGGATCGAATGCCGCAAGCAGAATTCAAATCCGTGCCTCCGTTCGGCAGGAAATCGCAGTTATAGCTAACACCTATCTTCTAGCATTCTAACGGCCAGAATCGTACTCTGTTGTTAAACAGAAGTGTAATCGAAGTGAAATGACTTGAGGAATCGAATGCCGCAAGCAGAATTCAAATCCGAGCCTCCGTTCGGCAGGAAATCGCAGTTATAGTGAAAAACCTATCTTCCAGCATTCTAACTGCCAGAATCGTACTCTGTTGTTAAACAGAAGTGTAATCGAAGTGAAATCACTTGAGGAATCGAATGCCGCAAGCAGAATTCAAATCCGAGCCTCCGTTCGGCAGGAAATCGCAGTTATAGTGAAAAACCTATCTTCTAGCATTCTAACGGCCAGAATCGGACTCTGTTGTTGAACAGAAGTGTATCCGAAGTAAAATGACTAGAGGGATCGAATGCCGCAAGCAGAATTCAAATCCGTGCCTCCGTTCGGCAGGAAATCGCAGTTATAGCTAAAACCTATCTTCAAGCATTCTAACGGCCAGAATCGTACTCTGTTGTTAAACAGAAGTGTAATCGAAGTGAAATGACTTGAGGAATCGAATGCCGCAAGCAGAATTCAAATCCGAGTCTCCGTTCGGCAGGAAATCGCAGTTATAGCTAAAACCTATCTTCCAGCATTCTAACCGCCAGAATCGTACTCTGTTGTTGAACAGAAGTGTATCCGAAGTGAAATGACTAGAGGAATCGAATGCCGCAAGCAGAATTCAAATCCGAGCCTCCGTTCGGCAGGAAATCGCAGTTATAGTGAAAAACCTATCTTCCAGCATTCTAACTGCCAGAATCGTACTCTGTTGTTAAACAGAAGTGTAATCGAAGTGAAATGACTTGAGGAATCGAATGCCGCAAGCAGAATTCAAATCCGAGCCTCCGTTCGGCAGGAAATCGCAGTTATAGTGAAAAACCTATCTTCTAGCATTCTAACGGCCAGAATCGGACTCTGTTGTTGAACAGAAGTGTATCCGAAGTAAAATGACTAGAGGGATCGAATGCCGCAAGCAGAATTCAAATCCGTGCCTCCGTTCGGCAGGAAATCGCAGTTATAGCTAAAACCTATCTTCTAGCATTCTAACGGCCAGAATCGTACTCTGTTGTTAAACAGAAGTGTAATCGAAGTGAAATGACTAGAGGAATCGAATGCCGCAAGCAGAATTCAAATCCGAGCCTCCGTTCGGCAGGAAATCGCAGTTATAGCTAAAACCTATCTTCCAGCATTCTAACTGCCAGAATCGTACTCTGTTGTTAAACAGAAGTGTAATCGAAGTGAAATGACTTGAGGAATCGAATGCCGCAAGCAGAATTAAAATCCGAGCCTCCGTTCGGCAGGAAATCGCAGTTATAGTGAAAAACCTATCTTCCAGCATTCTAACTGCCAGAATCGTACTCTGTTGTTAAACAGAAGTGTAATCGAAGTGAAATGACTGGAGGAATCGAATGCCGCAAGCAGAATTCAAATCCGAGCCTCCGTTCGGCAGGAAATCGCAGTTATAGTGAAAAACCTATCTTCCAGCATTCTAACTGCCAGAATCGTACTCTGTTGTTAAACAGAAGTGTAATCGAAGTGAAATGACTTGAGGAATCGAATGCCGCAAGCAGAATTCAAATCCGAGCCTCCGTTCGGCAGGAAATCGCAGTTATAGTGAAAAACCTATCTTCCAGCATTCTAACTGCCAGAATCGTACTCTGTTGTTAAACAGAAGTGTAATCGAAGTGAAATGACTTGAGGAATCGAATGCCGCAAGCAGAATTCAAATCCGAGCCTCCGTTCGGCAGGAAATCGCAGTTATAGTGAAAAACCTATCTTCCAGCATTCTAACGGCCAGAATCGGACTCTGTTGTTGAACAGAAGTGTATCCGAAGTAAAATGACTAGAGGGATCGAATGCCGCAAGCAGAATTCAAATCCGTGCCTCCGTTCGGCAGGAAATCGCAGTTATAGCTAAAACCTATCTTCTAGCATTCTAACGGCCAGAATCGTACTCTGTTGTTAAACAGAAGTGTAATCGAAGTGAAATGACTTGAGGAATCGAATGCCGCAAGCAGAATTAAAATCCGAGCCTCCGTTCGGCAGGAAATCGCAGTTATAGTGAAAAACCTATCTTCCAGCATTCTAACTGCCAGAATCGTACTCTGTTGTTAAACAGAAGTGTAATCGAAGTGAAATGACTGGAGGAATCGAATGCCGCAAGCAGAATTCAAATCCGAGCCTCCGTTCGGCAGGAAATCGCAGTTATAGTGAAAAACCTATCTTCCAGCATTCTAACTGCCAGAATCGTACTCTGTTGTTAAACAGAAGTGTAATCGAAGTGAAATGACTTGAGGAATCGAATGCCGCAAGCAGAATTCAAATCCGAGCCTCCGTTCGGCAGGAAATCGCAGTTATAGTGAAAAACCTATCTTCCAGCATTCTAACTGCCAGAATCGTACTCTGTTGTTAAACAGAAGTGTAATCGAAGTGAAATGACTTGAGGAATCGAATGCCGCAAGCAGAATTCAAATCCGAGCCTCCGTTCGGCAGGAAATCGCAGTTATAGTGAAAAACCTATCTTCCAGCATTCTAACTGCCAGAATCGTACTCTGTTGTTAAACAGAAGTGTAATCGAAGTGAAATGACTTGAGGAATCGAATGCCGCAAGCAGAATTCAAATCCGAGCCTCCGTTCGGCAGGAAATCGCAGTTATAGTGAAAAACCTATCTTCCAGCATTCTAACTGCCAGAATCGTACTCTGTTGTTAAACAGAAGTGTAATCGAAGTGAAATGACTTGAGGAATCGAATGCCGCAAGCAGAATTCAAATCCGAGCCTCCGTTCGGCAGGAAATCGCAGTTATAGTGAAAAACCTATCTTCCAGCATTCTAACTGCCAGAATCGTACTCTGTTGTTAAACAGAAGTGTAATCGAAGTGAAATGACTTGAGGAATCGAATGCCGCAAGCAGAATTCAAATCCGAGCCTCCGTTCGGCAGGAAATCGCAGTTATAGTGAAAAACCTATCTTCCAGCATTCTAACTGCCAGAATCGTACTCTGTTGTTAAACAGAAGTGTAATCGAAGTGAAATGACTTAAGGAATCGAATGCCGCAAGCAGAATTCAAATCCGAGCCACCGTTCGGCAGGAAATCGCAGTTATAGTGAAAAACCTATCTTCCAGCATTCTAACTGCCAGAATCGTACTCTGTTGTTAAACAGAAGTGTAATCGAAGTGAAATCACTTGAGGAATCGAATGCCGCAAGCAGAATTCAAATCCGAGCCTCCGTTCGGCAGGAAATCGCAGTTATAGTGAAAAACCTATCTTCTAGCATTCTAACGGCCAGAATCGGACTCTGTTGTTGAACAGAAGTGTATCCGAAGTAAAATGACTAGAGGGATCGAATGCCGCAAGCAGAATTCAAATCCGTGCCTCCGTTCGGCAGGAAATCGCAGTTATAGCTAAAACCTATCTTCAAGCATTCTAACGGCCAGAATCGTACTCTGTTGTTAAACAGAAGTGTAATCGAAGTGAAATGACTTGAGGAATCGAATGCCGCAAGCAGAATTCAAATCCGAGTCTCCGTTCGGCAGGAAATCGCAGTTATAGCTAAAACCTATCTTCCAGCATTCTAACCGCCAGAATCGTACTCTGTTGTTGAACAGAAGTGTATCCGAAGTGAAATGACTTGAGGAATCGAATGCCGCAAGCAGAATTCAAATCCGAGCCTCCGTTCGGCAGGAAATCGCAGTTATAGTGAAAAACCTATCTTCCAGCATTCTAACTGCCAGAATCGTACTCTGTTGTTAAACAGAAGTGTAATCGAAGTGAAATGACTTGAGGAATCGAATGCCGCAAGCAGAATTCAAATCCGAGCCTCCGTTCGGCAGGAAATCGCAGTTATAGTGAAAAACCTATCTTCCAGCATTCTAACTGCCAGAATCGTACTCTGTTGTTGAACAGAAGTGTATCCGAAGTAAAATGACTAGAGGGATCGAATGCCGCAAGCAGAATTCAAATCCGTGCCTCCGTTCGGCAGGAAATCGCAGTTATAGCTAAAACCTATCTTCAAGCATTCTAACGGCCAGAATCGTACTCTGTTGTTAAACAGAAGTGTAATCGAAGTGAAATGACTTGAGGAATCGAATGCCGCAAGCAGAATTCAAATCCGAGTCTCCGTTCGGCAGGAAATCGCAGTTATAGCTAAAACCTATCTTCCAGCATTCTAACCGCCAGAATCGTACTCTGTTGTTGAACAGAAGTGTATCCGAAGTGAAATGACTAGAGGAATCGAATGCCGCAAGCAGAATTCAAATCCGAGCCTCCGTTCGGCAGGAAATCGCAGTTATAGTGAAAAACCTATCTTCTAGCATTCTAACGGCCAGAATCGGACTCTGTTGTTGAACAGAAGTGTATCCGAAGTAAAATGACTAGAGGGATCGAATGCCGCAAGCAGAATTCAAATCCGTGCCTCCGTTCGGCAGGAAATCGCAGTTATAGCTAAAACCTATCTTCTAGCATTCTAACGGCCAGAATCGTACTCTGTTGTTAAACAGAAGTGTAATCGAAGTGAAATGACTTGAGGAATCGAATGCCGCAAGCAGAATTCAAATCCGAGCCTCCGTTCGGCAGGAAATCGCAGTTATAGTGAAAAACCTATCTTCCAGCATTCTAACTGCCAGAATCGTACTCTGTTGTTAAACAGAAGTGTAATCGAAGTGAAATCACTTGAGGAATCGAATGCCGCAAGCAGAATTCAAATCCGAGCCTCCGTTCGGCAGGAAATCGCAGTTATAGTGAAAAACCTATCTTCTAGCATTCTAACGGCCAGAATCGGACTCTGTTGTTGAACAGAAGTGTATCCGAAGTAAAATGACTAGAGGAATCGAATGCCGCAAGCAGAATTCAAATCCGTGCCTCCGTTCGGCAGGAAATCGCAGTTATAGCTAAAACCTATCTTCAAGCATTCTAACGGCCAGAATCGTACTCTGTTGTTAAACAGAAGTGTAATCGAAGTGAAATGACTTGAGGAATCGAATGCCGCAAGCAGAATTCAAATCCGAGTCTCCGTTCGGCAGGAAATCGCAGTTATAGCTAAAACCTATCTTCCAGCATTCTAACCGCCAGAATCGTACTCTGTTGTTGAACAGAAGTGTATCCGAAGTGAAATGACTAGAGGAATCGAATGCCGCAAGCAGAATTCAAATCCGAGCCTCCGTTCGGCAGGAAATCGCAGTTATAGTGAAAAACCTATCTTCCAGCATTCTAACTGCCAGAATCGTACTCTGTTGTTAAACAGAAGTGTAATCGAAGTGAAATGACTTGAGGAATCGAATGCCGCAAGCAGAATTCAAATCCGAGCCTCCGTTCGGCAGGAAATCGCAGTTATAGTGAAAAACCTATCTTCTAGCATTCTAACGGCCAGAATCGGACTCTGTTGTTGAACAGAAGTGTATCCGAAGTAAAATGACTAGAGGGATCGAATGCCGCAAGCAGAATTCAAATCCGTGCCTCCGTTCGGCAGGAAATCGCAGTTATAGCTAAAACCTATCTTCTAGCATTCTAACGGCCAGAATCGTACTCTGTTGTTAAACAGAAGTGTAATCGAAGTGAAATGACTTGAGGAATCGAATGCCGCAAGCAGAATTCAAATCCGAGCCTCCGTTCGGCAGGAAATCGCAGTTATAGCTAAAACCTATCTTCCAGCATTCTAACTGCCAGAATCGTACTCTGTTGTTAAACAGAAGTGTAATCGAAGTGAAATGACTTGAGGAATCGAATGCCGCAAGCAGAATTAAAATCCGAGCCTCCGTTCGGCAGGAAATCGCAGTTATAGTGAAAAACCTATCTTCCAGCATTCTAACTGCCAGAATCGTACTCTGTTGTTAAACAGAAGTGTAATCGAAGTGAAATGACTGGAGGAATCGAATGCCGCAAGCAGAATTCAAATCCGAGCCTCCGTTCGGCAGGAAATCGCAGTTATAGTGAAAAACCTATCTTCCAGCATTCTAACTGCCAGAATCGTACTCTGTTGTTAAACAGAAGTGTAATCGAAGTGAAATGACTTGAGGAATCGAATGCCGCAAGCAGAATTCAAATCCGAGCCTCCGTTCGGCAGGAAATCGCAGTTATAGTGAAAAACCTATCTTCCAGCATTCTAACTGCCAGAATCGTACTCTGTTGTTAAACAGAAGTGTAATCGAAGTGAAATGACTTGAGGAATCGAATGCCGCAAGCAGAATTCAAATCCGAGCCTCCGTTCGGCAGGAAATCGCAGTTATAGTGAAAAACCTATCTTCCAGCATTCTAACGGCCAGAATCGGACTCTGTTGTTGAACAGAAGTGTATCCGAAGTAAAATGACTAGAGGGATCGAATGCCGCAAGCAGAATTCAAATCCGTGCCTCCGTTCGGCAGGAAATCGCAGTTATAGCTAAAACCTATCTTCTAGCATTCTAACGGCCAGAATCGTACTCTGTTGTTAAACAGAAGTGTAATCGAAGTGAAATGACTTGAGGAATCGAATGCCGCAAGCAGAATTCAAATCCGAGCCTCCGTTCGGCAGGAAATCGCAGTTATAGTGAAAAACCTATCTTCCAGCATTCTAACTGCCAGAATCGTACTCTGTTGTTAAACAGAAGTGTAATCGAAGTGAAATCACTTGAGGAATCGAATGCCGCAAGCAGAATTCAAATCCGAGCCTCCGTTCGGCAGGAAATCGCAGTTATAGTGAAAAACCTATCTTCTAGCATTCTAACGGCCAGAATCGGACTCTGTTGTTGAACAGAAGTGTATCCGAAGTAAAATGACTAGAGGGATCGAATGCCGCAAGCAGAATTCAAATCCGTGCCTCCGTTCGGCAGGAAATCGCAGTTATAGCTAAAACCTATCTTCAAGCATTCTAACGGCCAGAATCGTACTCTGTTGTTAAACAGAAGTGGAATCGAAGTGAAATGACTTGAGGAATCGAATGCCGCAAGCAGAATTCAAATCCGAGTCTCCGTTCGGCAGGAAATCGCAGTTATAGCTAAAACCTATCTTCCAGCATTCTAACCGCCAGAATCGTACTCTGTTGTTGAACAGAAGTGTATCCGAAGTGAAATGACTAGAGGAATCGAATGCCGCAAGCAGAATTCAAATCCGAGCCTCCGTTCGGCAGGAAATCGCAGTTATAGTGAAAAACCTATCTTCCAGCATTCTAACTGCCAGAATCGTACTCTGTTGTTAAACAGAAGTGTAATCGAAGTGAAATGACTTGAGGAATCGAATGCCGCAAGCAGAATTCAAATCCGAGCCTCCGTTCGGCAGGAAATCGCAGTTATAGTGAAAAACCTATCTTCCAGCATTCTAACTGCCAGAATCGTACTCTGTTGTTAAACAGAAGTGTAATCGAAGTGAAATGACTTGAGGAATCGAATGCCGCAAGCAGAATTCAAATCCGAGCCTCCGTTCGGCAGGAAATCGCAGTTATAGTGAAAAACCTATCTTCCAGCATTCTAACTGCCAGAATCGTACTCTGTTGTTAAACAGAAGTGTAATCGAAGTGAAATGACTTGAGGAATCGAATGCCGCAAGCAGAATTCAAATCCGAGCCTCCGTTCGGCAGGAAATCGCAGTTATAGTGAAAAACCTATCTTCCAGCATTCTAACTGCCAGAATCGTACTCTGTTGTTAAACAGAAGTGTAATCGAAGTGAAATGACTTGAGGAATCGAATGCCGCAAGCAGAATTCAAATCCGAGCCTCCGTTCGGCAGGAAATCGCAGTTATAGTGAAAAACCTATCTTCCAGCATTCTAACTGCCAGAATCGTACTCTGTTGTTAAACAGAAGTGTAATCGAAGTGAAATGACTTGAGGAATCGAATGCCGCAAGCAGAATTCAAATCCGAGCCTCCGTTCGGCAGGAAATCGCAGTTATAGTGAAAAACCTATCTTCCAGCATTCTAACTGCCAGAATCGTACTCTGTTGTTAAACAGAAGTGTAATCGAAGTGAAATGACTTGAGGAATCGAATGCCGCAAGCAGAATTCAAATCCGAGCCTCCGTTCGGCAGGAAATCGCAGTTATAGTGAAAAACCTATCTTCCAGCATTCTAACTGCCAGAATCGTACTCTGTTGTTAAACAGAAGTGTAATCGAAGTGAAATCACTTGAGGAATCGAATGCCGCAAGCAGAATTCAAATCCGAGCCTCCGTTCGGCAGGAAATCGCAGTTATAGTGAAAAACCTATCTTCTAGCATTCTAACGGCCAGAATCGGACTCTGTTGTTGAACAGAAGTGTAACCGAAGTAAAATGACTAGAGGGATCGAATGCCGCAAGCAGAATTCAAATCCGTGCCTCCGTTCGGCAGGAAATCGCAGTTATAGCTAAAACCTATCTTCTAGCATTCTAACGGCCAGAATCGTACTCTGTTGTTAAACAGAAGTGTAATCGAAGTGAAATGACTTGAGGAATCGAATGCCGCAAGCAGAATTCAAATCCGAGCCTCCGTTCGGCAGGAAATCGCAGTTATAGTGAAAAACCTATCTTCCAGCATTCTAACTGCCAGAATCGTACTCTGTTGTTAAACAGAAGTGTAATCGAAGTGAAATGACTTGAGGAATCGAATGCCGCAAGCAGAATTCAAATCCGAGCCTCCGTTCGGCAGGAAATCGCAGTTATAGTGAAAAACCTATCTTCCAGCATTCTAACTGCCAGAATCGTACTCTGTTGTTAAACAGAAGTGTAATCGAAGTGAAATGACTTGAGGAATCGAATGCCGCAAGCAGAATTCAAATCCGAGCCTCCGTTCGGCAGGAAATCGGAGTTATAGTGAAAAACCTATCTTCCAGCATTCTAACTGCCAGAATCGTACTCTGTTGTTAAACAGAAGTGTAATCGAAGTGAAATGACTTGAGGAATCGAATGCCGCAAGCAGAATTCAAATCCGAGCCTCCGTTCGGCAGGAAATCGCAGTTATAGTGAAAAACCTATCTTCTAGCATTCTAACGGCCAGAATCGGACTCTGTTGTTGAACAGAAGTGTATCCGAAGTAAAATGACTAGAGGGATCGAATGCCGCAAGCAGAATTCAAATCCGTGCCTCCGTTCGGCAGGAAATCGCAGTTATAGCTAAAACCTATCTTCAAGCATTCTAACGGCCAGAATCGTACTCTGTTGTTAAACAGAAGTGTAATCGAAGTGAAATGACTTGAGGAATCGAATGCCGCAAGCAGAATTCAAATCCGAGCCTCCGTTCGGCAGGAAATCGCAGTTATAGCTAAAACCTATCTTCCAGCATTCTAACTGCCAGAATCGTACTCTGTTGTTAAACAGAAGTGTAATCGAAGTGAAATGACTGGAGGAATCGAATGCCGCAAGCAGAATTCAAATCCGAGCCTCCGTTCGGCAGGAAATCGCAGTTATAGTGAAAAACCTATCTTCCAGCATTCTAACTGCCAGAATCGTACTCTGTTGTTAAACAGAAGTGTAATCGAAGTGAAATCACTTGAGGAATCGAATGCCGCAAGCAGAATTCAAATCCGAGCCTCCGTTCGGCAGGAAATCGCAGTTATAGTGAAAAACCTATCTTCTAGCATTCTAACGGCCAGAATCGGACTCTGTTGTTGAACAGAAGTGTATCCGAAGTAAAATGACTAGAGGGATCGAATGCCGCAAGCAGAATTCAAATCCGTGCCTCCGTTCGGCAGGAAATCGCAGTTATAGCTAAAACCTATCTTCAAGCATTCTAACGGCCAGAATCGTACTCTGTTGTTAAACAGAAGTGTAATCGAAGTGAAATGACTTGAGGAATCGAATGCCGCAAGCAGAATTCAAATCCGAGTCTCCGTTCGGCAGGAAATCGCAGTTATAGCTAAAACCTATCTTCCAGCATTCTAACCGCCAGAATCGTACTCTGTTGTTGAACAGAAGTGTATCCGAAGTGAAATGACTAGAGGAATCGAATGCCGCAAGCAGAATTCAAATCCGAGCCTCCGTTCGGCAGGAAATCGCAGTTATAGTGAAAAACCTATCTTCCAGCATTCTAACTGCCAGAATCGTACTCTGTTGTTAAACAGAAGTGTAATCGAAGTGAAATGACTTGAGGAATCGAATGCCGCAAGCAGAATTCAAATCCGAGCCTCCGTTCGGCAGGAAATCGCAGTTATAGTGAAAAACCTATCTTCCAGCATTCTAACTGCCAGAATCGTACTCTGTTGTTAAACAGAAGTGTAATCGAAGTGAAATGACTTGAGGAATCGAATGCCGCAAGCAGAATTCAAATCCGAGCCTCCGTTCGGCAGGAAATCGCAGTTATAGTGAAAAACCTATCTTCCAGCATTCTAACGGCCAGAATCGGACTCTGTTGTTGAACAGAAGTGTATCCGAAGTAAAATGACTAGAGGGATCGAATGCCGCAAGCAGAATTCAAATCCGTGCCTCCGTTCGGCAGGAAATCGCAGTTATAGCTAAAACCTATCTTCTAGCATTCTAACGGCCAGAATCGTACTCTGTTGTTAAACAGAAGTGTAATCGAAGTGAAATGACTTGAGGAATCGAATGCCGCAAGCAGAATTCAAATCCGAGCCTCCGTTCGGCAGGAAATCGCAGTTATAGTGAAAAACCTATCTTCCAGCATTCTAACTGCCAGAATCGTACTCTGTTGTTAAACAGAAGTGTAATCGAAGTGAAATCACTTGAGGAATCGAATGCCGCAAGCAGAATTCAAATCCGAGCCTCCGTTCGGCAGGAAATCGCAGTTATAGTGAAAAACCTATCTTCTAGCATTCTAACGGCCAGAATCGGACTCTGTTGTTGAACAGAAGTGTATCCGAAGTAAAATGACTAGAGGGATCGAATGCCGCAAGCAGAATTCAAATCCGTGCCTCCGTTCGGCAGGAAATCGCAGTTATAGCTAAAACCTATCTTCAAGCATTCTAACGGCCAGAATCGTACTCTGTTGTTAAACAGAAGTGGAATCGAAGTGAAATGACTTGAGGAATCGAATGCCGCAAGCAGAATTCAAATCCGAGTCTCCGTTCGGCAGGAAATCGCAGTTATAGCTAAAACCTATCTTCCAGCATTCTAACCGCCAGAATCGTACTCTGTTGTTGAACAGAAGTGTATCCGAAGTGAAATGACTAGAGGAATCGAATGCCGCAAGCAGAATTCAAATCCGAGCCTCCGTTCGGCAGGAAATCGCAGTTATAGTGAAAAACCTATCTTCCAGCATTCTAACTGCCAGAATCGTACTCTGTTGTTAAACAGAAGTGTAATCGAAGTGAAATGACTTGAGGAATCGAATGCCGCAAGCAGAATTCAAATCCGAGCCTCCGTTCGGCAGGAAATCGCAGTTATAGTGAAAAACCTATCTTCCAGCATTCTAACTGCCAGAATCGTACTCTGTTGTTAAACAGAAGTGTAATCGAAGTGAAATGACTTGAGGAATCGAATGCCGCAAGCAGAATTCAAATCCGAGCCTCCGTTCGGCAGGAAATCGCAGTTATAGTGAAAAACCTATCTTCCAGCATTCTAACTGCCAGAATCGTACTCTGTTGTTAAACAGAAGTGTAATCGAAGTGAAATGACTTGAGGAATCGAATGCCGCAAGCAGAATTCAAATCCGAGCCTCCGTTCGGCAGGAAATCGCAGTTATAGTGAAAAACCTATCTTCCAGCATTCTAACTGCCAGAATCGTACTCTGTTGTTAAACAGAAGTGTAATCGAAGTGAAATGACTTGAGGAATCGAATGCCGCAAGCAGAATTCAAATCCGAGCCTCCGTTCGGCAGGAAATCGCAGTTATAGTGAAAAACCTATCTTCCAGCATTCTAACTGCCAGAATCGTACTCTGTTGTTAAACAGAAGTGTAATCGAAGTGAAATGACTTGAGGAATCGAATGCCGCAAGCAGAATTCAAATCCGAGCCTCCGTTCGGCAGGAAATCGCAGTTATAGTGAAAAACCTATCTTCCAGCATTCTAACTGCCAGAATCGTACTCTGTTGTTAAACAGAAGTGTAATCGAAGTGAAATGACTTGAGGAATCGAATGCCGCAAGCAGAATTCAAATCCGAGCCTCCGTTCGGCAGGAAATCGCAGTTATAGTGAAAAACCTATCTTCCAGCATTCTAACTGCCAGAATCGTACTCTGTTGTTAAACAGAAGTGTAATCGAAGTGAAATCACTTGAGGAATCGAATGCCGCAAGCAGAATTCAAATCCGAGCCTCCGTTCGGCAGGAAATCGCAGTTATAGTGAAAAACCTATCTTCTAGCATTCTAACGGCCAGAATCGGACTCTGTTGTTGAACAGAAGTGTATCCGAAGTAAAATGACTAGAGGGATCGAATGCCGCAAGCAGAATTCAAATCCGTGCCTCCGTTCGGCAGGAAATCGCAGTTATAGCTAAAACCTATCTTCTAGCATTCTAACGGCCAGAATCGTACTCTGTTGTTAAACAGAAGTGTAATCGAAGTGAAATGACTTGAGGAATCGAATGCCGCAAGCAGAATTCAAATCCGAGCCTCCGTTCGGCAGGAAATCGCAGTTATAGTGAAAAACCTATCTTCCAGCATTCTAACTGCCAGAATCGTACTCTGTTGTTAAACAGAAGTGTAATCGAAGTGAAATGACTTGAGGAATCGAATGCCGCAAGCAGAATTCAAATCCGAGCCTCCGTTCGGCAGGAAATCGCAGTTATAGTGAAAAACCTATCTTCCAGCATTCTAACTGCCAGAATCGTACTCTGTTGTTAAACAGAAGTGTAATCGAAGTGAAATGACTTGAGGAATCGAATGCCGCAAGCAGAATTCAAATCCGAGCCTCCGTTCGGCAGGAAATCGCAGTTATAGTGAAAAACCTATCTTCCAGCATTCTAACTGCCAGAATCGTACTCTGTTGTTAAACAGAAGTGTAATCGAAGTGAAATGACTTGAGGAATCGAATGCCGCAAGCAGAATTCAAATCCGAGCCTCCGTTCGGCAGGAAATCGCAGTTATAGTGAAAAACCTATCTTCCAGCATTCTAACTGCCAGAATCGTACTCTGTTGTTAAACAGAAGTGTAATCGAAGTGAAATGACTTGAGGAATCGAATGCCGCAAGCAGAATTCAAATCCGAGCCTCCGTTCGGCAGGAAATCGCAGTTATAGTGAAAAACCTATCTTCCAGCATTCTAACTGCCAGAATCGTACTCTGTTGTTAAACAGAAGTGTAATCGAAGTGAAATGACTTGAGGAATCGAATGCCGCAAGCAGAATTCAAATCCGAGCCTCCGTTCGGCAGGAAATCGCAGTTATAGTGAAAAACCTATCTTCCAGCATTCTAACTGCCAGAATCGTACTCTGTTGTTAAACAGAAGTGTAATCGAAGTGAAATCACTTGAGGAATCGAATGCCGCAAGCAGAATTCAAATCCGAGCCTCCGTTCGGCAGGAAATCGCAGTTATAGTGAAAAACCTATCTTCTAGCATTCTAACGGCCAGAATCGGACTCTGTTGTTGAACAGAAATGTATCCGAAGTAAAATGACTAGAGGGATCGAATGCCGCAAGCAGAATTCAAATCCGTGCCTCCGTTCGGCAGGAAATCGCAGTTATAGCTAAAACCTATCTTCAAGCATTCTAACGGCCAGAATCGTACTCTGTTGTTAAACAGAAGTGTAATCGAAGTGAAATGACTTGAGGAATCGAATGCCGCAAGCAGAATTCAAATCCGAGTCTCCGTTCGGCAGGAAATCGCAGTTATAGCTAAAACCTATCTTCCAGCATTCTAACCGCCAGAATCGTACTCTGTTGTTGAACAGAAGTGTATCCGAAGTGAAATGACTAGAGGAATCGAATGCCGCAAGCAGAATTCAAATCCGAGCCTCCGTTCGGCAGGAAATCGCAGTTATAGTGAAAAACCTATCTTCCAGCATTCTAACTGCCAGAATCGTACTCTGTTGTTAAACAGAAGTGTAATCGAAGTGAAATGACTTGAGGAATCGAATGCCGCAAGCAGAATTCAAATCCGAGCCTCCGTTCGGCAGGAAATCGCAGTTATAGTGAAAAACCTATCTTCCAGCATTCTAACTGCCAGAATCGTACTCTGTTGTTAAACAGAAGTGTAATCGAAGTGAAATGACTTGAGGAATCGAATGCCGCAAGCAGAATTCAAATCCGAGCCTCCGTTCGGCAGGAAATCGCAGTTATAGTGAAAAACCTATCTTCCAGCATTCTAACTGCCAGAATCGTACTCTGTTGTTAAACAGAAGTGTAATCGAAGTGAAATGACTTGAGGAATCGAATGCCGCAAGCAGAATTCAAATCCGAGCCTCCGTTCGGCAGGAAATCGCAGTTATAGTGAAAAACCTATCTTCCAGCATTCTAACTGCCAGAATCGTACTCTGTTGTTAAACAGAAGTGTAATCGAAGTGAAATGACTTGAGGAATCGAATGCCGCAAGCAGAATTCAAATCCGAGCCTCCGTTCGGCAGGAAATCGCAGTTATAGTGAAAAACCTATCTTCTAGCATTCTAACGGCCAGAATCGGACTCTGTTGTTGAACAGAAGTGTATCCGAAGTAAAATGACTAGAGGGATCGAATGCCGCAAGCAGAATTCAAATCCGTGCCTCCGTTCGGCAGGAAATCGCAGTTATAGCTAAAACCTATCTTCTAGCATTCTAACGGCCAGAATCGTACTCTGTTGTTAAACAGAAGTGTAATCGAAGTGAAATGACTTGAGGAATCGAATGCCGCAAGCAGAATTCAAATCCGAGCCTCCGTTCGGCAGGAAATCGCAGTTATAGCTAAAACCTATCTTCCAGCATTCTAACTGCCAGAATCGTACTCTGTTGTTAAACAGAAGTGTAATCGAAGTGAAATGACTTGAGGAATCGAATGCCGCAAGCAGAATTAAAATCCGAGCCTCCGTTCGGCAGGAAATCGCAGTTATAGTGAAAAACCTATCTTCCAGCATTCTAACTGCCAGAATCGTACTCTGTTGTTAAACAGAAGTGTAATCGAAGTGAAATGACTGGAGGAATCGAATGCCGCAAGCAGAATTCAAATCCGAGCCTCCGTTCGGCAGGAAATCGCAGTTATAGTGAAAAACCTATCTTCCAGCATTCTAACTGCCAGAATCGTACTCTGTTGTTAAACAGAAGTGTAATCGAAGTGAAATCACTTGAGGAATCGAATGCCGCAAGCAGAATTCAAATCCGAGCCTCCGTTCGGCAGGAAATCGCAGTTATAGTGAAAAACCTATCTTCTAGCATTCTAACGGCCAGAATCGGACTCTGTTGTTGAACAGAAGTGTATCCGAAGTAAAATGACTAGAGGGATCGAATGCCGCAAGCAGAATTCAAATCCGTGCCTCCGTTCGGCAGGAAATCGCAGTTATAGCTAAAACCTATCTTCAAGCATTCTAACGGCCAGAATCGTACTCTGTTGTTAAACAGAAGTGTAATCGAAGTGAAATGACTTGAGGAATCGAATGCCGCAAGCAGAATTCAAATCCGAGTCTCCGTTCGGCAGGAAATCGCAGTTATAGCTAAAACCTATCTTCCAGCATTCTAACCGCCAGAATCGTACTCTGTTGTTGAACAGAAGTGTATCCGAAGTGAAATGACTAGAGGAATCGAATGCCGCAAGCAGAATTCAAATCCGAGCCTCCGTTCGGCAGGAAATCGCAGTTATAGTGAAAAACCTATCTTCCAGCATTCTAACTGCCAGAATCGTACTCTGTTGTTAAACAGAAGTGTAATCGAAGTGAAATGACTTGAGGAATCGAATGCCGCAAGCAGAATTCAAATCCGAGCCTCCGTTCGGCAGGAAATCGCAGTTATAGTGAAAAACCTATCTTCCAGCATTCTAACTGCCAGAATCGTACTCTGTTGTTAAACAGAAGTGTAATCGAAGTGAAATGACTTGAGGAATCGAATGCCGCAAGCAGAATTCAAATCCGAGCCTCCGTTCGGCAGGAAATCGCAGTTATAGTGAAAAACCTATCTTCCAGCATTCTAACTGCCAGAATCGTACTCTGTTGTTAAACAGAAGTGTAATCGAAGTGAAATGACTTGAGGAATCGAATGCCGCAAGCAGAATTCAAATCCGAGCCTCCGTTCGGCAGGAAATCGCAGTTATAGTGAAAAACCTATCTTCCAGCATTCTAACTGCCAGAATCGTACTCTGTTGTTAAACAGAAGTGTAATCAAAGTGAAATGACTGGAGGAATCGAATGCCGCAAGCAGAATTCAAATCCGAGCCTCCGTTCGGCAGGAAATCGCAGTTATAGTGAAAAACCTATCTTCTAGCATTCTAACGGCCAGAGTCGGACTCTGTTGTTGAACAGAAGTGTATCCGAAGTAAAATGACTAGAGGGATCGAATGCCGCAAGCAGAATTCAAATCCGTGCCTCCGTTCGGCAGGAAATCGCAGTTATAGCTAAAACCTATCTTCTAGCATTCTAACGGCCAGAATCGTACTCTGTTGTTAAACAGAAGTGTAATCGAAGTGAAATGACTTGAGGAATCGAATGCCGCAAGCAGAATTCAAATCCGAGCCTCCGTTCGGCAGGAAATCGCAGTTATAGTGAAAAACCTATCTTCCAGCATTCTAACTGCCAGAATCGTACTCTGTTGTTAAACAGAAGTGTAATCGAAGTGAAATGACTTGAGGAATCGAATGCCGCAAGCAGAATTCAAATCCGAGCCTCCGTTCGGCAGGAAATCGCAGTTATAGTGAAAAACCTATCTTCCAGCATTCTAACTGCCAGAATCGTACTCTGTTGTTAAACAGAAGTGTAATCGAAGTGAAATGACTTGAGGAATCGAATGCCGCAAGCAGAATTCAAATCCGAGCCTCCGTTCGGCAGGAAATCGCAGTTATAGTGAAAAACCTATCTTCCAGCATTCTAACTGCCAGAATCGTACTCTGTTGTTAAACAGAAGTGTAATCGAAGTGAAATCACTTGAGGAATCGAATGCCGCAAGCAGAATTCAAATCCGAGCCTCCGTTCGGCAGGAAATCGCAGTTATAGTGAAAAACCTATCTTCTAGCATTCTAACGGCCAGAATCGGACTCTGTTGTTGAACAGAAATGTATCCGAAGTAAAATGACTAGAGGGATCGAATGCCGCAAGCAGAATTCAAATCCGTGCCTCCGTTCGGCAGGAAATCGCAGTTATAGCTAAAACCTATCTTCAAGCATTCTAACGGCCAGAATCGTACTCTGTTGTTAAACAGAAGTGTAATCGAAGTGAAATGACTTGAGGAATCGAATGCCGCAAGCAGAATTCAAATCCGAGTCTCCGTTCGGCAGGAAATCGCAGTTATAGCTAAAACCTATCTTCCAGCATTCTAACCGCCAGAATCGTACTCTGTTGTTGAACAGAAGTGTATCCGAAGTGAAATGACTAGAGGAATCGAATGCCGCAAGCAGAATTCAAATCCGAGCCTCCGTTCGGCAGGAAATCGCAGTTATAGTGAAAAACCTATCTTCCAGCATTCTAACTGCCAGAATCGTACTCTGTTGTTAAACAGAAGTGTAATCGAAGTGAAATGACTTGAGGAATCGAATGCCGCAAGCAGAATTCAAATCCGAGCCTCCGTTCGGCAGGAAATCGCAGTTATAGTGAAAAACCTATCTTCCAGCATTCTAACTGCCAGAATCGTACTCTGTTGTTAAACAGAAGTGTAATCGAAGTGAAATGACTTGAGGAATCGAATGCCGCAAGCAGAATTCAAATCCGAGCCTCCGTTCGGCAGGAAATCGCAGTTATAGTGAAAAACCTATCTTCCAGCATTCTAACTGCCAGAATCGTACTCTGTTGTTAAACAGAAGTGTAATCGAAGTGAAATGACTTGAGGAATCGAATGCCGCAAGCAGAATTCAAATCCGAGCCTCCGTTCGGCAGGAAATCGCAGTTATAGTGAAAAACCTATCTTCCAGCATTCTAACTGCCAGAATCGTACTCTGTTGTTGAACAGAAGTGTATCCGAAGTAAAATGACTAGAGGGATCGAATGCCGCAAGCAGAATTCAAATCCGTGCCTCCGTTCGGCAGGAAATCGCAGTTATAGCTAAAACCTATCTTCAAGCATTCTAACGGCCAGAATCGTACTCTGTTGTTAAACAGAAGTGTAATCGAAGTGAAATGACTTGAGGAATCGAATGCCGCAAGCAGAATTCAAATCCGAGTCTCCGTTCGGCAGGAAATCGCAGTTATAGCTAAAACCTATCTTCCAGCATTCTAACCGCCAGAATTGTACTCTGTTGTTGAACAGAAGTGTATCCGAAGTGAAATGACTAGAGGAATCGAATGCCGCAAGCAGAATTCAAATCCGAGCCTCCGTTCGGCAGGAAATCGCAGTTATAGTGAAAAACCTATCTTCTAGCATTCTAACGGCCAGAATCGGACTCTGTTGTTGAACAGAAGTGTATCCGAAGTAAAATGACTAGAGGGATCGAATGCCGCAAGCAGAATTCAAATCCGTGCCTCCGTTCGGCAGGAAATCGCAGTTATAGCTAAAACCTATCTTCTAGCATTCTAACGGCCAGAATCGTACTCTGTTGTTAAACAGAAGTGTAATCGAAGTGAAATGACTTGAGGAATCGAATGCCGCAAGCAGAATTCAAATCCGAGCCTCCGTTCGGCAGGAAATCGCAGTTATAGTGAAAAACCTATCTTCCAGCATTCTAACTGCCAGAATCGTACTCTGTTGTTAAACAGAAGTGTAATCGAAGTGAAATCACTTGAGGAATCGAATGCCGCAAGCAGAATTCAAATCCGAGCCTCCGTTCGGCAGGAAATCGCAGTTATAGTGAAAAACCTATCTTCTAGCATTCTAACGGCCAGAATCGGACTCTGTTGTTGAACAGAAGTGTATCCGAAGTAAAATGACTAGAGGGATCGAATGCCGCAAGCAGAATTCAAATCCGTGCCTCCGTTCGGCAGGAAATCGCAGTTATAGCTAAAACCTATCTTCAAGCATTCTAACGGCCAGAATCGTACTCTGTTGTTAAACAGAAGTGTAATCGAAGTGAAATGACTTGAGGAATCGAATGCCGCAAGCAGAATTCAAATCCGAGCCTCCGTTCGGCAGGAAATCGCAGTTATAGCTAAAACCTATCTTCCAGCATTCTAACCGCCAGAATCGTACTCTGTTGTTGAACAGAAGTGTATCCGAAGTGAAATGACTAGAGGAATCGAATGCCGCAAGCAGAATTCAAATCCGAGCCTCCGTTCGGCAGGAAATCGCAGTTATAGTGAAAAACCTATCTTCCAGCATTCTAACTGCCAGAATCGTACTCTGTTGTTAAACAGAAGTGTAATCGAAGTGAAATGACTTGAGGAATCGAATGCCGCAAGCAGAATTCAAATCCGAGCCTCCGTTCGGCAGGAAATCGCAGTTATAGTGAAAAACCTATCTTCCAGCATTCTAACTGCCAGAATCGTACTCTGTTGTTAAACAGAAGTGTAATCGAAGTGAAATGACTTGAGGAATCGAATGCCGCAAGCAGAATTCAAATCCGAGCCTCCGTTCGGCAGGAAATCGCAGTTATAGTGAAAAACCTATCTTCTAGCATTCTAACGGCCAGAATCGGACTCTGTTGTTGAACAGAAGTGTATCCGAAGTAAAATGACTAGAGGGATCGAATGCCGCAAGCAGAATTCAAATCCGTGCCTCCGTTCGGCAGGAAATCGCAGTTATAGCTAAAACCTATCTTCTAGCATTCTAACGGCCAGAATCGTACTCTGTTGTTAAACAGAAGTGTAATCGAAGTGAAATGACTTGAGGAATCGAATGCCGCAAGCAGAATTCAAATCCGAGCCTCCGTTCGGCAGGAAATCGCAGTTATAGCTAAAACCTATCTTCCAGCATTCTAACTGCCAGAATCGTACTCTGTTGTTAAACAGAAGTGTAATCGAAGTGAAATGACTTGAGGAATCGAATGCCGCAAGCAGAATTAAAATCCGAGCCTCCGTTCGGCAGGAAATCGCAGTTATAGTGAAAAACCTATCTTCCAGCATTCTAACTGCCAGAATCGTACTCTGTTGTTAAACAGAAGTGTAATCGAAGTGAAATGACTGGAGGAATCGAATGCCGCAAGCAGAATTCAAATCCGAGCCTCCGTTCGGCAGGAAATCGCAGTTATAGTGAAAAACCTATCTTCCAGCATTCTAACTGCCAGAATCGTACTCTGTTGTTAAACAGAAGTGTAATCGAAGTGAAATCACTTGAGGAATCGAATGCCGCAAGCAGAATTCAAATCCGAGCCTCCGTTCGGCAGGAAATCGCAGTTATAGTGAAAAACCTATCTTCAAGCATTCTAACGGCCAGAATCGGACTCTGTTGTTGAACAGAAGTGTATCCGAAGTAAAATGACTAGAGGGATCGAATGCCGCAAGCAGAATTCAAATCCGTGCCTCCGTTCGGCAGGAAATCGCAGTTATAGCTAAAACCTATCTTCAAGCATTCTAACGGCCAGAATCGTACTCTGTTGTTAAACAGAAGTGTAATCGAAGTGAAATGACTTGAGGAATCGAATGCCGCAAGCAGAATTCAAATCCGAGTCTCCGTTCGGCAGGAAATCGCAGTTATAGCTAAAACCTATCTTCCAGCATTCTAACCGCCAGAATCGTACTCTGTTGTTGAACAGAAGTGTATCCGAAGTGAAATGACTAGAGGAATCGAATGCCGCAAGCAGAATTCAAATCCGAGCCTCCGTTCGGCAGGAAATCGCAGTTATAGTGAAAAACCTATCTTCCAGCATTCTAACTGCCAGAATCGTACTCTGTTGTTAAACAGAAGTGTAATCGAAGTGAAATGACTTGAGGAATCGAATGCCGCAAGCAGAATTCAAATCCGAGCCTCCGTTCGGCAGGAAATCGCAGTTATAGTGAAAAACCTATCTTCCAGCATTCTAACTGCCAGAATCGTACTCTGTTGTTAAACAGAAGTGTAATCGAAGTGAAATGACTTGAGGAATCGAATGCCGCAAGCAGAATTCAAATCCGAGCCTCCGTTCGGCAGGAAATCGCAGTTATAGTGAAAAACCTATCTTCCAGCATTCTAACTGCCAGAATCGTACTCTGTTGTTAAACAGAAGTGTAATCGAAGTGAAATGACTTGAGGAATCGAATGCCGCAAGCAGAATTCAAATCCGAGCCTCCGTTCGGCAGGAAATCGCAGTTATAGTGAAAAACCTATCTTCCAGCATTCTAACTGCCAGAATCGTACTCTGTTGTTAAACAGAAGTGTAATCGAAGTGAAATGACTGGAGGAATCGAATGCCGCAAGCAGAATTCAAATCCGAGCCTCCGTTCGGCAGGAAATCGCAGTTATAGTGAAAAACCTATCTTCTAGCATTCTAACGGCCAGAATCGGACTCTGTTGTTGAACAGAAGTGTATCCGAAGTAAAATGACTAGAGGGATCGAATGCCGCAAGCAGAATTCAAATCCGTGCCTCCGTTCGGCAGGAAATCGCAGTTATAGCTAAAACCTATCTTCTAGCATTCTAACGGCCAGAATCGTACTCTGTTGTTAAACAGAAGTGTAATCGAAGTGAAATGACTTGAGGAATCGAATGCCGCAAGCAGAATTCAAATCCGAGCCTCCGTTCGGCAGGAAATCGCAGTTATAGTGAAAAACCTATCTTCCAGCATTCTAACTGCCAGAATCGTACTCTGTTGTTAAACAGAAGTGTAATCGAAGTGAAATCACTTGAGGAATCGAATGCCGCAAGCAGAATTCAAATCCGAGCCTCCGTTCGGCAGGAAATCGCAGTTATAGTGAAAAACCTATCTTCTAGCATTCTAACGGCCAGAATCGGCCTCTGTTGTTGAACAGAAGTGTATCCGAAGTAAAATGACTAGAGGGATCGAATGCCGCAAGCAGAATTCAAATCCGTGCCTCCGTTCGGCAGGAAATCGCAGTTATAGCTAAAACCTATCTTCAAGCATTCTAACGGCCAGAATCGTACTCTGTTGTTAAACAGAAGTGTAATCGAAGTGAAATGACTTGAGGAATCGAATGCCGCAAGCAGAATTCAAATCCGAGTCTCCGTTCGGCAGGAAATCGCAGTTATAGCTAAAACCTATCTTCCAGCATTCTAACCGCCAGAATCGTACTCTGTTGTTGAACAGAAGTGTATCCGAAGTGAAATGACTAGAGGAATCGAATGCCGCAAGCAGAATTCAAATCCGAGCCTCCGTTCGGCAGGAAATCGCAGTTATAGTGAAAAACCTATCTTCCAGCATTCTAACTGCCAGAATCGTACTCTGTTGTTAAACAGAAGTGTAATCGAAGTGAAATGACTTGAGGAATCGAATGCCGCAAGCAGAATTCAAATCCGAGCCTCCGTTCGGCAGGAAATCGCAGTTATAGTGAAAAACCTATCTTCCAGCATTCTAACTGCCAGAATCGTACTCTGTTGTTAAACAGAAGTGTAATCGAAGTGAAATGACTTGAGGAATCGAATGCCGCAAGCAGAATTCAAATCCGAGCCTCCGTTCGGCAGGAAATCGCAGTTATAGTGAAAAACCTATCTTCCAGCATTCTAACTGCCAGAATCGTACTCTGTTGTTAAACAGAAGTGTAATCGAAGTGAAATGACTTGAGGAATCGAATGCCGCAAGCAGAATTCAAATCCGAGCCTCCGTTCGGCAGGAAATCGCAGTTATAGTGAAAAACCTATCTTCCAGCATTCTAACTGCCAGAATCGTACTCTGTTGTTAAACAGAAGTGTAATCGAAGTGAAATGACTTGAGGAATCGAATGCCGCAAGCAGAATTCAAATCCGAGCCTCCGTTCGGCAGGAAATCGCAGTTATAGTGAAAAACCTATCTTCCAGCATTCTAACTGCCAGAATCGTACTCTGTTGTTAAACAGAAGTGTAATCGAAGTGAAATGACTTGAGGAATCGAATGCCGCAAGCAGAATTCAAATCCGAGCCTCCGTTCGGCAGGAAATCGCAGTTATAGTGAAAAACCTATCTTCCAGCATTCTAACTGCCAGAATCGTACTCTGTTGTTAAACAGAAGTGTAATCGAAGTGAAATGACTTGAGGAATCGAATGCCGCAAGCAGAATTCAAATCCGAGCCTCCGTTCGGCAGGAAATCGCAGTTATAGTGAAAAACCTATCTTCCAGCATTCTAACTGCCAGAATCGTACTCTGTTGTTAAACAGAAGTGTAATCGAAGTGAAATCACTTGAGGAATCGAATGCCGCAAGCAGAATTCAAATCCGAGCCTCCGTTCGGCAGGAAATCGCAGTTATAGTGAAAAACCTATCTTCTAGCATTCTAACGGCCAGAATCGGACTCTGTTGTTGAACAGAAGTGTATCCGAAGTAAAATGACTAGAGGGATCGAATGCCGCAAGCAGAATTCAAATCCGTGCCTCCGTTCGGCAGGAAATCGCAGTTATAGCTAAAACCTATCTTCAAGCATTCTAACGGCCAGAATCGTACTCTGTTGTTAAACAGAAGTGTAATCGAAGTGAAATGACTTGAGGAATCGAATGCCGCAAGCAGAATTCAAATCCGAGTCTCCGTTCGGCAGGAAATCGCAGTTATAGCTAAAACCTATCTTCCAGCATTCTAACCGCCAGAATCGTACTCTGTTGTTGAACAGAAGTGTATCCGAAGTGAAATGACTAGAGGAATCGAATGCCGCAAGCAGAATTCAAATCCGAGCCTCCGTTCGGCAGGAAATCGCAGTTATAGTGAAAAACCTATCTTCCAGCATTCTAACTGCCAGAATCGTACTCTGTTGTTAAACAGAAGTGTAATCGAAGTGAAATGACTTGAGGAATCGAATGCCGCAAGCAGAATTCAAATCCGAGCCTCCGTTCGGCAGGAAATCGCAGTTATAGTGAAAAACCTATCTTCCAGCATTCTAACTGCCAGAATCGTACTCTGTTGTTAAACAGAAGTGTAATCGAAGTGAAATGACTTGAGGAATCGAATGCCGCAAGCAGAATTCAAATCCGAGCCTCCGTTCGGCAGGAAATCGCAGTTATAGTGAAAAACCTATCTTCCAGCATTCTAACTGCCAGAATCGTACTCTGTTGTTAAACAGAAGTGTAATCGAAGTGAAATGACTTGAGGAATCGAATGCCGCAAGCAGAATTCAAATCCGAGCCTCCGTTCGGCAGGAAATCGCAGTTATAGTGAAAAACCTATCTTCCAGCATTCTAACTGCCAGAATCGTACTCTGTTGTTAAACAGAAGTGTAATCGAAGTGAAATGACTGGAGGAATCGAATGCCGCAAGCAGAATTCAAATCTGAGCCTCCGTTCGGCAGGAAATCGCAGTTATAGTGAAAAACCTATCTTCTAGCATTCTAACGGCCAGAATCGGACTCTGTTGTTGAACAGAAGTGTATCCGAAGTAAAATGACTAGAGGGATCGAATGCCGCAAGCAGAATTCAAATCCGTGCCTCCGTTCGGCAGGAAATCGCAGTTATAGCTAAAACCTATCTTCTAGCATTCTAACGGCCAGAATCGTACTCTGTTGTTAAACAGAAGTGTAATCGAAGTGAAATGACTTGAGGAATCGAATGCCGCAAGCAGAATTCAAATCCGAGCCTCCGTTCGGCAGGAAATCGCAGTTATAGCTAAAACCTATCTTCCAGCATTCTAACCGCCAGAATCGTACTCTGTTGTTGAACAGAAGTGTATCCGAAGTGAAATGACTAGAGGAATCGAATGCCGCAAGCAGAATTCAAATCCGAGCCTCCGTTCGGCAGGAAATCGCAGTTATAGTGAAAAACCTATCTTCTAGCATTCTAACGGCCAGAATCGGACTCTGTTGTTGAACAGAAGTGTATCCGAAGTAAAATGACTAGAGGGATCGAATGCCGCAAGCAGAATTTGTGACGTCTCACGCCTGTCCTGCCTATCTAGGTATATATATTTTTTTTCAACGCCACGACATACCGCAGGCATATTGTACTACGTTACGCCATCTTATATTAACCAATTACAATTGAAGGCGCTCAGTCCCAAATACCCGAGCTCGACCAAAAACAAGTCTATTGACATTATCTTTTAACATTTGTCTTTTAACATTTGTCTTTTAACATTTGTCTTTTGACATTTGTCTTTTAACATTTGTCTTTTAACATTTGTCTATTAACTTTTTCTATTGACACTGTCCTTTAACACCGTATGTTTGGGAACGCCGCGTCATAATCGCGATATACATTAAGCCGTAGCCTTTAACACAACCACAACGAACCACGAGCATTTATTGGGAATGATCAGCTATTGACGATAATGATCGTGAGTCGTTGGAGGAACATAATTATAAGCTATAAGGATATGTATATCCTCCGAACGCCTGGTAGACGAGCTCGCGCTAAGTATTTAGTCTACTCAGCGATTCCCATGTGATCAAGCACACGTGCGATGACTACAGAGTTACGAGTGAGCTTCTCACGGAAAGATGACCGAGTGGTGTCCGATAAACAAGAGCCCACATTCCACTCTCACGGCAAAAGTGCTTAAAGTCACGTACAAAGTATCGGCTAGCATCCGAGCCGCCAGCTCGTCTCCTAGAGATAAGATAAGCACCGAGCACCGTGGAACTGCTGACGTTGCAGCGCACATGGACCGTTCGAGCGTGGGACTGCTTAGGTCAGCAACGTCCCAGCACGGAGCGAGACCGGTCACCTGACCACAACCGCGCGCGCTGATTGGCTCCCCACCGCTCGCGGGGCGCCTGCCCCACTACTCGGAGACCCTGCGAGGCTCCAGAGAGTCACTCGAACAATCAGTTCTCATCGTGGACCTGACAGCACCGGACGTAAACTCGAAGTGCTCCCGCTATACTTAGTAATCAGTTCTCATCGTGGACCTGACAGCACCGGACGTAAACTCGAAGTGCTCCCGCTATACTTAGTAATCAGTTCTCATCGTGGACCTGACAGCAGCGGACGTAAACTCGAAGTGCTCCCGCTATACTTAGTAATCAGTTCTCACAGCAGCGGACGTAAACTCGAAGTGCTCCCGCGATACTTAGTAATCAATTCTCACAGCAGTAAACCTAAACTCGAAGTGCTCCCGCTATACTTAGTATTTGCTCCAATCTATACAAGTGTTGTGAATATTAGTGATCGTGGTTCATCACGCTAGAACAGCGACAAGGGACCTTCCAATTCCGATAGCGAGCACCGCATCTACTTGTTGCATTTACTGTGAGTCCAATTAAACTGTCAGTACCGCGATAGAACTCCGTGTCCAACGGTCACGTTAATAATTATACTTATTCTACTGTTCCGAGATTCGCTTAATTAAGTATTATCATTGTGTGTACTATTCAAACACTTTACAATATACTTACTATACGAGATTTATTCGTTTATCGGTGATTTTACCTGTGACACCCACTACTCAATGTGCTCTAATGCCCGCGATGTGCAACGCTTGCAATAATGATTTAATTGAGGCTCGCCTGTCAATAACTGGAGAGCCGGCCAACGAAACCGCGCTATTTGTTAGCGACGAGGTGGCAACGGCTAGTTATTCTTACGCTTGTCATCGACTCCTTTCTGTTCCGCCTATCGAGATCGCGCTGATTGACAGCGTCGGCCAGGCAACAACAATAATCCGCAATTATCCGCGATGGCGTCGACGGCTCGCGCCCACTACCGCCCCGCTTCACAACGAAGCCACCGGTCAGGGCGACGAGTTAGGGAAAGAATACAGTGCTACTATGACAATGTACTCCGAATCTCGTAGCAATAAGACAGAATAAGCCCTAACCATTACTTCATATCAACTGTCCACCAAATCATTCCTTAACTCTACCAATTACTTCATACCCGCCTTTCATTTCTACCACTTTGGTACCTATTCAACACTCGTGGGGTAAGGCGTGTGACAATACCTAACATCATCCTATTCAATCGGGTTCGAGATCCATTATCAGACATTAAGAGTCGCAATTATAGAAAGGTAACATTCGGAATCCAATTATTTCTATGCGATTATCACAGCCAGCCGTCAGAATCGCGCTATTTGCTAGCGACGAGAATGTTTGCATGACTCTGGCTTTAGACGTGTTTGTCTTGTTATTATAATGCTGCCTATGGAAACCGCGCTTGAAACCAGCGACGGAAAGGCAGATTGACATATGCATCTATCAGACCAACTACAAGATGGCGCCGTCCGGACGCGCCGGCGAGCATGGTCATTCAACCAAATTCGATAGGTTCACTTTCGCCATGACCAACCCAGGATCACCCGATCACTCACTATTCTACCGTACCTACATTTCTCTTACTTACCGACCTCACTACTATTCCTAATTTACCTACAGTCCATTAACTACTTACCTGTTATCTACCCTATCCAGAATACCTACTCTATCTTCCTTACCCACCTTAATTCATTTACCTACCCGCGAGATTTCCTCTCCCATACGAGGCAGGATCATTTAGCGGCGAAGCAGAGTAGTGCCCTCTGTGCCAGACATGTTTACTCGACTCTCTACAACAGAGCCTCATCCCAGGGTATAGTTCTGTGCATGCAACTGCCCGAAAAAGAGGCACTTAATAATTGAAAATAAGCCCGTCTCAGGAATAGATCGACTAATAGGTTGCGGAACACTTCGACCTTCGGTCGGCGCCTCCCGAGACGTAACAAAGCTTAAAATTTTCTGGTGGCAGCGGTGGGATTGTAACTGTTGCGAAGAGAGAGAGAAGACATCGAGACCAGAGCTTGGCATAAAAAGCATGCCGAGTACCAGATCTACCTCACACGGAGAGAAATCCTGCCGAACGTGAGCAGCGCGTTCAGGAGTTATAAGGACAATCGGCACTGAAGGCCACCATATTGTCACTTCTCACGTGAATAAAATGACATAACTGTCATACCATTTACCTTCTCATCGAATTTGCACTGCACGGCATATCGCCAGGACCAATTACTACCCGAGGGCTCGTAATCATGGACCTGTTTGGGTAATATAAGCCAAGCACGTTATCGAAGAAAATTGGCCAATTAATTAAGGCTGAAAACTGACCTCGCCAGTCCTACTTCCGTACTTTGTGTGTGAGATACACCACGTGCGTTTTCTAAAGAAATACGCACCATTCGACGAGCCTACTATGCAATGAAACTGTTGCTCGTTAAATACTAATTCCCATGGCCGTAACATTGCTATTCTGGATGCAATGATAGGCAACTTTACACTGTATTCGCAGTATCCACTGAGTCCACTAAGACGATGGACGTATCTGGGAAAACACTGGCTTCTATCTTCAAAGGGAAAAGCGTTCCTTCCTCAACACATTGAACTAATCGTTCGATCTGCCAGTGCCCACTCTTAAGTTTCACGAAGTCCATTCGTAGGGCAATTTCGTGCCAGCCAGCGCTGTTGTATCCTCCCTAGAGCAGGAACACGCCATGAGCGAACTATTAAACAGAAAAATCAAATAAGGAAAATGCCTTATTAAACCCACTATCTCAAGGTGACGCACGCCTTGGAGATGCCCGGTTCTGTGTCATTGAACCGCTAATAATTTCTTTGATTGCTCTGATTTACTCCTCGGTGAGGAGCAGAAGTCAGATAGCCGCCGTCCGTTTGGACATTCTCCACTTCAATAATATTGAAGTTCCCTCAGTGATTCTCATGCATTCCAACTCCGAATCCATAGAGAATAAAAATGGGGAATATCGTCGAAAGTGCTGCAGAACAATCGGAGGGCCCCCGTTTCTCTGTAGCGCAGCGATAATACAAATAACTTTACTATATTCTCGAAAACTCATTTCTTCTAATTCCAAGGCTTCACGCCATAATCTAATCGCTTCAGTCCTAATAGAAACACTGTATAGCGACTGCAATTTAATTTTTAATACAAATTCCAATCTTCATCAGATTCTTCTGAACTTTTATCCAGAATCAGTTCAGAACCTTCAAATTCTTTGCCAATGTAATCTGCCACAATATGATTCTCGTTTTAAAGAGAAACAAGGCAATAAAATATGTGAATCCATAAATTAATGGTACAATAAGGTACTATCGAAATATAGATGAAAAACGCGAACATATGTACTAGACCTTCTCCGCCTTGATCACAAAAACATTGATGTAAGATGAAGCGTAGAACGTCCCGTACGTAAAGTATATAAAATATTTCCTATCTGCAATGACATTCACAGCACTCCAATTCTCACATTCCTAATCTAATACTTCTCTATTCTTAGTCTAGTTGTCCTTATTGTTAATGTGTTTCATATATAGGTACGCTAATGATCAAAATACGTGATCCAAAGCCTACTACGATAAGCACACTAATCCCCAAAACTTCAAAATACGAGAATTATCTACAATGTCGCGAAACGGTCGCGTTAGTACTAAGCGAACTATCGACCATGATATTTCACGACAATTGGTTTACCAATGAACATCACCGCAATCTTGCATTTCGCCAACCACGTCTCAAGCACTACATTATCGGGAGATTAGATTTCTTAAACTTGGAAACACTCCCCGTGGCTTACGACTCTAAGGCAGAAGAGATAGCTCACACACCTGCCACAGAGTAGCCCCATGCGATAATTACGTATTCTTCTAACGTACCGTAGGCCTTAGATATAATTAGGTTAAGACTAACAAAGGAAAACCACAACAAAATAATTTTATATATATGCGCTAGTTGTAAGCACTCATCACGTTAAACATAAAACAACGCGCGAGATGTCAGACAACACCGGCACCTTGCTGGAATACTTCTTCCACCAATTTCACTCAAGTCTACGCGTGTGCCAGACAAATTACACTCTGGAACGATACTACTAAAGTCAGGGACTACATGCCCTCTGGAAGATGGCCATTGCATCAACATGGAGGATGACCATACCTTCTGGAAACTAGTCCCAACATCGTCACACTAGAAGGGTAGAGTCAACCAAACCGAGAATTGGAAACCCAGACCTAACCTACTCAGACCCTGCGAAATTCTTTCTTCTATACATGGTAGAGACCCAATACAGATCTACCACAAATTGAAAACCCAGACCTAACTAACTCAGATTCGGGTTAACGCTTGTCAACGTTAGGATGGCCAACCACGAAGTCAACTGGATCAACATCCACGACAATGACGACGAAGAAGTCGACTATATCGCAGTAAATGGCGCATGCCAAGGTGCCCAGTACTCGTATCCTTACGGTACATGGGACGACGTCATCGTGCAAGGGACAGTGGAGATCGCCTTGAAATCAGCCAGAGTACCAGTAAGACTCCACTCCGGAAGCGTATTGCTAAAATCAGGAACCACGTGCCCCTTGACGGACGGACACTGCATCGACATGGAAGACGGACACACATTTTGGGATCAAATTCCTACGTCTTCCTGCAAATTTAACCATTACGACGTTCTGTACGAAGGCGTCGCTACGAAGATAGAAGAGTTGGGTGCTCAACCGCAATATCCGACCCTGTATACCTTAATTGATAACGACGTCACGTTCGCGCTCACCAAGACCAAGGAGACGCGGGTGTGCGGGTATACCATAATGGGCACGGAACACCCAAAATTATTCATCGTAGAGACCATAAGGGGAAACGCGTTCATGGCAAAGAAACCAGTTGCCGTGGACAACCTGGACATTTTCACGTACGTGAACTCAAAATTCGTGTACGTGGAACGTCACATCCGGTCGCAAATGACTTCGTTATACAACGACGTCCTCGAGCAACGATGCACGCTGGAAAAGCAAATGCTGAAGAATTCACTGGCACTCGCAAATGTTGCGCCCGATGAATTCGCCTACTTCCTGGGAAAAGGACCAGGACAAGTCGCCGTCACCGCTGGAGAAGTGGTGCACATACTGAAGTGTATTCCCGTAGAGGTACGAGTCAGGAAGACCGACGCCTGCTACTCGGAACTACCAGTGGAATTCCGCAATGTGTCATACTTCTTGACACCTAAATCACGAATAATTACACAACACGGAAGTGAACGAGATTGCAGTCATTTCTTACCAGTAATGTACCGAATCGAGGATTCCTGGATACAATTCACCCCGAAACCCATCGAAGGCAGCGCACCACAGCGACTGCAACCCATGACAAAACCATCATGGAAATACTTGACGCCAGCATCCTTGGCGACAAGTGGAATATACTCGCAGACGGACTTGGATAAACTGCGAGATCACCTTATGTTCCCTGCTGAAAAACCAGCAGTCCTGAATTCCATTGCGAGAGGATTCAGCGGACGAAGTCTAACTAACCCGTCTATTTCTCTCCGATCATTCCTCGACGAACAAACCATCGAGGGAATAGCGCAATCAGCCGCTAAAAGGATGTGGGAACACTTCATGACTTTCGGGTCAGTGAGCGCAGGCATTATCGCCATCTACGCCATATTCAGAGCCATTATGATGATCGTAAATACCATCATACACGGGCTCGCGCTCCACGGCACCTACGGATGGAGCATCTACCTCCTAGGAGCACTATGGTCTTCGATCACACACCATCTCATCCGAAGGAAAGAAGCCCAAACATTCTCTCCTAACGAAGGAAGGATCGAGTATGTTCACGACGAAGATCCAGCCCACGCAGAGGCAAGGCCAGCCGTAGAACCCACCAGAGCCATGCAGGAATTACAACAAAGACTTTCCGCCATCAACACTCAGCGAACGAACATTTAACAAAATTTTTATGTTCGTTCTGGATAAAGGGGGAGGTGTGACGTCTCACGCCTGTCCTGCCTATTTAGGTATATATATATTTTTTTTCAACGCCACGACATACCGCAGGCATATTGTACTACGTTACGCCATCTTATATTAACCAATTACAATTGAAGGCGCTCAGTCCCAAATACCCGAGCTCGACCAAAAACAAGTCTATTGACATTATCTTTTAACATTTGTCTTTTAACATTTGTCTTTTAACATTTGTCTTTTGACATTTGTCTTTTAACATTTGTCTTTTAACATTTGTCTATTAACTTTTTCTATTGACACTGTCCTTTAACACCGTATGTTTGGGAACGCCGCGTCATAATCGCGATATACATTAAGCCGTAGCCTTTAACACAACCACAACGAACCACGAGCATTTATTGGGAATGATCAGCTATTGACGATAATGATCGTGAGTCGTTGGAGGAACATAATTATAAGCTATAAGGATATGTATATCCTCCGAACGCCTGGTAGACGAGCTCGCGCTAAGTATTTAGTCTACTCAGCGATTCCCATGTGATCAAGCACACGTGCGATGACTACAGAGTTACGAGTGAGCTTCTCACGGAAAGATGACCGAGTGGTGTCCGATAAACAAGAGCCCACATTCCACTCTCACGGCAAAAGTGCTTAAAGTCACGTACAAAGTATCGGCTAGCATCCGAGCCGCCAGCTCGTCTCCTAGAGATAAGATAAGCACCGAGCACCGTGGAACTGCTGACGTTGCAGCGCACATGGACCGTTCGAGCGTGGGACTGCTTAGGTCAGCAACGTCCCAGCACGGAGCGAGACCGGTCACCTGACCACAACCGCGCGCGCTGATTGGCTCCCCACCGCTCGCGGGGCGCCTGCCCCACTACTCGGAGACCCTGCGAGGCTCCAGAGAGTCACTCGAACAATCAGTTCTCATCGTGGACCTGACAGCACCGGACGTAAACTCGAAGTGCTCCCGCTATACTTAGTAATCAGTTCTCATCGTGGACCTGACAGCAGCGGACGTAAACTCGAAGTGCTCCCGCTATACTTAGTAATCAGTTCTCATCGTGGACCTGACAGCAGCGGACGTAAACTCGAAGTGCTCCCGCTATACTTAGTAATCAGTTCTCACAGCAGCGGACGTAAACTCGAAGTGCTCCCGCGATACTTAGTAATCAATTCTCACAGCAGTAAACCTAAACTCGAAGTGCTCCCGCTATACTTAGTATTTGCTCCAATCTATACAAGTGTTGTGAATATTAGTGATCGTGGTTCATCACGCTAGAACAGCGACAAGGGACCTTCCAATTCCGATAGCGAGCACCGCATCTACTTGTTGCATTTACTGTGAGTCCAATTAAACTGTCAGTACGGCGATAGAACTCCGTGTCCAACGGTCACGTTAATAATTATACTTATTCTACTGTTCCGAGATTCGCTTAATTAAGTATTATCATTGTGTGTACTGTTCAAACACTTTACAATATACTTACTATACGAGATTTATTCGTTTATCGGTGATTTTACCTGTGACACCCACTACTCAATGTGCTCTAATGCCCGCGATGTGCAACGCTTGCAACAATGATTTAATTGAGGCTCGCCTGTCAATAACTGGAGAGCCGGCCAACGAAACCGCGCTATTTGTTAGCGACGAGGTGGCAACGGCTAGTTATTCTTACGCTTGTCATCGACTCCTTTCTGTTCCGCCTATCGAGATCGCGCTGATTGACAGCGTCGGCCAGGCAACAACAATAATCCGCAATTATCCGCGATGGCGTCGACGGCTCGCGCCCACTACCGCCCCGCTTCACAACGAAGCCACCGGTCAGGGCGACGAGTTAGGGAAAGAATACAGTGCTACTATGACAATGTACTCCGAATCTCGTAGCAATAAGACAGAATAAGCCCTAACCATTACTTCATATCAACTGTCCACCAAATCATTCCTTAACTCTACCAATTACTTCATACCCGCCTTTCATTTTTACCACTTTGGTACCTATTCAACACTCGTGGGGTAAGGCGTGTGACAATACCTAACATCATCCTATTCAATCGGGTTCGAGATCCATTATCAGACATTAAGAGTCGCAATTATAGAAAGGTAACATTCGGAATCCAATTATTTCTATGCGATTATCACAGCCAGCCGTCAGAATCGCGCTATTTGCTAGCGACGAGAATGTTTGCATGACTCTGGCTTTAGACGTGTTTGTCTTGTTATTATAATGCTGCCTATGGAAACCGCGCTTGAAACCAGCGACGGAAAGGCAGATTGACATATGCATCTATCAGACCAACTACAAGATGGCGCCGTCCGGACGCGCCGGCGAGCATGGTCATTCAACCAAATTCGATAGGTTCACTTTCGCCATGACCAACCCAGGATCACCCGATCACTCACTATTCTACCGTACCTACATTTCTCTTACTTACCGACCTCACTACTATTCCTAATTTACCTACAGTCCATTAACTACTTACCTGTTATCTACCCTATCCAGAATACCTACTCTATCTTCCTTACCCACCTTAATTCATTTACCTACCCGCGAGATTTCCTCTCCCATACGAGGCAGGATCATTTAGCGGCGAAGCAGAGTAGTGCCCTCTGTGCCAGACATGTTTACTCGACTCTCTACAACAGAGCCTCATCCCAGGGTATAGTGCTGTGCATGCAACTGCCCGAAAAAGAGGCACTTAATAATTGAAAATAAGCCCGTCTCAGGAATAGATCGACTAATAGGTTGCGGAACACTTCGACCTTCGGTCGGCGCCTCCCGAGACGTAACAAATTCAAATCCGTGCCTCCGTTCGGCAGGAAATCGCAGTTATAGCTAAAACCTATCTTCTAGCATTCTAACGGCCAGAATCGTACTCTGTTGTTAAACAGAAGTGTAATCGAAGTGAAATGACTTGAGGAATCGAATGCCGCAAGCAGAATTCAAATCCGAGCCTCCGTTCGGCAGGAAATCGCAGTTATAGTGAAAAACCTATCTTCCAGCATTCTAACTGCCAGAATCGTACTCTGCTGTTAAACAGAAGTGTAATCGAAGTGAAATGACTTGAGGAATCGAATGCCGCAAGCAGAATTCAAATCCGAGCCTCCGTTCGGCAGGAAATCGCAGTTATAGTGAAAAACCTATCTTCCAGCATTCTAACTGCCAGAATCGTACTCTGTTGTTAAACAGAAGTGTAATCGAAGTGAAATGACTTGAGGAATCGAATGCCGCAAGCAGAATTCAAATCCGAGCCTCCGTTCGGCAGGAAATCGCAGTTATAGTGAAAAACCTATCTTCCAGCATTCTAACGGCCAGAATCGGACTCTGTTGTTGAACAGAAGTGTATCCGAAGTAAAATGACTAGAGGGATCGAATGCCGCAAGCAGAATTCAAATCCGTGCCTCCGTTCGGCAGGAAATCGCAGTTATAGCTAAAACCTATCTTCTAGCATTCTAACGGCCAGAATCGTACTCTGTTGTTAAACAGAAGTGTAATCGAAGTGAAATGACTTGAGGAATCGAATGCCGCAAGCAGAATTCAAATCCGAGCCTCCGTTCGGCAGGAAATCGCAGTTATAGCTAAAACCTATCTTCCAGCATTCTAACCGCCAGAATCGTACTCTGTTGTTGAACAGAAGTGTATCCGAAGTGAAATGACTAGAGGAATCGAATGCCGCAAGCAGAATTCAAATCCGAGCCTCCGTTCGGCAGGAAATCGCAGTTATAGTGAAAAACCTATCTTCTAGCATTCTAACGGCCAGAATCGGACTCTGTTGTTGAACAGAAGTGTATCCGAAGTAAAATGACTAGAGGGATCGAATGCCGCAAGCAGAATTCAAATCCGTGCCTCCGTTCGGCAGGAAATCGCAGTTATAGCTAAAACCTATCTTCTAGCATTCTAACGGCCAGAATCGTACTCTGTTGTTAAACAGAAGTGTAATCGAAGTGAAATGACTTGAGGAATCGAATGCCGCAAGCAGAATTCAAATCCGAGCCTCCGTTCGGCAGGAAATCGCAGTTATAGTGAAAAACCTATCTTCCAGCATTCTAACTGCCAGAATCGTACTCTGTTGTTAAACAGAAGTGTAATCGAAGTGAAATGACTTGAGGAATCGAATGCCGCAAGCAGAATTCAAATCCGAGCCTCCGTTCGGCAGGAAATCGCAGTTATAGTGAAAAACCTATCTTCCAGCATTCTAACTGCCAGAATCGTACTCTGTTGTTAAACAGAAGTGTAATCGAAGTGAAATGACTTGAGGAATCGAATGCCGCAAGCAGAATTCAAATCCGAGCCTCCGTTCGGCAGGAAATCGCAGTTATAGCTAAAACCTATCTTCCAGCATTCTAACCGCCAGAATCGTACTCTGTTGTTGAACAGAAGTGTATCCGAAGTGAAATGACTAGAGGAATCGAATGCCGCAAGCAGAATTCAAATCCGAGCCTCCGTTCGGCAGGAAATCGCAGTTATAGTGAAAAACCTATCTTCCAGCATTCTAACTGCCAGAATCGTACTCTGTTGTTAAACAGAAGTGTAATCGAAGTGAAATGACTTGAGGAATCGAATGCCGCAAGCAGAATTCAAATCCGAGCCTCCGTTCGGCAGGAAATCGCAGTTATAGTGAAAAACCTATCTTCCAGCATTCTAACTGCCAGAATCGTACTCTGTTGTTAAACAGAAGTGTAATCGAAGTGAAATGACTTGAGGAATCGAATGCCGCAAGCAGAATTCAAATCCGAGCCTCCGTTCGGCAGGAAATCGCAGTTATAGTGAAAAACCTATCTTCCAGCATTCTAACTGCCAGAATCGTACTCTGTTGTTAAACAGAAGTGTAATCGAAGTGAAATCACTTGAGGAATCGAATGCCGCAAGCAGAATTCAAATCCGAGCCTCCGTTCGGCAGGAAATCGCAGTTATAGTGAAAAACCTATCTTCTAGCATTCTAACGGCCAGAATCGGACTCTGTTGTTGAACAGAAGTGTATCCGAAGTAAAATGACTAGAGGGATCGAATGCCGCAAGCAGAATTCAAATCCGTGCCTCCGTTCGGCAGGAAATCGCAGTTATAGCTAAAACCTATCTTCAAGCATTCTAACGGCCAGAATCGTACTCTGTTGTTAAACAGAAGTGTAATCGAAGTGAAATGACTTGACGAATCGAATGCCGCAAGCAGAATTCAAATCCGAGTCTCCGTTCGGCAGGAAATCGCAGTTATAGCTAAAACCTATCTTCCAGCATTCTAACCGCCAGAATCGTACTCTGTTGTTGAACAGAAGTGTATCCGAAGTGAAATGACTAGAGGAATCGAATGCCGCAAGCAGAATTCAAATCCGAGCCTCCGTTCGGCAGGAAATCGCAGTTATAGTGAAAAACCTATCTTCCAGCATTCTAACTGCCAGAATCGTACTCTGTTGTTAAACAGAAGTGTAATCGAAGTGAAATGACTTGAGGAATCGAATGCCGCAAGCAGAATTCAAATCCGAGCCTCCGTTCGGCAGGAAATCGCAGTTATAGTGAAAAACCTATCTTCCAGCATTCTAACTGCCAGAATCGTACTCTGTTGTTAAACAGAAGTGTAATCGAAGTGAAATGACTTGAGGAATCGAATGCCGCAAGCAGAATTCAAATCCGAGCCTCCGTTCGGCAGGAAATCGCAGTTATAGTGAAAAACCTATCTTCCAGCATTCTAACTGCCAGAATCGTACTCTGTTGTTAAACAGAAGTGTAATCGAAGTGAAATGACTTGAGGAATCGAATGCCGCAAGCAGAATTCAAATCCGAGCCTCCGTTCGGCAGGAAATCGCAGTTATAGTGAAAAACCTATCTTCCAGCATTCTAACTGCCAGAATCGTACTCTGTTGTTAAACAGAAGTGTAATCGAAGTGAAATGACTGGAGGAATCGAATGCCGCAAGCAGAATTCAAATCCGAGCCTCCGTTCGGCAGGAAATCGCAGTTATAGTGAAAAACCTATCTTCTAGCATTCTAACGGCCAGAATCGGACTCTGTTGTTGAACAGAAGTGTATCCGAAGTAAAATGACTAGAGGGATCGAATGCCGCAAGCAGAATTCAAATCCGTGCCTCCGTTCGGCAGGAAATCGCAGTTATAGCTAAAACCTATCTTCTAGCATTCTAACGGCCAGAATCGTACTCTGTTGTTAAACAGAAGTGTAATCGAAGTGAAATGACTTGAGGAATCGAATGCCGCAAGCAGAATTCAAATCCGAGCCTCCGTTCGGCAGGAAATCGCAGTTATAGCTAAAACCTATCTTCCAGCATTCTAACCGCCAGAATCGTACTCTGTTGTTGAACAGAAGTGTATCCGAAGTGAAATGACTAGAGGAATCGAATGCCGCAAGCAGAATTCAAATCCGAGCCTCCGTTCGGCAGGAAATCGCAGTTATAGTGAAAAACCTATCTTCTAGCATTCTAACGGCCAGAATCGGACTCTGTTGTTGAACAGAAGTGTATCCGAAGTAAAATGACTAGAGGGATCGAATGCCGCAAGCAGAATTTGTGACGTCTCACGCCTGTCCTGCCTATCTAGGTATATATATTTTTTTTCAACGCCACGACATACCGCAGGCATATTGTACTACGTTACGCCATCTTATATTAACCAATTACAATTGAAGGCGCTCAGTCCCAAATACCCGAGCTCGACCAAAAACAAGTCTATTGACATTATCTTTTAACATTTGTCTTTTAACATTTGTCTTTTGACATTTGTCTTTTAACATTTGTCTTTTAACATTTGTCTATTAACTTTTTCTATTGACACTGTCCTTTAACACCGTATGTTTGGGAACGCCGCGTCATAATCGCGATATACATTAAGCCGTAGCCTTTAACACAACCACAACGAACCACGAGCATTTATTGGGAATGATCAGCTATTGACGATAATGATCGTGAGTCGTTGGAGGAACATAATTATAAGCTATAAGGATATGTATATCCTCCGAACGCCTGGTAGACGAGCTCGCGCTAAGTATTTAGTCTACTCAGCGATTCCCATGTGATCAAGCACACGTGCGATGACTACAGAGTTACGAGTGAGCTTCTCACGGAAAGATGACCGAGTGGTGTCCGATAAACAAGAGCCCACATTCCACTCTCACGGCAAAAGTGCTTAAAGTCACGTACAAAGTATCGGCTAGCATCCGAGCCGCCAGCTCGTCTCCTAGAGATAAGATAAGCACCGAGCACCGTGGAACTGCTGACGTTGCAGCGCACATGGACCGTTCGAGCGTGGGACTGCTTAGGTCAGCAACGTCCCAGCACGGAGCGAGACCGGTCACCTGACCACAACCGCGCGCGCTGATTGGCTCCCCACCGCTCGCGGGGCGCCTGCCCCACTACTCGGAGACCCTGCGAGGCTCCAGAGAGTCACTCGAACAATCAGTTCTCATCGTGGACCTGACAGCACCGGACGTAAACTCGAAGTGCTCCCGCTATACTTAGTAATCAGTTCTCATCGTGGACCTGACAGCACCGGACGTAAACTCGAAGTGCTCCCGCTATACTTAGTAATCAGTTCTCATCGTGGACCTGACAGCAGCGGACGTAAACTCGAAGTGCTCCCGCTATACTTAGTAATCAGTTCTCACAGCAGCGGACGTAAACTCGAAGTGCTCCCGCGATACTTAGTAATCAATTCTCACAGCATTAAACCTAAACTCGAAGTGCTCCCGCTATACTTAGTATTTGCTCCAATCTATACAAGTGTTGTGAATATTAGTGATCGTGGTTCATCACGCTAGAACAGCGACAAGGGACCTTCCAATTCCGATAGCGAGCACCGCATCTACTTGTTGCATTTACTGTGAGTCCAATTAAACTGTCAGTACGGCGATAGAACTCCGTGTCCAACGGTCACGTTAATAATTATACTTATTCTACTGTTCCGAGATTCGCTTAATTAAGTATTATCATTGTGTGTACTGTTCAAACACTTTACAATATACTTACTATACGAGATTTATTCGTTTATCGGTGATTTTACCTGTGACACCCACTACTCAATGTGCTCTAATGCCCGCGATGTGCAACGCTTGCAACAATGATTTAATTGAGGCTCGCCTGTCAATAACTGGAGAGCCGGCCAACGAAACCGCGCTATTTGTTAGCGACGAGGTGGCAACGGCTAGTTATTCTTACGCTTGTCATCGACTCCTTTCTGTTCCGCCTATCGAGATCGCGCTGATTGACAGCGTCGGCCAGGCAACAACAATAATCCGCAATTATCCGCGATGGCGTCGACGGCTCGCGCCCACTACCGCCCCGCTTCACAACGAAGCCACCGGTCAGGGCGACGAGTTAGGGAAAGAATACAGTGCTACTATGACAATGTACTCCGAATCTCGTAGCAATAAGACAGAATAAGCCCTAACCATTACTTCATATCAACTGTCCACCAAATCATTCCTTAACTCTACCAATTACTTCATACCCGCCTTTCATTTCTACCACTTTGGTACCTATTCAACACTCGTGGGGTAAGGCGTGTGACAATACCTAACATCATCCTATTCAATCGGGTTCGAGATCCATTATCAGACATTAAGAGTCGCAATTATAGAAAGGTAACATTCGGAATCCAATTATTTCTATGCGATTATCACAGCCAGCCGTCAGAATCGCGCTATTTGCTAGCGACGAGAATGTTTGCATGACTCTGGCTTTAGACGTGTTTGTCTTGTTATTATAATGCTGCCTATGGAAACCGCGCTTGAAACCAGCGACGGAAAGGCAGATTGACATATGCATCTATCAGACCAACTACAAGATGGCGCCGTCCGGACGCGCCGGCGAGCATGGTCATTCAACCAAATTCGATAGGTTCACTTTCGCCATGACCAACCCAGGATCACCCGATCACTCACTATTCTACCGTACCTACATTTCTCTTACTTACCGACCTCACTACTATTCCTAATTTACCTACAGTCCATTAACTACTTACCTGTTATCTACCCTATCCAGAATACCTACTCTATCTTCCTTACCCACCTTAATTCATTTACCTACCCGCGAGATTTCCTCTCCCATACGAGGCAGGATCATTTAGCGGCGAAGCAGAGTAGTGCCCTCTGTGCCAGACATGTTTACTCGACTCTCTACAACAGAGCCTCATCCCAGGGTATAGTTCTGTGCATGCAACTGCCCGAAAAAGAGGCACTTAATAATTGAAAATAAGCCCGTCTCAGGAATAGATCGACTAATAGGTTGCGGAACACTTCGACCTTCGGTCGGCGCCTCCCGAGACGTAACAAAGCTTAAAATTTTCTGGTGGCAGCGGTGGGATTGTAACTGTTGCGAAGAGAGAGAGAAGACATCGAGACCAGAGCTTGGCATAAAAAGCATGCCGAGTACCAGATCTACCTCACACGGAGAGAAATCCTGCCGAACGTGAGCAGCGCGTTCAGGAGTTATAAGGACAATCGGCACTGAAGGCCACCATATTGTCACTTCTCACGTGAATAAAATGACATAACTGTCATACCATTTACCTTCTCATCGAATTTGCACTGCACGGCATATCGCCAGGACCAATTACTACCCGAGGGCTCGTAATCATGGACCTGTTTGGGTAATATAAGCCAAGCACGTTATCGAAGAAAATTGGCCAATTAATTAAGGCTGAAAACTGACCTCGCCAGTCCTACTTCCGTACTTTGTGTGTGAGATACACCACGTGCGTTTTCTAAAGAAATACGCACCATTCGACGAGCCTACTATGCAATGAAACTGTTGCTCGTTAAATACTAATTCCCATGGCCGTAACATTGCTATTCTGGATGCAATGATAGGCAACTTTACACTGTATTCGCAGTATCCACTGAGTCCACTAAGACGATGGACGTATCTGGGAAAACACTGGCTTCTATCTTCAAAGGGAAAAGCGTTCCTTCCTCAACACATTGAACTAATCGTTCGATCTGCCAGTGCCCACTCTTAAGTTTCACGAAGTCCATTCGTAGGGCAATTTCGTGCCAGCCAGCGCTGTTGTATCCTCCCTAGAGCAGGAACACGCCATGAGCGAACTATTAAACAGAAAAATCAAATAAGGAAAATGCCTTATTAAACCCACTATCTCAAGGTGACGCACGCCTTGGAGATGCCCGGTTCTGTGTCATTGAACCGCTAATAATTTCTTTGATTGCTCTGATTTACTCCTCGGTGAGGAGCAGAAGTCAGATAGCCGCCGTCCGTTTGGACATTCTCCACTTCAATAATATTGAAGTTCCCTCAGTGATTCTCATGCATTCCAACTCCGAATCCATAGAGAATAAAAATGGGGAATATCGTCGAAAGTGCTGCAGAACAATCGGAGGGCCCCCGTTTCTCTGTAGCGCAGCGATAATACAAATAACTTTACTATATTCTCGAAAACTCATTTCTTCTAATTCCAAGGCTTCACGCCATAATCTAATCGCTTCAGTCCTAATAGAAACACTGTATAGCGACTGCAATTTAATTTTTAATACAAATTCCAATCTTCATCAGATTCTTCTGAACTTTTATCCAGAATCAGTTCAGAACCTTCAAATTCTTTGCCAATGTAATCTGCCACAATATGATTCTCGTTTTAAAGAGAAACAAGGCAATAAAATATGTGAATCCATAAATTAATGGTACAATAAGGTACTATCGAAATATAGATGAAAAACGCGAACATATGTACTAGACCTTCTCCGCCTTGATCACAAAAACATTGATGTAAGATGAAGCGTAGAACGTCCCGTACGTAAAGTATATAAAATATTTCCTATCTGCAATGACATTCACAGCACTCCAATTCTCACATTCCTAATCTAATACTTCTCTATTCTTAGTCTAGTTGTCCTTATTGTTAATGTGTTTCATATATAGGTACGCTAATGATCAAAATACGTGATCCAAAGCCTACTACGATAAGCACACTAATCCCCAAAACTTCAAAATACGAGAATTATCTACAATGTCGCGAAACGGTCGCGTTAGTACTAAGCGAACTATCGACCATGATATTTCACGACAATTGGTTTACCAATGAACATCACCGCAATCTTGCATTTCGCCAACCACGTCTCAAGCACTACATTATCGGGAGATTAGATTTCTTAAACTTGGAAACACTCCCCGTGGCTTACGACTCTAAGGCAGAAGAGATAGCTCACACACCTGCCACAGAGTAGCCCCATGCGATAATTACGTATTCTTCTAACGTACCGTAGGCCTTAGATATAATTAGGTTAAGACTAACAAAGGAAAACCACAACAAAATAATTTTATATATATGCGCTAGTTGTAAGCACTCATCACGTTAAACATAAAACAACGCGCGAGATGTCAGACAACACCGGCACCTTGCTGGAATACTTCTTCCACCAATTTCACTCAAGTCTACGCGTGTGCCAGACAAATTACACTCTGGAACGATACTACTAAAGTCAGGGACTACATGCCCTCTGGAAGATGGCCATTGCATCAACATGGAGGATGACCATACCTTCTGGAAACTAGTCCCAACATCGTCACACTAGAAGGGTAGAGTCAACCAAACCGAGAATTGGAAACCCAGACCTAACCTACTCAGACCCTGCGAAATTCTTTCTTCTATACATGGTAGAGACCCAATACAGATCTACCACAAATTGAAAACCCAGACCTAACTAACTCAGATTCGGGTTAACGCTTGTCAACGTTAGGATGGCCAACCACGAAGTCAACTGGATCAACATCCACGACAATGACGACGAAGAAGTCGACTATATCGCAGTAAATGGCGCATGCCAAGGTGCCCAGTACTCGTATCCTTACGGTACATGGGACGACGTCATCGTGCAAGGGACAGTGGAGATCGCCTTGAAATCAGCCAGAGTACCAGTAAGACTCCACTCCGGAAGCGTATTGCTAAAATCAGGAACCACGTGCCCCTTGACGGACGGACACTGCATCGACATGGAAGACGGACACACATTTTGGGATCAAATTCCTACGTCTTCCTGCAAATTTAACCATTACGACGTTCTGTACGAAGGCGTCGCTACGAAGATAGAAGAGTTGGGTGCTCAACCGCAATATCCGACCCTGTATACCTTAATTGATAACGACGTCACGTTCGCGCTCACCAAGACCAAGGAGACGCGGGTGTGCGGGTATACCATAATGGGCACGGAACACCCAAAATTATTCATCGTAGAGACCATAAGGGGAAACGCGTTCATGGCAAAGAAACCAGTTGCCGTGGACAACCTGGACATTTTCACGTACGTGAACTCAAAATTCGTGTACGTGGAACGTCACATCCGGTCGCAAATGACTTCGTTATACAACGACGTCCTCGAGCAACGATGCACGCTGGAAAAGCAAATGCTGAAGAATTCACTGGCACTCGCAAATGTTGCGCCCGATGAATTCGCCTACTTCCTGGGAAAAGGACCAGGACAAGTCGCCGTCACCGCTGGAGAAGTGGTGCACATACTGAAGTGTATTCCCGTAGAGGTACGAGTCAGGAAGACCGACGCCTGCTACTCGGAACTACCAGTGGAATTCCGCAATGTGTCATACTTCTTGACACCTAAATCACGAATAATTACACAACACGGAAGTGAACGAGATTGCAGTCATTTCTTACCAGTAATGTACCGAATCGAGGATTCCTGGATACAATTCACCCCGAAACCCATCGAAGGCAGCGCACCACAGCGACTGCAACCCATGACAAAACCATCATGGAAATACTTGACGCCAGCATCCTTGGCGACAAGTGGAATATACTCGCAGACGGACTTGGATAAACTGCGAGATCACCTTATGTTCCCTGCTGAAAAACCAGCAGTCCTGAATTCCATTGCGAGAGGATTCAGCGGACGAAGTCTAACTAACCCGTCTATTTCTCTCCGATCATTCCTCGACGAACAAACCATCGAGGGAATAGCGCAATCAGCCGCTAAAAGGATGTGGGAACACTTCATGACTTTCGGGTCAGTGAGCGCAGGCATTATCGCCATCTACGCCATATTCAGAGCCATTATGATGATCGTAAATACCATCATACACGGGCTCGCGCTCCACGGCACCTACGGATGGAGCATCTACCTCCTAGGAGCACTATGGTCTTCGATCACACACCATCTCATCCGAAGGAAAGAAGCCCAAACATTCTCTCCTAACGAAGGAAGGATCGAGTATGTTCACGACGAAGATCCAGCCCACGCAGAGGCAAGGCCAGCCGTAGAACCCACCAGAGCCATGCAGGAATTACAACAAAGACTTTCCGCCATCAACACTCAGCGAACGAACATTTAACAAAATTTTTATGTTCGTTCTGGATAAAGGGGGAGGTGTGACGTCTCACGCCTGTCCTGCCTATTTAGGTATATATATATTTTTTTTCAACGCCACGACATACCGCAGGCATATTGTACTACGTTACGCCATCTTATATTAACCAATTACAATTGAAGGCGCTCAGTCCCAAATACCCGAGCTCGACCAAAAACAAGTCTATTGACATTATCTTTTAACATTTGTCTTTTAACATTTGTCTTTTAACATTTGTCTTTTGACATTTGTCTTTTAACATTTGTCTTTTAACATTTGTCTATTAACTTTTTCTATTGACACTGTCCTTTAACACCGTATGTTTGGGAACGCCGCGTCATAATCGCGATATACATTAAGCCGTAGCCTTTAACACAACCACAACGAACCACGAGCATTTATTGGGAATGATCAGCTATTGACGATAATGATCGTGAGTCGTTGGAGGAACATAATTATAAGCTATAAGGATATGTATATCCTCCGAACGCCTGGTAGACGAGCTCGCGCTAAGTATTTAGTCTACTCAGCGATTCCCATGTGATCAAGCACACGTGCGATGACTACAGAGTTACGAGTGAGCTTCTCACGGAAAGATGACCGAGTGGTGTCCGATAAACAAGAGCCCACATTCCACTCTCACGGCAAAAGTGCTTAAAGTCACGTACAAAGTATCGGCTAGCATCCGAGCCGCCAGCTCGTCTCCTAGAGATAAGATAAGCACCGAGCACCGTGGAACTGCTGACGTTGCAGCGCACATGGACCGTTCGAGCGTGGGACTGCTTAGGTCAGCAACGTCCCAGCACGGAGCGAGACCGGTCACCTGACCACAACCGCGCGCGCTGATTGGCTCCCCACCGCTCGCGGGGCGCCTGCCCCACTACTCGGAGACCCTGCGAGGCTCCAGAGAGTCACTCGAACAATCAGTTCTCATCGTGGACCTGACAGCACCGGACGTAAACTCGAAGTGCTCCCGCTATACTTAGTAATCAGTTCTCATCGTGGACCTGACAGCACCGGACGTAAACTCGAAGTGCTCCCGCTATACTTAGTAATCAGTTCTCATCGTGGACCTGACAGCAGCGGACGTAAACTCGAAGTGCTCCCGCTATACTTAGTAATCAGTTCTCACAGCAGCGGACGTAAACTCGAAGTGCTCCCGCGATACTTAGTAATCAATTCTCACAGCAGTAAACCTAAACTCGAAGTGCTCCCGCTATACTTAGTATTTGCTCCAATCTATACAAGTGTTGTGAATATTAGTGATCGTGGTTCATCACGCTAGAACAGCGACAAGGGACCTTCCAATTCCGATAGCGAGCACCGCATCTACTTGTTGCATTTACTGTGAGTCCAATTAAACTGTCAGTACGGCGATAGAACTCCGTGTCCAACGGTCACGTTAATAATTATACTTATTCTACTGTTCCGAGATTCGCTTAATTAAGTATTATCATTGTGTGTACTGTTCAAACACTTTACAATATACTTACTATACGAGATTTATTCGTTTATCGGTGATTTTACCTGTGACACCCACTACTCAATGTGCTCTAATGCCCGCGATGTGCAACGCTTGCAACAATGATTTAATTGAGGCTCGCCTGTCAATAACTGGAGAGCCGGCCAACGAAACCGCGCTATTTGTTAGCGACGAGGTGGCAACGGCTAGTTATTCTTACGCTTGTCATCGACTCCTTTCTGTTCCGCCTATCGAGATCGCGCTGATTGACAGCGTCGGCCAGGCAACAACAATAATCCGCAATTATCCGCGATGGCGTCGACGGCTCGCGCCCACTACCGCCCCGCTTCACAACGAAGCCACCGGTCAGGGCGACGAGTTAGGGAAAGAATACAGTGCTACTATGACAATGTACTCCGAATCTCGTAGCAATAAGACAGAATAAGCCCTAACCATTACTTCATATCAACTGTCCACCAAATCATTCCTTAACTCTACCAATTACTTCATACCCGCCTTTCATTTCTACCACTTTGGTACCTATTCAACACTCGTGGGGTAAGGCGTGTGACAATACCTAACATCATCCTATTCAATCGGGTTCGAGATCCATTATCAGACATTAAGAGTCGCAATTATAGAAAGGTAACATTCGGAATCCAATTATTTCTATGCGATTATCACAGCCAGCCGTCAGAATCGCGCTATTTGCTAGCGACGAGAATGTTTGCATGACTCTGGCTTTAGACGTGTTTGTCTTGTTATTATAATGCTGCCTATGGAAACCGCGCTTGAAACCAGCGACGGAAAGGCAGATTGACATATGCATCTATCAGACCAACTACAAGATGGCGCCGTCCGGACGCGCCGGCGAGCATGGTCATTCAACCAAATTCGATAGGTTCACTTTCGCCATGACCAACCCAGGATCACCCGATCACTCACTATTCTACCGTACCTACATTTCTCTTACTTACCGACCTCACTACTATTCCTAATTTACCTACAGTCCATTAACTACTTACCTGTTATCTACCCTATCCAGAATACCTACTCTATCTTCCTTACCCACCTTAATTCATTTACCTACCCGCGAGATTTCCTCTCCCATACGAGGCAGGATCATTTAGCGGCGAAGCAGAGTAGTGCCCTCTGTGCCAGACATGTTTACTCGACTCTCTACAACAGAGCCTCATCCCAGGGTATAGTTCTGTGCATGCAACTGCCCGAAAAAGAGGCACTTAATAATTGAAAATAAGCCCGTCTCAGGAATAGATCGACTAATAGGTTGCGGAACACTTCGACCTTCGGTCGGCGCCTCCCGAGACGTAACAAAGCTTAAAATTTTCTGGTGGCAGCGGTGGGATTGTAACTGTTGCGAAGAGAGAGAGAAGACATCGAGACCAGAGCTTGGCATAAAAAGCATGCCGAGTACCAGATCTACCTCACACGGAGAGAAATCCTGCCGAACGTGAGCAGCGCGTTCAGGAGTTATAAGGACAATCGGCACTGAAGGCCACCATATTGTCACTTCTCACGTGAATAAAATGACATAACTGTCATACCATTTACCTTCTCATCGAATTTGCACTGCACGGCATATCGCCAGGACCAATTACTACCCGAGGGCTCGTAATCATGGACCTGTTTGGGTAATATAAGCCAAGCACGTTATCGAAGAAAATTGGCCAATTAATTAAGGCTGAAAACTGACCTCGCCAGTCCTACTTCCGTACTTTGTGTGTGAGATACACCACGTGCGTTTTCTAAAGAAATACGCACCATTCGACGAGCCTACTATGCAATGAAACTGTTGCTCGTTAAATACTAATTCCCATGGCCGTAACATTGCTATTCTGGATGCAATGATAGGCAACTTTACACTGTATTCGCAGTATCCACTGAGTCCACTAAGACGATGGACGTATCTGGGAAAACACTGGCTTCTATCTTCAAAGGGAAAAGCGTTCCTTCCTCAACACATTGAACTAATCGTTCGATCTGCCAGTGCCCACTCTTAAGTTTCACGAAGTCCATTCGTAGGGCAATTTCGTGCCAGCCAGCGCTGTTGTATCCTCCCTAGAGCAGGAACACGCCATGAGCGAACTATTAAACAGAAAAATCAAATAAGGAAAATGCCTTATTAAACCCACTATCTCAAGGTGACGCACGCCTTGGAGATGCCCGGTTCTGTGTCATTGAACCGCTAATAATTTCTTTGATTGCTCTGATTTACTCCTCGGTGAGGAGCAGAAGTCAGATAGCCGCCGTCCGTTTGGACATTCTCCACTTCAATAATATTGAAGTTCCCTCAGTGATTCTCATGCATTCCAACTCCGAATCCATAGAGAATAAAAATGGGGAATATCGTCGAAAGTGCTGCAGAACAATCGGAGGGCCCCCGTTTCTCTGTAGCGCAGCGATAATACAAATAACTTTACTATATTCTCGAAAACTCATTTCTTCTAATTCCAAGGCTTCACGCCATAATCTAATCGCTTCAGTCCTAATAGAAACACTGTATAGCGACTGCAATTTAATTTTTAATACAAATTCCAATCTTCATCAGATTCTTCTGAACTTTTATCCAGAATCAGTTCAGAACCTTCAAATTCTTTGCCAATGTAATCTGCCACAATATGATTCTCGTTTTAAAGAGAAACAAGGCAATAAAATATGTGAATCCATAAATTAATGGTACAATAAGGTACTATCGAAATATAGATGAAAAACGCGAACATATGTACTAGACCTTCTCCGCCTTGATCACAAAAACATTGATGTAAGATGAAGCGTAGAACGTCCCGTACGTAAAGTATATAAAATATTTCCTATCTGCAATGACATTCACAGCACTCCAATTCTCACATTCCTAATCTAATACTTCTCTATTCTTAGTCTAGTTGTCCTTATTGTTAATGTGTTTCATATATAGGTACGCTAATGATCAAAATACGTGATCCAAAGCCTACTACGATAAGCACACTAATCCCCAAAACTTCAAAATACGAGAATTATCTACAATGTCGCGAAACGGTCGCGTTAGTACTAAGCGAACTATCGACCATGATATTTCACGACAATTGGTTTACCAATGAACATCACCGCAATCTTGCATTTCGCCAACCACGTCTCAAGCACTACATTATCGGGAGATTAGATTTCTTAAACTTGGAAACACTCCCCGTGGCTTACGACTCTAAGGCAGAAGAGATAGCTCACACACCTGCCACAGAGTAGCCCCATGCGATAATTACGTATTCTTCTAACGTACCGTAGGCCTTAGATATAATTAGGTTAAGACTAACAAAGGAAAACCACAACAAAATAATTTTATATATATGCGCTAGTTGTAAGCACTCATCACGTTAAACATAAAACAACGCGCGAGATGTCAGACAACACCGGCACCTTGCTGGAATACTTCTTCCACCAATTTCACTCAAGTCTACGCGTGTGCCAGACAAATTACACTCTGGAACGATACTACTAAAGTCAGGGACTACATGCCCTCTGGAAGATGGCCATTGCATCAACATGGAGGATGACCATACCTTCTGGAAACTAGTCCCAACATCGTCACACTAGAAGGGTAGAGTCAACCAAACCGAGAATTGGAAACCCAGACCTAACCTACTCAGACCCTGCGAAATTCTTTCTTCTATACATGGTAGAGACCCAATACAGATCTACCACAAATTGAAAACCCAGACCTAACTAACTCAGATTCGGGTTAACGCTTGTCAACGTTAGGATGGCCAACCACGAAGTCAACTGGATCAACATCCACGACAATGACGACGAAGAAGTCGACTATATCGCAGTAAATGGCGCATGCCAAGGTGCCCAGTACTCGTATCCTTACGGTACATGGGACGACGTCATCGTGCAAGGGACAGTGGAGATCGCCTTGAAATCAGCCAGAGTACCAGTAAGACTCCACTCCGGAAGCGTATTGCTAAAATCAGGAACCACGTGCCCCTTGACGGACGGACACTGCATCGACATGGAAGACGGACACACATTTTGGGATCAAATTCCTACGTCTTCCTGCAAATTTAACCATTACGACGTTCTGTACGAAGGCGTCGCTACGAAGATAGAAGAGTTGGGTGCTCAACCGCAATATCCGACCCTGTATACCTTAATTGATAACGACGTCACGTTCGCGCTCACCAAGACCAAGGAGACGCGGGTGTGCGGGTATACCATAATGGGCACGGAACACCCAAAATTATTCATCGTAGAGACCATAAGGGGAAACGCGTTCATGGCAAAGAAACCAGTTGCCGTGGACAACCTGGACATTTTCACGTACGTGAACTCAAAATTCGTGTACGTGGAACGTCACATCCGGTCGCAAATGACTTCGTTATACAACGACGTCCTCGAGCAACGATGCACGCTGGAAAAGCAAATGCTGAAGAATTCACTGGCACTCGCAAATGTTGCGCCCGATGAATTCGCCTACTTCCTGGGAAAAGGACCAGGACAAGTCGCCGTCACCGCTGGAGAAGTGGTGCACATACTGAAGTGTATTCCCGTAGAGGTACGAGTCAGGAAGACCGACGCCTGCTACTCGGAACTACCAGTGGAATTCCGCAATGTGTCATACTTCTTGACACCTAAATCACGAATAATTACACAACACGGAAGTGAACGAGATTGCAGTCATTTCTTACCAGTAATGTACCGAATCGAGGATTCCTGGATACAATTCACCCCGAAACCCATCGAAGGCAGCGCACCACAGCGACTGCAACCCATGACAAAACCATCATGGAAATACTTGACGCCAGCATCCTTGGCGACAAGTGGAATATACTCGCAGACGGACTTGGATAAACTGCGAGATCACCTTATGTTCCCTGCTGAAAAACCAGCAGTCCTGAATTCCATTGCGAGAGGATTCAGCGGACGAAGTCTAACTAACCCGTCTATTTCTCTCCGATCATTCCTCGACGAACAAACCATCGAGGGAATAGCGCAATCAGCCGCTAAAAGGATGTGGGAACACTTCATGACTTTCGGGTCAGTGAGCGCAGGCATTATCGCCATCTACGCCATATTCAGAGCCATTATGATGATCGTAAATACCATCATACACGGGCTCGCGCTCCACGGCACCTACGGATGGAGCATCTACCTCCTAGGAGCACTATGGTCTTCGATCACACACCATCTCATCCGAAGGAAAGAAGCCCAAACATTCTCTCCTAACGAAGGAAGGATCGAGTATGTTCACGACGAAGATCCAGCCCACGCAGAGGCAAGGCCAGCCGTAGAACCCACCAGAGCCATGCAGGAATTACAACAAAGACTTTCCGCCATCAACACTCAGCGAACGAACATTTAACAAAATTTTTATGTTCGTTCTGGATAAAGGGGGAGGTGTGACGTCTCACGCCTGTCCTGCCTATTTAGGTATATATATATTTTTTTTCAACGCCACGACATACCGCAGGCATATTGTACTACGTTACGCCATCTTATATTAACCAATTACAATTGAAGGCGCTCAGTCCCAAATACCCGAGCTCGACCAAAAACAAGTCTATTGACATTATCTTTTAACATTTGTCTTTTAACATTTGTCTTTTAACATTTGTCTTTTGACATTTGTCTTTTAACATTTGTCTTTTAACATTTGTCTATTAACTTTTTCTATTGACACTGTCCTTTAACACCGTATGTTTGGGAACGCCGCGTCATAATCGCGATATACATTAAGCCGTAGCCTTTAACACAACCACAACGAACCACGAGCATTTATTGGGAATGATCAGCTATTGACGATAATGATCGTGAGTCGTTGGAGGAACATAATTATAAGCTATAAGGATATGTATATCCTCCGAACGCCTGGTAGACGAGCTCGCGCTAAGTATTTAGTCTACTCAGCGATTCCCATGTGATCAAGCACACGTGCGATGACTACAGAGTTACGAGTGAGCTTCTCACGGAAAGATGACCGAGTGGTGTCCGATAAACAAGAGCCCACATTCCACTCTCACGGCAAAAGTGCTTAAAGTCACGTACAAAGTATCGGCTAGCATCCGAGCCGCCAGCTCGTCTCCTAGAGATAAGATAAGCACCGAGCACCGTGGAACTGCTGACGTTGCAGCGCACATGGACCGTTCGAGCGTGGGACTGCTTAGGTCAGCAACGTCCCAGCACGGAGCGAGACCGGTCACCTGACCACAACCGCGCGCGCTGATTGGCTCCCCACCGCTCGCGGGGCGCCTGCCCCACTACTCGGAGACCCTGCGAGGCTCCAGAGAGTCACTCGAACAATCAGTTCTCATCGTGGACCTGACAGCACCGGACGTAAACTCGAAGTGCTCCCGCTATACTTAGTAATCAGTTCTCATCGTGGACCTGACAGCACCGGACGTAAACTCGAAGTGCTCCCGCTATACTTAGTAATCAGTTCTCATCGTGGACCTGACAGCAGCGGACGTAAACTCGAAGTGCTCCCGCGATACTTAGTAATCAGTTCTCACAGCAGCGGACGTAAACTCGAAGTGCTCCCGCGATACTTAGTAATCAATTCTCACAGCAGTAAACCTAAACTCGAAGTGCTCCCGCTATACTTAGTATTTGCTCCAATCTATACAAGTGTTGTGAATATTAGTGATCGTGGTTCATCACGCTAGAACAGCGACAAGGGACCTTCCAATTCCGATAGCGAGCACCGCATCTACTTGTTGCATTTACTGTGAGTCCAATTAAACTGTCAGTACGGCGATAGAACTCCGTGTCCAACGGTCACGTTAATAATTATACTTATTCTACTGTTCCGAGATTCGCTTAATTAAGTATTATCATTGTGTGTACTGTTCAAACACTTTACAATATACTTACTATACGAGATTTATTCGTTTATCGGTGATTTTACCTGTGACACCCACTACTCAATGTGCTCTAATGCCCGCGATGTGCAACGCTTGCAACAATGATTTAATTGAGGCTCGCCTGTCAATAACTGGAGAGCCGGCCAACGAAACCGCGCTATTTGTTAGCGACGAGGTGGCAACGGCTAGTTATTCTTACGCTTGTCATCGACTCCTTTCTGTTCCGCCTATCGAGATCGCGCTGATTGACAGCGTCGGCCAGGCAACAACAATAATCCGCAATTATCCGCGATGGCGTCGACGGCTCGCGCCCACTACCGCCCCGCTTCACAACGAAGCCACCGGTCAGGGCGACGAGTTAGGGAAAGAATACAGTGCTACTATGACAATGTACTCCGAATCTCGTAGCAATAAGACAGAATAAGCCCTAACCATTACTTCATATCAACTGTCCACCAAATCATTCCTTAACTCTACCAATTACTTCATACCCGCCTTTCATTTCTACCACTTTGGTACCTATTCAACACTCGTGGGGTAAGGCGTGTGACAATACCTAACATCATCCTATTCAATCGGGTTCGAGATCCATTATCAGACATTAAGAGTCGCAATTATAGAAAGGTAACATTCGGAATCCAATTATTTCTATGCGATTATCACAGCCAGCCGTCAGAATCGCGCTATTTGCTAGCGACGAGAATGTTTGCATGACTCTGGCTTTAGACGTGTTTGTCTTGTTATTATAATGCTGCCTATGGAAACCGCGCTTGAAACCAGCGACGGAAAGGCAGATTGACATATGCATCTATCAGACCAACTACAAGATGGCGCCGTCCGGACGCGCCGGCGAGCATGGTCATTCAACCAAATTCGATAGGTTCACTTTCGCCATGACCAACCCAGGATCACCCGATCACTCACTATTCTACCGTACCTACATTTCTCTTACTTACCGACCTCACTACTATTCCTAATTTACCTACAGTCCATTAACTACTTACCTGTTATCTACCCTATCCAGAATACCTACTCTATCTTCCTTACCCACCTTAATTCATTTACCTACCCGCGAGATTTCCTCTCCCATACGAGGCAGGATCATTTAGCGGCGAAGCAGAGTAGTGCCCTCTGTGCCAGACATGTTTACTCGACTCTCTACAACAGAGCCTCATCCCAGGGTATAGTGCTGTGCATGCAACTGCCCGAAAAAGAGGCACTTAATAATTGAAAATAAGCCCGTCTCAGGAATAGATCGACTAATAGGTTGCGGAACACTTCGACCTTCGGTCGGCGCCTCCCGAGACGTAACAAATTCAAATCCGTGCCTCCGTTCGGCAGGAAATCGCAGTTATAGCTAAAACCTATCTTCTAGCATTCTAACGGCCAGAATCGTACTCTGTTGTTAAACAGAAGTGTAATCGAAGTGAAATGACTTGAGGAATCGAATGCCGCAAGCAGAATTCAAATCCGAGCCTCCGTTCGGCAGGAAATCGCAGTTATAGTGAAAAACCTATCTTCCAGCATTCTAACTGCCAGAATCGTACTCTGTTGTTAAACAGAAGTGTAATCGAAGTGAAATGACTTGAGGAATCGAATGCCGCAAGCAGAATTCAAATCCGAGCCTCCGTTCGGCAGGAAATCGCAGTTATAGTGAAAAACCTATCTTCCAGCATTCTAACTGCCAGAATCGTACTCTGTTGTTAAACAGAAGTGTAATCGAAGTGAAATGACTTGAGGAATCGAATGCCGCAAGCAGAATTCAAATCCGAGCCTCCGTTCGGCAGGAAATCGCAGTTATAGTGAAAAACCTATCTTCCAGCATTCTAACTGCCAGAATCGTACTCTGTTGTTAAACAGAAGTGTAATCGAAGTGAAATGACTGGAGGAATCGAATGCCGCAAGCAGAATTCAAATCCGAGCCTCCGTTCGGCAGGAAATCGCAGTTATAGTGAAAAACCTATCTTCTAGCATTCTAACGGCCAGAATCGGACTCTGTTGTTGAACAGAAGTGTATCCGAAGTAAAATGACTAGAGGGATCGAATGCCGCAAGCAGAATTCAAATCCGTGCCTCCGTTCGGCAGGAAATCGCAGTTATAGCTAAAACCTATCTTCTAGCATTCTAACGGCCAGAATCGTACTCTGTTGTTAAACAGAAGTGTAATCGAAGTGAAATGACTTGAGGAATCGAATGCCGCAAGCAGAATTCAAATCCGAGCCTCCGTTCGGCAGGAAATCGCAGTTATAGCTAAAACCTATCTTCCAGCATTCTAACCGCCAGAATCGTACTCTGTTGTTGAACAGAAGTGTATCCGAAGTGAAATGACTAGAGGAATCGAATGCCGCAAGCAGAATTCAAATCCGAGCCTCCGTTCGGCAGGAAATCGCAGTTATAGTGAAAAACCTATCTTCTAGCATTCTAACGGCCAGAATCGGACTCTGTTGTTGAACAGAAGTGTATCCGAAGTAAAATGACTAGAGGGATCGAATGCCGCAAGCAGAATTCAAATCCGTGCCTCCGTTCGGCAGGAAATCGCAGTTATAGCTAAAACCTATCTTCTAGCATTCTAACGGCCAGAATCGTACTCTGTTGTTAAACAGAAGTGTAATCGAAGTGAAATGACTTGAGGAATCGAATGCCGCAAGCAGAATTCAAATCCGAGCCTCCGTTCGGCAGGAAATCGCAGTTATAGTGAAAAACCTATCTTCCAGCATTCTAACTGCCAGAATCGTACTCTGTTGTTAAACAGAAGTGTAATCGAAGTGAAATGACTTGAGGAATCGAATGCCGCAAGCAGAATTCAAATCCGAGCCTCCGTTCGGCAGGAAATCGCAGTTATAGTGAAAAACCTATCTTCCAGCATTCTAACTGCCAGAATCGTACTCTGTTGTTAAACAGAAGTGTAATCGAAGTGAAATCACTTGAGGAATCGAATGCCGCAAGCAGAATTCAAATCCGAGCCTCCGTTCGGCAGGAAATCGCAGTTATAGTGAAAAACCTATCTTCCAGCATTCTAACTGCCAGAATCGTACTCTGTTGTTAAACAGAAGTGTAATCGAAGTGAAATCACTTGAGGAATCGAATGCCGCAAGCAGAATTCAAATCCGAGCCTCCGTTCGGCAGGAAATCGCAGTTATAGTGAAAAACCTATCTTCCAGCATTCTAACTGCCAGAATCGTACTCTGTTGTTAAACAGAAGTGTAATCGAAGTGAAATGACTTGAGGAATCGAATGCCGCAAGCAGAATTCAAATCCGAGTCTCCGTTCGGCAGGAAATCGCAGTTATAGCTAAAACCTATCTTCCAGCATTCTAACCGCCAGAATCGTACTCTGTTGTTGAACAGAAGTGTATCCGAAGTGAAATGACTAGAGGAATCGAATGCCGCAAGCAGAATTCAAATCCGAGCCTCCGTTCGGCAGGAAATCGCAGTTATAGTGAAAAACCTATCTTCCAGCATTCTAACTGCCAGAATCGTACTCTGTTGTTAAACAGAAGTGTAATCGAAGTGAAATGACTTGAGGAATCGAATGCCGCAAGCAGAATTCAAATCCGAGCCTCCGTTCGGCAGGAAATCGCAGTTATAGTGAAAAACCTATCTTCCAGCATTCTAACTGCCAGAATCGTACTCTGTTGTTAAACAGAAGTGTAATCGAAGTGAAATGACTTGAGGAATCGAATGCCGCAAGCAGAATTCAAATCCGAGCCTCCGTTCGGCAGGAAATCGCAGTTATAGTGAAAAACCTATCTTCCAGCATTCTAACTGCCAGAATCGTACTCTGTTGTTAAACAGAAGTGTAATCGAAGTGAAATGACTTGAGGAATCGAATGCCGCAAGCAGAATTCAAATCCGAGCCTCCGTTCGGCAGGAAATCGCAGTTATAGTGAAAAACCTATCTTCCAGCATTCTAACTGCCAGAATCGTACTCTGTTGTTAAACAGAAGTGTAATCGAAGTGAAATGACTTGAGGAATCGAATGCCGCAAGCAGAATTCAAATCCGAGCCTCCGTTCGGCAGGAAATCGCAGTTATAGTGAAAAACCTATCTTCCAGCATTCTAACTGCCAGAATCGTACTCTGTTGTTAAACAGAAGTGTAATCGAAGTGAAATGACTTGAGGAATCGAATGCCGCAAGCAGAATTCAAATCCGAGCCTCCGTTCGGCAGGAAATCGCAGTTATAGCTAAAACCTATCTTCCAGCATTCTAACCGCCAGAATCGTACTCTGTTGTTGAACAGAAGTGTATCCGAAGTGAAATGACTAGAGGAATCGAATGCCGCAAGCAGAATTCAAATCCGAGCCTCCGTTCGGCAGGAAATCGCAGTTATAGTGAAAAACCTATCTTCCAGCATTCTAACTGCCAGAATCGTACTCTGTTGTTAAACAGAAGTGTAATCGAAGTGAAATCACTTGAGGAATCGAATGCCGCAAGCAGAATTCAAATCCGAGCCTCCGTTCGGCAGGAAATCGCAGTTATAGTGAAAAACCTATCTTCCAGCATTCTAACTGCCAGAATCGTACTCTGTTGTTAAACAGAAGTGTAATCGAAGTGAAATGACTTGAGGAATCGAATGCCGCAAGCAGAATTCAAATCCGAGCCTCCGTTCGGCAGGAAATCGCAGTTATAGTGAAAAACCTATCTTCCAGCATTCTAACTGCCAGAATCGTACTCTGTTGTTAAACAGAAGTGTAATCGAAGTGAAATGACTGGAGGAATCGAATGCCGCAAGCAGAATTCAAATCCGAGCCTCCGTTCGGCAGGAAATCGCAGTTATAGTGAAAAACCTATCTTCTAGCATTCTAACGGCCAGAATCGGACTCTGTTGTTGAACAGAAGTGTATCCGAAGTAAAATGACTAGAGGGATCGAATGCCGCAAGCAGAATTCAAATCCGTGCCTCCGTTCGGCAGGAAATCGCAGTTATAGCTAAAACCTATCTTCTAGCATTCTAACGGCCAGAATCGTACTCTGTTGTTAAACAGAAGTGTAATCGAAGTGAAATGACTTGAGGAATCGAATGCCGCAAGCAGAATTCAAATCCGAGCCTCCGTTCGGCAGGAAATCGCAGTTATAGCTAAAACCTATCTTCCAGCATTCTAACCGCCAGAATCGTACTCTGTTGTTGAACAGAAGTGTATCCGAAGTGAAATGACTAGAGGAATCGAATGCCGCAAGCAGAATTCAAATCCGAGCCTCCGTTCGGCAGGAAATCGCAGTTATAGTGAAAAACCTATCTTCTAGCATTCTAACGGCCAGAATCGGACTCTGTTGATGAACAGAAGTGTATCCGAAGTAAAATGACTAGAGGGATCGAATGCCGCAAGCAGAATTCAAATCCGTGCCTCCGTTCGGCAGGAAATCGCAGTTATAGCTAAAACCTATCTTCTAGCATTCTAACGGCCAGAATCGTACTCTGTTGTTAAACAGAAGTGTAATCGAAGTGAAATGACTTGAGGAATCGAATGCCGCAAGCAGAATTCAAATCCGAGCCTCCGTTCGGCAGGAAATCGCAGTTATAGTGAAAAACCTATCTTCCAGCATTCTAACTGCCAGAATCGTACTCTGTTGTTAAACAGAAGTGTAATCGAAGTGAAATGACTTGAGGAATCGAATGCCGCAAGCAGAATTCAAATCCGAGCCTCCGTTCGGCAGGAAATCGCAGTTATAGTGAAAAACCTATCTTCCAGCATTCTAACTGCCAGAATCGTACTCTGTTGTTAAACAGAAGTGTAATCGAAGTGAAATGACTTGAGGAATCGAATGCCGCAAGCAGAATTCAAATCCGAGCCTCCGTTCGGCAGGAAATCGCAGTTATAGCTAAAACCTATCTTCCAGCATTCTAACCGCCAGAATCGTACTCTGTTGTTGAACAGAAGTGTATCCGAAGTGAAATGACTAGAGGAATCGAATGCCGCAAGCAGAATTCAAATCCGAGCCTCCGTTCGGCAGGAAATCGCAGTTATAGTGAAAAACCTATCTTCCAGCATTCTAACTGCCAGAATCGTACTCTGTTGTTAAACAGAAGTGTAATCGAAGTGAAATCACTTGAGGAATCGAATGCCGCAAGCAGAATTCAAATCCGAGCCTCCGTTCGGCAGGAAATCGCAGTTATAGTGAAAAACCTATCTTCCAGCATTCTAACTGCCAGAATCGTACTCTGTTGTTAAACAGAAGTGTAATCGAAGTGAAATCACTTGAGGAATCGAATGCCGCAAGCAGAATTCAAATCCGAGCCTCCGTTCGGCAGGAAATCGCAGTTATAGTGAAAAACCTATCTTCCAGCATTCTAACTGCCAGAATCGTACTCTGTTGTTAAACAGAAGTGTAATCGAAGTGAAATCACTTGAGGAATCGAATGCCGCAAGCAGAATTCAAATCCGAGCCTCCGTTCGGCAGGAAATCGCAGTTATAGCTAAAACCTATCTTCTAGCATTCTAACGGCCAGAATCGTACTCTGTTGTTAAACAGAAGTGTAATCGAAGTGAAATGACTTGAGGAATCGAATGCCGCAAGCAGAATTCAAATCCGAGCCTCCGTTCGGCAGGAAATCGCAGTTATAGTGAAAAACCTATCTTCCAGCATTCTAACTGCCAGAATCGTACTCTGTTGTTAAACAGAAGTGTAATCGAAGTGAAATGACTTGAGGAATCGAATGCCGCAAGCAGAATTCAAATCCGAGCCTCCGTTCGGCAGGAAATCGCAGTTATAGTGAAAAACCTATCTTCCAGCATTCTAACTGCCAGAATTGTACTCTGTTGTTAAACAGAAGTGTAATCGAAGTGAAATGACTTGAGGAATCGAATGCCGCAAGCAGAATTCAAATCCGAGCCTCCGTTCGGCAGGAAATCGCAGTTATAGTGAAAAACCTATCTTCCAGCATTCTAACTGCCAGAATCGTACTCTGTTGTTAAACAGAAGTGTAATCGAAGTGAAATCACTTGAGGAATCGAATGCCGCAAGCAGAATTCAAATCCGAGCCTCCGTTCGGCAGGAAATCGCAGTTATAGCTAAAACCTATCTTCTAGCATTCTAACGGCCAGAATCGTACTCTGTTGTTAAACAGAAGTGTAATCGAAGTGAAATGACTTGAGGAATCGAATGCCGCAAGCAGAATTCAAATCCGAGCCTCCGTTCGGCAGGAAATCGCAGTTATAGTGAAAAACCTATCTTCCAGCATTCTAACTGCCAGAATCGTACTCTGTTGTTAAACAGAAGTGTAATCGAAGTGAAATGACTGGAGGAATCGAATGCCGCAAGCAGAATTCAAATCCGAGCCTCCGTTCGGCAGGAAATCGCAGTTATAGTGAAAAACCTATCTTCTAGCATTCTAACGGCCAGAATCGGACTCTGTTGTTGAACAGAAGTGTATCCGAAGTAAAATGACTAGAGGGATCGAATGCCGCAAGCAGAATTCAAATCCGTGCCTCCGTTCGGCAGGAAATCGCAGTTATAGCTAAAACCTATCTTCTAGCATTCTAACGGCCAGAATCGTACTCTGTTGTTAAACAGAAGTGTAATCGAAGTGAAATGACTTGAGGAATCGAATGCCGCAAGCAGAATTCAAATCCGAGCCTCCGTTCGGCAGGAAATCGCAGTTATAGTGAAAAACCTATCTTCCAGCATTCTAACTGCCAGAATCGTACTCTGTTGTTAAACAGAAGTGTAATCGAAGTGAAATGACTTGAGGAATCGAATGCCGCAAGCAGAATTCAAATCCGAGCCTCCGTTCGGCAGGAAATCGCAGTTATAGTGAAAAACCTATCTTCTAGCATTCTAACGGCCAGAATCGGACTCTGTTGTTGAACAGAAGTGTATCCGAAGTAAAATGACTAGAGGGATCGAATGCCGCAAGCAGAATTCAAATCCGTGCCTCCGTTCGGCAGGAAATCGCAGTTATAGCTAAAACCTATCTTCTAGCATTCTAACGGCCAGAATCGTACTCTGTTGTTAAACAGAAGTGTAATCGAAGTGAAATGACTTGAGGAATCGAATGCCGCAAGCAGAATTCAAATCCGAGCCTCCGTTCGGCAGGAAATCGCAGTTATAGTGAAAAACCTATCTTCCAGCATTCTAACCGCCAGAATCGTACTCTGTTGTTGAACAGAAGTGTATCCGAAGTGAAATGACTAGAGGAATCGAATGCCGCAAGCAGAATTCAAATCCGAGCCTCCGTTCGGCAGGAAATCGCAGTTATAGTGAAAAACCTATCTTCTAGCATTCTAACGGCCAGAATCGGACTCTGTTGTTGAACAGAAGTGTATCCGAAGTAAAATGACTAGAGGGATCGAATGCCGCAAGCAGAATTCAAATCCGAGCCTCCGTTCGGCAGGAAATCGCAGTTATAGCTAAAACCTATCTTCCAGCATTCTAACTGCCAGAATCGTACTCTGTTGTTAAACAGAAGTGTAATCGAAGTGAAATGACTGGAGGAATCGAATGCCGCAAGCAGAATTCAAATCCGAGCCTCCGTTCGGCAGGAAATCGCAGTTATAGTGAAAAACCTATCTTCCAGCATTCTAACTGCCAGAATCGTACTCTGTTGTTAAACAGAAGTGTAATCGAAGTGAAATGACTTGAGGAATCGAATGCCGCAAGCAGAATTCAAATCCGAGCCTCCGTTCGGCAGGAAATCGCAGTTATAGTGAAAAACCTATCTTCTAGCATTCTAACGGCCAGAATCGGACTCTGTTGTTGAACAGAAGTGTATCCGAAGTAAAATGACTAGAGGGATCGAATGCCGCAAGCAGAATTCAAATCCGTGCCTCCGTTCGGCAGGAAATCGCAGTTATAGCTAAAACCTATCTTCTAGCATTCTAACGGCCAGAATCGTACTCTGTTGTTAAACAGAAGTGTATCCGAAGTAAAATGACTAGAGGGATCGAATGCCGCAAGCAGAATTCAAATCCGTGCCTCCGTTCGGCAGGAACTCGCAGTTATAGCTAAAACCTATCTTCTAGCATTCTAACGGCCAGAATCGTACTCTGTTGTTAAACAGAAGTGTAATCGAAGTGAAATGACTTGAGGAATCGAATGCCGCAAGCAGAATTCAAATCCGAGCCTCCGTTCGGCAGGAAATCGCAGTTATAGCTAAAACCTATCTTCCAGCATTCTAACCGCCAGAATCGTACTCTGTTGTTGAACAGAAGTGTATCCGAAGTGAAATGACTAGAGGAATCGAATGCCGCAAGCAGAATTCAAATCCGAGCCTCCGTTCGGCAGGAAATCGCAGTTATAGTGAAAAACCTATCTTCTAGCATTCTAACGGCCAGAATCGGACTCTGTTGTTGAACAGAAGTGTATCCGAAGTAAAATGACTAGAGGGATCGAATGCCGCAAGCAGAATTCAAATCCGTGCCTCCGTTCGGCAGGAAATCGCAGTTATAGCTAAAACCTATCTTCTAGCATTCTAACGGCCAGAATCGTACTCTGTTGTTAAACAGAAGTGTAATCGAAGTGAAATGACTTGAGGAATCGAATGCCGCAAGCAGAATTCAAATCCGAGCCTCCGTTCGGCAGGAAATCGCAGTTATAGCTAATGTGACGTCTCACGCCTGTCCTGCCTATTTAGGTATATATATATTTTTTTTCAACGCCACGACATACCGCAGGCATATTGTACTACGTTACGCCATCTTATATTAACCAATTACAATTGAAGGCGCTCGGTCCCAAATACCCGAGCTCGACCAAAAACAAGTCTATTGACATTATCTTTTAACATTTGTCTTTTAACATTTGTCTATTAACTTTTTCTATTGACACTGTCCTTTAACACCGTATGTTTGGGAACGCCGCGTCATAATCGCGATATACATTAAGCCGTAGCCTTTAACACAACCACAACGAACCACGAGCATTTATTGGGAATGATCAGCTATTGACGATAATGATCGTGAGTCGTTGGAGGAACATAATTATAAGCTATAAGGATATGTATATCCTCCGAACGCCTGGTAGACGAGCTCGCGCTAAGTATTTAGTCTACTCAGCGATTCCCATGTGATCAAGCACACGTGCGATGACTACAGAGTTACGAGTGAGCTTCTCACGGAAAGATGACCGAGTGGTGTCCGATAAACAAGAGCCCACATTCCACTCTCACGGCAAAAGTGCTTAAAGTCACGTACAAAGTATCGGCTAGCATCCGAGCCGCCAGCTCGTCTCCTAGAGATAAGATAAGCACCGAGCACCGTGGAACTGCTGACGTTGCAGCGCACATGGACCGTTCGAGCGTGGGACTGCTTAGGTCAGCAACGTCCCAGCACGGAGCGAGACCGGTCACCTGACCACAACCGCGCGCGCTGATTGGCTCCCCACCGCTCGCGGGGCGCCTGCCCCACTACTCGGAGACCCTGCGAGGCTCCAGAGAGTCACTCGAACAATCAGTTCTCATTGTGGACCTGACAGCACCGGACGTAAACTCGAAGTGCTCCCGCTATACTTAGTAATCAGTTCTCATCGTGGACCTGGCAGCAGCGGACGTAAACTCGAAGTGCTCCCGCGATACTTAGTAATCAATTCTCACAGCAGTAAACCTAAACTCGAAGTGCTCCCGCTATACTTAGTATTTGCTCCAATCTATACAAGTGTTGTGAATATTAGTGATCGTGGTTCATCACGCTAAAACAGCGACAAGGGACCTTCCAATTCCGATAGCGAGCACCGCATCTACTTGTTGCATTTACTGTGAGTCCAATTAAACTGTCAGTACCGCGATAGAACTCCGTGTCCAACGGTCACGTTAATAATTATACTTATTCTACTGTTCCGAGATTCGCTTAATTAAGTATTATCATTGTGTGTACTATTCAAACACTTTACAATATACTTACTATACGAGATTTATTCGTTTATCGGTGATTTTACCTGTGACACCCACTACTCAATGTGCTCTAATGCCCGCGATGTGCAACCCTTGCAATAATGATTTAATTGAGGCTCGCCTGTCAATAACTCGAGAGCCGGCCAACGAAACCGCGCTATTTGTTAGCGACGAGGTGGCAACGGCTAGTTATTCTTACGCTTGTCATCGACTCCTTTCTGTTCCGCCTATCGAGATCGCGCTGATTGACAGCGTCGGCCAGGCAACAACAATAATCCGCAATTATTCGCGATGGCGTCGACGGCTCGCGCCCACTATCGCCCCGCTTCACAACGAAGCCACCGGTCAGGGCGACGAGTTAGGGAAAGAATACAGTGCTACTATGACAATGTACTCCGAATCTCGCAGCAATAAGACAGAATAAGTCCTAACCATTACTTCATATCAACTGTCCACCAAATCATTTCTTAACTCTACCAATTACTTCATACCCGCCTACTTCATTTCTACCACTTTGGTACCTATTCAACACTCGTGGGGTAAGGCGTGTGACAATACCTAACATCATCCTATTCAATCGGGTTCGAGATCCATTATCAGACATTAAGAGTCGCAATTATAGAAAGGTAACATTCGGAATCCAATTATTTCTATGCGATTATCACAGCCAGCCGTCAGAATCGCGCTATTTGCTAGCGACGAGAATGTTTGCATGACTCTGGCTTTAGACGTGTTTGTCTTGTTATTATAATGCTGCCTATGGAAACCGCGCTTGAAACCAGCGACGGACAGGCAGATTGACATATGCATCTATCAGACCAACTACAAGATGGCGCCGTCCGAACGCGCCGACGAGCATGGTCATTCAACCAAATTCGATAGGTTCACTTTCGCCATGACCAACCCAGGATCACCCGATCACTCACTATTCTACCGTACCTACATTTCTCTTACTTACCAACCTCACTACTATTCCTAATTTACCTACAGTCCATTAACTACTTACCTGTTACCTACCCTATCCAGAATACCTACTCTATCTTCCTTACCCACCTTAATTCATTTACCTACCAGCGAGATTTCCTCTCCCATACGAGGCAGGATCATTTAGCGGCGAAGCAGAGTAGTGCCCTCTGTGCCAGACATGTTTACTCGACTCTCTACAACAGAGCCTCATCCCAGGGTATAGTTCTGTGCATGCGACTGCCCGAAAAAGAGGCACTTAATAATTGAAAATAAGCCCGTCTCAGGAATAGATCGACTAATAGGTTGCGGAACACTTCGACCTTCGGTCGGCGCCTCCCGAGACGTAACAAAGCTTAAAATTTTCTGGTGGCAGCGGTGGGATTGTAACTGTTGCGAAGAGAGAGAGAAGACATCGAGACCAGAGCTTGGCATAAAAAGCATGCCGAGTACCAGATCTACCTCAGACGGAGAGAAATCCTGCCGAACGTGAGCAGCGCGTTCAGGAGTTATAAGGACAATCGGCACTGAAGGCCACCATATTGTCACTTCTCACGTGAATAAAATGACATGACTGTCATGCCATTTACCTTCTCATCGAATTTGCACTGCACGGCATATCGCCAGGACCAATTACTACCCGAGGGCTCGTAATCGTGGACCTGTTTGGGTAATATAAGCCAAGCACGTTATCGAAGAAAATTCGCCAATTAATTAAGGCTGAAAACTGACCTCGCCAGTCCTACTTCCGTACTTTGTGTGTGAGATCCACCACGTGCGTTTTCTAAAGAAATACGCACCATTCGACGAGCCTACTATGCAATGAAACTGTTGCTCGTTAAGTACTAATTCCCACGGCCGTAACATTGCTATTCTGGATGCAATGATAGGCAACTTTACACTGTATTCGCAGTATCCACTGAGTCCACTAAGACGATGGACGTATCTGGGAAAACACTGGCTTCTATCTTCAAAGGGAAAAGCGTTCCTTCCTCAACACATTGAACTAATCGTTCGATCTGCCAGTGCCCACTCTTAAGTTTCACGAAGTCCATTCGTAGGGCAATTTCGTGCCAGCCAGCGCTGTTGTATCCTCCCTATAGCAGGAACACGCCATGAGCGAACTATTAAACAGAAAAATCAAATAAGGAAAATGCCTTATTAAACCCACTATCTCAAGGTGACGCACGCCTTGGAGATGCCCGGTTCTGTCATTGAACCGCTAATAATTTCTTTGATTGCTCTGATTTACTCCTCGGTGAGGAGCAGAAGTCAGATAGCCGCCGTCCGTTTGGACATTCTCCACTTCAATAATATTGAAGTTCCCTCAGTGATTCTCATGCATTCCAACTCCGAATCCATAGAGAACGAAAATGAGGAATATCGTCGAAAATACTGCAGAGCAATCGGAGGGCCCCCGTTTCTCTGTAGCGCAGCGACAATACAAATAACTTTACTATATTCTCGAAAACTCATTTCTTCTAATTCCAAGGCTTCACGCCATAATCTAATCGCTTCAGTACTAATAGAAATACTGTATAGCGACTGCAATTTAATTTTTAAAACAAATTCCAATCTTCATCAGATTCTTCTGAACTTTTATCCAGAATCAGTTCAGAACCTTCAAATTCTTTGCCAATGTAATCTGCCACAATATGATTCTCGCTTTAAAGAGAAACAAGGCAATAAAATATGTGAATCCATAAATTAATGGTACAATAAGGTACTATCGAAATATAGATGAAAAACGCGAACATATGTACTAGACCTTCTCCGCCTTGATCGCAAAAACATTGATGTAAGATGAAGCGTAGAACGTCCCGTACGTAAAGTAGATTAAATATTTCCTATCTGCAATGAATGACATTCACAGCACTCCAATTCTTACATTCCTAATCTAATATTTCTCCATTCTTAGTCTAGTTGTTCTTACTGCTAATGTGTTTCATATATAATTATACTAATGATCAAAATACGCGACGCCCAAGAACTAGCTAGGGAAAACTTATGTCAAGCGAAGGAGCGATCCAAAGCCTACTACGATAAGCATACTAATCCCCAAACTTAAAAATGGGAGAATTATCTACAATGTCGCGAAACGGTCGCGTTAGTATTAAGCGAACTATCGACCATGATATTTCACGACAATTGGTTTACCAATGAACATCACCGCAATCTTGCATTTCGCCAACCACGTCTCAAGCACTACGTTATCGGGAGATTAGATTTCTTAAACTTGGAAACACTCCCCGTGGCTTACGACTCTGAGGCAGAAGAGATAGCTCACACACCTGCCACAGAGTAGCCCCATGCGATAATTACGTATTCTTCTAACGTACCATAGGCGTTAGATATAATTAGGTTAAGACTAACAAAGGAAAAACACAACAAAAATAATTTTATATATATGCGCTAGTTGTAAGCACTCATCACGTTAAACATAAAACAACGCGCGAGATGTCAGACAACACCGGCACCTTGCTGGAATACTTCTTCCACCAATTTCACTCAAGTCTACGCGTGTGCCAGACAAATTACACTCTGGAACGATACTACTAAAGTCAGGGACTACATGCCCTCTGGAAGATGGCCATTGCATCAACATGGAGGATGACCATACCGTCTGGAAACTAGTCCCAACATCGTCACACTAGAAGGGTAGAGTCAACCAAACCGAGAATTGGAAACCCAGACCTAACCTACTCAGACCCTGCGAAATTCTTTCTTCTATACATGGTAGAGACCCAATACAGATCTACCACAAATTGAAAACCCAGACCTAACTAACTCAGATTCGGGTTAACGCTTGTCAACGTTAGGATGGCCAACCACGAGGTCAACTGGATCAACATCCACGACAACGACGACGAAGAAGTCGACTATATCGCAGTAAATGGCGCATGCCAAGGTGCCCAGTACTCGGATCCTTACGGTACATGGGACGACGTCATCGTGCAAGGGACAGTGGAGATCGCCTTGAAATCAGCCAGAGTACCAGTAAGACTCCACTCCGGAAGCGTATTGCTAAAATCAGGAACCACGTGCCCCTTGACGGACGGACACTGCATCGACATGGAAGACGGACACACATTTTGGGATCAAATTCCTACGTCTTCCTGCAAATTTAACCATTACGACGTTCTGTACGAAGGCGTCGCTACGAAGATAGAAGAGTTAGTTGCTCAACCGCAATATCCGACCCTGTATACCTTAATTGATAACGACGTCACGTTCGCGCTCACCAAGACCAAGGAGACGCGGGTGCGCGGGTATACCATAATGGGCACGGAACACCCAAAATTATTCATCGTAGAGACCATAAGGGGAAACGCGTTCATGGCAAAGAAACCAGTTGCCGTGGACAACCTGGACATTTTCACGTACGTGAACTCAAAATTCGTGTACGTGGAACGTCACATCCGGTCGCAAATGACTTCGTTATACAACGACGTCCTCGAGCAACGATGCACGCTGGAAAAGCAAATGCTGAAGAATTCACTGGCACTCGCAAATGTTGCGCCCGATGAATTCGCCTACTTCCTGGGAAAAGGACCAGGACAAGTCGCCGTCACCGCTGGAGAAGTGGTGCACATACTGAAGTGTATTCCCGTAGAGGTACGAGTCAGGAAGACCGACGCCTGCTACTCGGAACTACCAGTGGAATTCCGCAATGTGTCATACTTCTTGACACCCAAATCACGAATAATTACACAACACGGAAGTGAACGAGATTGCAGTCATTTCTTACCAGTAATGTACCGAATCGAGGATTCCTGGATACAATTCACCCCGAAACCCATCGAAGGCAGCGCACCACAGCGACTGCAACCCATGACAAAACCATCATGGAAATACTTGACGCCAGCATCCTTGGCGACAAGTGGAATATACTCGCAGACGGACTTGGATAAACTGCGAGATCACCTTATGTTCCCTGCTGAAAAACCAGCAGTCCTGAATTCCATTGCGAGAGGATTCAGCGGACGAAGTCTAACTAACCCGTCTATTTCTCTCCGATCATTCCTCGACGAACAAACCATCGAGGGAATAGCGCAATCAGCCGCTAAAAGGATGTGGGAACACTTCATGACTTTCGGGTCAGTGAGCGCAGGCATTATCGCCATCTACGCCATATTCAGAGCCATTATGATGATCGTAAATACCATCATACACGGGCTCGCGCTCCACGGCACCTACGGATGGAGCATCTACCTCCTGGGAGCACTATGGTCTTCGATCACACATCATCTCATCCGAAGGAAAGAAGCCCAAACATTCTCTCCTAACGAAGGAAGAATCGAGTATGTTCACGACGAAGATCCAGCCCACGCAGAGGCAAGGCCAGCCGTAGAACCCACCAGAGCCATGCAGGAATTACAACAAAGACTTTCCGCCATCAACACTCAGCGAACGAACATTTAACAAAATTTTTATGTTCGTTCTGGATAAAGGGGGAGGTGTGACGTCTCACGCCTGTCCTGCCTATCTAGGTATATATATTTTTTTTCAACGCCACGACATACCGCAGGCATATTGTACTACGTTACGCCATCTTATATTAACCCTTTACAATTGAAAGGCGCTCCGTCCCAAATACCCGAGCTCGACCAAAAACAAGTCTATTGACATTATCTTTTAACATTTGTCTTTTAACATTTGTCTTTTGACATTTGTCTTTTAACATTTGTCTTTTAACATTTGTCTTTTGACATTTGTCTTTTAACATTTGTCTATTAACTTTTTCTATTGACACTGTCCTTTAACACCGTATGTTTGGGAACGCCGCGTCATAATCGCGATATACATTAAGCCGTAGCCTTTAACACAACCACAACGAACCACGAGCATTTATTGGGAATGATCAGCTATTGACGATAATGATCGTGAGTCGTTGGAGGAACATAATTATAAGCTATAAGGATATGTATATCCTCCGAACGCCTGGTAGACGAGCTCGCGCTAAGTATTTAGTCTACTCAGCGATTCCCATGTGATCAAGCACACGTGCGATGACTACAGAGTTACGAGTGAGCTTCTCACGGAAAGATGACCGAGTGGTGTCCGATAAACAAGAGCCCACATTCCACTCTCACGGCAAAAGTGCTTAAAGTCACGTACAAAGTATCGGCTAGCATCCGAGCCGCCAGCTCGTCTCCTAGAGATAAGATAAGCACCGAGCACCGTGGAACTGCTGACGTTGCAGCGCACATGGACCGTTCGAGCGTGGGACTGCTTAGGTCAGCAACGTCCCAGCACGGAGCGAGACCGGTCACCTGACCACAACCGCGCGCGCTGATTGGCTCCCCACCGCTCGCGGGGCGCCTGCCCCACTACTCGGAGACCCTGCGAGGCTCCAGAGAGTCACTCGAACAATCAGTTCTCATCGTGGACCTGACAGCACCGGACGTAAACTCGAAGTGCTCCCGCTATACTTAGTAATCAGTTCTCATCGTGGACCTGACAGCACCGGACGTAAACTCGAAGTGCTCCCGCGATACTTAGTAATCAATTCTCACAGCAGTAAACCTAAACTCGAAGTGCTCCCGCTATACTTAGTATTTGCTCCAATCTATACAAGTGTTGTGAATATTAGTGATCGTGCTTCATCACGCTAGAACAGCGACAAGGGACCTTCCAATTCCGATAGCGAGCACCGCATCTACTTGTTGCATTTACTGTGAGTCCAATTAAACTGTCAGTACGGCGATAGAACTCCGTGTCCAACGGTCACGTTAATAATTATACTTATTCTACTGTTCCGAGATTCGCTTAATTAAGTATTATCATTGTGTGTACTATTCAAACACTTTACAATATACTTACTATACGAGATTTATTCGTTTATCGGTGATTTACCTGTGACACCCACTACTCAATGTGCTCTAGTGCCCGCGATGTGCAACGCTTGCAATAATGATTTAATTGAGGCTCGCCTGTCAATAACTCGAGAGCCGGCCAACGAAACCGCGCTATTCGTTAGCGACGAGGTGGCAATGGCTAGTTATTCTTACGCTTGTCATCGACTCCTTTCTGTTCCGCCTATCGAGATCGCGCTGATTGACAGCGTCGGCCAGGCAACAACAATAATCCGCAATTATCCGCGATGGCGTCGACGGCTCGCGCCCACTACCGCCCCGCTTCACAACGAAGCCACCGGTCAGGGCGACGAGTTAGGGAAAGAATACAGTGCTACTATGACAATGTACTCCGAATCTCGTAGCAATAAGACAGAATAAGCCCTAACCATTACTTCATATCAACTGTCCACCAAATCATTCCTTAACTCTACCAATTACTTCATACCCGCCTACTTCATTTCTACCACTTTGGTACCTATTCAACACTCGTGGGGTAAGGCGTGTGACAATACCTAACATCATCCTATTCAATCGGGTTCGAGATCCATTATCAGACATTAAGAGTCGCAATTATAGAAAGGTAACATTCGGAATCCAATTATTTCTATGCGATTATCACAGCCAGCCGTCAGAATCGCGCTATTTGCTAGCGACGAGAATGTTTGCATGACTCTGGCTTTAGACGTGTTTGTCTTGTTATTATAATGCTGCCTATCGAAACCGCGCTTGAAACCAGCGACGGACAGGCAGATTGACATATGCATCTATCAGACCAACTACAAGATGGCGCCGTCCGAACGCGCCGGCGAGCATGGTCATTCAACCAAATTCGATAGGTTCACTTTCGCCATGACCAACCCAGGATCACCCGATCACTCACTATTCTACCGTACCTACATTTCTCTTACTTACCAACCTCACTACTATTCCTAATTTACCTACAGTCCATTAACTACTTACCTGTTACCTACCCTATCCAGAATACCTACTCTATCTTCCTTACCCACCTTAATTCATTTACCTACCAGCGAGATTTCCTCTCCCATACGAGGCAGGATCATTTAGCGGCGAAGCAGAGTAGTGCCCTCTGTGCCAGACATGTTTACTCGACTCTCTACAACAGAGCCTCATCCCAGGGTATAGTTCTGTGCATGCGACTGCCCGAAAAAGAGGCACTTAATAATTGAAAATAAGCCCGTCTCAGGAATAGATCGACTAATAGGTTGCGGAACACTTCGACCTTCGGTCGGCGCCTCCCGAGACGTAACACTAAAACCTATCTTCCAGCATTCTAACCGCCAGAATCGTACTCTGTTGTTGAACAGAAGTGTATCCGAAGTGAAATGACTAGAGGAATCGAATGCCGCAAGCAGAATTCAAATCCGAGCTTCCGTTCGGCAGGAAATCGCAGTTATAGTGAAAAACCTATCTTCCAGCATTCTAACTGCCAGAATCGTACTCTGTTCTTAAACAGAAGTGTAATCGAAGTGAAATGACTTGAGGAATCGAATGCCGCAAGCAGAATTCAAATCCGAGCCTCCGTTCGGCAGGAAATCGCAGTTATAGTGAAAAACCTATCTTCCAGCATTCTAACTGCCAGAATCGTACTCTGTTGTTAAACAGAAGTGTAATCGAAGTGAAATGACTGGAGGAATCGAATGCCGCAAGCAGAATTCAAATCCGAGCCTCCGTTCGGCAGGAAATCGCAGTTATAGTGAAAAACCTATCTTCTAGCATTCTAACGGCCAGAATCGGACTCTGTTGTTAAACAGAAGTGTAATCGAAGTGAAATGACTAGAGGAATCGAATGCCGCAAGCAGAATTCAAATCCGAGCCTCCGTTCGGCAGGAAATCGCAGTTATAGTGAAAAACCTATCTTCCAGCATTCTAACTGCCAGAATCGTACTCTGTTGTTAAACAGAAGTGTAATCGAAGTGAAATGACTGGAGGAATCGAATGCCGCAAGCAGAATTCAAATCCGAGCCTCCGTTCGGCAGGAAATCGCAGTTATAGTGAAAAACCTATCTTCCAGCATTCTAACTGCCAGAATCGTACTCTGTTGTTAAACAGAAGTGTAATCGAAGTGAAATGACTTGAGGAATCGAATGCCGCAAGCAGAATTCAAATCCGAGCCTCCGTTCGGCAGGAAATCGCAGTTATAGTGAAAAACCTATCTTCCAGCATTCTAACTGCCAGAATCGTACTCTGTTGTTAAACAGAAGTGTAATCGAAGTGAAATGACTGGAGGAATCGAATGCCGCAAGCAGAATTCAAATCCGAGCCTCCGTTCGGCAGGAAATCGCAGTTATAGTGAAAAACCTATCTTCCAGCATTCTAACTGCCAGAATCGTACTCTGTTGTTAAACAGAAGTGTAATCGAAGTGAAATGACTGGAGGAATCGAATGCCGGAAGCAGAATTCAAATCCGAGCCTCCGTTCGGCAGGAAATCGCAGTTATAGTGAAAAACCTATCTTCTAGCATTCTAACGGCCAGAATCGGACTCTGTTGTTGAACAGAAGTGTATCCGAAGTAAAATGACTAGAGGGATCGAATGCCGCAAGCAGAATTCAAATCCGTGCCTCCGTTCGGCAGGAACTCGCAGTTATAGCTAAAACCTATCTTCTAGCATTCTAACGGCCAGAATCGTACTCTGTTGTTAAACAGAAGTGTAATCGAAGTGAAATGACTTGAGGAATCGAATGCCGCAAGCAGAATTCAAATCCGAGCCTCCGTTCGGCAGGAAATCGCAGTTATAGCTAAAACCTATCTTCCAGCATTCTAACCGCCAGAATCGTACTCTGTTGTTGAACAGAAGTGTATCCGAAGTGAAATGACTAGAGGAATCGAATGCCGCAAGCAGAATTCAAATCCGAGCCTCCGTTCGGCAGGAAATCGCAGTTATAGTGAAAAACCTATCTTCTAGCATTCTAACGGCCAGAATCGGACTCTGTTGTTGAACAGAAGTGTATCCGAAGTAAAATGACTAGAGGGATCGAATGCCGCAAGCAGAATTCAAATCCGTGCCTCCGTTCGGCAGGAAATCGCAGTTATAGCTAAAACCTATCTTCTAGCATTCTAACGGCCAGAATCGTACTCTGTTGTTAAACAGAAGTGTAATCGAAGTGAAATGACTTGAGGAATCGAATGCCGCAAGCAGAATTCAAATCCGAGCCTCCGTTCGGCAGGAAATCGCAGTTATAGCTAAAACCTATCTTCCAGCATTCTAACCGCCAGAATCGTACTCTGTTGTTGAACAGAAGTGTATCCGAAGTGAAATGACTAGAGGAATCGAATGCCGCAAGCAGAATTCAAATCCGAGCTTCCGTTCGGCAGGAAATCGCAGTTATAGTGAAAAACCTATCTTCCAGCATTCTAACTGCCAGAATCGTACTCTGTTCTTAAACAGAAGTGTAATCGAAGTGAAATGACTTGAGGAATCGAAAGCCGCAAGCAGAATTCAAATCCGAGCCTCCGTTCGGCAGGAAATCGCAGTTATAGTGAAAAACCTATCTTCCAGCATTCTAACTGCCAGAATCGTACTCTGTTGTTAAACAGAAGTGTAATCGAAGTGAAATGACTTGAGGAATCGAATGCCGCAAGCAGAATTCAAATCCGAGCCTCCGTTCGGCAGGAAATCGCAGTTATAGTGAAAAACCTATCTTCCAGCATTCTAACTGCCAGAATCGTACTCTGTTGTTAAACAGAAGTGTAATCGAAGTGAAATGACTAGAGGAATCGAATGCCGCAAGCAGAATTCAAATCCGAGCCTCCGTTCGGCAGGAAATCGCAGTTATAGTGAAAAACCTATCTTCCAGCATTCTAACTGCCAGAATCGTACTCTGTTGTTAAACAGAAGTGTAATCGAAGTGAAATGACTTGAGGAATCGAATGCCGCAAGCAGAATTCAAATCCGAGCCTCCGTTCGGCAGGAAATCGCAGTTATAGTGAAAAACCTATCTTCCAGCATTCTAACTGCCAGAATCGTACTCTGTTGTTAAACAGAAGTGTAATCGAAGTGAAATGACTGGAGGAATCGAATGCCGCAAGCAGAATTCAAATCCGAGCCTCCGTTCGGCAGGAAATCGCAGTTATAGTGAAAAACCTATCTTCCAGCATTCTAACTGCCAGAATCGTACTCTGTTGTTAAACAGAAGTGTAATCGAAGTGAAATCACTTGAGGAATCGAATGCCGCAAGCAGAATTCAAATCCGAGCCTCCGTTCGGCAGGAAATCGCAGTTATAGTGAAAAACCTATCTTCCAGCATTCTAACTGCCAGAATCGTACTCTGTTGTTAAACAGAAGTGTAATCGAAGTGAAATGACTTGAGGAATCGAATGCCGCAAGCAGAATTCAAATCCGTGCCTCCGTTCGGCAGGAAATCGCAGTTATAGCTAAAACCTATCTTCTAGCATTCTAACGGCCAGAATCGTACTCTGTTGTTAAACAGAAGTGTAATCGAAGTGAAATGACTTGAGGAATCGAATGCCGCAAGCAGAATTCAAATCCGAGCCTCCGTTCGGCAGGAAATCGCAGTTATAGTGAAAAACCTATCTTCCAGCATTCTAACTGCCAGAATCGTACTCTGTTGTTAAACAGAAGTGTAATCGAAGTGAAATGACTTGAGGAATCGAATGCCGCAAGCAGAATTCAAATCCGAGCCTCCGTTCGGCAGGAAATCGCAGTTATAGTGAAAAACCTATCTTCCAGCATTCTAACTGCCAGAATCGTACTCTGTTGTTAAACAGAAGTGTAATCGAAGTGAAATCACTTGAGGAATCGAATGCCGCAAGCAGAATTCAAATCCGAGCCTCCGTTCGGCAGGAAATCGCAGTTATAGTGAAAAACCTATCTTCTAGCATTCTAACGGCCAGAATCGGACTCTGTTGTTGAACAGAAGTGTATCCGAAGTAAAATGACTAGAGGGATCGAATGCCGCAAGCAGAATTCAAATCCGTGCCTCCGTTCGGCAGGAAATCGCAGTTATAGCTAAAACCTATCTTCTAGCATTCTAACGGCCAGAATCGTACTCTGTTGTTAAACAGAAGTGTAATCGAAGTGAAATGACTTGAGGAATCGAATGCCGCAAGCAGAATTCAAATCCGAGCCTCCGTTCGGCAGGAAATCGCAGTTATAGTGAAAAACCTATCTTCCAGCATTCTAACTGCCAGAATCGTACTCTGTTGTTAAACAGAAGTGTAATCGAAGTGAAATGACTAGAGGAATCGAATGCCGCAAGCAGAATTCAAATCCGAGCCTCCGTTCGGCAGGAAATCGCAGTTATAGTGAAAAACCTATCTTCCAGAATTCTAACTGCCAGAATCGTACTCTGTTGTTAAACAGAAGTGTAATCGAAGTGAAATCACTTGAGGAATCGAATGCCGCAAGCAGAATTCAAATCCGAGCCTCCGTTCGGCAGGAAATCGCAGTTATAGTGAAAAACCTATCTTCCAGCATTCTAACTGCCAGAATCGTACTCTGTTGTTAAACAGAAGTGTAATCGAAGTGAAATGACTTGAGGAATCGAATGCCGCAAGCAGAATTCAAATCCGAGCCTCCGTTCGGCAGGAAATCGCAGTTATAGCTAAAACCTATCTTCCAGCATTCTAACCGCCAGAATCGTACTCTGTTGTTGAACAGAAGTGTATCCGAAGTGAAATGACTAGAGGAATCGAATGCCGCAAGCAGAATTCAAACCCGAGCCTCCGTTCGGCAGGAAATCGCAGTTATAGTGAAAAACCTATCTTCCAGCATTCTAACTGCCAGAATCGTACTCTGTTGTTAAACAGAAGTGTAATCGAAGTGAAATCACTTGAGGAATCGAATGCCGCAAGCAGAATTCAAATCCGAGCCTCCGTTCGGCAGGAAATCGCAGTTATAGTGAAAAACCTATCTTCCAGCATTCTAACTGCCAGAATCGTACTCTGTTGTTAAACAGAAGTGTAATCGAAGTGAAATCACTTGAGGAATCGAATGCCGCAAGCAGAATTCAAATCCGAGCCTCCGTTCGGCAGGAAATCGCAGTTATAGTGAAAAACCTATCTTCTAGCATTCTAACGGCCAGAATCGGACTCTGTTGTTGAACAGAAGTGTATCCGAAGTAAAATGACTAGAGGGATCGAATGCCGCAAGCAGAATTCAAATCCGTGCCTCCGTTCGGCAGGAAATCGCAGTTATAGCTAAAACCTATCTTCTAGCATTCTAACGGCCAGAATCGTACTCTGTTGTTAAACAGAAGAGTAATCGAAGTGAAATGACTTGAGGAATCGAATGCCGCAAGCAGAATTCAAATCCGAGCCTCCGTTCGGCAGGAAATCGCAGTTATAGCTAAAACCTATCTTCCAGCATTCTAACCGCCAGAATCGTACTCTGTTGTTGAACAGAAGTGTATCCGAAGTGAAATGACTAGAGGAATCGAATGCCGCAAGCAGAATTCAAATCCGAGCCTCCGTTCGGCAGGAAATCGCAGTTATAGTGAAAAACCTATCTTCCAGCATTCTAACTGCCAGAATCGTACTCTGTTGTTAAACAGAAGTGTAATCGAAGTGAAATCACTTGAGGAATCGAATGCCGCAAGCAGAATTCAAATCCGAGCCTCCGTTCGGCAGGAAATCGCAGTTATAGTGAAAAACCTATCTTCCAGCATTCTAACTGCCAGAATCGTACTCTGTTGTTAAACAGAAGTGTAATCGAAGTGAAATCACTTGAGGAATCGAATGCCGCAAGCAGAATTCAAATCCGAGCCTCCGTTCGGCAGGAAATCGCAGTTATAGTGAAAAACCTATCTTCTAGCATTCTAACGGCCAGAATCGGACTCTGTTGTTGAACAGAAGTGTATCCGAAGTAAAATGACTAGAGGGATCGAATGCCGCAAGCAGAATTCAAATCCGTGCCTCCGTTCGGCAGGAAATCGCAGTTATAGCTAAAACCTATCTTCTAGCATTCTAACGGCCAGAATCGTACTCTGTTGTTAAACAGAAGTCTAATCGAAGTGAAATGACTTGAGGAATCGAATGCCGCAAGCAGAATTCAAATCCGAGCCTCCGTTCGGCAGGAAATCGCAGTTATAGTGAAAAACCTATCTTCCAGCATTCTAACTGCCAGAATCGTACTCTGTTGTTAAACAGAAGTGTAATCGAAGTGAAATGACTTGAGGAATCGAATACCGCAAGCAGAATTCAAATCCGAGCCTCCGTTCGGCAGGAAATCGCAGTTATAGTGAAAAACCTATCTTCCAGCATTCTAACTGCCAGAATCGTACTCTGTTGTTAAACAGAAGTGTAATCGAAGTGAAATGACTGGAGGAATCGAATGCCGCAAGCAGAATTCAAATCCGAGCCTCCGTTCGGCAGGAAATCGCAGTTATAGTGAAAAACCTATCTTCTAGCATTCTAACGGCCAGAATCGGACTCTGTTGTTGAACAGAAGTGTATCCGAAGTAAAATGACTAGAGGGATCGAATGCCGCAAGCAGAATTCAAATCCGTGCCTCCGTTCGGCAGGAACTCGCAGTTATAGCTAAAACCTATCTTCTAGCATTCTAACGGCCAGAATCGTACTCTGTTGTTAAACAGAAGTGTAATCGAAGTGAAATGACTTGAGGAATCGAATGCCGCAAGCAGAATTCAAATCCGAGCCTCCGTTCGGCAGGAAATCGCAGTTATAGCTAAAACCTATCTTCCAGCATTCTAACCGCCAGAATCGTACTCTGTTGTTGAACAGAAGTGTATCCGAAGTGAAATGACTAGAGGAATCGAATGCCGCAAGCAGAATTCAAATCCGAGCCTCCGTTCGGCAGGAAATCGCAGTTATAGTGAAAAACCTATCTTCTAGCATTCTAACGGCCAGAATCGGACTCTGTTGTTGAACAGAAGTGTATCCGAAGTAAAATGACTAGAGGGATCGAATGCCGCAAGCAGAATTCAAATCCGTGCCTCCGTTCGGCAGGAAATCGCAGTTATAGCTAAAACCTATCTTCTAGCATTCTAACGGCCAGAATCGTACTCTGTTGTTAAACAGAAGTGTAATCGAAGTGAAATGACTTGAGGAATCGAATGCCGCAAGCAGAATTCAAATCCGAGCCTCCGTTCGGCAGGAAATCGCAGTTATAGCTAATGTGACGTCTCACGCCTGTCCTGCCTATTTAGGTATATATATATTTTTTTTCAACGCCACGACATACCGCAGGCATATTGTACTACGTTACGCCATCTTATATTAACCAATTACAATTGAAGGCGCTCGGTCCCAAATACCCGAGCTCGACCAAAAACAAGTCTATTGACATTATCTTTTAACATTTGTCTTTTAACATTTGTCTATTAACTTTTTCTATTGACACTGTCCTTTAACACCGTATGTTTGGGAACGCCGCGTCATAATCGCGATATACATTAAGCCGTAGCCTTTAACACAACCACAACGAACCACGAGCATTTATTGGGAATGATCAGCTATTGACGATAATGATCGTGAGTCGTTGGAGGAACATAATTATAAGCTATAAGGATATGTATATCCTCCGAACGCCTGGTAGACGAGCTCGCGCTAAGTATTTAGTCTACTCAGCGATTCCCATGTGATCAAGCACACGTGCGATGACTACAGAGTTACGAGTGAGCTTCTCACGGAAAGATGACCGAGTGGTGTCCGATAAACAAGAGCCCACATTCCACTCTCACGGCAAAAGTGCTTAAAGTCACGTACAAAGTATCGGCTAGCATCCGAGCCGCCAGCTCGTCTCCTAGAGATAAGATAAGCACCGAGCACCGTGGAACTGCTGACGTTGCAGCGCACATGGACCGTTCGAGCGTGGGACTGCTTAGGTCAGCAACGTCCCAGCACGGAGCGAGACCGGTCACCTGACCACAACCGCGCGCGCTGATTGGCTCCCCACCGCTCGCGGGGCGCCTGCCCCACTACTCGGAGACCCTGCGAGGCTCCAGAGAGTCACTCGAACAATCAGTTCTCATTGTGGACCTGACAGCACCGGACGTAAACTCGAAGTGCTCCCGCTATACTTAGTAATCAGTTCTCATCGTGGACCTGGCAGCAGCGGACGTAAACTCGAAGTGCTCCCGCGATACTTAGTAATCAATTCTCACAGCAGTAAACCTAAACTCGAAGTGCTCCCGCTATACTTAGTATTTGCTCCAATCTATACAAGTGTTGTGAATATTAGTGATCGTGGTTCATCACGCTAAAACAGCGACAAGGGACCTTCCAATTCCGATAGCGAGCACCGCATCTACTTGTTGCATTTACTGTGAGTCCAATTAAACTGTCAGTACCGCGATAGAACTCCGTGTCCAACGGTCACGTTAATAATTATACTTATTCTACTGTTCCGAGATTCGCTTAATTAAGTATTATCATTGTGTGTACTATTCAAACACTTTACAATATACTTACTATACGAGATTTATTCGTTTATCGGTGATTTTACCTGTGACACCCACTACTCAATGTGCTCTAATGCCCGCGATGTGCAACCCTTGCAATAATGATTTAATTGAGGCTCGCCTGTCAATAACTCGAGAGCCGGCCAACGAAACCGCGCTATTTGTTAGCGACGAGGTGGCAACGGCTAGTTATTCTTACGCTTGTCATCGACTCCTTTCTGTTCCGCCTATCGAGATCGCGCTGATTGACAGCGTCGGCCAGGCAACAACAATAATCCGCAATTATTCGCGATGGCGTCGACGGCTCGCGCCCACTATCGCCCCGCTTCACAACGAAGCCACCGGTCAGGGCGACGAGTTAGGGAAAGAATACAGTGCTACTATGACAATGTACTCCGAATCTCGCAGCAATAAGACAGAATAAGTCCTAACCATTACTTCATATCAACTGTCCACCAAATCATTTCTTAACTCTACCAATTACTTCATACCCGCCTACTTCATTTCTACCACTTTGGTACCTATTCAACACTCGTGGGGTAAGGCGTGTGACAATACCTAACATCATCCTATTCAATCGGGTTCGAGATCCATTATCAGACATTAAGAGTCGCAATTATAGAAAGGTAACATTCGGAATCCAATTATTTCTATGCGATTATCACAGCCAGCCGTCAGAATCGCGCTATTTGCTAGCGACGAGAATGTTTGCATGACTCTGGCTTTAGACGTGTTTGTCTTGTTATTATAATGCTGCCTATGGAAACCGCGCTTGAAACCAGCGACGGACAGGCAGATTGACATATGCATCTATCAGACCAACTACAAGATGGCGCCGTCCGAACGCGCCGGCGAGCATGGTCATTCAACCAAATTCGATAGGTTCACTTTCGCCATGACCAACCCAGGATCACCCGATCACTCACTATTCTACCGTACCTACATTTCTCTTACTTACCAACCTCACTACTATTCCTAATTTACCTACAGTCCATTAACTACTTACCTGTTACCTACCCTATCCAGAATACCTACTCTATCTTCCTTACCCACCTTAATTCATTTACCTACCAGCGAGATTTCCTCTCCCATACGAGGCAGGATCATTTAGCGGCGAAGCAGAGTAGTGCCCTCTGTGCCAGACATGTTTACTCGACTCTCTACAACAGAGCCTCATCCCAGGGTATAGTTCTGTGCATGCGACTGCCCGAAAAAGAGGCACTTAATAATTGAAAATAAGCCCGTCTCAGGAATAGATCGACTAATAGGTTGCGGAACACTTCGACCTTCGGTCGGCGCCTCCCGAGACGTAACAAAGCTTAAAATTTTCTGGTGGCAGCGGTGGGATTGTAACTGTTGCGAAGAGAGAGAGAAGACATCGAGACCAGAGCTTGGCATAAAAAGCATGCCTAGTACCAGATCTACCTCAGACGGAGAGAAATCCTGCCGAACGTGAGCAGCGCGTTCAGGAGTTATAAGGACAATCGGCACTGAAGGCCACCATATTGTCACTTCTCACGTGAATAAAATGACATGACTGTCATGCCATTTACCTTCTCATCGAATTTGCACTGCACGGCATATCGCCAGGACCAATTACTACCCGAGGGCTCGTAATCGTGGACCTGTTTGGGTAATATAAGCCAAGCACGTTATCGAAGAAAATTCGCCAATTAATTAAGGCTGAAAACTGACCTCGCCAGTCCTACTTCCGTACTTTGTGTGTGAGATCCACCACGTGCGTTTTCTAAAGAAATACGCACCATTCGACGAGCCTACTATGCAATGAAACTGTTGCTCGTTAAGTACTAATTCCCACGGCCGTAACATTGCTATTCTGGATGCAATGATAGGCAACTTTACACTGTATTCGCAGTATCCACTGAGTCCACTAAGACGATGGACGTATCTGGGAAAACACTGGCTTCTATCTTCAAAGGGAAAAGCGTTCCTTCCTCAACACATTGAACTAATCGTTCGATCTGCCAGTGCCCACTCTTAAGTTTCACGAAGTCCATTCGTAGGGCAATTTCGTGCCAGCCAGCGCTGTTGTATCCTCCCTATAGCAGGAACACGCCATGAGCGAACTATTAAACAGAAAAATCAAATAAGGAAAATGCCTTATTAAACCCACTATCTCAAGGTGACGCACGCCTTGGAGATGCCCGGTTCTGTCATTGAACCGCTAATAATTTCTTTGATTGCTCTGATTTACTCCTCGGTGAGGAGCAGAAGTCAGATAGCCGCCGTCCGTTTGGACATTCTCCACTTCAATAATATTGAAGTTCCCTCAGTGATTCTCATGCATTCCAACTCCGAATCCATAGAGAACGAAAATGAGGAATATCGTCGAAAATACTGCAGAGCAATCGGAGGGCCCCCGTTTCTCTGTAGCGCAGCGACAATACAAATAACTTTACTATATTCTCGAAAACTCATTTCTTCTAATTCCAAGGCTTCACGCCATAATCTAATCGCTTCAGTACTAATAGAAATACTGTATAGCGACTGCAATTTAATTTTTAAAACAAATTCCAATCTTCATCAGATTCTTCTGAACTTTTATCCAGAATCAGTTCAGAACCTTCAAATTCTTTGCCAATGTAATCTGCCACAATATGATTCTCGCTTTAAAGAGAAACAAGGCAATAAAATATGTGAATCCATAAATTAATGGTACAATAAGGTACTATCGAAATATAGATGAAAAACGCGAACATATGTACTAGACCTTCTCCGCCTTGATCGCAAAAACATTGATGTAAGATGAAGCGTAGAACGTCCCGTACGTAAAGTAGATTAAATATTTCCTATCTGCAATGAATGACATTCACAGCACTCCAATTCTTACATTCCTAATCTAATATTTCTCCATTCTTAGTCTAGTTGTTCTTACTGCTAATGTGTTTCATATATAATTATACTAATGATCAAAATACGCGACGCCCAAGAACTAGCTAGGGAAAACTTATGTCAAGCGAAGGAGCGATCCAAAGCCTACTACGATAAGCATACTAATCCCCAAACTTAAAAATGGGAGAATTATCTACAATGTCGCGAAACGGTCGCGTTAGTATTAAGCGAACTATCGACCATGATATTTCACGACAATTGGTTTACCAATGAACATCACCGCAATCTTGCATTTCGCCAACCACGTCTCAAGCACTACGTTATCGGGAGATTAGATTTCTTAAACTTGGAAACACTCCCCGTGGCTTACGACTCTGAGGCAGAAGAGATAGCTCACACACCTGCCACAGAGTAGCCCCATGCGATAATTACGTATTCTTCTAACGTACCATAGGCGTTAGATATAATTAGGTTAAGACTAACAAAGGAAAAACACAACAAAAATAATTTTATATATATGCGCTAGTTGTAAGCACTCATCACGTTAAACATAAAACAACGCGCGAGATGTCAGACAACACCGGCACCTTGCTGGAATACTTCTTCCACCAATTTCACTCAAGTCTACGCGTGTGCCAGACAAATTACACTCTGGAACGATACTACTAAAGTCAGGGACTACATGCCCTCTGGAAGATGGCCATTGCATCAACATGGAGGATGACCATACCTTCTGGAAACTAGTCCCAACATCGTCACACTAGAAGGGTAGAGTCAACCAAACCGAGAATTGGAAACCCAGACCTAACCTACTCAGACCCTGCGAAATTCTTTCTTCTATACATGGTAGAGACCCAATACAGATCTACCACAAATTGAAAACCCAGACCTAACTAACTCAGATTCGGGTTAACGCTTGTCAACGTTAGGATGGCCAACCACGAGGTCAACTGGATCAACATCCACGACAACGACGACGAAGAAGTCGACTATATCGCAGTAAATGGCGCATGCCAAGGTGCCCAGTACTCGGATCCTTACGGTACATGGGACGACGTCATCGTGCAAGGGACAGTGGAGATCGCCTTGAAATCAGCCAGAGTACCAGTAAGACTCCACTCCGGAAGCGTATTGCTAAAATCAGGAACCACGTGCCCCTTGACGGACGGACACTGCATCGACATGGAAGACGGACACACATTTTGGGATCAAATTCCTACGTCTTCCTGCAAATTTAACCATTACGACGTTCTGTACGAAGGCGTCGCTACGAAGATAGAAGAGTTGGGTGCTCAACCGCAATATCCGACCCTGTATACCTTAATTGATAACGACGTCACGTTCGCGCTCACCAAGACCAAGGAGACGCGGGTGTGCGGGTATACCATAATGGGCACGGAACACCCAAAATTATTCATCGTAGAGACCATAAGGGGAAACGCGTTCATGGCAAAGAAACCAGTTGCCGTGGACAACCTGGACATTTTCACGTACGTGAACTCAAAATTCGTGTACGTGGAACGTCACATCCGGTCGCAAATGACTTCGTTATACAACGACGTCCTCGAGCAACGATGCACGCTGGAAAAGCAAATGCTGAAGAATTCACTGGCACTCGCAAATGTTGCGCCCGATGAATTCGCCTACTTCCTGGGAAAAGGACCAGGACAAGTCGCCGTCACCGCTGGAGAAGTGGTGCACATACTGAAGTGTATTCCCGTAGAGGTACGAGTCAGGAAGACCGACGCCTGCTACTCGGAACTACCAGTGGAATTCCGCAATGTGTCATACTTCTTGACACCTAAATCACGAATAATTACACAACACGGAAGTGAACGAGATTGCAGTCATTTCTTACCAGTAATGTACCGAATCGAGGATTCCTGGATACAATTCACCCCGAAACCCATCGAAGGCAGCGCACCACAGCGACTGCAACCCATGACAAAACCATCATGGAAATACTTGACGCCAGCATCCTTGGCGACAAGTGGAATATACTCGCAGACGGACTTGGATAAACTGCGAGATCACCTTATGTTCCCTGCTGAAAAACCAGCAGTCCTGAATTCCATTGCGAGAGGATTCAGCGGACGAAGTCTAACTAACCCGTCTATTTCTCTCCGATCATTCCTCGACGAACAAACCATCGAGGGAATAGCGCAATCAGCCGCTAAAAGGATGTGGGAACACTTCATGACTTTCGGGTCAGTGAGCGCAGGCATTATCGCCATCTACGCCATATTCAGAGCCATTATGATGATCGTAAATACCATCATACACGGGCTCGCGCTCCACGGCACCTACGGATGGAGCATCTACCTCCTGGGAGCACTATGGTCTTCGATCACACATCATCTCATCCGAAGGAAAGAAGCCCAAACATTCTCTCCTAACGAAGGAAGAATCGAGTATGTTCACGACGAAGATCCAGCCCACGCAGAGGCAAGGCCAGCCGTAGAACCCACCAGAGCCATGCAGGAATTACAACAAAGACTTTCCGCCATCAACACTCAGCGAACGAACATTTAACAAAATTTTTATGTTCGTTCTGGATAAAGGGGGAGGTGTGACGTCTCACGCCTGTCCTGCCTATCTAGGTATATATATTTTTTTTCAACGCCACGACATACCGCAGGCATATTGTACTACGTTACGCCATCTTATATTAACCCTTTACAATTGAAAGGCGCTCCGTCCCAAATACCCGAGCTCGACCAAAAACAAGTCTATTGACATTATCTTTTAACATTTGTCTTTTAACATTTGTCTTTTGACATTTGTCTTTTAACATTTGTCTTTTAACATTTGTCTTTTGACATTTGTCTTTTAACATTTGTCTATTAACTTTTTCTATTGACACTGTCCTTTAACACCGTATGTTTGGGAACGCGGCGTCATAATCGCGATATACATTAAGCCGTAGCCTTTAACACAACCACAACGAACCACGAGCATTTATTGGGAATGATCAGCTATTGACGATAATGATCGTGAGTCGTTGGAGGAACATAATTATAAGCTATAAGGATATGTATATCCTCCGAACGCCTGGTAGACGAGCTCGCGCTAAGTATTTAGTCTACTCAGCGATTCCCATGTGATCAAGCACACGTGCGATGACTACAGAGTTACGAGTGAGCTTCTCACGGAAAGATGACCGAGTGGTGTCCGATAAACAAGAGCCCACATTCCACTCTCACGGCAAAAGTGCTTAAAGTCACGTACAAAGTATCGGCTAGCATCCGAGCCGCCAGCTCGTCTCCTAGAGATAAGATAAGCACCGAGCACCGTGGAACTGCTGACGTTGCAGCGCACATGGACCGTTCGAGCGTGGGACTGCTTAGGTCAGCAACGTCCCAGCACGGAGCGAGACCGGTCACCTGACCACAACCGCGCGCGCTGATTGGCTCCCCACCGCTCGCGGGGCGCCTGCCCCACTACTCGGAGACCCTGCGAGGCTCCAGAGAGTCACTCGAACAATCAGTTCTCATCGTGGACCTGACAGCACCGGACGTAAACTCGAAGTGCTCCCGCTATACTTAGTAATCAGTTCTCATCGTGGACCTGACAGCACCGGACGTAAACTCGAAGTGCTCCCGCGATACTTAGTAATCAATTCTCACAGCAGTAAACCTAAACTCGAAGTGCTCCCGCTATACTTAGTATTTGCTCCAATCTATACAAGTGTTGTGAATATTAGTGATCGTGCTTCATCACGCTAGAACAGCGACAAGGGACCTTCCAATTCCGATAGCGAGCACCGCATCTACTTGTTGCATTTACTGTGAGTCCAATTAAACTGTCAGTACGGCGATAGAACTCCGTGTCCAACGGTCACGTTAATAATTATACTTATTCTACTGTTCCGAGATTCGCTTAATTAAGTATTATCATTGTGTGTACTATTCAAACACTTTACAATATACTTACTATACGAGATTTATTCGTTTATCGGTGATTTACCTGTGACACCCACTACTCAATGTGCTCTAGTGCCCGCGATGTGCAACGCTTGCAATAATGATTTAATTGAGGCTCGCCTGTCAATAACTCGAGAGCCGGCCAACGAAACCGCGCTATTCGTTAGCGACGAGGTGGCAATGGCTAGTTATTCTTACGCTTGTCATCGACTCCTTTCTGTTCCGCCTATCGAGATCGCGCTGATTGACAGCGTCGGCCAGGCAACAACAATAATCCGCAATTATCCGCGATGGCGTCGACGGCTCGCGCCCACTACCGCCCCGCTTCACAACGAAGCCACCGGTCAGGGCGACGAGTTAGGGAAAGAATACAGTGCTACTATGACAATGTACTCCGAATCTCGTAGCAATAAGACAGAATAAGCCCTAACCATTTCTTCATATCAACTGTCCACCAAATCATTCCTTAACTCTACCAATTACTTCATACCCGCCTACTTCATTTCTACCACTTTGGTACCTATTCAACACTCGTGGGGTAAGGCGTGTGACAATACCTAACATCATCCTATTCAATCGGGTTCGAGATCCATTATCAGACATTAAGAGTCGCAATTATAGAAAGGTAACATTCGGAATCCAATTATTTCTATGCGATTATCACAGCCAGCCGTCAGAATCGCGCTATTTGCTAGCGACGAGAATGTTTGCATGACTCTGGCTTTAGACGTGTTTGTCTTGTTATTATAATGCTGCCTATCGAAACCGCGCTTGAAACCAGCGACGGACAGGCAGATTGACATATGCATCTATCAGACCAACTACAAGATGGCGCCGTCCGAACGCGCCGGCGAGCATGGTCATTCAACCAAATTCGATAGGTTCACTTTCGCCATGACCAACCCAGGATCACCCGATCACTCACTATTCTACCGTACCTACATTTCTCTTACTTACCAACCTCACTACTATTCCTAATTTACCTACAGTCCATTAACTACTTACCTGTTACCTACCCTATCCAGAATACCTACTCTATCTTCCTTACCCACCTTAATTCATTTACCTACCAGCGAGATTTCCTCTCCCATACGAGGCAGGATCATTTAGCGGCGAAGCAGAGTAGTGCCCTCTGTGCCAGACATGTTTACTCGACTCTCTACAACAGAGCCTCATCCCAGGGTATAGTTCTGTGCATGCGACTGCCCGAAAAAGAGGCACTTAATAATTGAAAATAAGCCCGTCTCAGGAATAGATCGACTAATAGGTTGCGGAACACTTCGACCTTCGGTCGGCGCCTCCCGAGACGTAACACTAAAACCTATCTTCCAGCATTCTAACCGCCAGAATCGTACTCTGTTGTTGAACAGAAGTGTATCCGAAGTGAAATGACTAGAGGAATCGAATGCCGCAAGCAGAATTCAAATCCGAGCTTCCGTTCGGCAGGAAATCGCAGTTATAGTGAAAAACCTATCTTCCAGCATTCTAACTGCCAGAATCGTACTCTGTTCTTAAACAGAAGTGTAATCGAAGTGAAATGACTTGAGGAATCGAATGCCGCAAGCAGAATTCAAATCCGAGCCTCCGTTCGGCAGGAAATCGCAGTTATAGTGAAAAACCTATCTTCCAGCATTCTAACTGCCAGAATCGTACTCTGTTGTTAAACAGAAGTGTAATCGAAGTGAAATGACTAGAGGAATCGAATGCCGCAAGCAGAATTCAAATCCGAGCCTCCGTTCGGCAGGAAATCGCAGTTATAGTGAAAAACCTATCTTCCAGCATTCTAACTGCCAGAATCGTACTCTGTTGTTAAACAGAAGTGTAATCGAAGTGAAATGACTTGAGGAATCGAATGCCGCAAGCAGAATTCAAATCCGAGCCTCCGTTCGGCAGGAAATCGCAGTTATAGTGAAAAACCTATCTTCCAGCATTCTAACTGCCAGAATCGTACTCTGTTGTTAAACAGAAGTGTAATCGAAGTGAAATGACTTGAGGAATCGAATGCCGCAAGCAGAATTCAAATCCGAGCCTCCGTTCGGCAGGAAATCGCAGTTATAGTGAAAAACCTATCTTCCAGCATTCTAACTGCCAGAATCGTACTCTGTTGTTAAACAGAAGTGTAATCGAAGTGAAATCACTTGAGGAATCGAATGCCGCAAGCAGAATTCAAATCCGAGCCTCCGTTCGGCAGGAAATCGCAGTTATAGTGAAAAACCTATCTTCCAGCATTCTAACTGCCAGAATCGTACTCTGTTGTTAAACAGAAGTGTAATCGAAGTGAAATGACTTGAGGAATCGAATGCCGCAAGCAGAATTCAAATCCGAGCCTCCGTTCGGCAGGAAATCGCAGTTATAGTGAAAAACCTATCTTCCAGCATTCTAACTGCCAGAATCGTACTCTGTTGTTAAACAGAAGTGTAATCGAAGTGAAATCACTTGAGGAATCGAATGCCGCAAGCAGAATTCAAATCCGAGCCTCCGTTCGGCAGGAAATCGCAGTTATAGCTAAAACCTATCTTCTAGCATTCTAACGGCCAGAATCGTACTCTGTTGTTAAACAGAAGTGTAATCGAAGTGAAATGACTTGAGGAATCGAATGCCGCAAGCAGAATTCAAATCCGAGCCTCCGTTCGGCAGGAAATCGCAGTTATAGTGAAAAACCTATCTTCCAGCATTCTAACTGCCAGAATCGTACTCTGTTGTTAAACAGAAGTGTAATCGAAGTGAAATGACTAGAGGAATCGAATGCCGCAAGCAGAATTCAAATCCGAGCCTCCGTTCGGCAGGAAATCGCAGTTATAGTGAAAAACCTATCTTCCAGCATTCTAACTGCCAGAATCGTACTCTGTTGTTAAACAGAAGTGTAATCGAAGTGAAATCACTTGAGGAATCGAATGCCGCAAGCAGAATTCAAATCCGAGCCTCCGTTCGGCAGGAAATCGCAGTTATAGTGAAAAACCTATCTTCCAGCATTCTAACTGCCAGAATCGTACTCTGTTGTTAAACAGAAGTGTAATCGAAGTGAAATGACTTGAGGAATCGAATGCCGCAAGCAGAATTCAAATCCGAGCCTCCGTTCGGCAGGAAATCGCAGTTATAGCTAAAACCTATCTTCCAGCATTCTAACCGCCAGAATCGTACTCTGTTGTTGAACAGAAGTGTATCCGAAGTGAAATGACTAGAGGAATCGAATGCCGCAAGCAGAATTCAAACCCGAGCCTCCGTTCGGCAGGAAATCGCAGTTATAGTGAAAAACCTATCTTCCAGCATTCTAACTGCCAGAATCGTACTCTGTTGTTAAACAGAAGTGTAATCGAAGTGAAATCACTTGAGGAATCGAATGCCGCAAGCAGAATTCAAATCCGAGCCTCCGTTCGGCAGGAAATCGCAGTTATAGTGAAAAACCTATCTTCCAGCATTCTAACTGCCAGAATCGTACTCTGTTGTTAAACAGAAGTGTAATCGAAGTGAAATCACTTGAGGAATCGAATGCCGCAAGCAGAATTCAAATCCGAGCCTCCGTTCGGCAGGAAATCGCAGTTATAGTGAAAAACCTATCTTCTAGCATTCTAACGGCCAGAATCGGACTCTGTTGTTGAACAGAAGTGTATCCGAAGTAAAATGACTAGAGGGATCGAATGCCGCAAGCAGAATTCAAATCCGTGCCTCCGTTCGGCAGGAAATCGCAGTTATAGCTAAAACCTATCTTCTAGCATTCTAACGGCCAGAATCGTACTCTGTTGTTAAACAGAAGTGTAATCGAAGTGAAATGACTTGAGGAATCGAATGCCGCAAGCAGAATTCAAATCCGAGCCTCCGTTCGGCAGGAAATCGCAGTTATAGTGAAAAACCTATCTTCCAGCATTCTAACTGCCAGAATCGTACTCTGTTGTTAAACAGAAGTGTAATCGAAGTGAAATGACTAGAGGAATCGAATGCCGCAAGCAGAATTCAAATCCGAGCCTCCGTTCGGCAGGAAATCGCAGTTATAGTGAAAAACCTATCTTCCAGCATTCTAACTGCCAGAATCGTACTCTGTTGTTAAACAGAAGTGTAATCGAAGTGAAATGACTTGAGGAATCGAATGCCGCAAGCAGAATTCAAATCCGAGCCTCCGTTCGGCAGGAAATCGCAGTTATAGTGAAAAACCTATCTTCCAGCATTCTAACTGCCAGAATCGTACTCTGTTGTTAAACAGAAGTGTAATCGAAGTGAAATGACTTGAGGAATCGAATGCCGCAAGCAGAATTCAAATCCGTGCCTCCGTTCGGCAGGAAATCGCAGTTATAGCTAAAACCTATCTTCTAGCATTCTAACGGCCAGAATCGTACTCTGTTGTTAAACAGAAGTGTAATCGAAGTGAAATGACTTGAGGAATCGAATGCCGCAAGCAGAATTCAAATCCGAGCCTCCGTTCGGCAGGAAATCGCAGTTATAGTGAAAAACCTATCTTCCAGCATTCTAACTGCCAGAATCGTACTCTGTTGTTAAACAGAAGTGTAATCGAAGTGAAATGACTTGAGGAATCGAATGCCGCAAGCAGAATTCAAATCCGAGCCTCCGTTCGGCAGGAAATCGCAGTTATAGTGAAAAACCTATCTTCCAGCATTCTAACTGCCAGAATCGTACTCTGTTCTTAAACAGAAGTGTAATCGAAGTGAAATGACTTGAGGAATCGAAAGCCGCAAGCAGAATTCAAATCCGAGCCTCCGTTCGGCAGGAAATCGCAGTTATAGTGAAAAACCTATCTTCCAGCATTCTAACTGCCAGAATCGTACTCTGTTGTTAAACAGAAGTGTAATCGAAGTGAAATGACTTGAGGAATCGAATGCCGCAAGCAGAATTCAAATCCGAGCCTCCGTTCGGCAGGAAATCGCAGTTATAGTGAAAAACCTATCTTCCAGCATTCTAACTGCCAGAATCGTACTCTGTTGTTAAACAGAAGTGTAATCGAAGTGAAATGACTAGAGGAATCGAATGCCGCAAGCAGAATTCAAATCCGAGCCTCCGTTCGGCAGGAAATCGCAGTTATAGTGAAAAACCTATCTTCCAGCATTCTAACTGCCAGAATCGTACTCTGTTGTTAAACAGAAGTGTAATCGAAGTGAAATGACTTGAGGAATCGAATGCCGCAAGCAGAATTCAAATCCGAGCCTCCGTTCGGCAGGAAATCGCAGTTATAGTGAAAAACCTATCTTCCAGCATTCTAACTGCCAGAATCGTACTCTGTTGTTAAACAGAAGTGTAATCGAAGTGAAATGACTTGAGGAATCGAATGCCGCAAGCAGAATTCAAATCCGAGCCTCCGTTCGGCAGGAAATCGCAGTTATAGTGAAAAACCTATCTTCCAGCATTCTAACTGCCAGAATCGTACTCTGTTGTTAAACAGAAGTGTAATCGAAGTGAAATCACTTGAGGAATCGAATGCCGCAAGCAGAATTCAAATCCGAGCCTCCGTTCGGCAGGAAATCGCAGTTATAGTGAAAAACCTATCTTCCAGCATTCTAACTGCCAGAATCGTACTCTGTTGTTAAACAGAAGTGTAATCGAAGTGAAATGACTTGAGGAATCGAATGCCGCAAGCAGAATTCAAATCCGAGCCTCCGTTCGGCAGGAAATCGCAGTTATAGTGAAAAACCTATCTTCCAGCATTCTAACTGCCAGAATCGTACTCTGTTGTTAAACAGAAGTGTAATCGAAGTGAAATCACTTGAGGAATCGAATGCCGCAAGCAGAATTCAAATCCGAGCCTCCGTTCGGCAGGAAATCGCAGTTATAGTGAAAAACCTATCTTCTAGCATTCTAACGGCCAGAATCGGACTCTGTTGTTGAACAGAAGTGTATCCGAAGTAAAATGACTAGAGGGATCGAATGCCGCAAGCAGAATTCAAATCCGTGCCTCCGTTCGGCAGGAAATCGCAGTTATAGCTAAAACCTATCTTCTAGCATTCTAACGGCCAGAATCGTACTCTGTTGTTAAACAGAAGTGTAATCGAAGTGAAATGACTAGAGGAATCGAATGCCGCAAGCAGAATTCAAATCCGAGCCTCCGTTCGGCAGGAAATCGCAGTTATAGTGAAAAACCTATCTTCCAGCATTCTAACTGCCAGAATCGTACTCTGTTGTTAAACAGAAGTGTAATCGAAGTGAAATGACTTGAGGAATCGAATGCCGCAAGCAGAATTCAAATCCGAGCCTCCGTTCGGCAGGAAATCGCAGTTATAGTGAAAAACCTATCTTCCAGCATTCTAACTGCCAGAATCGTACTCTGTTGTTAAACAGAAGTGTAATCGAAGTGAAATCACTTGAGGAATCGAATGCCGCAAGCAGAATTCAAATCCGAGCCTCCGTTCGGCAGGAAATCGCAGTTATAGTGAAAAACCTATCTTCCAGCATTCTAACTGCCAGAATCGTACTCTGTTGTTAAACAGAAGTGTAATCGAAGTGAAATGACTTGAGGAATCGAATGCCGCAAGCAGAATTCAAATCCGAGCCTCCGTTCGGCAGGAAATCGCAGTTATAGTGAAAAACCTATCTTCCAGCATTCTAACTGCCAGAATCGTACTCTGTTGTTAAACAGAAGTGTAATCGAAGTGAAATCACTTGAGGAATCGAATGCCGCAAGCAGAATTCAAATCCGAGCCTCCGTTCGGCAGGAAATCGCAGTTATAGTGAAAAACCTATCTTCTAGCATTCTAACGGCCAGAATCGGACTCTGTTGTTGAACAGAAGTGTATCCGAAGTAAAATGACTAGAGGGATCGAATGCCGCAAGCAGAATTCAAATCCGTGCCTCCGTTCGGCAGGAAATCGCAGTTATAGCTAAAACCTATCTTCTAGCATTCTAACGGCCAGAATCGTACTCTGTTGTTAAACAGAAGTGTAATCGAAGTGAAATGACTTGAGGAATCGAATGCCGCAAGCAGAATTCAAATCCGAGCCTCCGTTCGGCAGGAAATCGCAGTTATAGTGAAAAACCTATCTTCCAGCATTCTAACTGCCAGAATCGTACTCTGTTGTTAAACAGAAGTGTAATCGAAGTGAAATGACTAGAGGAATCGAATGCCGCAAGCAGAATTCAAATCCGAGCCTCCGTTCGGCAGGAAATCGCAGTTATAGTGAAAAACCTATCTTCCAGCATTCTAACTGCCAGAATCGTACTCTGTTGTTAAACAGAAGTGTAATCGAAGTGAAATCACTTGAGGAATCGAATGCCGCAAGCAGAATTCAAATCCGAGCCTCCGTTCGGCAGGAAATCGCAGTTATAGTGAAAAACCTATCTTCCAGCATTCTAACTGCCAGAATCGTACTCTGTTGTTAAACAGAAGTGTAATCGAAGTGAAATGACTTGAGGAATCGAATGCCGCAAGCAGAATTCAAATCCGAGCCTCCGTTCGGCAGGAAATCGCAGTTATAGTGAAAAACCTATCTTCCAGCATTCTAACTGCCAGAATCGTACTCTGTTGTTAAACAGAAGTGTAATCGAAGTGAAATCACTTGAGGAATCGAATGCCGCAAGCAGAATTCAAATCCGAGCCTCCGTTCGGCAGGAAATCGCAGTTATAGTGAAAAACCTATCTTCTAGCATTCTAACGGCCAGAATCGGACTCTGTTGTTGAACAGAAGTGTATCCGAAGTAAAATGACTAGAGGGATCGAATGCCGCAAGCAGAATTCAAATCCGTGCCTCCGTTCGGCAGGAAATCGCAGTTATAGCTAAAACCTATCTTCTAGCATTCTAACGGCCAGAATCGTACTCTGTTGTTAAACAGAAGTGTAATCGAAGTGAAATGACTTGAGGAATCGAATGCCGCAAGCAGAATTCAAATCCGAGCCTCCGTTCGGCAGGAAATCGCAGTTATAGTGAAAAACCTATCTTCCAGCATTCTAACTGCCAGAATCGTACTCTGTTGTTAAACAGAAGTGTAATCGAAGTGAAATGACTAGAGGAATCGAATGCCGCAAGCAGAATTCAAATCCGAGCCTCCGTTCGGCAGGAAATCGCAGTTATAGTGAAAAACCTATCTTCCAGCATTCTAACTGCCAGAATCGTACTCTGTTGTTAAACAGAAGTGTAATCGAAGTGAAATCACTTGAGGAATCGAATGCCGCAAGCAGAATTCAAATCCGAGCCTCCGTTCGGCAGGAAATCGCAGTTATAGTGAAAAACCTATCTTCCAGCATTCTAACTGCCAGAATCGTACTCTGTTGTTAAACAGAAGTGTAATCGAAGTGAAATGACTTGAGGAATCGAATGCCGCAAGCAGAATTCAAATCCGAGCCTCCGTTCGGCAGGAAATCGCAGTTATAGCTAAAACCTATCTTCCAGCATTCTAACCGCCAGAATCGTACTCTGTTGTTGAACAGAAGTGTATCCGAAGTGAAATGACTGGAGGAATCGAATGCCGCAAGCAGAATTCAAACCCGAGCCTCCGTTCGGCAGGAAATCGCAGTTATAGTGAAAAACCTATCTTCCAGCATTCTAACTGCCAGAATCGTACTCTGTTGTTAAACAGAAGTGTAATCGAAGTGAAATCACTTGAGGAATCGAATGCCGCAAGCAGAATTCAAATCCGAGCCTCCGTTCGGCAGGAAATCGCAGTTATAGTGAAAAACCTATCTTCCAGCATTCTAACTGCCAGAATCGTACTCTGTTGTTAAACAGAAGTGTAATCGAAGTGAAATCACTTGAGGAATCGAATGCCGCAAGCAGAATTCAAATCCGAGCCTCCGTTCGGCAGGAAATCGCAGTTATAGTGAAAAACCTATCTTCTAGCATTCTAACGGCCAGAATCGGACTCTGTTGTTGAACAGAAGTGTATCCGAAGTAAAATGACTAGAGGGATCGAATGCCGCAAGCAGAATTCAAATCCGTGCCTCCGTTCGGCAGGAAATCGCAGTTATAGTGAAAAACCTATCTTCCAGCATTCTAACTGCCAGAATCGTACTCTGTTGTTAAACAGAAGTGTAATCGAAGTGAAATGACTTGAGGAATCGAATGCCGCAAGCAGAATTCAAATCCGAGCCTCCGTTCGGCAGGAAATCGCAGTTATAGTGAAAAACCTATCTTCCAGCATTCTAACTGCCAGAATCGTACTCTGTTGTTAAACAGAAGTGTAATCGAAGTGAAATCACTTGAGGAATCGAATGCCGCAAGCAGAATTCAAATCCGAGCCTCCGTTCGGCAGGAAATCGCAGTTATAGTGAAAAACCTATCTTCTAGCATTCTAACGGCCAGAATCGGACTCTGTTGTTGAACAGAAGTGTATCCGAAGTAAAATGACTAGAGGGATCGAATGCCGCAAGCAGAATTCAAATCCGTGCCTCCGTTCGGCAGGAAATCGCAGTTATAGCTAAAACCTATCTTCTAGCATTCTAACGGCCAGAATCGTACTCTGTTGTTAAACAGAAGTGTAATCGAAGTGAAATGACTTGAGGAATCGAATGCCGCAAGCAGAATTCAAATCCGAGCCTCCGTTCGGCAGGAAATCGCAGTTATAGTGAAAAACCTATCTTCCAGCATTCTAACTGCCAGAATCGTACTCTGTTGTTAAACAGAAGTGTAATCGAAGTGAAATGACTAGAGGAATCGAATGCCGCAAGCAGAATTCAAATCCGAGCCTCCGTTCGGCAGGAAATCGCAGTTATAGTGAAAAACCTATCTTCCAGCATTCTAACTGCCAGAATCGTACTCTGTTGTTAAACAGAAGTGTAATCGAAGTGAAATCACTTGAGGAATCGAATGCCGCAAGCAGAATTCAAATCCGAGCCTCCGTTCGGCAGGAAATCGCAGTTATAGTGAAAAACCTATCTTCCAGCATTCTAACTGCCAGAATCGTACTCTGTTGTTAAACAGAAGTGTAATCGAAGTGAAATGACTTGAGGAATCGAATGCCGCAAGCAGAATTCAAATCCGAGCCTCCGTTCGGCAGGAAATCGCAGTTATAGCTAAAACCTATCTTCCAGCATTCTAACCGCCAGAATCGTACTCTGTTGTTGAACAGAAGTGTATCCGAAGTGAAATGACTGGAGGAATCGAATGCCGCAAGCAGAATTCAAACCCGAGCCTCCGTTCGGCAGGAAATCGCAGTTATAGTGAAAAACCTATCTTCCAGCATTCTAACTGCCAGAATCGTACTCTGTTGTTAAACAGAAGTGTAATCGAAGTGAAATGACTTGAGGAATCGAATGCCGCAAGCAGAATTCAAATCCGAGCCTCCGTTCGGCAGGAAATCGCAGTTATAGTGAAAAACCTATCTTCCAGCATTCTAACTGCCAGAATCGTACTCTGTTGTTAAACAGAAGTGTAATCGAAGTGAAATCACTTGAGGAATCGAATGCCGCAAGCAGAATTCAAATCCGAGCCTCCGTTCGGCAGGAAATCGCAGTTATAGTGAAAAACCTATCTTCCAGCATTCTAACTGCCAGAATCGTACTCTGTTGTTAAACAGAAGTGTAATCGAAGTGAAATGACTTGAGGAATCGAATGCCGCAAGCAGAATTCAAATCCGAGCCTCCGTTCGGCAGGAAATCGCAGTTATAGTGAAAAACCTATCTTCCAGCATTCTAACTGCCAGAATCGTACTCTGTTGTTAAACAGAAGTGTAATCGAAGTGAAATCACTTGAGGAATCGAATGCCGCAAGCAGAATTCAAATCCGAGCCTCCGTTCGGCAGGAAATCGCAGTTATAGTGAAAAACCTATCTTCTAGCATTCTAACGGCCAGAATCGGACTCTGTTGTTGAACAGAAGTGTATCCGAAGTAAAATGACTAGAGGGATCGAATGCCGCAAGCAGAATTCAAATCCGTGCCTCCGTTCGGCAGGAAATCGCAGTTATAGCTAAAACCTATCTTCTAGCATTCTAACGGCCAGAATCGTACTCTGTTGTTAAACAGAAGTGTAATCGAAGTGAAATGACTTGAGGAATCGAATGCCGCAAGCAGAATTCAAATCCGAGCCTCCGTTCGGCAGGAAATCGCAGTTATAGTGAAAAACCTATCTTCCAGCATTCTAACTGCCAGAATCGTACTCTGTTGTTAAACAGAAGTGTAATCGAAGTGAAATGACTAGAGGAATCGAATGCCGCAAGCAGAATTCAAATCCGAGCCTCCGTTCGGCAGGAAATCGCAGTTATAGTGAAAAACCTATCTTCCAGCATTCTAACTGCCAGAATCGTACTCTGTTGTTAAACAGAAGTGTAATCGAAGTGAAATCACTTGAGGAATCGAATGCCGCAAGCAGAATTCAAATCCGAGCCTCCGTTCGGCAGGAAATCGCAGTTATAGTGAAAAACCTATCTTCCAGCATTCTAACTGCCAGAATCGTACTCTGTTGTTAAACAGAAGTGTAATCGAAGTGAAATGACTTGAGGAATCGAATGCCGCAAGCAGAATTCAAATCCGAGCCTCCGTTCGGCAGGAAATCGCAGTTATAGTGAAAAACCTATCTTCCAGCATTCTAACTGCCAGAATCGTACTCTGTTGTTAAACAGAAGTGTAATCGAAGTGAAATCACTTGAGGAATCGAATGCCGCAAGCAGAATTCAAATCCGAGCCTCCGTTCGGCAGGAAATCGCAGTTATAGTGAAAAACCTATCTTCTAGCATTCTAACGGCCAGAATCGGACTCTGTTGTTGAACAGAAGTGTATCCGAAGTAAAATGACTAGAGGAATCGAATGCCGCAAGCAGAATTCAAATCCGTGCCTCCGTTCGGCAGGAAATCGCAGTTATAGCTAAAACCTATCTTCTAGCATTCTAACGGCCAGAATCGTACTCTGTTGTTAAACAGAAGTGTAATCGAAGTGAAATGACTTGAGGAATCGAATGCCGCAAGCAGAATTCAAATCCGAGCCTCCGTTCGGCAGGAAATCGCAGTTATAGTGAAAAACCTATCTTCCAGCATTCTAACTGCCAGAATCGTACTCTGTTGTTAAACAGAAGTGTAATCGAAGTGAAATGACTAGAGGAATCGAATGCCGCAAGCAGAATTCAAATCCGAGCCTCCGTTCGGCAGGAAATCGCAGTTATAGTGAAAAACCTATCTTCCAGCATTCTAACTGCCAGAATCGTACTCTGTTGTTAAACAGAAGTGTAATCGAAGTGAAATCACTTGAGGAATCGAATGCCGCAAGCAGAATTCAAATCCGAGCCTCCGTTCGGCAGGAAATCGCAGTTATAGTGAAAAACCTATCTTCCAGCATTCTAACTGCCAGAATCGTACTCTGTTGTTAAACAGAAGTGTAATCGAAGTGAAATGACTTGAGGAATCGAATGCCGCAAGCAGAATTCAAATCCGAGCCTCCGTTCGGCAGGAAATCGCAGTTATAGCTAAAACCTATCTTCCAGCATTCTAACCGCCAGAATCGTACTCTGTTGTTGAACAGAAGTGTATCCGAAGTGAAATGACTGGAGGAATCGAATGCCGCAAGCAGAATTCAAACCCGAGCCTCCGTTCGGCAGGAAATCGCAGTTATAGTGAAAAACCTATCTTCCAGCATTCTAACTGCCAGAATCGTACTCTGTTGTTAAACAGAAGTGTAATCGAAGTGAAATCACTTGAGGAATCGAATGCCGCAAGCAGAATTCAAATCCGAGCCTCCGTTCGGCAGGAAATCGCAGTTATAGTGAAAAACCTATCTTCCAGCATTCTAACTGCCAGAATCGTACTCTGTTGTTAAACAGAAGTGTAATCGAAGTGAAATCACTTGAGGAATCGAATGCCGCAAGCAGAATTCAAATCCGAGCCTCCGTTCGGCAGGAAATCGCAGTTATAGTGAAAAACCTATCTTCCAGCATTCTAACTGCCAGAATCGTACTCTGTTGTTAAACAGAAGTGTAATCGAAGTGAAATGACTTGAGGAATCGAATGCCGCAAGCAGAATTCAAATCCGAGCCTCCGTTCGGCAGGAAATCGCAGTTATAGTGAAAAACCTATCTTCCAGCATTCTAACTGCCAGAATCGTACTCTGTTGTTAAACAGAAGTGTAATCGAAGTGAAATCACTTGAGGAATCGAATGCCGCAAGCAGAATTCAAATCCGAGCCTCCGTTCGGCAGGAAATCGCAGTTATAGTGAAAAACCTATCTTCTAGCATTCTAACGGCCAGAATCGGACTCTGTTGTTGAACAGAAGTGTATCCGAAGTAAAATGACTAGAGGGATCGAATGCCGCAAGCAGAATTCAAATCCGTGCCTCCGTTCGGCAGGAAATCGCAGTTATAGCTAAAACCTATCTTCTAGCATTCTAACGGCCAGAATCGTACTCTGTTGTTAAACAGAAGTGTAATCGAAGTGAAATGACTTGAGGAATCGAATGCCGCAAGCAGAATTCAAATCCGAGCCTCCGTTCGGCAGGAAATCGCAGTTATAGTGAAAAACCTATCTTCCAGCATTCTAACTGCCAGAATCGTACTCTGTTGTTAAACAGAAGTGTAATCGAAGTGAAATGACTAGAGGAATCGAATGCCGCAAGCAGAATTCAAATCCGAGCCTCCGTTCGGCAGGAAATCGCAGTTATAGTGAAAAACCTATCTTCCAGCATTCTAACTGCCAGAATCGTACTCTGTTGTTAAACAGAAGTGTAATCGAAGTGAAATCACTTGAGGAATCGAATGCCGCAAGCAGAATTCAAATCCGAGCCTCCGTTCGGCAGGAAATCGCAGTTATAGTGAAAAACCTATCTTCCAGCATTCTAACTGCCAGAATCGTACTCTGTTGTTAAACAGAAGTGTAATCGAAGTGAAATGACTTGAGGAATCGAATGCCGCAAGCAGAATTCAAATCCGAGCCTCCGTTCGGCAGGAAATCGCAGTTATAGCTAAAACCTATCTTCCAGCATTCTAACCGCCAGAATCGTACTCTGTTGTTGAACAGAAGTGTATCCGAAGTGAAATGACTGGAGGAATCGAATGCCGCAAGCAGAATTCAAACCCGAGCCTCCGTTCGGCAGGAAATCGCAGTTATAGTGAAAAACCTATCTTCCAGCATTCTAACTGCCAGAATCGTACTCTGTTGTTAAACAGAAGTGTAATCGAAGTGAAATCACTTGAGGAATCGAATGCCGCAAGCAGAATTCAAATCCGAGCCTCCGTTCGGCAGGAAATCGCAGTTATAGTGAAAAACCTATCTTCCAGCATTCTAACTGCCAGAATCGTACTCTGTTGTTAAACAGAAGTGTAATCGAAGTGAAATCACTTGAGGAATCGAATGCCGCAAGCAGAATTCAAATCCGAGCCTCCGTTCGGCAGGAAATCGCAGTTATAGTGAAAAACCTATCTTCTAGCATTCTAACGGCCAGAATCGGACTCTGTTGTTGAACAGAAGTGTATCCGAAGTAAAATGACTAGAGGGATCGAATGCCGCAAGCAGAATTCAAATCCGTGCCTCCGTTCGGCAGGAAATCGCAGTTATAGCTAAAACCTATCTTCTAGCATTCTAACGGCCAGAATCGTACTCTGTTGTTAAACAGAAGTGTAATCGAAGTGAAATGACTTGAGGAATCGAATGCCGCAAGCAGAATTCAAATCCGAGCCTCCGTTCGGCAGGAAATCGCAGTTATAGTGAAAAACCTATCTTCCAGCATTCTAACTGCCAGAATCGTACTCTGTTGTTAAACAGAAGTGTAATCGAAGTGAAATGACTAGAGGAATCGAATGCCGCAAGCAGAATTCAAATCCGAGCCTCCGTTCGGCAGGAAATCGCAGTTATAGTGAAAAACCTATCTTCCAGCATTCTAACTGCCAGAATCGTACTCTGTTGTTAAACAGAAGTGTAATCGAAGTGAAATGACTTGAGGAATCGAATGCCGCAAGCAGAATTCAAATCCGAGCCTCCGTTCGGCAGGAAATCGCAGTTATAGTGAAAAACCTATCTTCCAGCATTCTAACTGCCAGAATCGTACTCTGTTGTTAAACAGAAGTGTAATCGAAGTGAAATGACTTGAGGAATCGAATGCCGCAAGCAGAATTCAAATCCGTGCCTCCGTTCGGCAGGAAATCGCAGTTATAGCTAAAACCTATCTTCTAGCATTCTAACGGCCAGAATCGTACTCTGTTGTTAAACAGAAGTGTAATCGAAGTGAAATGACTTGAGGAATCGAATGCCGCAAGCAGAATTCAAATCCGAGCCTCCGTTCGGCAGGAAATCGCAGTTATAGTGAAAAACCTATCTTCCAGCATTCTAACTGCCAGAATCGTACTCTGTTGTTAAACAGAAGTGTAATCGAAGTGAAATGACTTGAGGAATCGAATGCCGCAAGCAGAATTCAAATCCGAGCCTCCGTTCGGCAGGAAATCGCAGTTATAGTGAAAAACCTATCTTCCAGCATTCTAACTGCCAGAATCGTACTCTGTTGTTAAACAGAAGTGTAATCGAAGTGAAATGACTTGAGGAATCGAATGCCGCAAGCAGAATTCAAATCCGTGCCTCCGTTCGGCAGGAAATCGCAGTTATAGCTAAAACCTATCTTCTAGCATTCTAACGGCCAGAATCGTACTCTGTTGTTAAACAGAAGTGTAATCGAAGTGAAATGACTTGAGGAATCGAATGCCGCAAGCAGAATTCAAATCCGAGCCTCCGTTCGGCAGGAAATCGCAGTTATAGTGAAAAACCTATCTTCCAGCATTCTAACTGCCAGAATCGTACTCTGTTGTTAAACAGAAGTGTAATCGAAGTGAAATCACTTGAGGAATCGAATGCCGCAAGCAGAATTCAAATCCGAGCCTCCGTTCGGCAGGAAATCGCAGTTATAGTGAAAAACCTATCTTCCAGCATTCTAACTGCCAGAATCGTACTCTGTTGTTAAACAGAAGTGTAATCGAAGTGAAATCACTTGAGGAATCGAATGCCGCAAGCAGAATTCAAATCCGAGCCTCCGTTCGGCAGGAAATCGCAGTTATAGTGAAAAACCTATCTTCTAGCATTCTAACGGCCAGAATCGGACTCTGTTGTTGAACAGAAGTGTATCCGAAGTAAAATGACTAGAGGGATCGAATGCCGCAAGCAGAATTCAAATCCGTGCCTCCGTTCGGCAGGAAATCGCAGTTATAGCTAAAACCTATCTTCTAGCATTCTAACGGCCAGAATCGTACTCTGTTGTTAAACAGAAGTGTAATCGAAGTGAAATGACTTGAGGAATCGAATGCCGCAAGCAGAATTCAAATCCGAGCCTCCGTTCGGCAGGAAATCGCAGTTATAGTGAAAAACCTATCTTCCAGCATTCTAACTGCCAGAATCGTACTCTGTTGTTAAACAGAAGTGTAATCGAAGTGAAATGACTAGAGGAATCGAATGCCGCAAGCAGAATTCAAATCCGAGCCTCCGTTCGGCAGGAAATCGCAGTTATAGTGAAAAACCTATCTTCCAGCATTCTAACTGCCAGAATCGTACTCTGTTGTTAAACAGAAGTGTAATCGAAGTGAAATGACTTGAGGAATCGAATGCCGCAAGCAGAATTCAAATCCGAGCCTCCGTTCGGCAGGAAATCGCAGTTATAGTGAAAAACCTATCTTCCAGCATTCTAACTGCCAGAATCGTACTCTGTTGTTAAACAGAAGTGTAATCGAAGTGAAATGACTTGAGGAATCGAATGCCGCAAGCAGAATTCAAATCCGTGCCTCCGTTCGGCAGGAAATCGCAGTTATAGCTAAAACCTATCTTCTAGCATTCTAACGGCCAGAATCGTACTCTGTTGTTAAACAGAAGTGTAATCGAAGTGAAATGACTTGAGGAATCGAATGCCGCAAGCAGAATTCAAATCCGAGCCTCCGTTCGGCAGGAAATCGCAGTTATAGTGAAAAACCTATCTTCCAGCATTCTAACTGCCAGAATCGTACTCTGTTGTTAAACAGAAGTGTAATCGAAGTGAAATGACTTGAGGAATCGAATGCCGCAAGCAGAATTCAAATCCGAGCCTCCGTTCGGCAGGAAATCGCAGTTATAGTGAAAAACCTATCTTCCAGCATTCTAACTGCCAGAATCGTACTCTGTTGTTAAACAGAAGTGTAATCGAAGTGAAATCACTTGAGGAATCGAATGCCGCAAGCAGAATTCAAATCCGAGCCTCCGTTCGGCAGGAAATCGCAGTTATAGTGAAAAACCTATCTTCTAGCATTCTAACGGCCAGAATCGGACTCTGTTGTTGAACAGAAGTGTATCCGAAGTAAAATGACTAGAGGGATCGAATGCCGCAAGCAGAATTCAAATCCGTGCCTCCGTTCGGCAGGAAATCGCAGTTATAGCTAAAACCTATCTTCTAGCATTCTAACGGCCAGAATCGTACTCTGTTGTTAAACAGAAGTGTAATCGAAGTGAAATGACTTGAGGAATCGAATGCCGCAAGCAGAATTCAAATCCGAGCCTCCGTTCGGCAGGAAATCGCAGTTATAGTGAAAAACCTATCTTCCAGCATTCTAACTGCCAGAATCGTACTCTGTTGTTAAACAGAAGTGTAATCGAAGTGAAATCACTTGAGGAATCGAATGCCGCAAGCAGAATTCAAATCCGAGCCTCCGTTCGGCAGGAAATCGCAGTTATAGTGAAAAACCTATCTTCTAGCATTCTAACGGCCAGAATCGGACTCTGTTGTTGAACAGAAGTGTATCCGAAGTAAAATGACTAGAGGGATCGAATGCCGCAAGCAGAATTCAAATCCGTGCCTCCGTTCGGCAGGAAATCGCAGTTATAGCTAAAACCTATCTTCTAGCATTCTAACGGCCAGAATCGTACTCTTGTGACGTCCCAGTCACGCGCTCACGCTGGCAGTCGGACATAGTGCGCAACGCCGCCGCTAGAGGTCTCACTGACTCTACTGAGTTTCTCGCAAGAGCACCACTAAGCCTCTCTTCCAATATATACAAGTTCCAAGTATCCTCTAGTATCCCCCAGCGTCTAGGGCAGGGGTCGACCACGCAGCCCTACTGATGAGTCTGTGGTCGACTCCAAGACGAAACGCTCCCTTCCCCTCATCTTTTCGCCCCCTTCAGCATCGCTTCCTCCCCGACAGCCTCCATTGCGTCCATGCAGTGGCACCTCGGTGCGATACACTTGGGCGGCGAGGCAAGATCCCTTCCTTCCCCTGTTGCGGCCATCAATCGCCCCTCCGAGGATGCGGGCGGGACGTAACACTCTGTTGTTAAACAGAAGTGTAATCGAAGTGAAATGACTTGAGGAATCGAATGCCGCAAGCAGAATTCAAATCCGAGCCTCCGTTCGGCAGGAAATCGCAGTTATAGTGAAAAACCTATCTTCCAGCATTCTAACTGCCAGAATCGTACTCTGTTGTTAAACAGAAGTGTAATCGAAGTGAAATGACTAGAGGAATCGAATGCCGCAAGCAGAATTCAAATCCGAGCCTCCGTTCGGCAGGAAATCGCAGTTATAGTGAAAAACCTATCTTCCAGCATTCTAACTGCCAGAATCGTACTCTGTTGTTAAACAGAAGTGTAATCGAAGTGAAATCACTTGAGGAATCGAATGCCGCAAGCAGAATTCAAATCCGAGCCTCCGTTCGGCAGGAAATCGCAGTTATAGCTAAAACCTATCTTCCAGCATTCTAACCGCCAGAATCGTACTCTGTTGTTGAACAGAAGTGTATCCGAAGTGAAATGACTAGAGGAATCGAATGCCGCAAGCAGAATTCAAATCCGAGCCTCCGTTCGGCAGGAAATCGCAGTTATAGTGAAAAACCTATCTTCCAGCATTCTAACTGCCAGAATCGTACTCTGTTGTTAAACAGAAGTGTAATCGAAGTGAAATCACTTGAGGAATCGAATGCCGCAAGCAGAATTCAAATCCGAGCCTCCGTTCGGCAGGAAATCGCAGTTATACTGAAAAACCTATCTTCCAGCATTCTAACTGCCAGAATCGTACTCTGTTGTTAAACAGAAGTGTAATCGAAGTGAAATCACTTGAGGAATCGAATGCCGCAAGCAGAATTCAAATCCGAGCCTCCGTTCGGCAGGAAATCGCAGTTATAGTGAAAAACCTATCTTCTAGCATTCTAACGGCCAGAATCGGACTCTGTTGTTGAACAGAAGTGTATCCGAAGTAAAATGACTAGAGGGATCGAATGCCGCAAGCAGAATTCAAATCCGTGCCTCCGTTCGGCAGGAAATCGCAGTTATAGCTAAAACCTATCTTCTAGCATTCTAACGGCCAGAATCGTACTCTGTTGTTAAACAGAAGTGTAATCGAAGTGAAATGACTTGAGGAATCGAATGCCGCAAGCAGAATTCAAATCCGAGCCTCCGTTCGGCAGGAAATCGCAGTTATAGCTAAAACCTATCTTCCAGCATTCTAACCGCCAGAATCGTACTCTGTTGTTGAACAGAAGTGTATCCGAAGTGAAATGACTAGAGGAATCGAATGCCGCAAGCAGAATTCAAATCCGAGCCTCCGTTCGGCAGGAAATCGCAGTTATAGTGAAAAACCTATCTTCTAGCATTCTAACGGCCAGAATCGGACTCTGTTGTTGAACAGAAGTGTATCCGAAGTAAAATGACTAGAGGGATCGAATGCCGCAAGCAGAATTCAAATCCGTGCCTCCGTTCGGCAGGAAATCGCAGTTATAGCTAAAACCTATCTTCCAGCATTCTAACTGCCAGAATCGTACTCTGTTGTTAAACAGAAGTGTAATCGAAGTGAAATGACTTGAGGAATCGAATGCCGCAAGCAGAATTCAAATCCGAGCCTCCGTTCGGCAGGAAATCGCAGTTATAGTGAAAAACCTATCTTCCAGCATTCTAACTGCCAGAATCGTACTCTGTTGTTAAACAGAAGTGTAATCGAAGTGAAATGACTAGAGGAATCGAATGCCGCAAGCAGAATTCAAATCCGAGCCTCCGTTCGGCAGGAAATCGCAGTTATAGTGAAAAACCTATCTTCCAGCATTCTAACTGCCAGAATCGTACTCTGTTGTTAAACAGAAGTGTAATCGAAGTGAAATGACTTGAGGAATCGAATGCCGCAAGCAGAATTCAAATCCGAGCCTCCGTTCGGCAGGAAATCGCAGTTATAGTGAAAAACCTATCTTCCAGCATTCTAACTGCCAGAATCGTACTCTGTTGTTAAACAGAAGTGTAATCGAAGTGAAATGACTTGAGGAATCGAATGCCGCAAGCAGAATTCAAATCCGAGCCTCCGTTCGGCAGGAAATCGCAGTTATAGTGAAAAACCTATCTTCCAGCATTCTAACTGCCAGAATCGTACTCTGTTGTTAAACAGAAGTGTAATCGAAGTGAAATCACTTGAGGAATCGAATGCCGCAAGCAGAATTCAAATCCGAGCCTCCGTTCGGCAGGAAATCGCAGTTATAGTGAAAAACCTATCTTCCAGCATTCTAACTGCCAGAATCGTACTCTGTTGTTAAACAGAAGGGTAATCGAAGTGAAATGACTTGAGGAATCGAATGCCGCAAGCAGAATTCAAATCCGTGCCTCCGTTCGGCAGGAAATCGCAGTTATAGCTAAAACCTATCTTCTAGCATTCTAACGGCCAGAATCGTACTCTGTTGTTAAACAGAAGTGTAATCGAAGTGAAATGACTTGAGGAATCGAATGCCGCAAGCAGAATTCAAATCCGAGCCTCCGTTCGGCAGGAAATCGCAGTTATAGTGAAAAACCTATCTTCCAGCATTCTAACTGCCAGAATCGTACTCTGTTGTTAAACAGAAGTGTAATCGAAGTGAAATGACTTGAGGAATCGAATGCCGCAAGCAGAATTCAAATCCGAGCCTCCGTTCGGCAGGAAATCGCAGTTATAGTGAAAAACCTATCTTCCAGCATTCTAACTGCCAGAATCGTACTCTGTTGTTAAACAGAAGTGTAATCGAAGTGAAATCACTTGAGGAATCGAATGCCGCAAGCAGAATTCAAATCCGAGCCTCCGTTCGGCAGGAAATCGCAGTTATAGTGAAAAACCTATCTTCTAGCATTCTAACGGCCAGAATCGGACTCTGTTGTTGAACAGAAGTGTATCCGAAGTAAAATGACTAGAGGGATCGAATGCCGCAAGCAGAATTCAAATCCGTGCCTCCGTTCGGCAGGAAATCGCAGTTATAGCTAAAACCTATCTTCTAGCATTCTAACGGCCAGAATCGTACTCTGTTGTTAAACAGAAGTGTAATCGAAGTGAAATGACTTGAGGAATCGAATGCCGCAAGCAGAATTCAAATCCGAGCCTCCGTTCGGCAGGAAATCGCAGTTATAGTGAAAAACCTATCTTCCAGCATTCTAACTGCCAGAATCGTACTCTGTTGTTAAACAGAAGTGTAATCGAAGTGAAATCACTTGAGGAATCGAATGCCGCAAGCAGAATTCAAATCCGAGCCTCCGTTCGGCAGGAAATCGCAGTTATAGTGAAAAACCTATCTTCTAGCATTCTAACGGCCAGAATCGGACTCTGTTGTTGAACAGAAGTGTATCCGAAGTAAAATGACTAGAGGGATCGAATGCCGCAAGCAGAATTCAAATCCGTGCCTCCGTTCGGCAGGAAATCGCAGTTATAGCTAAAACCTATCTTCTAGCATTCTAACGGCCAGAATCGTACTCTTGTGACGTCCCAGTCACGCGCTCACGCTGGCAGTCGGACATAGTGCGCAACGCCGCCGCTAGAGGTCTCACTGACTCTACTGAGTTTCTCGCAAGAGCACCACTAAGCCTCTCTTCCAATATATACAAGTTCCAAGTATCCTCTAGTATCCCCCAGCGTCTAGGGCAGGGGTCGACCACGCAGCCCTACTGATGAGTCTGTGGTCGACTCCAAGACGAAACGCTCCCTTCCCCTCATCTTTTCGCCCCCTTCAGCATCGCTTCCTCCCCGACAGCCTCCATTGCGTCCATGCAGTGGCACCTCGGTGCGATACACTTGGGCGGCGAGGCAAGATCCCTTCCTTCCCCTGTTGCGGCCATCAATCGCCCCTCCGAGGATGCGGGCGGGACGTAACACTCTGTTGTTAAACAGAAGTGTAATCGAAGTGAAATGACTTGAGGAATCGAATGCCGCAAGCAGAATTCAAATCCGAGCCTCCGTTCGGCAGGAAATCGCAGTTATAGTGAAAAACCTATCTTCCAGCATTCTAACTGCCAGAATCGTACTCTGTTGTTAAACAGAAGTGTAATCGAAGTGAAATGACTAGAGGAATCGAATGCCGCAAGCAGAATTCAAATCCGAGCCTCCGTTCGGCAGGAAATCGCAGTTATAGTGAAAAACCTATCTTCCAGCATTCTAACTGCCAGAATCGTACTCTGTTGTTAAACAGAAGTGTAATCGAAGTGAAATCACTTGAGGAATCGAATGCCGCAAGCAGAATTCAAATCCGAGCCTCCGTTCGGCAGGAAATCGCAGTTATAGCTAAAACCTATCTTCCAGCATTCTAACCGCCAGAATCGTACTCTGTTGTTGAACAGAAGTGTATCCGAAGTGAAATGACTAGAGGAATCGAATGCCGCAAGCAGAATTCAAATCCGAGCCTCCGTTCGGCAGGAAATCGCAGTTATAGTGAAAAACCTATCTTCCAGCATTCTAACTGCCAGAATCGTACTCTGTTGTTAAACAGAAGTGTAATCGAAGTGAAATCACTTGAGGAATCGAATGCCGCAAGCAGAATTCAAATCCGAGCCTCCGTTCGGCAGGAAATCGCAGTTATACTGAAAAACCTATCTTCCAGCATTCTAACTGCCAGAATCGTACTCTGTTGTTAAACAGAAGTGTAATCGAAGTGAAATCACTTGAGGAATCGAATGCCGCAAGCAGAATTCAAATCCGAGCCTCCGTTCGGCAGGAAATCGCAGTTATAGTGAAAAACCTATCTTCTAGCATTCTAACGGCCAGAATCGGACTCTGTTGTTGAACAGAAGTGTATCCGAAGTAAAATGACTAGAGGGATCGAATGCCGCAAGCAGAATTCAAATCCGTGCCTCCGTTCGGCAGGAAATCGCAGTTATAGCTAAAACCTATCTTCTAGCATTCTAACGGCCAGAATCGTACTCTGTTGTTAAACAGAAGTGTAATCGAAGTGAAATGACTTGAGGAATCGAATGCCGCAAGCAGAATTCAAATCCGAGCCTCCGTTCGGCAGGAAATCGCAGTTATAGCTAAAACCTATCTTCCAGCATTCTAACCGCCAGAATCGTACTCTGTTGTTGAACAGAAGTGTATCCGAAGTGAAATGACTAGAGGAATCGAATGCCGCAAGCAGAATTCAAATCCGAGCCTCCGTTCGGCAGGAAATCGCAGTTATAGTGAAAAACCTATCTTCTAGCATTCTAACGGCCAGAATCGGACTCTGTTGTTGAACAGAAGTGTATCCGAAGTAAAATGACTAGAGGGATCGAATGCCGCAAGCAGAATTCAAATCCGTGCCTCCGTTCGGCAGGAAATCGCAGTTATAGCTAAAACCTATCTTCCAGCATTCTAACTGCCAGAATCGTACTCTGTTGTTAAACAGAAGTGTAATCGAAGTGAAATGACTTGAGGAATCGAATGCCGCAAGCAGAATTCAAATCCGAGCCTCCGTTCGGCAGGAAATCGCAGTTATAGTGAAAAACCTATCTTCCAGCATTCTAACTGCCAGAATCGTACTCTGTTGTTAAACAGAAGTGTAATCGAAGTGAAATGACTAGAGGAATCGAATGCCGCAAGCAGAATTCAAATCCGAGCCTCCGTTCGGCAGGAAATCGCAGTTATAGTGAAAAACCTATCTTCCAGCATTCTAACTGCCAGAATCGTACTCTGTTGTTAAACAGAAGTGTAATCGAAGTGAAATGACTTGAGGAATCGAATGCCGCAAGCAGAATTCAAATCCGAGCCTCCGTTCGGCAGGAAATCGCAGTTATAGTGAAAAACCTATCTTCCAGCATTCTAACTGCCAGAATCGTACTCTGTTGTTAAACAGAAGTGTAATCGAAGTGAAATGACTTGAGGAATCGAATGCCGCAAGCAGAATTCAAATCCGAGCCTCCGTTCGGCAGGAAATCGCAGTTATAGTGAAAAACCTATCTTCCAGCATTCTAACTGCCAGAATCGTACTCTGTTGTTAAACAGAAGTGTAATCGAAGTGAAATCACTTGAGGAATCGAATGCCGCAAGCAGAATTCAAATCCGAGCCTCCGTTCGGCAGGAAATCGCAGTTATAGTGAAAAACCTATCTTCCAGCATTCTAACTGCCAGAATCGTACTCTGTTGTTAAACAGAAGGGTAATCGAAGTGAAATGACTTGAGGAATCGAATGCCGCAAGCAGAATTCAAATCCGTGCCTCCGTTCGGCAGGAAATCGCAGTTATAGCTAAAACCTATCTTCTAGCATTCTAACGGCCAGAATCGTACTCTGTTGTTAAACAGAAGTGTAATCGAAGTGAAATGACTTGAGGAATCGAATGCCGCAAGCAGAATTCAAATCCGAGCCTCCGTTCGGCAGGAAATCGCAGTTATAGTGAAAAACCTATCTTCCAGCATTCTAACTGCCAGAATCGTACTCTGTTGTTAAACAGAAGTGTAATCGAAGTGAAATCACTTGAGGAATCGAATGCCGCAAGCAGAATTCAAATCCGAGCCTCCGTTCGGCAGGAAATCGCAGTTATAGTGAAAAACCTATCTTCTAGCATTCTAACGGCCAGAATCGGACTCTGTTGTTGAACAGAAGTGTATCCGAAGTAAAATGACTAGAGGGATCGAATGCCGCAAGCAGAATTCAAATCCGTGCCTCCGTTCGGCAGGAAATCGCAGTTATAGCTAAAACCTATCTTCTAGCATTCTAACGGCCAGAATCGTACTCTGTTGTTAAACAGAAGTGTAATCGAAGTGAAATGACTTGAGGAATCGAATGCCGCAAGCAGAATTCAAATCCGAGCCTCCGTTCGGCAGGAAATCGCAGTTATAGTGAAAAACCTATCTTCCAGCATTCTAACTGCCAGAATCGTACTCTGTTGTTAAACAGAAGTGTAATCGAAGTGAAATGACTTGAGGAATCGAATGCCGCAAGCAGAATTCAAATCCGAGCCTCCGTTCGGCAGGAAATCGCAGTTATAGTGAAAAACCTATCTTCCAGCATTCTAACTGCCAGAATCGTACTCTGTTGTTAAACAGAAGTGTAATCGAAGTGAAATGACTTGAGGAATCGAATGCCGCAAGCAGAATTCAAATCCGAGCCTCCGTTCGGCAGGAAATCGCAGTTATAGTGAAAAACCTATCTTCCAGCATTCTAACTGCCAGAATCGTACTCTGTTGTTAAACAGAAGTGTAATCGAAGTGAAATCACTTGAGGAATCGAATGCCGCAAGCAGAATTCAAATCCGAGCCTCCGTTCGGCAGGAAATCGCAGTTATAGTGAAAAACCTATCTTCCAGCATTCTAACTGCCAGAATCGTACTCTGTTGTTAAACAGAAGTGTAATCGAAGTGAAATGACTTGAGGAATCGAATGCCGCAAGCAGAATTCAAATCCGTGCCTCCGTTCGGCAGGAAATCGCAGTTATAGCTAAAACCTATCTTCTAGCATTCTAACGGCCAGAATCGTACTCTGTTGTTAAACAGAAGTGTAATCGAAGTGAAATGACTTGAGGAATCGAATGCCGCAAGCAGAATTCAAATCCGAGCCTCCGTTCGGCAGGAAATCGCAGTTATAGTGAAAAACCTATCTTCCAGCATTCTAACTGCCAGAATCGTACTCTGTTGTTAAACAGAAGTGTAATCGAAGTGAAATGACTTGAGGAATCGAATGCCGCAAGCAGAATTCAAATCCGAGCCTCCGTTCGGCAGGAAATCGCAGTTATAGTGAAAAACCTATCTTCCAGCATTCTAACTGCCAGAATCGTACTCTGTTGTTAAACAGAAGTGTAATCGAAGTGAAATCACTTGAGGAATCGAATGCCGCAAGCAGAATTCAAATCCGAGCCTCCGTTCGGCAGGAAATCGCAGTTATAGTGAAAAACCTATCTTCTAGCATTCTAACGGCCAGAATCGGACTCTGTTGTTGAACAGAAGTGTATCCGAAGTAAAATGACTAGAGGGATCGAATGCCGCAAGCAGAATTCAAATCCGTGCCTCCGTTCGGCAGGAAATCGCAGTTATAGCTAAAACCTATCTTCTAGCATTCTAACGGCCAGAATCGTACTCTGTTGTTAAACAGAAGTGTAATCGAAGTGAAATGACTTGAGGAATCGAATGCCGCAAGCAGAATTCAAATCCGAGCCTCCGTTCGGCAGGAAATCGCAGTTATAGTGAAAAACCTATCTTCCAGCATTCTAACTGCCAGAATCGTACTCTGTTGTTAAACAGAAGTGTAATCGAAGTGAAATGACTAGAGGAATCGAATGCCGCAAGCAGAATTCAAATCCCAGCCTCCGTTCGGCAGGAAATCGCAGTTATAGTGAAAAACCTATCTTCCAGCATTCTAACTGCCAGAATCGTACTCTGTTGTTAAACAGAAGTGTAATCGAAGTGAAATGACTAGAGGAATCGAATGCCGCAAGCAGAATTCAAATCCGTGCCTCCGTTCGGCAGGAAATCGCAGTTATAGCTAAAACCTATCTTCTAGCATTCTAACGGCCAGAATCGTACTCTGTTGTTAAACAGAAGTGTAATCGAAGTGAAATGACTTGAGGAATCGAATGCCGCAAGCAGAATTCAAATCCGAGCCTCCGTTCGGCAGGAAATCGCAGTTATCGTGAAAAACCTATCTTCCAGCATTCTAACTGCCAGAATCGTACTCTGTTGTTAAACAGAAGTGTAATCGAAGTGAAATCACTTGAGGAATCGAATGCCGCAAGCAGAATTCAAATCCGAGCCTCCGTTCGGCAGGAAATCGCAGTTATACTGAAAAACCTATCTTCCAGCATTCTAACTGCCAGAATCGTACTCTGTTGTTAAACAGAAGTGTAATCGAAGTGAAATCACTTGAGGAATCGAATGCCGCAAGCAGAATTCAAATCCGAGCCTCCGTTCGGCAGGAAATCGCAGTTATAGTGAAAAACCTATCTTCTAGCATTCTAACGGCCAGAATCGGACTCTGTTGTTGAACAGAAGTGTATCCGAAGTAAAATGACTAGAGGGATCGAATGCCGCAAGCAGAATTCAAATCCGTGCCTCCGTTCGGCAGGAAATCGCAGTTATAGCTAAAACCTATCTTCTAGCATTCTAACGGCCAGAATCGTACTCTGTTGTTAAACAGAAGTGTAATCGAAGTGAAATGACTTGAGGAATCGAATGCCGCAAGCAGAATTCAAATCCGAGCCTCCGTTCGGCAGGAAATCGCAGTTATAGTGAAAAACCTATCTTCCAGCATTCTAACTGCCAGAATCGTACTCTGTTGTTAAACAGAAGTGTAATCGAAGTGAAATGACTTGAGGAATCGAATGCCGCAAGCAGAATTCAAATCCGAGCCTCCGTTCGGCAGGAAATCGCAGTTATAGTGAAAAACCTATCTTCCAGCATTCTAACTGCCAGAATCGTACTCTGTTGTTAAACAGAAGTGTAATCGAAGTGAAATGACTGGAGGAATCGAATGCCGCAAGCAGAATTCAAATCCGAGCCTCCGTTCGGCAGGAAATCGCAGTTATAGTGAAAAACCTATCTTCTAGCATTCTAACGGCCAGAATCGGACTCTGTTGTTGAACAGAAGTGTATCCGAAGTAAAATGACTAGAGGGATCGAATGGCGCAAGCAGAATTCAAATCCGTGCCTCCGTTCGGCAGGAAATCGCAGTTATAGCTAAAACCTATCTTCTAGCATTCTAACGGCCAGAATCGTACTCTGTTGTTAAACAGAAGTGTAATCGAAGTGAAATGACTTGAGGAATCGAATGCCGCAAGCAGAATTCAAATCCGAGCCTCCGTTCGGCAGGAAATCGCAGTTATAGCTAAAACCTATCTTCCAGCATTCTAACCGCCAGAATCGTACTCTGTTGTTGAACAGAAGTGTATCCGAAGTGAAATGACTAGAGGAATCGAATGCCGCAAGCAGAATTCAAATCCGAGCCTCCGTTCGGCAGGAAATCGCAGTTATAGTGAAAAACCTATCTTCTAGCATTCTAACGGCCAGAATCGGACTCTGTTGTTGAACAGAAGTGTATCCGAAGTAAAATGACTAGAGGGATCGAATGCCGCAAGCAGAATTCAAATCCGTGCCTCCGTTCGGCAGGAAATCGCAGTTATAGCTAAAACCTATCTTCCAGCATTCTAACTGCCAGAATCGTACTCTGTTGTTAAACAGAAGTGTAATCGAAGTGAAATGACTTGAGGAATCGAATGCCGCAAGCAGAATTCAAATCCGAGCCTCCGTTCGGCAGGAAATCGCAGTTATACTGAAAAACCTATCTTCCAGCATTCTAACTGCCAGAATCGTACTCTGTTGTTAAACAGAAGTGTAATCGAAGTGAAATCACTTGAGGAATCGAATGCCGCAAGCAGAATTCAAATCCGAGCCTCCGTTCGGCAGGAAATCGCAGTTATAGTGAAAAACCTATCTTCTAGCATTCTAACGGCCAGAATCGGACTCTGTTGTTGAACAGAAGTGTATCCGAAGTAAAATGACTAGAGGGATCGAATGCCGCAAGCAGAATTCAAATCCGTGCCTCCGTTCGGCAGGAAATCGCAGTTATAGCTAAAACCTATCTTCTAGCATTCTAACGGCCAGAATCGTACTCTGTTGTTAAACAGAAGTGTAATCGAAGTGAAATGACTTGAGGAATCGAATGCCGCAAGCAGAATTCAAATCCGAGCCTCCGTTCGGCAGGAAATCGCAGTTATAGTGAAAAACCTATCTTCCAGCATTCTAACTGCCAGAATCGTACTCTGTTGTTAAACAGAAGTGTAATCGAAGTGAAATGACTTGAGGAATCGAATGCCGCAAGCAGAATTCAAATCCGAGCCTCCGTTCGGCAGGAAATCGCAGTTATAGTGAAAAACCTATCTTCCAGCATTCTAACTGCCAGAATCGTACTCTGTTGTTAAACAGAAGTGTAATCGAAGTGAAATGACTTGAGGAATCGAATGCCGCAAGCAGAATTCAAAGCCGAGCCTCCGTTCGGCAGGAAATCGCAGTTATAGCTAAAACCTATCTTCCAGCATTCTAACCGCCAGAATCGTACTCTGTTGTTGAACAGAAGTGTATCCGAAGTGAAATGACTAGAGGAATCGAATGCCGCAAGCAGAATTCAAATCCGAGCCTCCGTTCGGCAGGAAATCGCAGTTATAGTGAAAAACCTATCTTCCAGCATTCTAACTGCCAGAATCGTACTCTGTTGTTAAACAGAAGTGTAATCGAAGTGAAATGACTTGAGGAATCGAATGCCGCAAGCAGAATTCAAATCCGAGCCTCCGTTCGGCAGGAAATCGCAGTTATAGTGAAAAACCTATCTTCCAGCATTCTAACTGCCAGAATCGTACTCTGTTGTTAAACAGAAGTGTAATCGAAGTGAAATGACTTGAGGAATCGAATGCCGCAAGCAGAATTCAAATCCGAGCCTCCGTTCGGCAGGAAATCGCAGTTATAGTGAAAAACCTATCTTCTAGCATTCTAACGGCCAGAATCGGACTCTGTTGTTGAACAGAAGTGTATCCGAAGTAAAATGACTAGAGGGATCGAATGCCGCAAGCAGAATTCAAATCCGTGCCTCCGTTCGGCAGGAAATCGCAGTTATAGCTAAAACCTATCTTCTAGCATTCTAACGGCCAGAATCGTACTCTGTTGTTAAACAGAAGTGTAATCGAAGTGAAATGACTTGAGGAATCGAATGCCGCAAGCAGAATTCAAATCCGAGCCTCCGTTCGGCAGGAAATCGCAGTTATAGTGAAAAACCTATCTTCCAGCATTCTAACTGCCAGAATCGTACTCTGTTGTTAAACAGAAGTGTAATCGAAGTGAAATGACTAGAGGAATCGAATGGCGCAAGCAGAATTCAAATCCGAGCCTCCGTTCGGCAGGAAATCGCAGTTATAGTGAAAAACCTATCTTCCAGCATTCTAACTGCCAGAATCGTACTCTGTTGTTAAACAGAAGTGTAATCGAAGTGAAATCACTTGAGGAATCGAATGCCGCAAGCAGAATTCAAATCCGAGCCTCCGTTCGGCAGGAAATCGCAGTTATAGTGAAAAACCTATCTTCCAGCATTCTAACTGCCAGAATCGTACTCTGTTGTTAAACAGAAGTGTAATCGAAGTGAAATGACTTGAGGAATCGAATGCCGCAAGCAGAATTCAAATCCGAGCCTCCGTTCGGCAGGAAATCGCAGTTATAGCTAAAACCTATCTTCCAGCATTCTAACCGCCAGAATCGTACTCTGTTGTTGAACAGAAGTGTATCCGAAGTGAAATGACTAGAGGAATCGAATGCCGCAAGCAGAATTCAAATCCGAGCCTCCGTTCGGCAGGAAATCGCAGTTATAGTGAAAAACCTATCTTCTAGCATTCTAACGGCCAGAATCGGACTCTGTTGTTGAACAGAAGTGTATCCGAAGTAAAATGACTAGAGGGATCGAATGCCGCAAGCAGAATTCAAATCCGTGCCTCCGTTCGGCAGGAAATCGCAGTTATAGCTAAAACCTATCTTCTAGCATTCTAACGGCCAGAATCGTACTCTGTTGTTAAACAGAAGTGTAATCGAAGTGAAATGACTAGAGGAATCGAATGCCGCAAGCAGAATTCAAATCCGAGCCTCCGTTCGGCAGGAAATCGCAGTTATAGTGAAAAACCTATCTTCCAGCATTCTAACTGCCAGAATCGTACTCTGTTGTTAAACAGAAGTGTAATCGAAGTGAAATCACTTGAGGAATCGAATGCCGCAAGCAGAATTCAAATCCGAGCCTCCGTTCGGCAGGAAATCGCAGTTATAGTGAAAAACCTATCTTCCAGCATTCTAACTGCCAGAATCGTACTCTGTTGTTAAACAGAAGTGTAATCGAAGTGAAATGACTTGAGGAATCGAATGCCGCAAGCAGAATTCAAATCCGTGCCTCCGTTCGGCAGGAAATCGCAGTTATAGCTAAAACCTATCTTCTAGCATTCTAACGGCCAGAATCGTACTCTGTTGTTAAACAGAAGTGTAATCGAAGTGAAATGACTTGAGGAATCGAATGCCGCAAGCAGAATTCAAATCCGAGCCTCCGTTCGGCAGGAAATCGCAGTTATAGTGAAAAACCTATCTTCCAGCATTCTAACTGCCAGAATCGTACTCTGTTGTTAAACAGAAGTGTAATCGAAGTGAAATGACTTGAGGAATCGAATGCCGCAAGCAGAATTCAAATCCGAGCCTCCGTTCGGCAGGAAATCGCAGTTATAGTGAAAAACCTATCTTCCAGCATTCTAACTGCCAGAATCGTACTCTGTTGTTAAACAGAAGTGTAATCGAAGTGAAATGACTTGAGGAATCGAATGCCGCAAGCAGAATTCAAATCCGTGCCTCCGTTCGGCAGGAAATCGCAGTTATAGCTAAAACCTATCTTCTAGCATTCTAACGGCCAGAATCGTACTCTGTTGTTAAACAGAAGTGTAATCGAAGTGAAATGACTTGAGGAATCGAATGCCGCAAGCAGAATTCAAATCCGAGCCTCCGTTCGGCAGGAAATCGCAGTTATAGTGAAAAACCTATCTTCCAGCATTCTAACTGCCAGAATCGTACTCTGTTGTTAAACAGAAGTGTAATCGAAGTGAAATCACTTGAGGAATCGAATGCCGCAAGCAGAATTCAAATCCGAGCCTCCGTTCGGCAGGAAATCGCAGTTATAGTGAAAAACCTATCTTCTAGCATTCTAACGGCCAGAATCGGACTCTGTTGTTGAACAGAAGTGTATCCGAAGTAAAATGACTAGAGGGATCGAATGCCGCAAGCAGAATTCAAATCCGTGCCTCCGTTCGGCAGGAAATCGCAGTTATAGCTAAAACCTATCTTCTAGCATTCTAACGGCCAGAATCGTACTCTGTTGTTAAACAGAAGTGTAATCGAAGTGAAATGACTTGAGGAATCGAATGCCGCAAGCAGAATTCAAATCCGAGCCTCCGTTCGGCAGGAAATCGCAGTTATAGCTAAAACCTATCTTCCAGCATTCTAACCGCCAGAATCGTACTCTGTTGTTGAACAGAAGTGTATCCGAAGTGAAATGACTAGAGGAATCGAATGCCGCAAGCAGAATTCAAATCCGAGCCTCCGTTCGGCAGGAAATCGCAGTTATAGTGAAAAACCTATCTTCTAGCATTCTAACGGCCAGAATCGGACTCTGTTGTTGAACAGAAGTGTATCCGAAGTAAAATGACTAGAGGGATCGAATGCCGCAAGCAGAATTCAAATCCGTGCCTCCGTTCGGCAGGAAATCGCAGTTATAGCTAAAACCTATCTTCCAGCATTCTAACTGCCAGAATCGTACTCTGTTGTTAAACAGAAGTGTAATCGAAGTGAAATGACTTGAGGAATCGAATGCCGCAAGCAGAATTCAAATCCGAGCCTCCGTTCGGCAGGAAATCGCAGTTATAGTGAAAAACCTATCTTCCAGCATTCTAACTGCCAGAATCGTACTCTGTTGTTAAACAGAAGTGTAATCGAAGTGAAATGACTGGAGGAATCGAATGCCGCAAGCAGAATTCAAATCCGAGCCTCCGTTCGGCAGGAAATCGCAGTTATAGTGAAAAACCTATCTTCTAGCATTCTAACGGCCAGAATCGTACTCTGTTGTTGAACAGAAGTGTATCCGAAGTAAAATGACTAGAGGGATCGAATGCCGCAAGCAGAATTCAAATCCGTGCCTCCGTTCGGCAGGAAATCGCAGTTATAGCTAAAACCTATCTTCTAGCATTCTAACGGCCAGAATCGTACTCTGTTGTTAAACAGAAGTGTAATCGAAGTGAAATGACTTGAGGAATCGAATGCCGCAAGCAGAATTCAAATCCGAGCCTCCGTTCGGCAGGAAATCGCAGTTATAGCTAAAACCTATCTTCCAGCATTCTAACCGCCAGAATCGTACTCTGTTGTTGAACAGAAGTGTATCCGAAGTGAAATGACTAGAGGAATCGAATGCCGCAAGCAGAATTCAAATCCGAGCCTCCGTTCGGCAGGAAATCGCAGTTATAGCTAAAACCTATCTTCTAGCATTCTAACGGCCAGAATCGTACTCTGTTGTTAAACAGAAGTGTAATCGAAGTGAAATGACTTGAGGAATCGAATGCCGCAAGCAGAATTCAAATCCGAGCCTCCGTTCGGCAGGAAATCGCAGTTATAGTGAAAAACCTATCTTCCAGCATTCTAACTGCCAGAATCGTACTCTGTTGTTAAACAGAAGTGTAATCGAAGTGAAATGACTAGAGGAATCGAATGCCGCAAGCAGAATTCAAATCCGAGCCTCCGTTCGGCAGGAAATCGCAGTTATAGTGAAAAACCTATCTTCCAGCATTCTAACTGCCAGAATCGTACTCTGTTGTTAAACAGAAGTGTAATCGAAGTGAAATCACTTGAGGAATCGAATGCCGCAAGCAGAATTCAAATCCGAGCCTCCGTTCGGCAGGAAATCGCAGTTATAGTGAAAAACCTATCTTCCAGCATTCTAACTGCCAGAATCGTACTCTGTTGTTAAACAGAAGTGTAATCGAAGTGAAATGACTGGAGGAATCGAATGCCGCAAGCAGAATTCAAATCCGAGCCTCCGTTCGGCAGGAAATCGCAGTTATAGTGAAAAACCTATCTTCTAGCATTCTAACGGCCAGAATCGGACTCTGTTGTTGAACAGAAGTGTATCCGAAGTAAAATGACTAGAGGGATCGAATGCCGCAAGCAGAATTCAAATCCGTGCCTCCGTTCGGCAGGAAATCGCAGTTATAGCTAAAACCTATCTTCTAGCATTCTAACGGCCAGAATCGTACTCTGTTGTTAAACAGAAGTGTAATCGAAGTGAAATGACTTGAGGAATCGAATGCCGCAAGCAGAATTCAAATCCGAGCCTCCGTTCGGCAGGAAATCGCAGTTATAGCTAAAACCTATCTTCCAGCATTCTAACCGCCAGAATCGTACTCTGTTGTTGAACAGAAGTGTATCCGAAGTGAAATGACTAGAGGAATCGAATGCCGCAAGCAGAATTCAAATCCGAGCCTCCGTTCGGCAGGAAATCGCAGTTATAGTGAAAAACCTATCTTCCAGCATTCTAACTGCCAGAATCGTACTCTGTTGTTAAACAGAAGTGTAATCGAAGTGAAATCACTTGAGGAATCGAATGCCGCAAGCAGAATTCAAATCCGAGCCTCCGTTCGGCAGGAAATCGCAGTTATACTGAAAAACCTATCTTCCAGCATTCTAACTGCCAGAATCGTACTCTGTTGTTAAACAGAAGTGTAATCGAAGTGAAATCACTTGAGGAATCGAATGCCGCAAGCAGAATTCAAATCCGAGCCTCCGTTCGGCAGGAAATCGCAGTTATAGTGAAAAACCTATCTTCTAGCATTCTAACGGCCAGAATCGGACTCTGTTGTTGAACAGAAGTGTATCCGAAGTAAAATGACTAGAGGGATCGAATGCCGCAAGCAGAATTCAAATCCGTGCCTCCGTTCGGCAGGAAATCGCAGTTATAGCTAAAACCTATCTTCTAGCATTCTAACGGCCAGAATCGTACTCTGTTGTTAAACAGAAGTGTAATCGAAGTGAAATGACTTGAGGAATCGAATGCCGCAAGCAGAATTCAAATCCGAGCCTCCGTTCGGCAGGAAATCGCAGTTATAGCTAAAACCTATCTTCCAGCATTCTAACCGCCAGAATCGTACTCTGTTGTTGAACAGAAGTGTATCCGAAGTGAAATGACTAGAGGAATCGAATGCCGCAAGCAGAATTCAAATCCGAGCCTCCGTTCGGCAGGAAATCGCAGTTATAGTGAAAAACCTATCTTCTAGCATTCTAACGGCCAGAATCGGACTCTGTTGTTGAACAGAAGTGTATCCGAAGTAAAATGACTAGAGGGATCGAATGCCGCAAGCAGAATTCAAATCCGTGCCTCCGTTCGGCAGGAAATCGCAGTTATAGCTAAAACCTATCTTCCAGCATTCTAACTGCCAGAATCGTACTCTGTTGTTAAACAGAAGTGTAATCGAAGTGAAATGACTTGAGGAATCGAATGCCGCAAGCAGAATTCAAATCCGAGCCTCCGTTCGGCAGGAAATCGCAGTTATAGTGAAAAACCTATCTTCCAGCATTCTAACTGCCAGAATCGTACTCTGTTGTTAAACAGAAGTGTAATCGAAGTGAAATGACTGGAGGAATCGAATGCCGCAAGCAGAATTCAAATCCGAGCCTCCGTTCGGCAGGAAATCGCAGTTATAGTGAAAAACCTATCTTCTAGCATTCTAACGGCCAGAATCGGACTCTGTTGTTGAACAGAAGTGTATCCGAAGTAAAATGACTAGAGGGATCGAATGCCGCAAGCAGAATTCAAATCCGTGCCTCCGTTCGGCAGGAAATCGCAGTTATAGCTAAAACCTATCTTCTAGCATTCTAACGGCCAGAATCGTACTCTGTTGTTAAACAGAAGTGTAATCGAAGTGAAATGACTGGAGGAATCGAATGCCGCAAGCAGAATTCAAATCCGAGCCTCCGTTCGGCAGGAAATCGCAGTTATAGTGAAAAACCTATCTTCTAGCATTCTAACGGCCAGAATCGGACTCTGTTGTTGAACAGAAGTGTATCCGAAGTAAAATGACTAGAGGGATCGAATGCCGCAAGCAGAATTCAAATCCGTGCCTCCGTTCGGCAGGAAATCGCAGTTATAGCTAAAACCTATCTTCTAGCATTCTAACGGCCAGAATCGTACTCTGTTGTTAAACAGAAGTGTAATCGAAGTGAAATGACTTGAGGAATCGAATGCCGCAAGCAGAATTCAAATCCGAGCCTCCGTTCGGCAGGAAATCGCAGTTATAGCTAAAACCTATCTTCCAGCATTCTAACCGCCAGAATCGTACTCTGTTGTTGAACAGAAGTGTATCCGAAGTGAAATGACTAGAGGAATCGAATGCCGCAAGCAGAATTCAAATCCGAGCCTCCGTTCGGCAGGAAATCGCAGTTATAGCTAAAACCTATCTTCTAGCATTCTAACGGCCAGAATCGTACTCTGTTGTTAAACAGAAGTGTAATCGAAGTGAAATGACTTGAGGAATCGAATGCCGCAAGCAGAATTCAAATCCGAGCCTCCGTTCGGCAGGAAATCGCAGTTATAGTGAAAAACCTATCTTCCAGCATTCTAACTGCCAGAATCGTACTCTGTTGTTAAACAGAAGTGTAATCGAAGTGAAATGACTAGAGGAATCGAATGCCGCAAGCAGAATTCAAATCCGAGCCTCCGTTCGGCAGGAAATCGCAGTTATAGTGAAAAACCTATCTTCCAGCATTCTAACTGCCAGAATCGTACTCTGTTGTTAAACAGAAGTGTAATCGAAGTGAAATCACTTGAGGAATCGAATGCCGCAAGCAGAATTCAAATCCGAGCCTCCGTTCGGCAGGAAATCGCAGTTATAGTGAAAAACCTATCTTCCAGCATTCTAACTGCCAGAATCGTACTCTGTTGTTAAACAGAAGTGTAATCGAAGTGAAATGACTGGAGGAATCGAATGCCGCAACCAGAATTCAAATCCGAGCCTCCGGTCGGCAGGAAATCGCAGTTATAGTGAAAAACCTATCTTCTAGCATTCTAACGGCCAGAATCGGACTCTGTTGTTGAACAGAAGTGTATCCGAAGTAAAATGACTAGAGGGATCGAATGCCGCAAGCAGAATTCAAATCCGTGCCTCCGTTCGGCAGGAAATCGCAGTTATAGCTAAAACCTATCTTCTAGCATTCTAACGGCCAGAATCGTACTCTGTTGTTAAACAGAAGTGTAATCGAAGTGAAATGACTTGAGGAATCGAATGCCGCAAGCAGAATTCAAATCCGAGCCTCCGTTCGGCAGGAAATCGCAGTTATAGCTAAAACCTATCTTCCAGCATTCTAACCGCCAGAATCGTACTCTGTTGTTGAACAGAAGTGTATCCGAAGTGAAATGACTAGAGGAATCGAATGCCGCAAGCAGAATTCAAATCCGAGCCTCCGTTCGGCAGGAAATCGCAGTTATAGTGAAAAACCTATCTTCCAGCATTCTAACTGCCAGAATCGTACTCTGTTGTTAAACAGAAGTGTAATCGAAGTGAAATCACTTGAGGAATCGAATGCCGCAAGCAGAATTCAAATCCGAGCCTCCGTTCGGCAGGAAATCGCAGTTATACTGAAAAACCTATCTTCCAGCATTCTAACTGCCAGAATCGTACTCTGTTGTTAAACAGAAGTGTAATCGAAGTGAAATCACTTGAGGAATCGAATGCCGCAAGCAGAATTCAAATCCGAGCCTCCGTTCGGCAGGAAATCGCAGTTATAGTGAAAAACCTATCTTCTAGCATTCTAACGGCCAGAATCGGACTCTGTTGTTGAACAGAAGTGTATCCGAAGTAAAATGACTAGAGGGATCGAATGCCGCAAGCAGAATTCAAATCCGTGCCTCCGTTCGGCAGGAAATCGCAGTTATAGCTAAAACCTATCTTCTAGCATTCTAACGGCCAGAATCGTACTCTGTTGTTAAACAGAAGTGTAATCGAAGTGAAATGACTTGAGGAATCGAATGCCGCAAGCAGAATTCAAATCCGAGCCTCCGTTCGGCAGGAAATCGCAGTTATAGCTAAAACCTATCTTCCAGCATTCTAACCGCCAGAATCGTACTCTGTTGTTGAACAGAAGTGTATCCGAAGTGAAATGACTAGAGGAATCGAATGCCGCAAGCAGAATTCAAATCCGAGCCTCCGTTCGGCAGGAAATCGCAGTTATAGTGAAAAACCTATCTTCTAGCATTCTAACGGCCAGAATCGGACTCTGTTGTTGAACAGAAGTGTATCCGAAGTAAAATGACTAGAGGGATCGAATGCCGCAAGCAGAATTCAAATCCGTGCCTCCGTTCGGCAGGAAATCGCAGTTATAGCTAAAACCTATCTTCCAGCATTCTAACTGCCAGAATCGTACTCTGTTGTTAAACAGAAGTGTAATCGAAGTGAAATGACTTGAGGAATCGAATGCCGCAAGCAGAATTCAAATCCGAGCCTCCGTTCGGCAGGAAATCGCAGTTATAGTGAAAAACCTATCTTCCAGCATTCTAACTGCCAGAATCGTACTCTGTTGTTAAACAGAAGTGTAATCGAAGTGAAATGACTGGAGGAATCGAATGCCGCAAGCAGAATTCAAATCCGAGCCTCCGTTCGGCAGGAAATCGCAGTTATAGTGAAAAACCTATCTTCTAGCATTCTAACGGCCAGAATCGGACTCTGTTGTTGAACAGAAGTGTATCCGAAGTAAAATGACTAGAGGAATCGAATGCCGCAAGCAGAATTCAAATCCGTGCCTCCGTTCGGCAGGAAATCGCAGTTATAGCTAAAACCTATCTTCTAGCATTCTAACGGCCAGAATCGTACTCTGTTGTTAAACAGAAGTGTAATCGAAGTGAAATGACTGGAGGAATCGAATGCCGCAAGCAGAATTCAAATCCGAGCCTCCGTTCGGCAGGAAATCGCAGTTATAGTGAAAAACCTATCTTCTAGCATTCTAACGGCCAGAATCGGACTCTGTTGTTGAACAGAAGTGTATCCGAAGTAAAATGACTAGAGGGATCGAATGCCGCAAGCAGAATTCAAATCCGTGCCTCCGTTCGGCAGGAAATCGCAGTTATAGCTAAAACCTATCTTCTAGCATTCTAACGGCCAGAATCGTACTCTGTTGTTAAACAGAAGTGTAATCGAAGTGAAATGACTTGAGGAATCGAATGCCGCAAGCAGAATTCAAATCCGAGCCTCCGTTCGGCAGGAAATCGCAGTTATAGCTAAAACCTATCTTCCAGCATTCTAACCGCCAGAATCGTACTCTGTTGTTGAACAGAAGTGTATCCGAAGTGAAATGACTAGAGGAATCGAATGCCGCAAGCAGAATTCAAATCCGAGCCTCCGTTCGGCAGGAAATCGCAGTCATAGTGAAAAACCTATCTTCTAGCATTCTAACGGCCAGAATCGGACTCTGTTGTTGAACAGAAGTGTATCCGAAGTAAAATGACTAGAGGGATCGAATGCCGCAAGCAGAATTCAAATCCGTGCCTCCGTTCGGCAGGAAATCGCAGTTATAGCTAAAACCTATCTTCTAGCATTCTAACGGCCAGAATCGTACTCCGTTGTTAAACAGATGTGTAATCGAAGTGAAATGACTTGAGGAATCGAATGCCGCAAGCAGAATTCAAATCCGAGCCTCCGTTCGGCAGGAAATCGCAGTTATAGCTAAAACCTATCTTCCAGCATTCTAACTGCCAGAATCGTACTCTGTTGTTAAACAGAAGTGTAATCGAAGTGAAATGACTTGAGGAATCGAATGCCGCAAGCAGAATTCAAATCCGAGCCTCCGTTCGGCAGGAAATCGCAGTTATAGTGAAAAACCTATCTTCCAGCATTCTAACTGCCAGAATCGTACTCTGTTGTTAAACAGAAGTGTAATCGAAGTGAAATGACTGGAGGAATCGAATGCCGCAAGCAGAATTCAAATCCGAGCCTCCGTTCGGCAGGAAATCGCAGTTATAGTGAAAAACCTATCTTCCAGCATTCTAACTGCCAGAATCGTACTCTGTTGTTAAACAGAAGTGTAATCGAAGTGAAATCACTTGAGGAATCGAATGCCGCAAGCAGAATTCAAATCCGAGCCTCCGTTCGGCAGGAAATCGCAGTTATAGTGAAAAACCTATCTTCCAGCATTCTAACTGCCAGAATCGTACTCTGTTGTTAAACAGAAGTGTAATCGAAGTGAAATGACTTGAGGAATCGAATGCCGCAAGCAGAATTCAAATCCGAGCCTCCGTTCGGCAGGAAATCGCAGTTATAGCTAAAACCTATCTTCCAGCATTCTAACCGCCAGAATCGTACTCTGTTGTTGAACAGAAGTGTATCCGAAGTGAAATGACTGGAGGAATCGAATGCCGCAAGCAGAATTCAAACCCGAGCCTCCGTTCGGCAGGAAATCGCAGTTATAGTGAAAAACCTATCTTCCAGCATTCTAACTGCCAGAATCGTACTCTGTTGTTAAACAGAAGTGTAATCGAAGTGAAATCACTTGAGGAATCGAATGCCGCAAGCAGAATTCAAATCCGAGCCTCCGTTCGGCAGGAAATCGCAGTTATAGTGAAAAACCTATCTACCAGCATTCTAACTGCCAGAATCGTACTCTGTTGTTAAACAGAAGTGTAATCGAAGTGAAATCACTTGAGGAATCGAATGCCGCAAGCAGAATTCAAATCCGAGCCTCCGTTCGGCAGGAAATCGCAGTTATAGTGAAAAACCTATCTTCTAGCATTCTAACGGCCAGAATCGGACTCTGTTGTTGAACAGAAGTGTATCCGAAGTAAAATGACTAGAGGGATCGAATGCCGCAAGCAGAATTCAAATCCGTGCCTCCGTTCGGCAGGAAATCGCAGTTATAGCTAAAACCTATCTTCTAGCATTCTAACGGCCAGAATCGTACTCTGTTGTTAAACAGAAGTGTAATCGAAGTGAAATGACTTGAGGAATCGAATGCCGCAAGCAGAATTCAAATCCGAGCCTCCGTTCGGCAGGAAATCGCAGTTATAGTGAAAAACCTATCTTCCAGCATTCTAACTGCCAGAATCGTACTCTGTTGTTAAACAGAAGTGTAATCGAAGTGAAATGACTAGAGGAATCGAATGCCGCAAGCAGAATTCAAATCCGAGCCTCCGTTCGGCAGGAAATCGCAGTTATAGTGAAAAACCTATCTTCCAGCATTCTAACTGCCAGAATCGTACTCTGTTGTTAAACAGAAGTGTAATCGAAGTGAAATGACTTGAGGAATCGAATGCCGCAAGCAGAATTCAAATCCGAGCCTCCGTTCGGCAGGAAATCGCAGTTATAGTGAAAAACCTATCTTCCAGCATTCTAACTGCCAGAATCGTACTCTGTTGTTAAACAGAAGTGTAATCGAAGTGAAATGACTTGAGGAATCGAATGCCGCAAGCAGAATTCAAATCCGAGCCTCCGTTCGGCAGGAAATCGCAGTTATAGTGAAAAACCTATCTTCCAGCATTCTAACTGCCAGAATCGTACTCTGTTGTTAAACAGAAGTGTAATCGAAGTGAAATCACTTGAGGAATCGAATGCCGCAAGCAGAATTCAAATCCGAGCCTCCGTTCGGCAGGAAATCGCAGTTATAGTGAAAAACCTATCTTCCAGCATTCTAACTGCCAGAATCGTACTCTGTTGTTAAACAGAAGTGTAATCGAAGTGAAATGACTTGAGGAATCGAATGCCGCAAGCAGAATTCAAATCCGAGCCTCCGTTCGGCAGGAAATCGCAGTTATAGCTAAAACCTATCTTCCAGCATTCTAACCGCCAGAATCGTACTCTGTTGTTGAACAGAAGTGTATCCGAAGTGAAATGACTAGAGGAATCGAATGCCGCAAGCAGAATTCAAATCCGAGCCTCCGTTCGGCAGGAAATCGCAGTTATAGTGAAAAACCTATCTTCCAGCATTCTAACTGCCAGAATCGTACTCTGTTGTTAAACAGAAGTGTAATCGAAGTGAAATCACTTGAGGAATCGAATGCCGCAAGCAGAATTCAAATCCGAGCCTCCGTTCGGCAGGAAATCGCAGTTATAGTGAAAAACCTATCTTCCAGCATTCTAACTGCCAGAATCGTACTCTGTTGTTAAACAGAAGTGTAATCGAAGTGAAATCACTTGAGGAATCGAATGCCGCAAGCAGAATTCAAATCCGAGCCTCCGTTCGGCAGGAAATCGCAGTTATAGTGAAAAACCTATCTTCTAGCATTCTAACGGCCAGAATCGGACTCTGTTGTTGAACAGAAGTGTATCCGAAGTAAAATGACTAGAGGGATCGAATGCCGCAAGCAGAATTCAAATCCGTGCCTCCGTTCGGCAGGAAATCGCAGTTATAGCTAAAACCTATCTTCTAGCATTCTAACGGCCAGAATCGTACTCTGTTGTTAAACAGAAGTGTAATCGAAGTGAAATGACTTGAGGAATCGAATGCCGCAAGCAGAATTCAAATCCGAGCCTCCGTTCGGCAGGAAATCGCAGTTATAGTGAAAAACCTATCTTCCAGCATTCTAACTGCCAGAATCGTACTCTGTTGTTAAACAGAAGTGTAATCGAAGTGAAATGACTAGAGGAATCGAATGCCGCAAGCAGAATTCAAATCCGAGCCTCCGTTCGGCAGGAAATCGCAGTTATAGTGAAAAACCTATCTTCCAGCATTCTAACTGCCAGAATCGTACTCTGTTGTTAAACAGAAGTGTAATCGAAGTGAAATCACTTGAGGAATCGAATGCCGCAAGCAGAATTCAAATCCGAGCCTCCGTTCGGCAGGAAATCGCAGTTATAGTGAAAAACCTATCTTCCAGCATTCTAACTGCCAGAATCGTACTCTGTTGTTAAACAGAAGTGTAATCGAAGTGAAATGACTAGAGGAATCGAATGCCGCAAGCAGAATTCAAATCCGAGCCTCCGTTCGGCAGGAAATCGCAGTTATAGTGAAAAACCTATCTTCCAGCATTCTAACTGCCAGAATCGTACTCTGTTGTTAAACAGAAGTGTAATCGAAGTGAAATCACTTGAGGAATCGAATGCCGCAAGCAGAATTCAAATCCGAGCCTCCGTTCGGCAGGAAATCGCAGTTATAGTGAAAAACCTATCTTCCAGCATTCTAACGGCCAGAATCGGACTCTGTTGTTGAACAGAAGTGTATCCGAAGTAAAATGACTAGAGGGATCGAATGCCGCAAGCAGAATTCAAATCCGTGCCTCCGTTCGGCAGGAAATCGCAGTTATAGCTAAAACCTATCTTCTAGCATTCTAACGGCCAGAATCGTACTCTGTTGTTAAACAGAAGTGTAATCGAAGTGAAATGACTTGAGGAATCGAATGCCGCAAGCAGAATTCAAATCCGAGCCTCCGTTCGGCAGGAAATCGCAGTTATAGCTAAAACCTATCTTCCAGCATTCTAACCGCCAGAATCGTACTCTGTTGTTGAACAGAAGTGTATCCGAAGTGAAATGACTAGAGGAATCGAATGCCGCAAGCAGAATTCAAATCCGAGCCTCCGTTCGGCAGGAAATCGCAGTTATAGCTAAAACCTATCTTCTAGCATTCTAACGGCCAGAATCGTACTCTGTTGTTAAACAGAAGTGTAATCGAAGTGAAATGACTTGAGGAATCGAATGCCGCAAGCAGAATTCAAATCCGAGCCTCCGTTCGGCAGGAAATCGCAGTTATAGTGAAAAACCTATCTTCCAGCATTCTAACTGCCAGAATCGTACTCTGTTGTTAAACAGAAGTGTAATCGAAGTGAAATGACTAGAGGAATCGAATGCCGCAAGCAGAATTCAAATCCGAGCCTCCGTTCGGCAGGAAATCGCAGTTATAGTGAAAAACCTATCTTCCAGCATTCTAACTGCCAGAATCGTACTCTGTTGTTAAACAGAAGTGTAATCGAAGTGAAATCACTTGAGGAATCGAATGCCGCAAGCAGAATTCAAATCCGAGCCTCCGTTCGGCAGGAAATCGCAGTTATTGTGAAAAACCTATCTTCCAGCATTCTAACTGCCAGAATCGTACTCTGTTGTTAAACAGAAGTGTAATCGAAGTGAAATGACTGGAGGAATCGAATGCCGCAAGCAGAATTCAAATCCGAGCCTCCGTTCGGCAGGAAATCGCAGTTATAGTGAAAAACCTATCTTCTAGCATTCTAACGGCCAGAATCGGACTCTGTTGTTGAACAGAAGTGTATCCGAAGTAAAATGACTAGAGGGATCGAATGCCGCAAGCAGAATTCAAATCCGTGCCTCCGTTCGGCAGGAAATCGCAGTTATAGCTAAAACCTATCTTCTAGCATTCTAACGGCCAGAATCGTACTCTGTTGTTAAACAGAAGTGTAATCGAAGTGAAATGACTTGAGGAATCGAATGCCGCAAGCAGAATTCAAATCCGAGCCTCCGTTCGGCAGGAAATCGCAGTTATAGCTAAAACCTATCTTCCAGCATTCTAACCGCCAGAATCGTACTCTGTTGTTGAACAGAAGTGTATCCGAAGTGAAATGACTAGAGGGATCGAATGCCGCAAGCAGAATTCAAATCCGAGCCTCCGTTCGGCAGGAAATCGCAGTTATAGTGAAAAACCTATCTTCCAGCATTCTAACTGCCAGAATCGTACTCTGTTGTTAAACAGAAGTGTAATCGAAGTGAAATCACTTGAGGAATCGAATGCCGCAAGCAGAATTCAAATCCGAGCCTCCGTTCGGCAGGAAATCGCAGTTATACTGAAAAACCTATCTTCCAGCATTCTAACTGCCAGAATCGTACTCTGTTGTTAAACAGAAGTGTAATCGAAGTGAAATCACTTGAGGAATCGAATGCCGCAAGCAGAATTCAAATCCGAGCCTCCGTTCGGCAGGAAATCGCAGTTATAGTGAAAAACCTATCTTCTAGCATTCTAACGGCCAGAATCGGACTCTGTTGTTGAACAGAAGTGTATCCGAAGTAAAATGACTAGAGGGATCGAATGCCGCAAGCAGAATTCAAATCCGTGCCTCCGTTCGGCAGGAAATCGCAGTTATAGCTAAAACCTATCTTCTAGCATTCTAACGGCCAGAATCGTACTCTGTTGTTAAACAGAAGTGTAATCGAAGTGAAATGACTTGAGGAATCGAATGCCGCAAGCAGAATTCAAATCCGAGCCTCCGTTCGGCAGGAAATCGCAGTTATAGTGAAAAACCTATCTTCCAGCATTCTAACTGCCAGAATCGTACTCTGTTGTTAAACAGAAGTGTAATCGAAGTGAAATGACTTGAGGAATCGAATGCCGCAAGCAGAATTCAAATCCGAGCCTCCGTTCGGCAGGAAATCGCAGTTATAGTGAAAAACCTATCTTCTAGCATTCTAACGGCCAGAATCGGACTCTGTTGTTGAACAGAAGTGTATCCGAAGTAAAATGACTAGAGGGATCGAATGCCGCAAGCAGAATTCAAATCCGTGCCTCCGTTCGGCAGGAAATCGCAGTTATAGCTAAAACCTATCTTCTAGCATTCTAACGGCCAGAATCGTACTCTGTTGTTAAACAGAAGTGTAATCGAAGTGAAATGACTTGAGGAATCGAATGCCGCAAGCAGAATTCAAATCCGAGCCTCCGTTCGGCAGGAAATCGCAGTTATAGTGAAAAACCTATCTTCCAGCATTCTAACTGCCAGAATCGTACTCTGTTGTTAAACAGAAGTGTAATCGAAGTGAAATGACTAGAGGAATCGAATGCCGCAAGCAGAATTCAAATCCGAGCCTCCGTTCGGCAGGAAATCGCAGTTATAGTGAAAAACCTATCTTCCAGCATTCTAACTGCCAGAATCGTACTCTGTTGTTAAACAGAAGTGTAATCGAAGTGAAATCACTTGAGGAATCGAATGCCGCAAGCAGAATTCAAATCCGAGCCTCCGTTCGGCAGGAAATCGCAGTTATAGTGAAAAACCTATCTTCCAGCATTCTAACTGCCAGAATCGTACTCTGTTGTTAAACAGAAGTGTAATCGAAGTGAAATGACTTGAGGAATCGAATGCCGCAAGCAGAATTCAAATCCGAGCCTCCGTTCGGCAGGAAATCGCAGTTATAGTGAAAAACCTATCTTCCAGCATTCTAACTGCCAGAATCGTACTCTGTTGTTAAACAGAAGTGTAATCGAAGTGAAATGACTAGAGGAATCGAATGCCGCAAGCAGAATTCAAATCCGAGCCTCCGTTCGGCAGGAAATCGCAGTTATAGTGAAAAACCTATCTTCCAGCATTCTAACTGCCAGAATCGTACTCTGTTCTTAAACAGAAGTGTAATCGAAGTGAAATGACTTGAGGAATCGAATGCCGCAAGCAGAATTCAAATCCGAGCCTCCGTTCGGCAGGAAATCGCAGTTATAGTGAAAAACCTATCTTCCAGCATTCTAACTGCCAGAATCGTACTCTGTTGTTAAACAGAAGTGTAATCGAAGTGAAATGACTTGAGGAATCGAATGCCGCAAGCAGAATTCAAATCCGAGCCTCCGTTCGGCAGGAAATCGCAGTTATAGTGAAAAACCTATCTTCTAGCATTCTAACGGCCAGAATCGGACTCTGTTGTTGAACAGAAGTGTATCCGAAGTAAAATGACTAGAGGGATCGAATGCCGCAAGCAGAATTCAAATCCGTGCCTCCGTTCGGCAGGAAATCGCAGTTATAGCTAAAACCTATCTTCTAGCATTCTAACGGCCAGAATCGTACTCTGTTGTTAAACAGAAGTGTAATCGAAGTGAAATGACTTGAGGAATCGAATGCCGCAAGCAGAATTCAAATCCGAGCCTCCGTTCGGCAGGAAATCGCAGTTATAGTGAAAAACCTATCTTCCAGCATTCTAACTGCCAGAATCGTACTCTGTTGTTAAACAGAAGTGTAATCGAAGTGAAATGACTAGAGGAATCGAATGCCGCAAGCAGAATTCAAATCCGAGCCTCCGTTCGGCAGGAAATCGCAGTTATAGTGAAAAACCTATCTTCCAGCATTCTAACTGCCAGAATCGTACTCTGTTGTTAAACAGAAGTGTAATCGAAGTGAAATCACTTGAGGAATCGAATGCCGCAAGCAGAATTCAAATCCGAGCCTCCGTTCGGCAGGAAATCGCAGTTATAGTGAAAAACCTATCTTCCAGCATTCTAACTGCCAGAATCGTACTCTGTTGTTAAACAGAAGTGTAATCGAAGTGAAATGACTTGAGGAATCGAATGCCGCAAGCAGAATTCAAATCCGAGCCTCCGTTCGGCAGGAAATCGCAGTTATAGCTAAAACCTATCTTCCAGCATTCTAACCGCCAGAATCGTACTCTGTTGTTGAACAGAAGTGTATCCGAAGTGAAATGACTAGAGGAATCGAATGCCGCAAGCAGAATTCAAATCCGAGCCTCCGTTCGGCAGGAAATCGCAGTTATAGTGAAAAACCTATCTTCCAGCATTCTAACTGCCAGAATCGTACTCTGTTGTTAAACAGAAGTGTAATCGAAGTGAAATCACTTGAGGAATCGAATGCCGCAAGCAGAATTCAAATCCGAGCCTCCGTTCGGCAGGAAATCGCAGTTATAGTGAAAAACCTATCTTCCAGCATTCTAACTGCCAGAATCGTACTCTGTTGTTAAACAGAAGTGTAATCGAAGTGAAATGACTTGAGGAATCGAATGCCGCAAGCAGAATTCAAATCCGAGCCTCCGTTCGGCAGGAAATCGCAGTTATAGCTAAAACCTATCTTCCAGCATTCTAACCGCCAGAATCGTACTCTGTTGTTGAACAGAAGTGTATCCGAAGTGAAATGACTAGAGGAATCGAATGCCGCAAGCAGAATTCAAATCCGAGCCTCCGTTCGGCAGGAAATCGCAGTTATAGTGAAAAACCTATCTTCCAGCATTCTAACTGCCAGAATCGTACTCTGTTGTTAAACAGAAGTGTAATCGAAGTGAAATGACTTGAGGAATCGAATGCCGCAAGCAGAATTCAAATCCGAGCCTCCGTTCGGCAGGAAATCGCAGTTATAGTGAAAAACCTATCTTCCAGCATTCTAACTGCCAGAATCGTACTCTGTTGTTAAACAGAAGTGTAATCGAAGTGAAATGACTGGAGGAATCGAATGCCGCAAGCAGAATTCAAATCCGAGCCTCCGTTCGGCAGGAAATCGCAGTTATAGTGAAAAACCTATCTTCCAGCATTCTAACTGCCAGAATCGTACTCTGTTGTTAAACAGAAGTGTATCCGAAGTGAAATGACTAGAGGAATCGAATGCCGCAAGCAGAATTCAAATCCGAGCCTCCGTTCGGCAGGAAATCGCAGTTATAGTGAAAAACCTATCTTCCAGCATTCTAACTGCCAGAATCGTACTCTGTTCTTAAACAGAAGTGTAATCGAAGTGAAATGACTTGAGGAATCGAATGCCGCAAGCAGAATTCAAATCCGAGCCTCCGTTCGGCAGGAAATCGCAGTTATAGTGAAAAACCTATCTTCCAGCATTCTAACTGCCAGAATCGTACTCTGTTGTTAAACAGAAGTGTAATCGAAGTGAAATGACTTGAGGAATCGAATGCCGCAAGCAGAATTCAAATCCGAGCCTCCGTTCGGCAGGAAATCGCAGTTATAGTGAAAAACCTATCTTCTAGCATTCTAACGGCCAGAATCGGACTCTGTTGTTGAACAGAAGTGTATCCGAAGTAAAATGACTAGAGGGATCGAATGCCGCAAGCAGAATTCAAATCCGTGCCTCCGTTCGGCAGGAAATCGCAGTTATAGCTAAAACCTATCTTCTAGCATTCTAACGGCCAGAATCGTACTCTGTTGTTAAACAGAAGTGTAATCGAAGTGAAATGACTTGAGGAATCGAATGCCGCAAGCAGAATTCAAATCCGAGCCTCCGTTCAGCAGGAAATCGCAGTTATAGTGAAAAACCTATCTTCCAGCATTCTAACTGCCAGAATCGTACTCTGTTGTTAAACAGAAGTGTAATCGAAGTGAAATGACTAGAGGAATCGAATGCCGCAAGCAGAATTCAAATCCGAGCCTCCGTTCGGCAGGAAATCGCAGTTATAGTGAAAAACCTATCTTCCAGCATTCTAACTGCCAGAATCGTACTCTGTTGTTAAACAGAAGTGTAATCGAAGTGAAATCACTTGAGGAATCGAATGCCGCAAGCAGAATTCAAATCCGAGCCTCCGTTCGGCAGGAAATCGCAGTTATAGTGAAAAACCTATCTTCCAGCATTCTAACTGCCAGAATCGTACTCTGTTGTTAAACAGAAGTGTAATCGAAGTGAAATGACTTGAGGAATCGAATGCCGCAAGCAGAATTCAAATCCGAGCCTCCGTTCGGCAGGAAATCGCAGTTATAGCTAAAACCTATCTTCCAGCATTCTAACCGCCAGAATCGTACTCTGTTGTTGAACAGAAGTGTATCCGAAGTGAAATGACTAGAGGAATCGAATGCCGCAAGCAGAATTCAAATCCGAGCCTCCGTTCGGCAGGAAATCGCAGTTATAGTGAAAAACCTATCTTCTAGCATTCTAACGGCCAGAATCGGACTCTGTTGTTGAACAGAAGTGTATCCGAAGTAAAATGACTAGAGGGATCGAATGCCGCAAGCAGAATTCAAATCCGTGCCTCCGTTCGGCAGGAAATCGCAGTTATAGCTAAAACCTATCTTCTAGCATTCTAACGGCCAGAATCGTACTCTGTTGTTAAACAGAAGTGTAATCGAAGTGAAATGACTAGAGGAATCGAATGCCGCAAGCAGAATTCAAATCCGAGCCTCCGTTCGGCAGGAAATCGCAGTTATAGTGAAAAACCTATCTTCCAGCATTCTAACTGCCAGAATCGTACTCTGTTGTTAAACAGAAGTGTAATCGAAGTGAAATCACTTGAGGAATCGAATGCCGCAAGCAGAATTCAAATCCGAGCCTCCGTTCGGCAAGAAATCGCAGTTATAGTGAAAAACCTATCTTCCAGCATTCTAACTGCCAGAATCGTACTCTGTTGTTAAACAGAAGTGTAATCGAAGTGAAATGACTTGAGGAATCGAATGCCGCAAGCAGAATTCAAATCCGAGCCTCCGTTCGGCAGGAAATCGCAGTTATAGTGAAAAACCTATCTTCCAGCATTCTAACGGCCAGAATCGGACTCTGTTGTTGAACAGAAGTGTATCCGAAGTAAAATGACTAGAGGGATCGAATGCCGCAAGCAGAATTCAAATCCGTGCCTCCGTTCGGCAGGAAATCGCAGTTATAGCTAAAACCTATCTTCTAGCATTCTAACGGCCAGAATCGTACTCTGTTGTTAAACAGAAGTGTAATCGAAGTGAAATGACTTGAGGAATCGAATGCCGCAAGCAGAATTCAAATCCGAGCCTCCGTTCGGCAGGAAATCGCAGTTATAGCTAAAACCTATCTTCCAGCATTCTAACCGCCAGAATCGTACTCTGTTGTTGAACAGAAGTGTATCCGAAGTGAAATGACTAGAGGAATCGAATGCCGCAAGCAGAATTCAAATCCGAGCCTCCGTTCGGCAGGAAATCGCAGTTATAGCTAAAACCTATCTTCTAGCATTCTAACGGCCAGAATCGTACTCTGTTGTTAAACAGAAGTGTAATCGAAGTGAAATGACTTGAGGAATCGAATGCCGCAAGCAGAATTCAAATCCGAGCCTCCGTTCGGCAGGAAATCGCAGTTATAGTGAAAAACCTATCTTCCAGCATTCTAACTGCCAGAATCGTACTCTGTTGTTAAACAGAAGTGTAATCGAAGTGAAATGACTAGAGGAATCGAATGCCGCAAGCAGAATTCAAATCCGAGCCTCCGTTCGGCAGGAAATCGCAGTTATAGCTAAAACCTATCTTCCAGCATTCTAACCGCCAGAATCGTACTCTGTTGTTGAACAGAAGTGTATCCGAAGTGAAATGACTAGAGGAATCGAATGCCGCAAGCAGAATTCAAATCCGAGCCTCCGTTCGGCAGGAAATCGCAGTTATAGTGAAAAACCTATCTTCCAGCATTCTAACTGCCAGAATCGTACTCTGTTGTTAAACAGAAGTGTAATCGAAGTGAAATGACTTGAGGAATCGAATGCCGCAAGCAGAATTCAAATCCGAGCCTCCGTTCGGCAGGAAATCGCAGTTATAGTGAAAAACCTATCTTCCAGCATTCTAACTGCCAGAATCGTACTCTGTTGTTAAACAGAAGTGTAATCGAAGTGAAATGACTGGAGGAATCGAATGCCGCAAGCAGAATTCAAATCCGAGCCTCCGTTCGGCAGGAAATCGCAGTTATAGTGAAAAACCTATCTTCCAGCATTCTAACTGCCAGAATCGTACTCTGTTGTTAAACAGAAGTGTATCCGAAGTGAAATGACTAGAGGAATCGAATGCCGCAAGCAGAATTCAAATCCGAGCCTCCGTTCGGCAGGAAATCGCAGTTATAGTGAAAAACCTATCTTCCAGCATTCTAACTGCCAGAATCGTACTCTGTTCTTAAACAGAAGTGTAATCGAAGTGAAATGACTTGAGGAATCGAATGCCGCAAGCAGAATTCAAATCCGAGCCTCCGTTCGGCAGGAAATCGCAGTTATAGTGAAAAACCTATCTTCCAGCATTCTAACTGCCAGAATCGTACTCTGTTGTTAAACAGAAGTGTAATCGAAGTGAAATGACTTGAGGAATCGAATGCCACAAGCAGAATTCAAATCCGAGCCTCCGTTCGGCAGGAAATCGCAGTTATAGTGAAAAACCTATCTTCTAGCATTCTAACGGCCAGAATCGTACTCTGTTGTTGAACAGAAGTGTATCCGAAGTAAAATGACTAGAGGGATCGAATGCCGCAAGCAGAATTCAAATCCGTGCCTCCGTTCGGCAGGAAATCGCAGTTATAGCTAAAACCTATCTTCTAGCATTCTAACGGCCAGAATCGTACTCTGTTGTTAAACAGAAGTGTAATCGAAGTGAAATGACTTGAGGAATCGAATGCCGCAAGCAGAATTCAAATCCGAGCCTCCGTTCGGCAGGAAATCGCAGTTATAGTGAAAAACCTATCTTCCAGCATTCTAACTGCCAGAATCGTACTCTGTTGTTAAACAGAAGTGTAATCGAAGTGAAATGACTTGAGGAATCGAATGCCGCAAGCAGAATTCAAATCCGAGCCTCCGTTCGGCAGGAAATCGCAGTTATAGCTAAAACCTATCTTCCAGCATTCTAACCGCCAGAATCGTACTCTGTTGTTGAACAGAAGTGTATCCGAAGTGAAATGACTAGAGGAATCGAATGCCGCAAGCAGAATTCAAATCCGAGCCTCCGTTCGGCAGGAAATCGCAGTTATAGTGAAAAACCTATCTTCCAGCATTCTAACTGCCAGAATCGTACTCTGTTGTTAAACAGAAGTGTAATCGAAGTGAAATGACTGGAGGAATCGAATGCCGCAAGCAGAATTCAAATCCGAGCCTCCGTTCGGCAGGAAATCGCAGTTATAGTGAAAAACCTATCTTCTAGCATTCTAACGGCCAGAATCGGACTCTGTTGTTGAACAGAAGTGTATCCGAAGTAAAATGACTAGAGGGATCGAATGCCGCAAGCAGAATTCAAATCCGTGCCTCCGTTCGGCAGGAAATCGCAGTTATAGCTAAAACCTATCTTCTAGCATTCTAACGGCCAGAATCGTACTCTGTTGTTAAACAGAAGTGTAATCGAAGTGAAATGACTTGAGGAATCGAATGCCGCAAGCAGAATTCAAATCCGAGCCTCCGTTCGGCAGGAAATCGCAGTTATAGTGAAAAACCTATCTTCCAGCATTCTAACTGCCAGAATCGTACTCTGTTGTTAAACAGAAGTGTAATCGAAGTGAAATGACTAGAGGAATCGAATGCCGCAAGCAGAATTCAAATCCGAGCCTCCGTTCGGCAGGAAATCGCAGTTATAGTGAAAAACCTATCTTCCAGCATTCTAACTGCCAGAATCGTACTCTGTTGTTAAACAGAAGTGTAATCGAAGTGAAATCACTTGAGGAATCGAATGCCGCAAGCAGAATTCAAATCCGAGCCTCCGTTCGGCAGGAAATCGCAGTTATAGTGAAAAACCTATCTTCCAGCATTCTAACTGCCAGAATCGTACTCTGTTGTTAAACAGAAGTGTAATCGAAGTGAAATGACTTGAGGAATCGAATGCCGCAAGCAGAATTCAAATCCGAGCCTCCGTTCGGCAGGAAATCGCAGTTATAGCTAAAACCTATCTTCCAGCATTCTAACCGCCAGAATCGTACTCTGTTGTTGAACAGAAGTGTATCAGAAGTGAAATGACTAGAGGAATCGAATGCCGCAAGCAGAATTCAAATCCGAGCCTCCGTTCGGCAGGAAATCGCAGTTATAGTGAAAAACCTATCTTCCAGCATTCTAACTGCCAGAATCGTACTCTGTTGTTAAACAGAAGTGTAATCGAAGTGAAATCACTTGAGGAATCGAATGCCGCAAGCAGAATTCAAATCCGAGCCTCCGTTCGGCAGGAAATCGCAGTTATAGTGAAAAACCTATCTTCCAGCATTCTAACTGCCAGAATCGTACTCTGTTGTTAAACAGAAGTGTAATCGAAGTGAAATGACTTGAGGAATCGAATGCCGCAAGCAGAATTCAAATCCGAGCCTCCGTTCGGCAGGAAATCGCAGTTATAGCTAAAACCTATCTTCCAGCATTCTAACCGCCAGAATCGTACTCTGTTGTTGAACAGAAGTGTATCCGAAGTGAAATGACTAGAGGAATCGAATGCCGCAAGCAGAATTCAAATCCGAGCCTCCGTTCGGCAGGAAATCGCAGTTATAGTGAAAAACCTATCTTCCAGCATTCTAACTGCCAGAATCGTACTCTGTTGTTAAACAGAAGTGTAATCGAAGTGAAATGACTTGAGGAATCGAATGCCGCAAGCAGAATTCAAATCCGAGCCTCCGTTCGGCAGGAAATCGCAGTTATAGTGAAAAACCTATCTTCCAGCATTCTAACTGCCAGAATCGTACTCTGTTGTTAAACAGAAGTGTAATCGAAGTGAAATGACTGGAGGAATCGAATGCCGCAAGCAGAATTCAAATCCGAGCCTCCGTTCGGCAGGAAATCGCAGTTATAGTGAAAAACCTATCTTCCAGCATTCTAACTGCCAGAATCGTACTCTGTTGTTAAACAGAAGTGTATCCGAAGTGAAATGACTAGAGGAATCGAATGCCGCAAGCAGAATTCAAATCCGAGCCTCCGTTCGGCAGGAAATCGCAGTTATAGTGAAAAACCTATCTTCCAGCATTCTAACTGCCAGAATCGTACTCTGTTCTTAAACAGAAGTGTAATCGAAGTGAAATGACTTGAGGAATCGAATGCCGCAAGCAGAATTCAAATCCGAGCCTCCGTTCGGCAGGAAATCGCAGTTATAGTGAAAAACCTATCTTCCAGCATTCTAACTGCCAGAATCGTACTCTGTTGTTAAACAGAAGTGTAATCGAAGTGAAATGACTTGAGGAATCGAATGCCACAAGCAGAATTCAAATCCGAGCCTCCGTTCGGCAGGAAATCGCAGTTATAGTGAAAAACCTATCTTCTAGCATTCTAACGGCCAGAATCGTACTCTGTTGTTGAACAGAAGTGTATCCGAAGTAAAATGACTAGAGGGATCGAATGCCGCAAGCAGAATTCAAATCCGTGCCTCCGTTCGGCAGGAAATCGCAGTTATAGCTAAAACCTATCTTCTAGCATTCTAACGGCCAGAATCGTACTCTGTTGTTAAACAGAAGTGTAATCGAAGTGAAATGACTTGAGGAATCGAATGCCGCAAGCAGAATTCAAATCCGAGCCTCCGTTCGGCAGGAAATCGCAGTTATAGTGAAAAACCTATCTTCCAGCATTCTAACTGCCAGAATCGTACTCTGTTGTTAAACAGAAGTGTAATCGAAGTGAAATGACTTGAGGAATCGAATGCCGCAAGCAGAATTCAAATCCGAGCCTCCGTTCGGCAGGAAATCGCAGTTATAGCTAAAACCTATCTTCCAGCATTCTAACCGCCAGAATCGTACTCTGTTGTTGAACAGAAGTGTATCCGAAGTGAAATGACTAGAGGAATCGAATGCCGCAAGCAGAATTCAAATCCGAGCCTCCGTTCGGCAGGAAATCGCAGTTATAGTGAAAAACCTATCTTCCAGCATTCTAACTGCCAGAATCGTACTCTGTTGTTAAACAGAAGTGTAATCGAAGTGAAATGACTGGAGGAATCGAATGCCGCAAGCAGAATTCAAATCCGAGCCTCCGTTCGGCAGGAAATCGCAGTTATAGTGAAAAACCTATCTTCTAGCATTCTAACGGCCAGAATCGGACTCTGTTGTTGAACAGAAGTGTATCCGAAGTAAAATGACTAGAGGGATCGAATGCCGCAAGCAGAATTCAAATCCGTGCCTCCGTTCGGCAGGAAATCGCAGTTATAGCTAAAACCTATCTTCTAGCATTCTAACGGCCAGAATCGTACTCTGTTGTTAAACAGAAGTGTAATCGAAGTGAAATGACTTGAGGAATCGAATGCCGCAAGCAGAATTCAAATCCGAGCCTCCGTTCGGCAGGAAATCGCAGTTATAGTGAAAAACCTATCTTCCAGCATTCTAACTGCCAGAATCGTACTCTGTTGTTAAACAGAAGTGTAATCGAAGTGAAATGACTAGAGGAATCGAATGCCGCAAGCAGAATTCAAATCCGAGCCTCCGTTCGGCAGGAAATCGCAGTTATAGTGAAAAACCTATCTTCCAGCATTCTAACTGCCAGAATCGTACTCTGTTGTTAAACAGAAGTGTAATCGAAGTGAAATCACTTGAGGAATCGAATGCCGCAAGCAGAATTCAAATCCGAGCCTCCGTTCGGCAGGAAATCGCAGTTATAGTGAAAAACCTATCTTCCAGCATTCTAACTGCCAGAATCGTACTCTGTTGTTAAACAGAAGTGTAATCGAAGTGAAATGACTAGAGGAATCGAATGCCGCAAGCAGAATTCAAATCCGAGCCTCCGTTCGGCAGGAAATCGCAGTTATAGTGAAAAACCTATCTTCCAGCATTCTAACTGCCAGAATCGTACTCTGTTGTTAAACAGAAGTGTAATCGAAGTGAAATCACTTGAGGAATCGAATGCCGCAAGCAGAATTCAAATCCGAGCCTCCGTTCGGCAGGAAATCGCAGTTATAGTGAAAAACCTATCTTCCAGCATTCTAACGGCCAGAATCGGACTCTGTTGTTGAACAGAAGTGTATCCGAAGTAAAATGACTAGAGGGATCGAATGCCGCAAGCAGAATTCAAATCCGTGCCTCCGTTCGGCAGGAAATCGCAGTTATAGCTAAAACCTATCTTCTAGCATTCTAACGGCCAGAATCGTACTCTGTTGTTAAACAGAAGTGTAATCGAAGTGAAATGACTTGAGGAATCGAATGCCGCAAGCAGAATTCAAATCCGAGCCTCCGTTCGGCAGGAAATCGCAGTTATAGCTAAAACCTATCTTCCAGCATTCTAACCGCCAGAATCGTACTCTGTTGTTGAACAGAAGTGTATCCGAAGTGAAATGACTAGAGGAATCGAATGCCGCAAGCAGAATTCAAATCCGAGCCTCCGTTCGGCAGGAAATCGCAGTTATAGCTAAAACCTATCTTCTAGCATTCTAACGGCCAGAATCGTACTCTGTTGTTAAACAGAAGTGTAATCGAAGTGAAATGACTTGAGGAATCGAATGCCGCAAGCAGAATTCAAATCCGAGCCTCCGTTCGGCAGGAAATCGCAGTTATAGTGAAAAACCTATCTTCCAGCATTCTAACTGCCAGAATCGTACTCTGTTGTTAAACAGAAGTGTAATCGAAGTGAAATGACTAGAGGAATCGAATGCCGCAAGCAGAATTCAAATCCGAGCCTCCGTTCGGCAGGAAATCGCAGTTATAGCTAAAACCTATCTTCCAGCATTCTAACCGCCAGAATCGTACTCTGTTGTTGAACAGAAGTGTATCCGAAGTGAAATGACTAGAGGAATCGAATGCCGCAAGCAGAATTCAAATCCGAGCCTCCGTTCGGCAGGAAATCGCAGTTATAGTGAAAAACCTATCTTCCAGCATTCTAACTGCCAGAATCGTACTCTGTTGTTAAACAGAAGTGTAATCGAAGTGAAATCACTTGAGGAATCGAATGCCGCAAGCAGAATTCAAATCCGAGCCTCCGTTCGGCAGGAAATCGCAGTTATAGTGAAAAACCTATCTTCCAGCATTCTAACTGCCAGAATCGTACTCTGTTGTTAAACAGAAGTGTAATCGAAGTGAAATGACTTGAGGAATCGAATGCCGCAAGCAGAATTCAAATCCGAGCCTCCGTTCGGCAGGAAATCGCAGTTATAGCTAAAACCTATCTTCCAGCATTCTAACCGCCAGAATCGTACTCTGTTGTTGAACAGAAGTGTATCCGAAGTGAAATGACTAGAGGAATCGAATGCCGCAAGCAGAATTCAAATCCGAGCCTCCGTTCGGCAGGAAATCGCAGTTATAGTGAAAAACCTATCTTCCAGCATTCTAACTGCCAGAATCGTACTCTGTTGTTAAACAGAAGTGTAATCGAAGTGAAATGACTTGAGGAATCGAATGCCGCAAGCAGAATTCAAATCCGAGCCTCCGTTCGGCAGGAAATCGCAGTTATAGTGAAAAACCTATCTTCCAGCATTCTAACTGCCAGAATCGTACTCTGTTGTTAAACAGAAGTGTAATCGAAGTGAAATGACTGGAGGAATCGAATGCCGCAAGCAGAATTCAAATCCGAGCCTCCGTTCGGCAGGAAATCGCAGTTATAGTGAAAAACCTATCTTCCAGCATTCTAACTGCCAGAATCGTACTCTGTTGTTAAACAGAAGTGTATCCGAAGTGAAATGACTAGAGGAATCGAATGCCGCAAGCAGAATTCAAATCCGAGCCTCCGTTCGGCAGGAAATCGCAGTTATAGTGAAAAACCTATCTTCCAGCATTCTAACTGCCAGAATCGTACTCTGTTCTTAAACAGAAGTGTAATCGAAGTGAAATGACTTGAGGAATCGAATGCCGCAAGCAGAATTCAAATCCGAGCCTCCGTTCGGCAGGAAATCGCAGTTATAGTGAAAAACCTATCTTCCAGCATTCTAACTGCCAGAATCGTACTCTGTTGTTAAACAGAAGTGTAATCGAAGTGAAATGACTTGAGGAATCGAATGCCACAAGCAGAATTCAAATCCGAGCCTCCGTTCGGCAGGAAATCGCAGTTATAGTGAAAAACCTATCTTCTAGCATTCTAACGGCCAGAATCGGACTCTGTTGTTGAACAGAAGTGTATCCGAAGTAAAATGACTAGAGGGATCGAATGCCGCAAGCAGAATTCAAATCCGTGCCTCCGTTCGGCAGGAAATCGCAGTTATAGCTAAAACCTATCTTCTAGCATTCTAACGGCCAGAATCGTACTCTGTTGTTAAACAGAAGTGTAATCGAAGTGAAATGACTTGAGGAATCGAATGCCGCAAGCAGAATTCAAATCCGAGCCTCCGTTCGGCAGGAAATCGCAGTTATAGTGAAAAACCTATCTTCCAGCATTCTAACTGCCAGAATCGTACTCTGTTGTTAAACAGAAGTGTAATCGAAGTGAAATGACTTGAGGAATCGAATGCCGCAAGCAGAATTCAAATCCGAGCCTCCGTTCGGCAGGAAATCGCAGTTATAGCTAAAACCTATCTTCCAGCATTCTAACCGCCAGAATCGTACTCTGTTGTTGAACAGAAGTGTATCCGAAGTGAAATGACTAGAGGAATCGAATGCCGCAAGCAGAATTCAAATCCGAGCCTCCGTTCGGCAGGAAATCGCAGTTATAGTGAAAAACCTATCTTCCAGCATTCTAACTGCCAGAATCGTACTCTGTTGTTAAACAGAAGTGTAATCGAAGTGAAATGACTGGAGGAATCGAATGCCGCAAGCAGAATTCAAATCCGAGCCTCCGTTCGGCAGGAAATCGCAGTTATAGTGAAAAACCTATCTTCTAGCATTCTAACGGCCAGAATCGGACTCTGTTGTTGAACAGAAGTGTATCCGAAGTAAAATGACTAGAGGGATCGAATGCCGCAAGCAGAATTCAAATCCGTGCCTCCGTTCGGCAGGAAATCGCAGTTATAGCTAAAACCTATCTTCTAGCATTCTAACGGCCAGAATCGTACTCTGTTGTTAAACAGAAGTGTAATCGAAGTGAAATGACTTGAGGAATCGAATGCCGCAAGCAGAATTCAAATCCGAGCCTCCGTTCGGCAGGAAATCGCAGTTATAGTGAAAAACCTATCTTCCAGCATTCTAACTGCCAGAATCGTACTCTGTTGTTAAACAGAAGTGTAATCGAAGTGAAATGACTAGAGGAATCGAATGCCGCAAGCAGAATTCAAATCCGAGCCTCCGTTCGGCAGGAAATCGCAGTTATAGTGAAAAACCTATCTTCCAGCATTCTAACTGCCAGAATCGTACTCTGTTGTTAAACAGAAGTGTAATCGAAGTGAAATCACTTGAGGAATCGAATGCCGCAAGCAGAATTCAAATCCGAGCCTCCGTTCGGCAGGAAATCGCAGTTATAGTGAAAAACCTATCTTCCAGCATTCTAACTGCCAGAATCGTACTCTGTTGTTAAACAGAAGTGTAATCGAAGTGAAATGACTAGAGGAATCGAATGCCGCAAGCAGAATTCAAATCCGAGCCTCCGTTCGGCAGGAAATCGCAGTTATAGTGAAAAACCTATCTTCCAGCATTCTAACTGCCAGAATCGTACTCTGTTGTTAAACAGAAGTGTAATCGAAGTGAAATCACTTGAGGAATCGAATGCCGCAAGCAGAATTCAAATCCGAGCCTCCGTTCGGCAGGAAATCGCAGTTATAGTGAAAAACCTATCTTCCAGCATTCTAACGGCCAGAATCGGACTCTGTTGTTGAACAGAAGTGTATCCGAAGTAAAATGACTAGAGGGATCGAATGCCGCAAGCAGAATTCAAATCCGTGCCTCCGTTCGGCAGGAAATCGCAGTTATAGCTAAAACCTATCTTCTAGCATTCTAACGGCCAGAATCGTACTCTGTTGTTAAACAGAAGTGTAATCGAAGTGAAATGACTTGAGGAATCGAATGCCGCAAGCAGAATTCAAATCCGAGCCTCCGTTCGGCAGGAAATCGCAGTTATAGCTAAAACCTATCTTCCAGCATTCTAACCGCCAGAATCGTACTCTGTTGTTGAACAGAAGTGTATCCGAAGTGAAATGACTAGAGGAATCGAATGCCGCAAGCAGAATTCAAATCCGAGCCTCCGTTCGGCAGGAAATCGCAGTTATAGCTAAAACCTATCTTCTAGCATTCTAACGGCCAGAATCGTACTCTGTTGTTAAACAGAAGTGTAATCGAAGTGAAATGACTTGAGGAATCGAATGCCGCAAGCAGAATTCAAATCCGAGCCTCCGTTCGGCAGGAAATCGCAGTTATAGTGAAAAACCTATCTTCCAGCATTCTAACTGCCAGAATCGTACTCTGTTGTTAAACAGAAGTGTAATCGAAGTGAAATGACTAGAGGAATCGAATGCCGCAAGCAGAATTCAAATCCGAGCCTCCGTTCGGCAGGAAATCGCAGTTATAGTGAAAAACCTATCTTCCAGCATTCTAACTGCCAGAATCGTACTCTGTTGTTAAACAGAAGTGTAATCGAAGTGAAATCACTTGAGGAATCGAATGCCGCAAGCAGAATTCAAATCCGAGCCTCCGTTCGGCAGGAAATCGCAGTTATTGTGAAAAACCTATCTTCCAGCATTCTAACTGCCAGAATCGTACTCTGTTGTTAAACAGAAGTGTAATCGAAGTGAAATGACTGGAGGAATCGAATGCCGCAAGCAGAATTCAAATCCGAGCCTCCGTTCGGCAGGAAATCGCAGTTATAGTGAAAAACCTATCTTCTAGCATTCTAACGGCCAGAATCGGACTCTGTTGTTGAACAGAAGTGTATCCGAAGTAAAATGACTAGAGGGATCGAATGCCGCAAGCAGAATTCAAATCCGTGCCTCCGTTCGGCAGGAAATCGCAGTTATAGCTAAAACCTATCTTCTAGCATTCTAACGGCCAGAATCGTACTCTGTTGTTAAACAGAAGTGTAATCGAAGTGAAATGACTTGAGGAATCGAATGCCGCAAGCAGAATTCAAATCCGAGCCTCCGTTCGGCAGGAAATCGCAGTTATAGCTAAAACCTATCTTCCAGCATTCTAACCGCCAGAATCGTACTCTGTTGTTGAACAGAAGTGTATCCGAAGTGAAATGACTAGAGGAATCGAATGCCGCAAGCAGAATTCAAATCCGAGCCTCCGTTCGGCAGGAAATCGCAGTTATAGTGAAAAACCTATCTTCCAGCATTCTAACTGCCAGAATCGTACTCTGTTGTTAAACAGAAGTGTAATCGAAGTGAAATCACTTGAGGAATCGAATGCCGCAAGCAGAATTCAAATCCGAGCCTCCGTTCGGCAGGAAATCGCAGTTATACTGAAAAACCTATCTTCCAGCATTCTAACTGCCAGAATCGTACTCTGTTGTTAAACAGAAGTGTAATCGAAGTGAAATCACTTGAGGAATCGAATGCCGCAAGCAGAATTCAAATCCGAGCCTCCGTTCGGCAGGAAATCGCAGTTATAGTGAAAAACCTATCTTCCAGCATTCTAACTGCCAGAATCGTACTCTGTTCTTAAACAGAAGTGTAATCGAAGTGAAATGACTTGAGGAATCGAATGCCGCAAGCAGAATTCAAATCCGAGCCTCCGTTCGGCAGGAAATCGCAGTTATAGTGAAAAACCTATCTTCCAGCATTCTAACTGCCAGAATCGTACTCTGTTGTTAAACAGAAGTGTAATCGAAGTGAAATGACTTGAGGAATCGAATGCCGCAAGCAGAATTCAAATCCGAGCCTCCGTTCGGCAGGAAATCGCAGTTATAGTGAAAAACCTATCTTCTAGCATTCTAACGGCCAGAATCGGACTCTGTTGTTGAACAGAAGTGTATCCGAAGTAAAATGACTAGAGGGATCGAATGCCGCAAGCAGAATTCAAATCCGTGCCTCCGTTCGGCAGGAAATCGCAGTTATAGCTAAAACCTATCTTCTAGCATTCTAACGGCCAGAATCGTACTCTGTTGTTAAACAGAAGTGTAATCGAAGTGAAATGACTTGAGGAATCGAATGCCGCAAGCAGAATTCAAATCCGAGCCTCCGTTCGGCAGGAAATCGCAGTTATAGTGAAAAACCTATCTTCCAGCATTCTAACTGCCAGAATCGTACTCTGTTGTTAAACAGAAGTGTAATCGAAGTGAAATGACTGGAGGAATCGAATGCCGCAAGCAGAATTCAAATCCGAGCCTCCGTTCGGCAGGAAATCGCAGTTATAGTGAAAAACCTATCTTCTAGCATTCTAACGGCCAGAATCGGACTCTGTTGTTGAACAGAAGTGTATCCGAAGTAAAATGACTAGAGGGATCGAATGCCGCAAGCAGAATTCAAATCCGTGCCTCCGTTCGGCAGGAAATCGCAGTTATAGCTAAAACCTATCTTCTAGCATTCTAACGGCCAGAATCGTACTCTGTTGTTAAACAGAAGTGTAATCGAAGTGAAATGACTTGAGGAATCGAATGCCGCAAGCAGAATTCAAATCCGAGCCTCCGTTCGGCAGGAAATCGCAGTTATAGCTAAAACCTATCTTCCAGCATTCTAACCGCCAGAATCGTACTCTGTTGTTGAACAGAAGTGTATCCGAAGTGAAATGACTAGAGGAATCGAATGCCGCAAGCAGAATTCAAATCCGAGCCTCCGTTCGGCAGGAAATCGCAGTTATAGTGAAAAACCTATCTTCCAGCATTCTAACTGCCAGAATCGTACTCTGTTGTTAAACAGAAGTGTAATCGAAGTGAAATGACTTGAGGAATCGAATGCCGCAAGCAGAATTCAAATCCGAGCCTCCGTTCGGCAGGAAATCGCAGTTATAGTGAAAAACCTATCTTCCAGCATTCTAACTGCCAGAATCGTACTCTGTTGTTAAACAGAAGTGTAATCGAAGTGAAATGACTGGAGGAATCGAATGCCGCAAGCAGAATTCAAATCCGAGCCTCCGTTCGGCAGGAAATCGCAGTTATAGTGAAAAACCTATCTTCCAGCATTCTAACTGCCAGAATCGTACTCTGTTGTTAAACAGAAGTGTATCCGAAGTGAAATGACTAGAGGAATCGAATGCCGCAAGCAGAATTCAAATCCGAGCCTCCGTTCGGCAGGAAATCGCAGTTATAGTGAAAAACCTATCTTCCAGCATTCTAACTGCCAGAATCGTACTCTGTTCTTAAACAGAAGTGTAATCGAAGTGAAATGACTTGAGGAATCGAATGCCGCAAGCAGAATTCAAATCCGAGCCTCCGTTCGGCAGGAAATCGCAGTTATAGTGAAAAACCTATCTTCCAGCATTCTAACTGCCAGAATCGTACTCTGTTGTTAAACAGAAGTGTAATCGAAGTGAAATGACTTGAGGAATCGAATGCCGCAAGCAGAATTCAAATCCGAGCCTCCGTTCGGCAGGAAATCGCAGTTATAGTGAAAAACCTATCTTCTAGCATTCTAACGGCCAGAATCGGACTCTGTTGTTGAACAGAAGTGTATCCGAAGTAAAATGACTAGAGGGATCGAATGCCGCAAGCAGAATTCAAATCCGTGCCTCCGTTCGGCAGGAAATCGCAGTTATAGCTAAAACCTATCTTCTAGCATTCTAACGGCCAGAATCGTACTCTGTTGTTAAACAGAAGTGTAATCGAAGTGAAATGACTTGAGGAATCGAATGCCGCAAGCAGAATTCAAATCCGAGCCTCCGTTCAGCAGGAAATCGCAGTTATAGTGAAAAACCTATCTTCCAGCATTCTAACTGCCAGAATCGTACTCTGTTGTTAAACAGAAGTGTAATCGAAGTGAAATGACTAGAGGAATCGAATGCCGCAAGCAGAATTCAAATCCGAGCCTCCGTTCGGCAGGAAATCGCAGTTATAGTGAAAAACCTATCTTCCAGCATTCTAACTGCCAGAATCGTACTCTGTTGTTAAACAGAAGTGTAATCGAAGTGAAATCACTTGAGGAATCGAATGCCGCAAGCAGAATTCAAATCCGAGCCTCCGTTCGGCAGGAAATCGCAGTTATAGTGAAAAACCTATCTTCCAGCATTCTAACTGCCAGAATCGTACTCTGTTGTTAAACAGAAGTGTAATCGAAGTGAAATGACTTGAGGAATCGAATGCCGCAAGCAGAATTCAAATCCGAGCCTCCGTTCGGCAGGAAATCGCAGTTATAGCTAAAACCTATCTTCCAGCATTCTAACCGCCAGAATCGTACTCTGTTGTTGAACAGAAGTGTATCCGAAGTGAAATGACTAGAGGAATCGAATGCCGCAAGCAGAATTCAAATCCGAGCCTCCGTTCGGCAGGAAATCGCAGTTATAGTGAAAAACCTATCTTCTAGCATTCTAACGGCCAGAATCGGACTCTGTTGTTGAACAGAAGTGTATCCGAAGTAAAATGACTAGAGGGATCGAATGCCGCAAGCAGAATTCAAATCCGTGCCTCCGTTCGGCAGGAAATCGCAGTTATAGCTAAAACCTATCTTCTAGCATTCTAACGGCCAGAATCGTACTCTGTTGTTAAACAGAAGTGTAATCGAAGTGAAATGACTAGAGGAATCGAATGCCGCAAGCAGAATTCAAATCCGAGCCTCCGTTCGGCAGGAAATCGCAGTTATAGTGAAAAACCTATCTTCCAGCATTCTAACTGCCAGAATCGTACTCTGTTGTTAAACAGAAGTGTAATCGAAGTGAAATCACTTGAGGAATCGAATGCCGCAAGCAGAATTCAAATCCGAGCCTCCGTTCGGCAAGAAATCGCAGTTATAGTGAAAAACCTATCTTCCAGCATTCTAACTGCCAGAATCGTACTCTGTTGTTAAACAGAAGTGTAATCGAAGTGAAATGACTTGAGGAATCGAATGCCGCAAGCAGAATTCAAATCCGAGCCTCCGTTCGGCAGGAAATCGCAGTTATAGCTAAAACCTATCTTCTAGCATTCTAACGGCCAGAATCGGACTCTGTTGTTGAACAGAAGTGTATCCGAAGTAAAATGACTAGAGGGATCGAATGCCGCAAGCAGAATTCAAATCCGTGCCTCCGTTCGGCAGGAAATCGCAGTTATAGCTAAAACCTATCTTCTAGCATTCTAACGGCCAGAATCGTACTCTGTTGTTAAACAGAAGTGTAATCGAAGTGAAATGACTTGAGGAATCGAATGCCGCAAGCAGAATTCAAATCCGAGCCTCCGTTCGGCAGGAAATCGCAGTTATAGTGAAAAACCTATCTTCCAGCATTCTAACTGCCAGAATCGTACTCTGTTGTTAAACAGAAGTGTAATCGAAGTGAAATGACTAGAGGAATCAAATGCCGCAAGCAGAATTCAAATCCGAGCCTCCGTTCGGCAGGAAATCGCAGTTATAGTGAAAAACCTATCTTCCAGCATTCTAACTGCCAGAATCGTACTCTGTTGTTAAACAGAAGTGTAATCGAAGTGAAATCACTTGAGGAATCGAATGCCGCAAGCAGAATTCAAATCCGAGCCTCCGTTCGGCAGGAAATCGCAGTTATAGTGAAAAACCTATCTTCCAGCATTCTAACTGCCAGAATCGTACTCTGTTGTTAAACAGAAGTGTAATCGAAGTGAAATGACTTGAGGAATCGAATGCCGCAAGCAGAATTCAAATCCGAGCCTCCGTTCGGCAGGAAATCGCAGTTATAGCTAAAACCTATCTTCCAGCATTCTAACCGCCAGAATCGTACTCTGTTGTTGAACAGAAGTGTATCCGAAGTGAAATGACTAGAGGAATCGAATGCCGCAAGCAGAATTCAAATCCGAGCCTCCGTTCGGCAGGAAATCGCAGTTATAGTGAAAAACCTATCTTCCAGCATTCTAACTGCCAGAATCGTACTCTGTTGTTAAACAGAAGTGTAATCGAAGTGAAATCACTTGAGGAATCGAATGCCGCAAGCAGAATTCAAATCCGAGCCTCCGTTCGGCAGGAAATCGCAGTCATAGTGAAAAACCTATCTTCCAGCATTCTAACTGCCAGAATCGTACTCTGTTGTTAAACAGAAGTGTAATCGAAGTGAAATGACTTGAGGAATCGAATGCCGCAAGCAGAATTCAAATCCGAGCCTCCGTTCGGCAGGAAATCGCAGTTATAGCTAAAACCTATCTTCCAGCATTCTAACCGCCAGAATCGTACTCTGTTGTTGAACAGAAGTGTATCCGAAGTGAAATGACTAGAGGAATCGAATGCCGCAAGCAGAATTCAAATCCGAGCCTCCGTTCGGCAGGAAATCGCAGTTATAGTGAAAAACCTATCTTCCAGCATTCTAACTGCCAGAATCGTACTCTGTTGTTAAACAGAAGTGTAATCGAAGTGAAATGACTTGAGGAATCGAATGCCGCAAGCAGAATTCAAATCCGAGCCTCCGTTCGGCAGGAAATCGCAGTTATAGTGAAAAACCTATCTTCCAGCATTCTAACTGCCAGAATCGTACTCTGTTGTTAAACAGAAGTGTAATCGAAGTGAAATGACTGGAGGAATCGAATGCCGCAAGCAGAATTCAAATCCGAGCCTCCGTTCGGCAGGAAATCGCAGTTATAGTGAAAAACCTATCTTCCAGCATTCTAACTGCCAGAATCGTACTCTGTTGTTAAACAGAAGTGTATCCGAAGTGAAATGACTAGAGGAATCGAATGCCGCAAGCAGAATTCAAATCCGAGCCTCCGTTCGGCAGGAAATCGCAGTTATAGTGAAAAACCTATCTTCCAGCATTCTAACTGCCAGAATCGTACTCTGTTCTTAAACAGAAGTGTAATCGAAGTGAAATGACTTGAGGAATCGAATGCCGCAAGCAGAATTCAAATCCGAGCCTCCGTTCGGCAGGAAATCGCAGTTATAGTGAAAAACCTATCTTCCAGCATTCTAACTGCCAGAATCGTACTCTGTTGTTAAACAGAAGTGTAATCGAAGTGAAATGACTTGAGGAATCGAATGCCACAAGCAGAATTCAAATCCGAGCCTCCGTTCGGCAGGAAATCGCAGTTATAGTGAAAAACCTATCTTCTAGCATTCTAACGGCCAGAATCGGACTCTGTTGTTGAACAGAAGTGTATCCGAAGTAAAATGACTAGAGGGATCGAATGCCGCAAGCAGAATTCAAATCCGTGCCTCCGTTCGGCAGGAAATCGCAGTTATAGCTAAAACCTATCTTCTAGCATTCTAACGGCCAGAATCGTACTCTGTTGTTAAACAGAAGTGTAATCGAAGTGAAATGACTTGAGGAATCGAATGCCGCAAGCAGAATTCAAATCCGAGCCTCCGTTCGGCAGGAAATCGCAGTTATAGTGAAAAACCTATCTTCCAGCATTCTAACTGCCAGAATCGTACTCTGTTGTTAAACAGAAGTGTAATCGAAGTGAAATGACTAGAGGAATCGAATGCCGCAAGCAGAATTCAAATCCGAGCCTCCGTTCGGCAGGAAATCGCAGTTATAGTGAAAAACCTATCTTCCAGCATTCTAACTGCCAGAATCGTACTCTGTTGTTAAACAGAAGTGTAATCGAAGTGAAATCACTTGAGGAATCGAATGCCGCAAGCAGAATTCAAATCCGAGCCTCCGTTCGGCAGGAAATCGCAGTTATAGTGAAAAACCTATCTTCCAGCATTCTAACTGCCAGAATCGTACTCTGTTGTTAAACAGAAGTGTAATCGAAGTGAAATGACTTGAGGAATCGAATGCCGCAAGCAGAATTCAAATCCGAGCCTCCGTTCGGCAGGAAATCGCAGTTATAGCTAAAACCTATCTTCCAGCATTCTAACCGCCAGAATCGTACTCTGTTGTTGAACAGAAGTGTATCCGAAGTGAAATGACTAGAGGAATCGAATGCCGCAAGCAGAATTCAAATCCGAGCCTCCGTTCGGCAGGAAATCGCAGTTATAGTGAAAAACCTATCTTCCAGCATTCTAACTGCCAGAATCGTACTCTGTTGTTAAACAGAAGTGTAATCGAAGTGAAATGACTTGAGGAATCGAATGCCGCAAGCAGAATTCAAATCCGAGCCTCCGTTCGGCAGGAAATCGCAGTTATAGTGAAAAACCTATCTTCCAGCATTCTAACTGCCAGAATCGTACTCTGTTGTTAAACAGAAGTGTAATCGAAGTGAAATGACTGGAGGAATCGAATGCCGCAAGCAGAATTCAAATCCGAGCCTCCGTTCGGCAGGAAATCGCAGTTATAGTGAAAAACCTATCTTCCAGCATTCTAACTGCCAGAATCGTACTCTGTTGTTAAACAGAAGTGTATCCGAAGTGAAATGACTAGAGGAATCGAATGCCGCAAGCAGAATTCAAATCCGAGCCTCCGTTCGGCAGGAAATCGCAGTTATAGTGAAAAACCTATCTTCCAGCATTCTAACTGCCAGAATCGTACTCTGTTCTTAAACAGAAGTGTAATCGAAGTGAAATGACTTGAGGAATCGAATGCCGCAAGCAGAATTCAAATCCGAGCCTCCGTTCGGCAGGAAATCGCAGTTATAGTGAAAAACCTATCTTCCAGCATTCTAACTGCCAGAATCGTACTCTGTTGTTAAACAGAAGTGTAATCGAAGTGAAATGACTTGAGGAATCGAATGCCACAAGCAGAATTCAAATCCGAGCCTCCGTTCGGCAGGAAATCGCAGTTATAGTGAAAAACCTATCTTCTAGCATTCTAACGGCCAGAATCGGACTCTGTTGTTGAACAGAAGTGTATCCGAAGTAAAATGACTAGAGGGATCGAATGCCGCAAGCAGAATTCAAATCCGAGCCTCCGTTCGGCAGGAAATCGCAGTTATAGTGAAAAACCTATCTTCCAGCATTCTAACTGCCAGAATCGTACTCTGTTGTTAAACAGAAGTGTAATCGAAGTGAAATGACTTGAGGAATCGAATGCCGCAAGCAGAATTCAAATCCGAGCCTCCGTTCGGCAGGAAATCGCAGTTATAGTGAAAAACCTATCTTCCAGCATTCTAACTGCCAGAATCGTACTCTGTTGTTAAACAGAAGTGTAATCGAAGTGAAATGACTGGAGGAATCGAATGCCGCAAGCAGAATTCAAATCCGAGCCTCCGTTCGGCAGGAAATCGCAGTTATAGTGAAAAACCTATCTTCCAGCATTCTAACTGCCAGAATCGTACTCTGTTGTTAAACAGAAGTGTATCCGAAGTGAAATGACTAGAGGAATCGAATGCCGCAAGCAGAATTCAAATCCGAGCCTCCGTTCGGCAGGAAATCGCAGTTATAGTGAAAAACCTATCTTCCAGCATTCTAACTGCCAGAATCGTACTCTGTTCTTAAACAGAAGTGTAATCGAAGTGAAATGACTTGAGGAATCGAATGCCGCAAGCAGAATTCAAATCCGAGCCTCCGTTCGGCAGGAAATCGCAGTTATAGTGAAAAACCTATCTTCCAGCATTCTAACTGCCAGAATCGTACTCTGTTGTTAAACAGAAGTGTAATCGAAGTGAAATGACTTGAGGAATCGAATGCCACAAGCAGAATTCAAATCCGAGCCTCCGTTCGGCAGGAAATCGCAGTTATAGTGAAAAACCTATCTTCTAGCATTCTAACGGCCAGAATCGTACTCTGTTGTTGAACAGAAGTGTATCCGAAGTAAAATGACTAGAGGGATCGAATGCCGCAAGCAGAATTCAAATCCGTGCCTCCGTTCGGCAGGAAATCGCAGTTATAGCTAAAACCTATCTTCTAGCATTCTAACGGCCAGAATCGTACTCTGTTGTTAAACAGAAGTGTAATCGAAGTGAAATGACTTGAGGAATCGAATGCCGCAAGCAGAATTCAAATCCGAGCCTCCGTTCGGCAGGAAATCGCAGTTATAGTGAAAAACCTATCTTCCAGCATTCTAACTGCCAGAATCGTACTCTGTTGTTAAACAGAAGTGTAATCGAAGTGAAATGACTAGAGGAATCGAATGCCGCAAGCAGAATTCAAATCCGAGCCTCCGTTCGGCAGGAAATCGCAGTTATAGTGAAAAACCTATCTTCCAGCATTCTAACTGCCAGAATCGTACTCTGTTGTTAAACAGAAGTGTAATCGAAGTGAAATGACTTGAGGAATCGAATGCCGCAAGCAGAATTCAAATCCGAGCCTCCGTTCGGCAGGAAATCGCAGTTATAGCTAAAACCTATCTTCCAGCATTCTAACCGCCAGAATCGTACTCTGTTGTTGAACAGAAGTGTATCCGAAGTGAAATGACTAGAGGAATCGAATGCCGCAAGCAGAATTCAAATCCGAGCCTCCGTTCGGCAGGAAATCGCAGTTATAGTGAAAAACCTATCTTCTAGCATTCTAACGGCCAGAATCGGACTCTGTTGTTGAACAGAAGTGTATCCGAAGTAAAATGACTAGAGGGATCGAATGCCGCAAGCAGAATTCAAATCCGTGCCTCCGTTCGGCAGGAAATCGCAGTTATAGCTAAAACCTATCTTCTAGCATTCTAACGGCCAGAATCGTACTCTGTTGTTAAACAGAAGTGTAATCGAAGTGAAATGACTAGAGGAATCGAATGCCGCAAGCAGAATTCAAATCCGAGCCTCCGTTCGGCAGGAAATCGCAGTTATAGTGAAAAACCTATCTTCCAGCATTCTAACTGCCAGAATCGTACTCTGTTGTTAAACAGAAGTGTAATCGAAGTGAAATCACTTGAGGAATCGAATGCCGCAAGCAGAATTCAAATCCGAGCCTCCGTTCGGCAGGAAATCGCAGTTATAGTGAAAAACCTATCTTCCAGCATTCTAACTGCCAGAATCGTACTCTGTTGTTAAACAGAAGTGTAATCGAAGTGAAATGACTTGAGGAATCGAATGCCGCAAGCAGAATTCAAATCCGAGCCTCCGTTCGGCAGGAAATCGCAGTTATAGTGAAAAACCTATCTTCCAGCATTCTAACTGCCAGAATCGTACTCTGTTGTTAAACAGAAGTGTAATCGAAGTGAAATGACTGGAGGAATCGAATGCCGCAAGCAGAATTCAAATCCGAGCCTCCGTTCGGCAGGAAATCGCAGTTATAGTGAAAAACCTATCTTCCAGCATTCTAACTGCCAGAATCGTACTCTGTTGTTAAACAGAAGTGTATCCGAAGTGAAATGACTAGAGGAATCGAATGCCGCAAGCAGAATTCAAATCCGAGCCTCCGTTCGGCAGGAAATCGCAGTTATAGTGAAAAACCTATCTTCCAGCATTCTAACTGCCAGAATCGTACTCTGTTCTTAAACAGAAGTGTAATCGAAGTGAAATGACTTGAGGAATCGAATGCCGCAAGCAGAATTCAAATCCGAGCCTCCGTTCGGCAGGAAATCGCAGTTATAGTGAAAAACCTATCTTCCAGCATTCTAACTGCCAGAATCGTACTCTGTTGTTAAACAGAAGTGTAATCGAAGTGAAATGACTTGAGGAATCGAATGCCACAAGCAGAATTCAAATCCGAGCCTCCGTTCGGCAGGAAATCGCAGTTATAGTGAAAAACCTATCTTCTAGCATTCTAACGGCCAGAATCGGACTCTGTTGTTGAACAGAAGTGTATCCGAAGTAAAATGACTAGAGGGATCGAATGCCGCAAGCAGAATTCAAATCCGTGCCTCCGTTCGGCAGGAAATCGCAGTTATAGCTAAAACCTATCTTCTAGCATTCTAACGGCCAGAATCGTACTCTGTTGTTAAACAGAAGTGTAATCGAAGTGAAATGACTTGAGGAATCGAATGCCGCAAGCAGAATTCAAATCCGAGCCTCCGTTCGGCAGGAAATCGCAGTTATAGTGAAAAACCTATCTTCCAGCATTCTAACTGCCAGAATCGTACTCTGTTGTTAAACAGAAGTGTAATCGAAGTGAAATGACTAGAGGAATCGAATGCCGCAAGCAGAATTCAAATCCGAGCCTCCGTTCGGCAGGAAATCGCAGTTATAGTGAAAAACCTATCTTCCAGCATTCTAACTGCCAGAATCGTACTCTGTTGTTAAACAGAAGTGTAATCGAAGTGAAATGACTTGAGGAATCGAATGCCGCAAGCAGAATTCAAATCCGAGCCTCCGTTCGGCAGGAAATCGCAGTTATAGCTAAAACCTATCTTCCAGCATTCTAACCGCCAGAATCGTACTCTGTTGTTGAACAGAAGTGTATCCGAAGTGAAATGACTAGAGGAATCGAATGCCGCAAGCAGAATTCAAATCCGAGCCTCCGTTCGGCAGGAAATCGCAGTTATAGTGAAAAACCTATCTTCTAGCATTCTAACGGCCAGAATCGGACTCTGTTGTTGAACAGAAGTGTATCCGAAGTAAAATGACTAGAGGGATCGAATGCCGCAAGCAGAATTCAAATCCGTGCCTCCGTTCGGCAGGAAATCGCAGTTATAGCTAAAACCTATCTTCTAGCATTCTAACGGCCAGAATCGTACTCTGTTGTTAAACAGAAGTGTAATCGAAGTGAAATGACTAGAGGAATCGAATGCCGCAAGCAGAATTCAAATCCGAGCCTCCGTTCGGCAGGAAATCGCAGTTATAGTGAAAAACCTATCTTCCAGCATTCTAACTGCCAGAATCGTACTCTGTTGTTAAACAGAAGTGTAATCGAAGTGAAATCACTTGAGGAATCGAATGCCGCAAGCAGAATTCAAATCCGAGCCTCCGTTCGGCAGGAAATCGCAGTTATAGTGAAAAACCTATCTTCCAGCATTCTAACTGCCAGAATCGTACTCTGTTGTTAAACAGAAGTGTAATCGAAGTGAAATGACTTGAGGAATCGAATGCCGCAAGCAGAATTCAAATCCGTGCCTCCGTTCGGCAGGAAATCGCAGTTATAGCTAAAACCTATCTTCTAGCATTCTAACGGCCAGAATCGTACTCTGTTGTTAAACAGAAGTGTAATCGAAGTGAAATGACTTGAGGAATCGAATGCCGCAAGCAGAATTCAAATCCGAGCCTCCGTTCGGCAGGAAATCGCAGTTATAGTGAAAAACCTATCTTCCAGCATTCTAACTGCCAGAATCGTACTCTGTTGTTAAACAGAAGTGTAATCGAAGTGAAATGACTTGAGGAATCGAATGCCGCAAGCAGAATTCAAATCCGAGCCTCCGTTCGGCAGGAAATCGCAGTTATAGTGAAAAACCTATCTTCCAGCATTCTAACTGCCAGAATCGTACTCTGTTGTTAAACAGAAGTGTAATCGAAGTGAAATGACTGGAGGAATCGAATGCCGCAAGCAGAATTCAAATCCGAGCCTCCGTTCGGCAGGAAATCGCAGTTATAGTGAAAAACCTATCTTCTAGCATTCTAACGGCCAGAATCGGACTCTGTTGTTGAACAGAAGTGTATCCGAAGTAAAATGACTAGAGGGATCGAATGCCGCAAGCAGAATTCAAATCCGTGCCTCCGTTCGGCAGGAAATCGCAGTTATAGCTAAAACCTATCTTCTAGCATTCTAACGGCCAGAATCGTACTCTGTTGTTAAACAGAAGTGTAATCGAAGTGAAATGACTTGAGGAATCGAATGCCGCAAGCAGAATTCAAATCCGAGCCTCCGTTCGGCAGGAAATCGCAGTTATAGTGAAAAACCTATCTTCCAGCATTCTAACTGCCAGAATCGTACTCTGTTGTTGAACAGAAGTGTATCCGAAGTAAAATGACTAGAGGGATCGAATGCCGCAAGCAGAATTCAAATCCGTGCCTCCGTTCGGCAGGAAATCGCAGTTATAGCTAAAACCTATCTTCTAGCATTCTAACGGCCAGAATCGTACTCTGTTGTTAAACAGAAGTGTAATCGAAGTGAAATGACTTGAGGAATCGAATGCCGCAAGCAGAATTCAAATCCGAGCCTCCGTTCGGCAGGAAATCGCAGTTATAGCTAAAACCTATCTTCCAGCATTCTAACCGCCAGAATCGTACTCTGTTGTTGAACAGAAGTGTATCCGAAGTGAAATGACTAGAGGAATCGAATGCCGCAAGCAGAATTCAAATCCGAGCCTCCGTTCGGCAGGAAATCGCAGTTATAGTGAAAAACCTATCTTCTAGCATTCTAACGGCCAGAATCGGACTCTGTTGTTGAACAGAAGTGTATCCGAAGTAAAATGACTAGAGGGATCGAATGCCGCAAGCAGAATTCAAATCCGTGCCTCCGTTCGGCAGGAAATCGCAGTTATAGCTAAAACCTATCTTCCAGCATTCTAACTGCCAGAATCGTACTCTGTTGTTAAACAGAAGTGTAATCGAAGTGAAATGACTTGAGGAATCGAATGCCGCAAGCAGAATTCAAATCCGAGCCTCCGTTCGGCAGGAAATCGCAGTTATAGTGAAAAACCTATCTTCCAGCATTCTAACTGCCAGAATCGTACTCTGTTGTTAAACAGAAGTGTAATCGAAGTGAAATGACTGGAGGAATCGAATGCCGCAAGCAGAATTCAAATCCGAGCCTCCGTTCGGCAGGAAATCGCAGTTATAGTGAAAAACCTATCTTCTAGCATTCTAACGGCCAGAATCGGACTCTGTTGTTGAACAGAAGTGTATCCGAAGTAAAATGACTAGAGGGATCGAATGCCGCAAGCAGAATTCAAATCCGTGCCTCCGTTCGGCAGGAAATCGCAGTTATAGCTAAAACCTATCTTCTAGCATTCTAACGGCCAGAATCGTACTCTGTTGTTAAACAGAAGTGTAATCGAAGTGAAATGACTAGAGGAATCGAATGCCGCAAGCAGAATTCAAATCCGAGCCTCCGTTCGGCAGGAAATCGCAGTTATAGTGAAAAACCTATCTTCCAGCATTCTAACTGCCAGAATCGTACTCTGTTGTTAAACAGAAGTGTAATCGAAGTGAAATGACTTGAGGAATCGAATGCCGCAAGCAGAATTCAAATCCGAGCCTCCGTTCGGCAGGAAATCGCAGTTATAGTGAAAAACCTATCTTCCAGCATTCTAACTGCCAGAATCGTACTCTGTTGTTAAACAGAAGTGTAATCGAAGTGAAATGACTTGAGGAATCGAATGCCGCAAGCAGAATTCAAATCCGAGCCTCCGTTCGGCAGGAAATCGCAGTTATAGCTAAAACCTATCTTCCAGCATTCTAACCGCCAGAATCGTACTCTGTTGTTGAACAGAAGTGTATCCGAAGTGAAATGACTAGAGGAATCGAATGCCGCAAGCAGAATTCAAATCCGAGCCTCCGTTCGGCAGGAAATCGCAGTTATAGCTAAAACCTATCTTCTAGCATTCTAACGGCCAGAATCGTACTCTGTTGTTAAACAGAAGTGTAATCGAAGTGAAATGACTTGAGGAATCGAATGCCGCAAGCAGAATTCAAATCCGAGCCTCCGTTCGGCAGGAAATCGCAGTTATAGTGAAAAACCTATCTTCCAGCATTCTAACTGCCAGAATCGTACTCTGTTGTTAAACAGAAGTGTAATCGAAGTGAAATGACTAGAGGAATCGAATGCCGCAAGCAGAATTCAAATCCGAGCCTCCGTTCGGCAGGAAATCGCAGTTATAGTGAAAAACCTATCTTCCAGCATTCTAACTGCCAGAATCGTACTCTGTTGTTAAACAGAAGTGTAATCGAAGTGAAATCACTTGAGGAATCGAATGCCGCAAGCAGAATTCAAATCCGAGCCTCCGTTCGGCAGGAAATCGCAGTTATAGTGAAAAACCTATCTTCCAGCATTCTAACTGCCAGAATCGTACTCTGTTGTTAAACAGAAGTGTAATCGAAGTGAAATGACTTGAGGAATCGAATGCCGCAAGCAGAATTCAAATCCGAGCCTCCGTTCGGCAGGAAATCGCAGTTATAGCTAAAACCTATCTTCCAGCATTCTAACCGCCAGAATCGTACTCTGTTGTTGAACAGAAGTGTATCCGAAGTGAAATGACTAGAGGAATCGAATGCCGCAAGCAGAATTCAAATCCGAGCCTCCGTTCGGCAGGAAATCGCAGTTATAGTGAAAAACCTATCTTCTAGCATTCTAACGGCCAGAATCGGACTCTGTTGTTGAACAGAAGTGTATCCGAAGTAAAATGACTAGAGGGATCGAATGCCGCAAGCAGAATTCAAATCCGTGCCTCCGTTCGGCAGGAAATCGCAGTTATAGTGAAAAACCTATCTTCCAGCATTCTAACTGCCAGAATCGTACTCTGTTGTTAAACAGAAGTGTAATCGAAGTGAAATGACTAGAGGAATCGAATGCCGCAAGCAGAATTCAAATCCGAGCCTCCGTTCGGCAGGAAATCGCAGTTATAGTGAAAAACCTATCTTCCAGCATTCTAACTGCCAGAATCGTACTCTGTTGTTAAACAGAAGTGTAATCGAAGTGAAATGACTTGAGGAATCGAATGCCGCAAGCAGAATTCAAATCCGAGCCTCCGTTCGGCAGGAAATCGCAGTTATAGTGAAAAACCTATCTTCCAGCATTCTAACTGCCAGAATCGTACTCTGTTGTTAAACAGAAGTGTAATCGAAGTGAAATGACTTGAGGAATCGAATGCCGCAAGCAGAATTCAAATCCGAGCCTCCGTTCGGCAGGAAATCGCAGTTATAGCTAAAACCTATCTTCCAGCATTCTAACCGCCAGAATCGTACTCTGTTGTTGAACAGAAGTGTGTTACGTACTGAGGATAAATAATAGTATAATATTTTTTTTTTACTCACATTTTTCTTTAAAAGGTTCAATCTTCCAATAAATTCCTAAAGTATAGTTCTCCTGAAACAGGAAATATAATGTAAATATCAGTATTAATGTAAGCCAGGGATATATTAATAAGTAGTACTCACCTAGAATGATAAGCTCCAGAAAAATCCAGAAAAAGAAAGAAAAGAAATATTAGAATAGCTTATAAGCTACAAAATATCCTTTATATATTAATAAGTATTACTCACCTAGAAAGATAGGCTCCAAAGATACATAGTATCCTTTATGTAATAAAAAGTATTATTTACCTATAAGGAAAAAAGTCCAGAAAAACCTGAAAAGAAAATAACAAGTATTAGAATAGAAGATACATACTATTCATTTATAATAATAAGTATTACTCACTTATAAAGACAAAGTCCAGAAAACCTGAAAAGAAAAGAAATATTAGAATAGTTCATAAGGCTGCATAGCATCCTTTATATAATAATAAATATTACTCACCTAGAATGATAGGCTCCAAAGATACATAGTATCCTATATATAATCCACCTGTAAAGAAAGAAAGAAAGGTCATTAGATTAAGAATAGTAATATATATATATATATATATATTTTTTTTACTCATATTAGATTTAAGCACACACACATATATACATACATATTTTTTCATTCATATTAGACTTAACTACATACGCATATATATACACATCTGAAAATTTTCTGTAACCACTACTAAATTTAAGCACACACCAAATATGTACACACACACTTTTATATATATATATACCCTACATTTTTATTATCCGAATATTATATATATACAGACTAAACATAAACAAGCAGTTTTATTCAAACAAACCTAAGAACCTCCATAGAATGCAACCACACTAAACAGGAAGCCTAAAGGACAGATGCAAGAAAAAACACACTAATTGGGACAAACAAAGGAAAACTAACAGTAAAAGTAACAAATCCTAACACAAAACTGGTAAAAAGGACACAGTATGGTAACAACTTACCTTTTACATATTTCACACACACCTACCCTCTCCTACCATAAACAACCAAGAACCTACTAACAAAAACCAACAATGATAACATTATATTCCAAGAGATCTATTTCCAGATAAAACGAAACCAAAAACAGGACACCTAACCAGAGGAATTATTCAACGCAAGGAATCATACCAACACCACCTAATTGAATGAACCATAACATTCAACGCAAGGAATCACACCAACAACCACCCAATTGAACGAACCACACAGCAACATTCAACCACATCACATCAAGACACCACCCAACCAACCCACATGTATGCCACGGAGTGCCACACTTGAAAGCGGGGGAGTGTAACGCGGCACCCGCGTTATCAACGCGCGGACCTCAGCATCCCGAGTGCCCCTCCATGGGACCGAGTCGCCGTTCCGGGCACTCGGCCCTAAGCGGGACAGCAGTCCCAAACTCGCCCTCGCCTCGAAAGGTCGCTAATAAAGCCTTAGCCCAAATCCGGAAGTGTCTTTCTTTCACCCGCTCCTGCTCGCCATCACACTGTGATAAAGTGTAATGCTTTCTTTTCAATACAGAGATCAGCGATTCCGTTGATGATGATGCAGCTAGTGATACAGCTAGTATCAAAAGCGAAGAAAATACTGATACCGAGATTTCCGATGAAGAGGAAATGGACCAGGCATTCTCGCAGCAAGAACCGTGTGAAATAATCACGGACATGACTCACCAGTCAAGTTTACCAAGGCACTTCCGATGTGTGTGTCACACGCTAAACTTGGTTGCAACGACCGATTTCAACAACACGCTACAATCCGATCCTATTTTAAAAGCGCAACACGAAGTAACAATTGAGAGGTGCAATGCACTTTGGAAAGTCCTCGGGTCGCCCAAACGACTGAAAATACTCATAAGAATTTTAGGCCAGTCCCTCATGCGCCCCATTGTAGTCCGCTGGAATTCACTTTATAATTCCTTGCGCCAAATTTATGATTTGAAGAGGAGAATTGTTGAGGCATCCGTAGCGTTAGATATCGCTAATAGATTGGCAGAACCCGATTTCGCCTATATTAGAGAATATTTATTCTGCTTAAGACCGATCGCTGATACAATAGACAAATTGCAAGGCGAAAAATACTCTTACTACGGTTCTGTTACACCGAGCATAGTAAGTCTTTGTAAAAAGTTGTCGGAAAGCCCCAGAAATTATAATTTCGAAACTTGCGCCAATCTAGCTGAAAGCTTAAAAAATAATGTCCATCGGAGATTCGAAGACATTTTTCTGATCAGGGGAAATGGCGATTTCGCTGCGGTCGCGGCGGTACTGCATCCGCGATTCAAGAAGCTCTGGGTGTCCTCCTTTTCGCAAGACTCCAAAGACCGTATTTCACGATCCACAGCCAGTGCCGTAAATACCTTTGCAATTCGTCCTGAGGGCCCCGGAGATAAATTAGACGACGAAGATTTTGTTAATTTTGGTGGCGAGGAGAGCCAGGGGTCATCGACCCTGCATGACACGTCGATATACGATATCGAACTCCTAAAGTATTTAGAAGAGCGACCGACGAACTCGCTAAAAATTTGGGACTCTTTCCCTAGTATTAAAAGAGCGTTCCTCTATTTTAATACCCCTCTTCCATCGTCGGCGCCCGTCGAGCGCCTTTTTTCATACGCGACGATGATGAGCGTGTCAAAATATAATCGTTTAACCGACGAGCAATTCGAGATGCGTGTTCTCGCGAAATGTAATTCGGCCATTAATAAAGTTTAATTATATGCAAACCCACTCGTCTATGTACATTATACTCCAGCAGATCAAGAACATTGATCTAATATTTAATTTTTTTGTTTTCTCTTAATATTTGATCAAATGTTCATCCCATTTGGTAAAGCACGCGAAACTACTTGAGACTAAATATTTATATTCGGAAATAAATCAATAAGTTAATATACATATAATAATAATGGTTCACTTCCATTTACGCGACAGTTTTCCTGGAAAGAATCAGCTATTTCTTCGTCCGCCATTTTTTTTGTTACCATGTAACCTGACAACTTGAAAAGCTTCTTAATAGAAGCTTCTAGTAACTATAATTTTAGCGACAGTTTTGTTCCAACATGCACGGCTACAGGTGCATGCACAGACGCGCAGCAAATATCTCAGCGTTGATGCCTACAAAGGCATTTTAGAAGGGCATTTATTCTATTATTTCTATCCATTTTCGAGATTAATAATTTATTAATGCCGATTTTCGCGATTAATAATTTATTAATGCCGATTTTTGCGATTAACAAGTTATTAATGCCGATTTTCCGGATTAATAAGTTATTAATGCCGATTTTCCGGATTAATAAGCTATTAATGCCGATTTTCGCGATTAATAAGCTATTAATGCCGATTTTCGCGATTAATAAGTTATTAATGCCGATTTTCGCGATTAATAAAATATTAATGCCTATTTTCCGGATTGATAAGTTATTAATGCCTATTTTCCGCATTAATAAGTTATTAATACCATGAAATTATTAGCTAATGTCCATACCTGGACGTGATGGCGCGCTTCATGGAGTTGGAGCGCCAAAGCCAGGCACATTTAGAGGTAAAGCAAATACATCTTTGCTGTTGCGTGCCAATATCATTTGAAATTTATTCTTAAAACATAACATTATTTCATTCTGTAGACGCTGGCACACCGATCCAATGAGGGGACTGAAGAACTCCACCATATCAGGGAGGGTCAGGATCGCCTATTCAGAGCCGTTGAGGTAGTTGCGCAAGGATTTAGAAATTAAGTACAAAATGTTTGAAAGTTGTACGAGTTATTAATTTTATAGACGCTGACTAACTCGGTCGACAACTTAGTGGACGAGACTCGGCGATCCAACGAGTACCACAGGCGCCTGACGGAAGCGATAGAGGCTATCGCGAGCTCGTTTGGCCTTACCCCATAAGGAGCCATCCAGCTTAATAAGTGAGTTGTACGCAGTATTTATAGTGAGTATACACGTAATGTGTAATCAGTTATTGTTCATGACACCTGTCTTATTTCCAGAAGCAGCGTTACACACAATCCGCGACCCCTCACCAGAAGGATCGCATTAGCGCCGCACGCCAAGAATATACATACAAGCGCGAAGCGCGATCATCTACGGGACACCGTCACTGCTCACTACTAGAAGTGAGAACATCGCCAAGTTCAAGTACTCTTCTATGTAACTACTAGTCAAGTACTCTTTTAGTACAAAGGTAAACTCAATAAGTATTTTATCATTGAAGCGGTATATTATTTTTATGTGCCTTGTAGATATGCACCCGTCGAACTGCTTGTGTGTAAGGAATGACCGCAGATATAACGAAAGCTACAGCGCTTTGAATGGCCTTCTCCATGCTTGCCCCACTTTCCAGATCTTTCTCAGATATGCTCGAACATGCAAATATGAGCCTTGCATTATAATGCGTTCTCGTGACCTTGCCACTTAGAAAATGTAAAACTAATTCTATTTTTTGATCTTATTTTGCAGAACCAGAGCTAAACAAATAAACACTCTACTGAATTAAACTAGACGAATGAGGAAACCTCATTTAGTGTGGAACTCAAAGGACACCAAGAGAAATCAGAAAAGTTGTCGGTAGACGGCACAGGAAATAGAAAGAAAAATATACGATTTATCGTAAGGTATATTAATGCAGAAGCTGAAATCAAATCAAATGAAACATATTTAAGTGTCCAAATTGCAGATGCCACAAGAATTGAACTGGGGGACGAAGGAGCTAAGAGGAAGGAAGCGATACTGACGAGAAAAAGAGATGACTATCCGGCCCTATTACAATGCACGAGAATTTTCACCTTCTCCGCTTTTCCCAAGCGCGATGCAATCTTGAAACACACAGGCGTAGCCACCTGTGTCTACTGTGAGTAGAAACACCTCACATAATAGCCATTGCTTCATTGGTTAATTGAATACAGTATAAGAAAATGTCAATGGCATTTGACCATTGATTCCTAATACACAAAAATACTTTTCAGGGGCCAGATACAACGAAAATACGCGAGGTCTCGAAATTGAGTCAAAGTGGAAGAGAGGGGTGGAAAAAACAAGCGGAGCTGAGATAATAACAAGTTATACAGCGAAGGCGGGCAGATGTGGCGATCAAGCTGGAGCAACGTTGGAGCAGGCTGGAAGGGAAACGCGGAGCGTGAAACAAAAAAATAGAATGAGAGAGTTTGTTTATTAAATTATTCAATATACGAATTTGAATCAACACTGGAAGCATTAGTAGCGCGTGTATTCGTATGTCTATGATGTGCGAGTGTGAGTGAGGTAGAATGAGGCTGTCGTGCCTTCCGTATTCTCCTTTTATAAGTCAAACTAGCCGGATGTTTTGTTGTAAAAGCATACTAATACTACGACACACTAAATGTCAACAATTATATGTTACTTTCAAAATACAATAATTATATTTTCTGTATATCGTCGGCAGTTCTATTGTTGTCATGACAATATGTCACTCAACTTACAATAAACTTATAATACAGCAGACTTATATGATACACTGCACGTCTTATAGTAAATTATAGTACGTTGCATAATTTATAGCGATAATATTTTAAAAGATTCGCAATATTACATTGCACCTATCTTATATTAAATTTAAATACATCGCATTGCTTATAACTACATTGCTTATAACTACAATAACCATAACTTAAAGCTAACGAAACGATGCCCTCATGAGTTGATCGCAGACGCGCCGTCCTTCTGCCACGCATCCTCCTCTTCCTGATTCTTCGGGGTCTGCTTCTTCCCTCGCTGGCTGCTCCCCTTCGCGCCTTGGCTGAGCCTCTTCGAACTCTTCCTCGGGGAGATTGTATTGCAAGCACATGTTATGCAACATAGCGCATGCATTCACAATCATCCCCGCTAGCAGCGGGTCGTACATGAGCTTCCTTTGCTGGAGCACAATAATATTTAAAAACTTAATATCATGTCAGAATGTGACAATCAATCCAACTATTGGTAAGAGTCTATAGATACTTACCACACTGAGGCATCTCCAGACTGCCTTGAGCAACCCAAAGCATCGTTCGACGCAAGAACGTGATCTGCTGAGCGCCTCCGTATACCGGTACTCGGCAGTACCTTCTGCAGCGCCAACGATCGGCGTCATAATCCATGACTCCAAAGGATAGCCGGAATCCCCTGTTTGGGAGGCAAAAGAGGAAACGTTAATACATTACTGTAGGATGCAATGCAAAATTATTGTTTATCATGTACGATTTGGTTCCTTACCGATGAGCCATGTCTTGCGCTCTCCTTCATTGTAACACTTCTCCATAAGCATTCGAGCTGGCGACTGCATCCATATTGCGGCATCGTGCCGCGACTCTGGAAATCTCGCAAGAACATCCAGAATCTTTAGTCCGGGTCACACACCTGTAAAAAAAGAATTCATTGACTCATAGAGAAACATAGGTAACTTTTATATTACAGACGTATAAGTTTTATATACTGTACCATTTGTACATTCAGTATATGCGAACCATGACGATTCACATATACCTCCTCGTGCTCTCGTGGTGCCAAAATGTGGATATGGGTGCAATCTGTTGCATCCAAAGCACCAGGGAATCGTTGCCTGGCATCAGAAAATTTACTCTGAGCCGCGACACGATCCTGAGGAGTGGCTGGAAATAAAATCCACTGCCTGAATAAGTGGTATGTAATCGCCCTGGAGATCGACCTGATGCAGCGGCTCACGGCAGTTTGGCTCATCGCGATGAGAAAATCCTGCCCGATGGCTCTTTGGTAAGAGCCCACCGCATAGAACCGCACAACACAGAGAACCTAGTGACAGAAAATATACTACAATATAGAAAGGGGAGAAAAAATTAAGTTTCCTCGTATGTTCACAACTTTGCACAAACACTGACAAAACAGAGTGACAATCCGCTCCATGGAAATGATGGTGTGTATGCAAAGAGTTTCTGAATTATTATAGCGACTTACGATAAATATCGACTTTAGCTCCTTCTGCAGGGAAAGGCAACACGGTGATAATTTCGCTTTAAATAGGTCTGCTATGTGATATTTCACGATAATTACATGGCGGAAAGTATTAATGTACGATGCTTTAAAGTTTGGGCTTAACAGCTCCCCAGACCCAACCCACTGTAGATGAGTAGGCCAAAATTTGGTCCCTTAACATTTGTTTCACTCACTATCACCGCACAATGACATCCGGATTGAGATTCATACGAGCAACTTTGAACGCAATTATTTCACACAAACATCGTATTTTAATGCTTTCCGCCACCTAACCATCCTGAATTATCACACAGCAGACCTATTTGAAGCGAAATTAACACCGTGTTACCTGTCCCTGCAGAAGGAGCCAAAGTCGTGATTTTGCAATTCTATGGAGAGCCCATGGCCTCGAATACGCTCCTCCAAGTGCGGTTGAAGGCTTTCGATCAAATCTCGAGCCAGCACCTTCGACACGCGGAGAAGCTCTCGGAAATGGCTTTCCGAAATCCTAAAGGGATCCTGCGTGACCCGGAGATAGCGGCGTTCCATTCGGAGTATATTTACGGCGGCTTCCTCGCGCTCTTCTTCTTCTTGGAGTTGGTTGTGGATTTCTCTGAAAAGAATAAAATGGGCCATACCGAATTAAAAGTGTAAATATGGAAGTAGCAATAATAAATAATAGTGAAATCTTAGACAAAATTGTCTTGGCTCCTTGATGATAATCGTTGGCAATCTTGTCAACAGGCACACACCAACGCTCAACCTCTCAAATGCAGCGACAGACTGAGTGGCGATGGTTTAAAAATGGCCGCCACACCTCTCATAGCACGGTCCTCGGTGCCCGTGCTAACTCTAGCCGTAGATAGCGCCCCAACTTAGCGACCCGACACTACTTAGCTACCATCGCTAGTGTTGCGTGTTCACGGGTTCGAAAACTCTAAAAAGTGGGTAAGTGTGCCCGTGGGGCGCTGAGCACCCTGCTCACGTAGGAGGGAAGTTTGAAAATGTACAGAGGAGTTTAAAATAAATGTACTGAAATTAGGTTTGGACATGAATTGAAATATATTGAATAAAGAAATTTAGGTTGCTGTCCAGAACAATATCCTAAGCGCTTGACTGCTCGAAACCGAAGTGTCGTCAAATTCCACAAGTCGGAATCGACGACGTCTAAGAAAGCTCCCTTCTCCAAGCGGGTGAGAAGGAGCCAATCCGGCGCTCGCTAGGGCCGACGCTGGCCCTTACGCAGTCCTATTGGTGCCCTTCCGTGGGACTTACTCCTTCTCTACGATTTCGCAGGCGCGCGCAGAAAAAGGGCTCTCCCTCCACTCTAGGCCCTACTCCTGACCTAGGCTTCGAGCGCTGGGCGCCAGCGAGAAATGGCGGCGAGGTGGGAATCGCCGAGCCGCGGAAAAACCCTGCTGGGCTCTTGACGGAGCGAGACAGAAAAAAAGAGCGACGGCCTGTTTCCGGGAAAGAATAATTTATGGGAGGCAATTGACTGCATGTGTTCGAAAGTTTCGAGGAGTCTCGATACTTGAGTTTTTCTGAGCCATTGTATTAGGATTATCGAGGACTTTCTAAGAAGTTAAGACGTGACTTCTTAGCTATTGCCCATGTTTACTCCAGGCCTCGCTTCGCTGCTTTTTCTCTACAATAGCTCGACATCTGCGTGCTCGTTGTCGCATTCTTATTTATGAAATACTAAAGCGGAAATCCTACGTATTCGTACGATTCTTTATACATGCTGAGTTTTAAAATTAAACTATCTGCCGCCTATTAAAAATGTCGGCGTTATCGACTAGAGGCTAAATTCAGAGCGCGAGAGAGGTCGGGATACGCAACACTAGCGATCCAGACTCGCTCGAAGCGCTACCTTAGCGCCTACTAGCGCTAACTCGGAGATAGCGACCGGCGCTATCGATAGCGCCAGAACCAGAATCGCGCCCCTGGTCGCTGGCGGGAAATGGCAGCGAGATGGGAAAAGCGCGTTCGAGGAAAAGAGTGAGCGCTCAAGAATTTTAGGGCCTATTGTATTAGGTTTAGCGAGGAATTCGAAGAAGTTGCGAAGTGACTTCTTCGTTTATTATTTAATTGCACGATTAACCGTACCTGATTATCGTTATTACGAATTACTGAACATCTGCGTGCCCGATGCCGTGCCCTAATCTTCTAATTGTTTGCGAGGAAAAAGCCGTACAGGGTGTAACAGATAGAATGGAACCAGCTTTTTACCATCGAACTATCGGTAATATCGATATTGCGCAATTGTTTTGATAGCCGTGTAATGCCACTTGTGTCGCGTGTCGCGTGAGCTTACACGAAATGAACCGTGACAGACACCGCGGCCGTCTATTGATTAATTGAGGAATGCAAAATCTTGAGGAAACGTTACTTATGTACTCCAATGAAACGGTTCTATTTTCAATTTTGAATTATATAGTAACCGTATTAAGTCTTGTGTCATATAAAATTTCTGTGAACTGAATCTCCGAAAAGCAGGCTGTGATTATTAGAATGAACGCTTGTCCAATAACAACAGTTGTCGTCGTGGGAAGACGCTGAATGTTCTGTCTTATATAGTTCCAGTTCTATTCCAAATATCTGATATTTTGTTTAATTGCTTGCTATTCGAACAGGCGAATAAATAATATTTTATATTAGTAATAAACTTGTCTCGTGCTACACATTTCCACGTTCATCCGATTGCGAAGAATATCACGGCCACACTATAATATTCAACCATGACACATAATTAAATGTTTATAAATGCGGTTTAAACGTTTATTTGTCGATACTCGCAGAGTAATTGTGAGATGAGTTTATTATTGCTAATATCAAAATACATAATTTCTCCACCTGCTTAAATAGCGAGGAATTAAACAAAATATCAGATATTTGAAATAGAACTGGAACCATATGAGATGACAAATTCAGCGTCTTACCACGACGACTACTATTATTATTGAACTAGCGTTCATCCTATTAATCATAGCCCACTCTCAGGAGATTCAGTTCAGAAAAATTTTATATGACATAAGAGTTAATACGAATACCATATAATTCAGAATTTAAAATAAAACAGTTTCATTGAAGTGCATAAGTAACATTTCGTCGAGATGTTGCATTTCTCAATTAATCAATGGGCCGCCGGTATCTGTCGTGATTCACTCCGTGTGTAAGTTCACGCGACACACGACACACGTGACATTACACGGCTAACAAAATAATGACGCAATGTCGGTATTACCGATAATTCGATGGTAAAAAGCTGGTTCCATTCTATCTGTTACACCCTGTACGTTTATACGCGTGTCGCGTTTTATGATTCGAATTTCCGCTGAATTGAAGTTGTTAACCTGACGGATTATTCGGCTAGGTTTGCGTATTTGGAGATACGGATACGTAACAAAACAGAGCAATAGTGTTGCGTGTTCACGTGTTGTTACGAAGTTTGAAAGAATTGTACGAAGGATTTGAATAAAGATACTGAAATGAGGTTTCAAAATAAACTGAGTTATATTGAACGAGAGAAATGAAGTTGCTGTCCACAACAAATCGTCTTAATCGCATGATTGCTCAAAACCGAAGAGACGTCTTATTCCACTTATTGCAAGTCGGAATCGACGACGTCTGAGAAAGCTCCCTTCTCCAAGCGGGTGAGAAGGAGCAAATTCGGCGCTCGCTAGGGCCGACGCTGGCCCTTCCCTAAGATTTCGCAGGCGCGCGCAGCAAAAGGGCTCTCCCTCCACTCTAGGCCCTACTCCTGACCTAGGTTACGTGCGCTGGGCGCCAGCGAGAAATGGCAGCGAGGTGGAAATCGCCGAACCGCAGAAAAACCCTGCTCGGCTCTTGACGGAGCGAGAGAGAAAGAAGAGCGACGGTCTGTTTCCGGGAGAGAATAATTTATGGGAGACAATTGACTCCATGTGTTCGAAAGTTTCGAGGAGTTTCGATACTTGAGTTTTTCTGAGCCATTGTATTAGGATTATCGAGGACTTTCTAAGAAGTTAAGACGTGACTTCTTAGCTATTGCCCATGTTTACTCCAGGCCTCGCTTCGCTGCTTTTTCTCTACAATAGCTCGACATCTGCGTGCCCGTTGTCGCATTCCTATTTACGAAATATTAAAGCGGAAATCCTACGTATTCGTACGATTCCTTATGCACGCTGAGTTTTAAATTAAACTATCTGCCGCCTATTAAAAATGTCGGCATTATCGACTAGAGGCTAAATTCAGAGCGCGAGAGAGGTCGGGATACGCAACAATAGCGCAAGAACCAGATCGCGCCCCATGTGTTAGGATGTTACGTATCCGTATCTCCAAACACACGAACCTAGCCGAATAATCCGCCAGGCTAACAACTTCAATTCATCGGGAGTTCAAATCATAAAACGCGACTCGCGTATTAACGTACGGCTTTTTCCCTCGCAAACAATTAGAAGATTAGGACACGGCATCTGGCACGCAGATGTTCAGTAATTCGAAGTAACGATAATCAGGTACGGTTAATCCTGCAATAAAATAATAAACGAAGAAGTCACTTCGCGACTTTTTCGAATTCCCCGCTAATAAGCCTAACACAAGAGGCCCTAAAATTCTTGAACGCTCACTCTTTTCCTCGAACGCGCTGACCAGCGTCCGCGAACCACAATAGAACCATAAAAGCTCGCTCACCTCGAGAAAGGGTCCGGATTTTCCACGGCTCAGGGATTTTCCTATCTCGCCGCCATTTCCCGCCAGCACCCAGCGCACGTAGCCCAGGGCAAGAGCAGAATTAGGAAGGAGAGGGAGAGCCCTTTGACTGCGTGCGCCTCCAAAATTTGGGGAAGGAGTAAGGCCCTCCGGAAGGGCACCAATTGAAATGCGTAGGGCCTGCGTCTGCCCTAACGACCGCCTGATTGGCTCCTTTCTCACGCGCCTGAGAAAGAAGTCTTCGAAGACGTTCGTTGATCCCGTCTGCAGGAACGAGCGTCACTTCGATTTTGAGCAGCAAGCGATTTAGATCTTTCTTTCACATCTTGTACTGGACAGTAGCATTTTAACTTAACTCAGTATATTAACTTCAACCTTGTTTCAATCCAACTCTGATTACATTATTTCAAACTTTCCCTCCTACACGAGCAGGATGCTCAGCATCCCACGGGCACACTTACCTACTTCAGATCTTACAAACCCGTGAACACGCAACAAGAACATAAACTGGCGCATTGTTGCGTATCCCGACCTCTCTCGCGCTCTGAATTTAGCCTCTAGTCGATAACGCCGACATTTTTAATAGGCGGCAGATAGTTTAATTTTAAAACTCAGCATGTATTAGGAATCGTACGAATACGTAGGATTTCCGCTTTAGTATTTCATAAATAGGAATGCGACAACGGGCACGCAGATGTCGACCTATTGTAGAGAAAAAGCAGCGAAGCGAGGCCTGGAGTAAACATGGGCAATAGCTAAGAAGTCACGTCTTAACTTCTTAGAAAGTCCTCGATAATCCTAATACAATGGCTCAGAAAAACTCAAGTATCGAAACTCCTCGAAACTTTGGAACACATGCAGTCAATTGCCTCCCATAAATTATTCTTTCCCGGAAACAGGCCGTCGCTCTTTTTTTCTCTCTCGCTCCGTCAAGAGCCCAGCAGGGTTTTTCCGCGGCTCGGCGATTCCCACCTCGCCGCCATTTCTCGCTGGCGCCCAGCGCTCGTAGCCTAGATCAGGAGTAGGGCCTAGAGTGGGAGGGAGAGCCCTTTTGCTGCGCGCGCCTGCGAAATCGTAGAGAAGGAGTAAGTCCCACGGAAGGGCACCAATAGGACTGCGTAAGGGCCAGCGTCGGCCCTAGCGAGCGCCGGATTGGCTCCTTCTCACCCGCTTGGAGAAGGGAGCTTTCTTAGACGTCGTCGATTCCGACTTGTGGAATTAGACGTCACTTCGGTTTCGGGCAGTCAAGCGCTTAGGATATTGTTCTGAACAGCAACCTAAATTTCTTTATTCAATATATTTCAATTCATGTCCAAACCTAATTTCAGTACATTTATTTTAAACTCCTCTATACATTTTCAAACTTCCCTCCTACGTGAGCAGGGTGCTCAGCGCCCCACGGGCACACTTACCCACTTTTCAGAGTTTTCGAACCCGTGAACACGCAACACAACAACAACGCAACACCCTCAACATATCGTTCACCGCTCGGAACGCAACACGTGAGTGCGAGGGAAAGGTTAAGGTACCTTTTCATGCAAAAATCAAAGTTCACGTTGGGCTAGCCTTAAAGCTAGGGCAATATTTTAAAATAAGAATAGGAATAATAATAAAATAAAATCGGAATCTTACGTGCCGATTGGTTAATAGTCAAAGTTAACATTGCATGAACTCGCAGCTTTAGGGCTACCGCACACCACATATTATCGGTGGCCGGCTATTTTGTCAGTTATATTATTCGCTATGTATTTTTACGCAGCACAGCACAGGAATGACTAAACAGACGAACCGACTGAAAAATAGGAATCCATAATGAACAATCTAGCCGACAAAAAGGTCGGTCAGTGAGAGTCTGACATGTGCAGCAGGCCTTGTTTATCGCGAGTGAAAATACATGTGCACTTGTATTCTACACCGGGCTTCAGTTGACCTTCATCATCGAAGTTTGAAGCGTTACTCAAAAGAAGTTTAACGTACCGTTCACTCGTTGAACATAATGCTATAAGCTCAAGACGGTTAAGCATTTCGGAATTTGCCACGTACGTTTCGGCGAAATCACTGAATCGAGGATCGTTGTGTTTTGCGTGAAGATTATTGGTAAGATATTTCTGTAATTCAAATAAGGTAGTTTCAATTCCACGTTTTTCATCAAAAAGAAATATTTACCCAATTTGATTTCTATGCAGTGAAAACCAGGCTTTGAGAATCGAGAAACGTTTAATTGAACTGTTTTTGGGAGTAATGAAGGTTTGCTTGCTCTTTTAGGTCATCTATCATGGACATCTACCAGGACATTGAAAGAGCAACACACATTCCATTTGTCGATGACAATGCAAAGTTCTATCGAAGAAAACAACCAAAGTTTAAGCCTGCACCAAGAAAACCACGCAATGTTCATGTCAGTAACTAGAATTTTCATTAACACCACCAGACACGATAATTTCTGTATTGATTTGTGTATCTGAGATTTTTGACAAGTATTGTATTTCACATGTGTTCTGAGAATGCAATGGTGCGATATTAGTTCAAATCAAAGATACTATACTGAAATAAGAATGCAGGAACTAGTAACTTGGATTTAATGAAATAAATTAGCATAGCTTGGTAGCATAATGAAAGAAACAAAGACACACACACTGCAACATATAAGTATTTGTATGACTTGTAGCCAATAGATTTTGCAGTTCCAACCAATACTGAGGCTTTAAAATATATCGTGAGATTTGTATTGCAATGCTGATAGTTACAGTTTGTATCATTGCAAATATCACTGTGTATGATGCTTTTTAGTTCTGCGTTGTTTAGTTTCAATAGAATCTAACTAATTGTTTACAATGAAACCAAACTCTGAATCTTTAAACCAGTTTCAAATAGCCAACATAAAACTGCACTCTATGCCATTCCACACAAGGTGCATTATTAAAGGATAATTTTGGCATATTATCCCACAAAGTTCAGTGTCTGAAATTAAACTTTGAAAACTCTTATTTAGACTTTTTTACACTTCTCTGGAATGTTCTGTAGTACAAATTTTTGGCATCTTAGTCTATAAACTATTTTGCAAGGAATATCCTTTTATTTGCTAAAAGCAATCGGGGATGCTTAGGTGGTAGTACTAATACTTGTGGAACCATTAGTGTCTTTTGAAGTAGTTGCTTTTCTTTTCAGTAAAACCTTATATTAGAAGTTCTATTATTTGATAACTATTACCAAAACATTGTTATTGGAACTATCAGTTATATGAATACATTATGTATGTACATAGTTCAGTGTATGCCGAATATTGTAACCATTAAGAAGTCCAGATATAATTCAAGTCGATAGGTCCCATGAAAAAGGATCAGAAGTACTCAAATATTTAAAATGACACCTAAGTCACTGTGGCTAATCTGCATATAATTCTTTTTGAAATTGTAGTAGTTATTGAATCTGCTTATTCCAAAACATTATTGAAATATGTGTATGATATCAAACAAAATGATAAAGAAACAACCTTTTTGTAGTACTATAGAAATTATTTTATTCAAAATTTGTTCTATTGAAACACTGTTATTAATATTTTTGATATGCTATCATTAATATTTATGCTCTTTGTTTTAAATATATGAAGATTAACATCATAAGAGCAAAACTTCAATTATTAAAAGTTCCTTTGCCCAAAGATCCATGTTTTCCATTTAGTGTGAATAATTTGCTATACTTTGATTCTAAATATTCATTGAGTTAAAGGAAATGCGGAAGAACGAGGCCATAAGCTTTTGGTTTAGTGAATATACACAATCTCACAATTTTTATATTACATTTTTCACAGCTCCTGGAAGAAATCTCGCAGGACTATTATAGTGAGCAAGAGAGAATGCCTGATGAGCCACGGACTATCAATCCAATCGAAATTGCAACTGCAATCAGAATGGTACTTATTTAATAAATGAACATATGTAAAGTCATTATTTCTATTATAACAGTTTCTCATGTGTGATACATTTTTTACCAGGCTCATGGTACAATCAGTTGTTCCAAAGAGGAGGTTGAAGAGTTTTGGAGAGCTAGACAAACTAATAGTAGTCCACAGAAACATTCTGAGGATAATGCTGCTTTTGATTTTGTTAAGAGGTCTAACTCTAAAAAAACATCAAGTAGTAATAGTGACTGTGGCGACCTGAGCGAGAATGGAAAGAGTGATTTAACAGGCCAAATCGAAAAAGGCAAAGAGGAAGAGACTGTTTTAAAGTCATGCAAACTTCACAGAAATGCAGCTATCAAAGGACTTATAAAGGGCCATATGATAACAGTGAAGGAGCTTACAGTTCCGGATGAAAAGAATTGTTTAACCACGGGAAATTCAGCCGGGAGCATTAAAACGGAGGTAACTGTTTTCCCCTTCTTTTATGGCGCACATCACCGCGAGTATGCTTTCTCTTTAATCTCATTACATTCCATTGCATTATGTGGATGGCGACTACAATCGGTATTACTAATGAAGATAATACCGATTATCGAAATACATTGATACATTACCGACCGTGTGAGAATATGCAATGTGTGATATAGGAGTAGAAAATCTGAAATATTTGGAAGAATGTGAAATGGTGAAGGAATCATATTAACTTTAAACTTGGTGGGTGTAAGACAAGGTGTAAAACTTAAGATGATTGAAAAAATTGGAGACTGATAAAAAAGAAAGTAGGATATTAAGACGGGACCAGATATTATTTTAATATCAAAGCAAGAATACAAAAATATGAATTATGATAGGCTATTATATTTATTTCCTTCTGTTTAAGACATAAAGTAAAAGTAATTGTGGATAAATGAATGGAAAGACGTTTATAAGCCAAATAGCATTTTGTAACCGGTGGGTAGAAAATTAATATATATGTAATAATAAACTCAAGGTAACATATATATGGTAAAGCAAAATTAAATTACTACCCCATTTTAGATTAAAAAGATCTTTTAAATAATTTGAAATTTTATCTAATCAGAAAGGAATTTTTGACAGAAGAAATACCAATTCGTAATATGTTAATTCACTGCGATTTCTTCTATAAGAAATCCTAATGCTTTGTGTAACATCTTTCTTAGGTTAACCAAGACAATCGATTAGTAGAGAATGCAAAAGGTTCTACATATGTACCATCTCCATACGATGAAGACATCCTCGTCACGTCGCTACAAGCATACGGAATAGACGAATCTAAGTACAAACACATTGACTTCACAGTACCCCGTTTAGGTACAAAAACAACAGTCACGCCACTAGAGTACCATCTTTACGGGATCGACGACGACAGTTTTAATTTTGTGCAAAAGAAGCCTAGTGGAGAAAAGAAGTAGAGACAAATATTTGTTTTCATATCTTTTAAGATGTCAAAGAATGTTGCAGGTAACTCGATTCTGTGGGTTAAGATTTATTTTTCCATGGAATCATGATGCAATCCACAATTGATAGTTATATTGCTAATTATATCTATTACCTTTTTCATCTTTCTTGCAATCTACGATATGTCAAGTTTGTCCAAGCCACGAATGGACATTTGTTAGCTTCGCAATAATAGACAATAACATTTAAATTGGATGAGCATTCGCTCAAGGAACTATATGCAAAATCTTGTGTGGCTCTACGTAAATTATTATTTTTTCTGCTATCAATTTAAATTGGCCCGATAATTACTCACACAACCGTCCATAAAGCCGACTGTAATTGATTGTATAATTTTACTTTAAATCCCAGGCATGTCAAGTATGCGCTGTAGTGTAATCTCATACGAAGAGAAATTATCCAGATTTAAGTTGCATGTACAGCCATTTTACTTCTTAATATGACTTTGGAAACAGAATTTTGCAATTTAATAACTAATTTAAGTAGAAAATGTGACTTTCTCTATCTATCTCTCCCAAATATCACATATTTCATGTTCAAAATCTGTGATTTATTAGTGCAAAATAATTATACGTGCTAAAGGAATATGTAATACGTGTGAAAATGTATTAGTTATAATGAGTTAAGGATCGGAGAAAAATGACTGTGATGTGAATCAGATGGGGGATTGAATAAAATATTTGTTAAAAAATGTGGGCCGATTTCGAAAATAGGCAACACAAAAATGTGTTAAAAAGTACAAGCGCATTAATATTAGAAAGAGTCGCATTTATTTTGCGTTTGCCTCCGAAATGAGAGATATTCAGTAAGTACAAATAGGATGGAAATTGTTTTGTACTTTTTGGCAAGTTTTTGCGTTGCTCATTTTGGAAATGGGTCCACCTTTTTATACAAATATTTTATTTCCAAAAATTTTACTGGAGGACAAAATTTCTGCAAGGGGGACTGCCGCGGGACGTCCCCCACAATATGCAAAATTGCGCATGTTTACCGACTTCGAAAAGGAGGAGATACTCGTTTCAACCGCTATATATATATTTTTTGTTTAATCGCAGCATTCATTCATAAGTGATGTCCAGACAAGTCAAAATAAGATATTTTGCAATAATAATGGGGTATATTAAGTAAAATTCGAAATGCTTGTAAATGGGACCATGGAGAAAATTCACTCTAGCATATAGAAGATTTCATCTTGATAGGTTCATCTGTCGCAAAGTTATCATCGGACAAGCGTAAGCTTAACCGAACTTAAATGGACAATCTAAAGCAGTTCTTCACAACCATCGCATTATTAACATATGCCTTGATTGGAAATAATGGGAATAAATAAATTATCCAGACAATATTTATAAAAAACATAAATATATTGGGTATATGAAAACACGAAGTGGCTCAATCACAGTATTACTGTACACAATGTATAATAAATTCAATGAGTTCGATGATAAGACAAAACACAACTTTTATTATTAATATTTTGAACTACTGCTTCTCGATTAAAACCTTATAGTTGATTGAAACTCTACTTAAATACTGCATCAGTATAGAACACGATGTTTTGCAATAGCGTGAATAGAATAAAACCTTTGACTGTGTGTTAAAATTCTATTTTCGCATAACGTTGAGCACAACTTACGGAACAAAAATAACAATCGAATGGTACTACAACATCCCCAGAAGACTTGACAGTATTAGCTATTTTATTTAAATTCCATTGCATAAATTTTCTGATATAACATTCGAAGCACGCAGTTCCGCATACACAATACTTCGCTAAGTCTAAATACTTGACTAACGTGTAAGGAATTATAGTTGCATCGTATGGAAATCTGGAAATTAAAAACGAGTAATTAGTGAAGAAACAATATAAATAAAACATATTATAATAATAAATATGTATTTTAATATAAAAATCTTATTCATTCACTGCTAGTGTGAAGTTGAAATCTAGTTGTAAGAGAAAAGAGAACCTATAATGATACCACTTTTCAACATAGTTCCCTTGGTTTTCAACACACTTGTTGCAGAAACTTCTTTGTATCCTTGAAATAAACACTCAGTTGAATGAGTCGCACAGGCAGCAATTGAACTTTGAGCATTCGACTCAAATCCACTACTGATGAAAGCGGTGATTACGTGCATTGCTCGTCTCAATCAAAAATGTTGTTTTCACGTTACAAAGTAGTTTATACAAAAATGCAACGAATGCGTGTTAAAAAAGATTCTCGTATATTGTTTGTAGTTTTTAGTAGATTAAACATTTTACAGAATGGGTCACATGGATCTAATCTTATGTCGATAAATATAAACCACACATACAGTGAGGAGGATTCAAACAAGAACAATCTGTTTTCATAACAAAAAATATTATACTGTTAGAAACAAATTTCTTTTTATTGCTATCGAAATATTATTTGGTATATTACTTTTCGTATTAAATTATGAATTACCTATACCCAAATCTGGAAAGTATGTACCATAATTTCATGATCGTTTGACCGATTAGAGTAGCAACAAGTATATATAAAATGCTGGTACGTTTAATGTTTAATGCTATAGTACAGATTTCAAATAACTGAATTCCTGTACATATTTGTATAATCCCCACCGTACATGATTCTTGGCATACCGCATAATGATTTTGAAAAACCTACCTCATCCTGAGACATATTCTAGCTGCAGATTCCACCAAACTAGGTACATCAACTTTACACATGACACTGGGTTGCAAACCCAAAAATGCATTGTCTGACACATCTATTGAAATCAGAGATAAATTCTTCATGCTTCCAGGCATGTGAATTAAACCGTTTTTGGAGAAATCCAAGTACTTTAACTTAGTCAAACTTCCAATACTGTGTGGCATGTATGTCAGCAAATTTTGACTGGCTTTCAAGTTGACAAGGACATTAAGTTTCCCAAGCTGATCTGGCAGTTCTGTTAACTGTATAGGACATATAATATACAATGTATCAGTTAAACATGGCAAAAAATGTGGGTTGTGCATAATTAACTAAAAGATAACGTTCCCATTTATATGTATTACACGACAATGTTGGTTTGCCTTCTAATATTTTATTAAAACGTATGGAAATTATAAATAATTTGATTCTAATTTCATCTCTTATACAGTTTCTGTTAAGTATAATTGTTGTGGAATTTGAAATATGGAATAGAAAATACTTGTGCCACTCTTTTGCATAAAGTTGCTGCAAAACCTTAAAATATGGAACCTTTTACCATCTATTATTTTAACCTGATTAGCCAATTCTATTAACTGTTTAAGAAATGTAATATATCACTATAATATGAGAATAGTTTGCATTTGTGTTGTGAGTGACTAACTAATTATTAAGAAATTGACATACCAAATTATTACTGACGTCCAACAACCGCAAGCTCTTCCTAATGGCTGGTTGATCCAGCCACGTCCACTTTGCCACTGAAGCTTTGCCAAGCTGGTTTTGGGAAACTATGAGTTCCTGTAAATTTGGTAAAGTACCCAATTCCTTTGGTAACATTGAAATATTGTTCTGAGACAAATTCAGAATTTTAAGGCTTTGAAGTCTTAAAATTTGTCTGTCGAATGATTTCCTGGTTAATCCAATTATATGCAACTCTTGCGTAGTCCTTGGAAAACCTTCTAGCGTTGGATACTCGGAAATCTTGTTTATAACCACTTTTGTCCTCGGTACAGAAGCAATTGTCTTCGGTTTTAAGTTCGAAATTGAGAGGATAGATGGGTCAATCTTTTTGGACAAACCAAGTTTCAAAACATGCATAAAACTCTTTAACTGCACAGGGTCGGCTTTTATGATTAAGTCATGTACCGGTTCTTTGACACGAATTGTTGCTTTACCATCATTGATAAACTTTGCAAAGACATTTTCAATATTTCCATCTATCTGTAACAAAGGAAAATAGTATACCATTAGCACTCTATGTGGAATAATTAACCCATATAAATTATAATTTGAATTAAATATTCTATATGTTCGCTAATAACAAAATAAACAAGGATAAACCCATGGATAGAATTTAATCACACCTTATATTTAGCTCCTTCCTTATTTTGTAGTGTTTGTAGAAGTATGTACAACTCATTACTTTTTACCGATTGCCGCCCAATGGCTAATACTGAACGGACTGACTTTCTGCGCATTCCATTAGTTGAAACTGATCGGTTGTTAACTTCAACACTGCAGTGCAATTTCATTTCCTCTAAACCGTTATGCGCCGAAACTCTAAACTTTCCACCATCACCGACGAACTTCTCACAGACAATTAGAAAACTTCTTGCCACGAATTTGTTTTCTGAATTTTCTGATAAGTACGAATAGGAACAGACAGCTCAGTATTTGTCAGATATTTGTTACTGACTTCCCGCTAGCTTAAAATAATAATTTGGCGTGCTGAGTTTTACGGTTATACGAGAAGCGAGAATCCCGACAGACTGCACTTTTCGAAAAGCGCGAAACAACCCTAATTTCTGCTTGCGCATTGGCTCGCAACACGCATCAACTGTAACCTGTTGCGTTGCCGTCCGTATCTATTAACATGATGTCTGTCCGTGGAGCGCTGTAACACCCTGCTTGTGCGGGAAGGTTTGAATTCGACTAAGGTAAGCTTGGTTTTGTGTGTAAAGGCAAAAATGAATATATTCAGGTAAAACAATGTAGTATGTTTTGAAACTACTGTCTATGAAGAAGAATATGGAAGGCGGAAACTCAATCTAAACTATATAATGCCGGAACGATGTGAGTCAGAAGTGAATTTGTAGAAACGGTTGTAGCTCCGAAGAACGTTCCTGGTTGCTGATAGAAAACATTGATCTGCTCAACTAAAAAACGATATCCCGTCTGAAGTAAAATTTTTAATCAGCTCGACGCGCATAGGCTTCTTCTCCAAGCGCGTGTTGGATAGCCAATCGGTCTGCTTTGGTCTTGCTGAGCCCTACGTGACCTTCATTGATGACCTAACTACTCCTATTCTAGCTTGCGCGCGCGGTGTCAGCTTCTCCTGGACTTTAATATACTCCTTATCTTACAATTAGCTAGGTACATATGTGCGCCTGGCCCGCGTGGGGTGCGTCGACAGAAGCGCAATCCACGCGGACACCCAATGCGCTGAATTTTTCCGCTGGTAGAGCGAGAGGTAAGGATAGAAGAGATGAGAGAGGTTCAAGTGGATGCATCCAGCCGCGCATTTGACTGTTTTATAGCTATTTCGGAGAAAGTCAAGCTGTGCTGAATTATTGGACCGTGTATGTTGACCAGCATGTTCGAAGAAGTTTACTTTAGCAAACTAATAGGCTTAAGGGAAAATCATATGACTTTTGCTAGAGTTGACTTTCTCGGTTTTTAATATATTCTTTCTGATTGCTTTTCCAAGAACTTTTTTCTCCGCTCTTTTCTCTACGCACTGCCTAATATCTGCGTCTCAGAACTCGCGAGTCTAATCCTATTTTTAATTGTTCTCGAAGAGAAACATACGGTCGTCAATAGCCTATTTCGGCGTATTCTAACATTTTCCCGTTGAATTATTTGATTCGAACTCCCGCTTAAGTTCTATGATGGCGGGTCGCAATTAGAGGCAACTTCGCGTTGAAATGGAGACGCGGGTACGACAGCCAAACACAGAAAACTGCACACTCGTGCGCCAAAACTTCAACAAATGGCGATAGCAGCCGACGGGCAGGGAACCCGCATATTTCGGCCAATAGAAAACGAGAACAACGAAGCTTCGGGTTGGTCGGATTAGACTAGACAAATTTTCAAAAGTTCACGTGGCGACCTCGCCACGTCATGACTTCACGAGCCGGGAATAATTTTTGAGAATTATTTTCTGAACTCGAAAACTGATTATGCTACAATTGTAGCATCAAATATCATGTAACGGTCAACCAATTTAAACACCTGTGCTGTCCTTTGGTGACAGACTAAACATGTTTTGTTTCAATATACAACAAAATTTGTACATACACAATACCGGTTTCATTTCTTTCGTTCCTCCCTCTATCTCCCTGCTATCAACTGTCTATATTGTGACTGCTATAAACTTACCCCACCTATTTTACTCTATCAATCCTGATCGACCCTACTGATAGGATCTAGATACTACTGCTCTACGACTCTAGGCATATGGTGATATACATTGACTACGAACAAGTGCAATAAAACAGGAGAATTGATACAAAATGGAGCCATTGAATTTAAACAATATCATAAATACAGAATACAGTAAAAGTCATGACAAATATATTCAATACGGCACGGCCGGCTTTAGAACGAAGTGAGTAGATTATTATTGTTTAACTAATCATCTAAACAAAAGTTCAAGGAAATCAATATCTGCCAACATATTATTCGCAACGTCAAACAAATGTAGAGGAATTTCAATAATGGAGGCGAAAGACGATAAGAGTTTAATTGAAACTGTGACCATTGTTGTCACTCTTAAATGAGTTTCATAATTTAAACAGCGTACCAGCTTGTCTTTAGAATTTGTCGATTCGATTATATATTTTGTGTATCCAAGTCACGCAATGATATTTTTGGTGCAGAATTTACATTTGTTTTTTTTAATGGTTTTTAAAATTGAATTTTATTGTGGAAGAAACCTGTGCTTTCAAAGTGTGAATTTTCTTAGAATAATATTTTATAATGTACAAAGTGTTGAAAAATTATTTATGTTTGCAACCTATGTATTTGTATTGAAAATGATATCAACAATAGGATACTATATGTTTGTAATATTTCAAGGTATCATTATTTCTCTTTTGCAGATCAGAACTTCTCGATCACGTGATGTACAGAATAGGAATTTTAGCTGTTTTAAGATCAAAAGTAAAGAAAGGTGAGTTATAGATAAGATACACGAAGATAAGATTTGCAAGAAGAAACTATGTTGTTATAGATGACCAATAATAGGAAAATGGTATTGTACCCTTTTTTACACTAGAAATATTATCACATTCCAATCGTTTCCATTGTCATATTTTCCAATTCTCAGTGCTATCTGTATCTGCTCAGAACAATTGAAATATCCTAGTTTATGTGTGATGTAGTGTACAATAGATGATGAGGGTCAGAAGTATTTGCACATTGGGGAGCACATGAAAATAAAAAAGATCTGCAATTTGCTCACTAATGATTACAATGACATATACGTGAAAACCATTGCACTAGTATTTATTCATTATCATTTTCCCAAGTGTATCAAACCCAACTTTACTTACAAATTACAAATATATTTGTCCCCCACAATATAACAAAAGTATCAGATTTTAATAAGATGTAGCACACACAATCTAATCTCGTCAATCACATCCAATATGAAGCAGTTGATATACTTTTGTGTGAGAAATTTCATATTAAAATGCATCTTCTCTGCAGCTGCCATTGGACTCATGATTACGGCCAGTCACAATTTAGAGCCGGACAATGGTGTTAAGCTTGTTGATCCAAATGGAGAGATGCTCGAAGCATCCTGGGAACACGTAGCTACAGACTTAGTTAATGTAGGGGATTCAGGCTTGGAATCCATGGTGCGGACTATCATAGAGCAAGAAAAAATCGACATGTCAATGGATGCAACTGTGATAACTGGCAGGGATACTAGATCGAGTAGTCTGGGATTACTAAAGGCCGCCATTGCTGGGATCAAATCGTTGAATGGAACCTTGAAAAACTGTGGAGTTGTCACTACTCCACAGTTGCATTACCTAGTTGTTTGTACAAATGGAAATGGGGAATACGGTGAAGCAACACTAGAGGGGTACTATAAGAAACTCTCAAAAGCATTTAACCTGATACGAGGGGAGAAAAATAATAATGGACGGTATACTTCTGAACTCATACTGGATGCTGCCAATGGAGTTGGTGGCATCGCCGTTAGAGAGTTCATTAATTATTTATGCACCAGTTTAGCAATAAACATACATAATGATGGAACTGGACAATTAAACTACATGGTAAGCATAAACACTATTCATTGATTTATTGTCTGAGCAAGCAACAAAGACTATGCATGAGAGACCACTCTTCCTGTAAAGACAATAGAATAGATGTAACATTTGTGATCGTTTCAAAGATTTCTGTATCATTCATTGGTGGATAACTTGACCCTTTGCACTTTGCATGTATATGGAAGAAATGATGGATGTATCTGTAGTGGAGCCAACAGAGTGTAAAAGGTTTTGGAAAAAGGAATATTTAAGGTGGAAAAAATATAGCTGTTGTCTAGAATATATAGACCATCAAAACACTATAATTTTAAACGCGTTTTAAACATTATTACTTAAAACATAACATTATCGTGCAAGACTTTATTGTATCATTGGTGGCCACAGGAGATTATTTTGTTAAGTGCATACAATGATAAAGTGAAAAGTAAATATGTAAAGTTATGCCTACACAACTAACCTAAAAATAACTAATATAACAGAATAAATAAGACTGCAATCACAGGTGGTTTAATGGCTAGAAATGATATATCTCCGTTAACTAACAAACAATAACCAGATTGACGCCAAATTGGAAACAGTTGCCAATATCTAGAGGAGCACCTGTATTGATTACCAAAGAACTATGTTAAGAATACTGGGGAATTGGAAACCCAATGTGATTGTCTCATACAATACTGTGGGATAGTGGTGTGTAGTTCAACGATAGTATTTGAGTTATTACAAGAAAGCAAGCATGTTTCTCTTTACTTAGTTGTCATAATCTTTCAATTACTATGGCCGCGGATCACCTAGACGAAAAGTCACTGTGGAGCCAGAAGGGTCAAGCTATAGAACATGATGTGAAAAGTAAAGATCATTTGGAGACTAACTAGACAAGACAAATTTGTGCAAGTCGTCCTTAGTTCTTCAACTAGAAAAGTTGCGTTCTTTCAGTTTAGCCCTACAGAACGCTTTGATATTTCAGGCTAGATAGGCACGGTGTATGCTGCTTATTTTCACCATATACACATTTCATGGTGTATTAAGATCTAATGCTGACATTGTTTGTTCAACACATAAATTGCCTGTAATAAATAGTTACAGGCAATTTAGTGCTATAGTTCAACTAGTGCTATAGTTCAAGCCCATAAGAAAAGCATTTGGTCAACGTAGGACAACGCACCCTTTGGTTTTTAATTACTTTCTAGCATAATTCTCCGGCTCTTTTTCCAATGTCAAACGTTATAATCAGAAACGATTGAAAGATAATTAAGTTACGTACTAATAATTGTCTACAACGACATGGATAATTTGTTACGTTTTGTTACAGTGTGGGGCTGATTATGTTAAAGTGCAGCAAGCTCCACCCATTAATTTCCCACAAAAGCCGAATGTCAGATGTGTCACTTTGGATGGAGACGCGGATAGAATCATTTACTTTTACACCGACGAAGACAATAAATTCCATCTGTTAGATGGTGATCGGATAGCGACCTTGGTGGCGGCGTATTTTAAACAGTTATTGGAAGAAAGCGGGTTGAAGTTAGAATTAGGCTTGATTCAAACCGCCTATGCAAATGGTAGCAGTACCAATTACATCTCAAACGTCTTGGTATGTATGTCTACACGCAAGTGCAATTGCAATATTCTTCATAAATCTATTAACCAAAAAGGCCCTAAATATGTAGAAAGTTCCAGTTGCGTGCGTCCCCACTGGCATTAAACATTTACACGCTAGGGCCAAGGAGTTCGACATCGGAGTATATTTCGAAGCGAACGGACATGGAACTGTTATTCTCAAGAATACAGCCATGGAGGTCATAAAGCAGTCAACGAGTGATGAATCGTAAATAAACATACTCATCGCATATAACCACACATCATTTGTCTCTTCTAGGAAATGAATTACAAAATGTCTCTTCTTTTGCAGGTTGTCTCTAACTCAGCGCACTGCTGCGGGCAAACTGATTAATGTGATAAATGTAATCAACCAAACAGTAGGCGATGCTATAAGTGATATGTTACTGGTGGAAACTATCTTGCACGCTAAGGGTTGGAATATTACAGACTGGAAACAAAGTTATCATGATTTGCCGAATAAACAACTCAAAGTTAAAGTGAAAGATAGGAATGTAATAGTAACAGTGGATGCTGAGCGTAGGTGCGTCTCGCCAGTTGGCTTGCAGGAAGAAATTGATAACGCAGTAGCCAACTATTCAAAAGCACGCTCATTCGTAAGGTATGACCTTCAATTGACACTATTGTAACAAGTTAACCACCAGTTTGAATTGAAACTCTAGTAAGAAACTACTAAGTTTTAAACTACCTATATTTTCGTAGACCATCGGGTACTGAAGACGTAGTGCGAGTGTACGGTGAGTGCGAGAACATATCCGATTTGAGCAAACTAATGCTCGAAGTGGCGTCTGCAGTGTACAGACTCGCGGGCGGTGTTGGACCTCAACCAGGTTTATAATTCTACAATCCTCTTGGATATTTTTCGGTATTAAAATTGGAACAAAGCAAACTCTAAATTATTAACGTTTTATATTGCCTGCATTATGACCGAATCATGCGTGGAACTATATTGCATAATAAGAAATATTAGTATAAATATTGTAAAACCAGACGCATGCGCATCGGACTATTTTCGACAATAAGATTGGTTGTACACCGAAGACAAAATCCTGTTTCGCAGCACTTAGCAATACAACATTTTACTACCGACATTGCACACATGTCGATTGTCATAAAATCAAATGAAATATATGGTTGACCGCCGGAAATATTTTTAGCTTAGTGAAAGCTACAGTGTTTTCGTGTCTTTCAATGCTTTGTCTGGAAGAATCCGACATATGAGTGTCTGGCGTAAAGGTACCCCTGTATAAGGCAAGCAAGTTCTTGCAGCGAAATAATACTCGCATTTGGGGACTTTCCTAACTTTCCAAGTGTCGTTCCTTAAAAGCCAGGCGCTCATTGGAAACACATTACTCGCATTCGTAACAGATTAAGATTCATTCAACCTTCTCAGTCCCAACAAAATGCTTACACATATATGTAATTTAATGGAATTTAGTCTTTGAAAAGCCTATTTGAAGGCATTTAGTTTCGTCAGTAAAATGGAGCTCCGTGAACTTTAAATACGATCATTACTCTTTACAGTGTAAGAAAGTGACAACATGAAGGTACAAGACTCTTATTAAAGTACTCATGCTTTCTACAGAATAACGATAATTTTCGGGTATTTATGAAAATACTAGGACTGAAAGGGTTAAGGTCCATTTACACACGTTAGTGAACATGTAGGCCATACACGTGCGTAAAAACATGTGCTTAGAAACAGTAGAGCGGTATTTGCTATCTGCACTAGCAAGTGCACTAATACTGATTCGTTAGAGCTGTATATTTACAGAGCTTTGTATTATATTCGCGATGTGCCAGTGCCGCATTCGTTCAATTTTGTCTTCCATGTATGCCAATGCTGACGACCAATACGATTCGCTTGTCTTTCAATTTAATTGTTCACACTCGTCCGGTCTCCGGTGTATTATATTGTCACTGAAAGTTTGGAGTGTCGCACTGCGTCGGACGTGTGTGAACAGCAACTAAAAACAATGCAACGATACTGATTATCACTGATACCAACAGAAAATTATGGAATTAAGCGGACACGGCACTAAGCATCACGAATATGTGTAACTCGTCTTTTAGCATAATTAACGCATTTACGAATATATTTTACAAGTATTCTCTATAAGGTCATGGTAGGATGAACCTGGTGTGGGCCATTTATGCTTGGTAAAATGGTGTAAATCCTTATATAAAACTCTATTTTTGGAACAACATTATTGGGAAATGTATTATTGTACTTTAATTTTTATAGTGTGTGTATAATAATGTGGATATTTTCTATGTAGATATATTAATATATTTATACAAAACTGAGAAATTTGTTTACTCTTGGAGGAGCTCTTTATGTTAAATTCTTAATAGCCTTTAATTGAACAAAATGGGACTGTTTAACAAAATTTAGTGATTCTATTAAAAATGAGTTTAAAGAGACTAGCATAAATTAAGATTTTATGTAGCGAATTTTCCAAGTGTCATTTCTAGATTAATATACATAAAAAGTATTAGACAATTATTATTTAAAAGTATCGGATGCTCCATCTGTTTTAATATCTGAAGAGATATTCACTTGAAGAAGTGAGATCTTGAAATTCAAATTACTCTGGCCAGTTTTTATAGTTTGAGAACTCATTGGTAAATTATGGTAGGGGCACAAATCTTTCAACATTTCTTGAACTTCGAACAATGTTTATTATTTTATCATTTCCAAGTAAGGTGCAATGCATCACAAAATTGTTGAGCTATAACTGAAATATACAACAAAAACAGCTTATAACTGCAGTGTCGTTTACACTTCAGAGCCTGTTGTCATCCTGAATATGAATCTACTTTTAGTATCGTTGATACATGCGAATTGTAGGGAACACACAATTATTGTATTTTCTTACATGCTTGATTTACATCCGTTGTAAAACCCTTTAGCTTCAGTATCCACCTCCTGGATGCTTTTCGGGGTTGGCGTTTATTCGGTGAGTTTGGTCGGCGAAGTGCTCGTCATCATTACGAATTCGGCTGTGAGTTCATCTCAATGCCCGGTGTATCTTCATCCCGCTTGTAATCTATTAAAAGAAATGATTACTTGATGGACAATACATCCTTTCAGCCGACTGTTTAAAGAGACTTGATTAAAGGTAACTTTCCCTTTATGTATATCGCACGATATTGTGAAAATGATAGTTTGCCTTCTGATATTTCATTAAGTTTATGATGTAAAGCCATAAAACGTATGGAAAATGTAGTTCCAATAATTTGGTTCTAATTCCATCTCACTATGTGTTAATAATGCAGTGATTTTTGCATGGTAAGATCATGATATGATTATCTACGGGATCTTGATGATGATAGAGACTCCAACGACAGTCAATAAAGTTTTCATAAAAATTTGTAGTTATGTAAGTATGATTGCTACAGCAGTGGAACCGCAAGAATTTTTCCAATTATATTTCCCTTAGGTTCAAACTTGATAGTATTGATAGTATATAAAAATAAAAAAGAATTGGGTGTGACTGAATCCCTAAGCATACTATTACTAAACATAGCGGAAATCAAGAGAAATTAATTACGAAGAAAGTTCTTGTCGAGTATAGTATTTGTTATACTTGAAAAATTTGGAAATAGAGAGTACTTGAACCATTCATTGGTATAAAGTTGCTGCGAGACCTTAGAAGAAGATGGAATCTTGTAGCATCAAAGAAATGTCAACTCACACTAATATCTGAATAAAGAATAGACTTAGCGATAATTGAAGGGAAGGTACTACGAATGCTTTCGAGAGACGGAATTAGAAGCGACGCGTTCTGAACGCAACGTGTGACCGCTATCGCCAAGGGACGTCGTCGCAACGCTATTTGACGAATCGGCGGTGTCTAACATGTTTTTTTTGTTGCGTGTTACTCGAAAATGGCTGATGTTCGTACGCAAACATAGAGATACACACAATGCGCGAGAAAGGGCGCATTCTATTATGCTTTTCTCTTGTTTCTTTTGACAGGCAAAGAATAAAGGGCGCACGCGTTAGACGTACCTTGAGTTTAAATTCAAAGCTTCGCCAGCTTTGAGCGCAAACGCAATTTGTAGCACGTAATCCGCATATCGAAGCTTGGAATATGCACCAGTGTCGCATCTACGGGCCACACGCATAGAGAAGCGCGTAATCGTCGATATCTTTCTTGAATAACCGCAGGTTGATTAGCCAGCAGGAAAGCGTGCGCTCCGTATACGCTTTTCGACGCACGATTTACGGTCTCTGAGTGCAAGCCCTATATAGAGTCCAGCAACTAGTGTCCGAATGATGTTCTACAGACTGCTCATTTCTTTCACTTAATGAGTGAATACCTAATGAAACTTTGTCCGTATAGAGAGTTTAGTGAGACAACTTTACAGATCTAGAGAATATCCTGCAGTGTTAAATTGCAATACTTGTTGTAGAACATCATTCAAATAATTATAATCAGTACCACTTTTGAACGCACGCCAGATACTTCTAAGTTTCTCGATTGAATGCTGCGGCCTGCAGTCGGTGCTCCACCTCATCTAGTCTTGGTCGTCTCAGCTTCAGTGATGACTTCTTCCACACTAACAATTAATCCACTTCGCATAATTGATTCAGTTGAAAACTGATCTTGACTGAATCTCTTTCGATGGTAAGCCCAAGTCAAGTTTGCTCAATTAATCGAAGAACTTAATAAGCGAACAGGCATTTGATTACTCTCACGTTATTTACCCTGAAGCTTTTTGGTATTTGCGGAGTTTCGAACTGGAATTTTGATCTTTTGAAACAGAACACAAACTGTAATAAGGTGTACAAACTTAGTTAAATTAACGAAGGATATGTTTGTTTGCATTTTATTCGTGTTGCCTTAATACATTGATAACTTGCAAACATGTTTTTCTTCTGATTTAATAATGAACATTTAAAATATTATCCAAGTTCTTACGTGTAAAAAAGATTATACAGCATTCTTCAATAGTCTAAGTCACCTTGCAGAGCTAATGCTATAAAGTTATAACGAAATTCTGTACCACAGAGCATTATTATTACGTGACTTAAGTTACATAGGAGAATATTCAACCCGTACCATGGAAAGTCTGACTGTATCTTTTGAAGGTTGAAAAGAGAAAAAGGGTGTAAAGGGGAGGAGCCGTGAACGGAAACCGCAAAAAGAAATGTCTAATATTAGCTGGAAAAAATAACGCCGTGTAAAAAGTCTCAATTGAATAGTACAAGTTCCATTGAATGTTCGAATACGACTAAAACGTCTTAAGTTTCTCAATTGTATTTAATATAACTTGTGTCACCCATTGATACTTCCATATCCTTACCGTATCTTATGTTATTGTTAATGTTAGAGCTATTATAAGTTATACATAGAATCGTATGTAATGGTATGGACTCTGTATGTCTGACGCAGGGCAGTTCCTAGGTATTCGAGTCCGTAAGCGAATGACCACCGCTAAAGAGGCATTTTTAAGGGTGCCGTTCGCATGCGCTTAGTATTCGCTTTAGTACGCTTTTAGTACCTCGGTGGCATCGCGTCTGCCGGACCTGGGAAGCTAAAATGTTAAAAAATGAAAAATCGCAGAATTAATTTCGTGAATGCCTTACGGCGCATGGAGCTGGAAAGTATAAGATGTAACACTGGTATGGACGGTCGATCTAACCGGTCGGTCGGAATTTTACTGATCAGCGCTTTCGTCGTTTCGCTCTCATTACCACGATGGCAGTCTCAACTTTCTGTCTGTGTCGCAACGCATATAATATAAGTTTGCCGAATGATACAGCTTCCAGTCCTGGGTAACTTGAATCTCTTTACCAATATTAGGTCATAAGTTCCAGCTGTTTTCTACAAGATTCTGCTGCAACGTGCAAGCTGAACTGCAATGCTTGATGTGTGCATGCTAAATTCTGTGCCTCTTGTAATCTTTAGAATACCCTGATATCGCATCATTTGACCAGTTTCTCGTCGTCATTTACTAACACTGGACATGTACTTTGTTAGATGATCAACAGATATCATTGGTCGCCGAAATATTGAGACAAGTTATAATTAATTCTAGGAAGTACATACTATTACGTTTATCCATGCTAACCAAGAGAAATGTTCAACTAGTATCTTTATACACAGCAAGCATTAGATAGAAAAGACAAGATTTCGAAAGGCAAATTGTGTACGTATACGTCACTAACATAATGATCGGACCGTATAATTACAAAATGGGAGCCCCTATCGAAGCATTACACCCAGGCCTGACAAGCTGACACATGATCAAATCGACGTTGTTGCTACATCCAGACAATCTCTGGTATCATATGGCACTTTTGAGACGGACGGGGATATCGTTACCACCCTGAACGACGCGCATGCGTATCTAGATAGAGCGATTTCCTGAGAGAGCCATAACAAACCTACAAAGAGTGTTCGGTTGATTCTGCGACGATGCAACGCGAAGTCATTCAAGCACTTCGGGGGGAAACAGGCTTCTTTTGAAAGTAGTTTTTCCTACTCAAAGAGGCCACGACGAAGAACCTGAGGGTGGAAATCGTCGGTAACCGTCCCCAAAGCGCGAGTGACTATAAAGCGCAAACTACGTCATCGCATTTGCTAGTCAATTTTTACGGTGTACGTGAGGATCGCCCGCACGATCGCCATCATGTTTGAAGTGCGTGACTGTTAAAGTCCTGTTCCTTCACCGCAGAGTACGTAAAAGAAGAGAGGTAGAGTCGGGCGAGAAACAGAAAATTATTGAAGCCGAAAGAACAATGATCAATAATTACGCAATAATATATTGCAGGGAAAAACTTTGCGAAAGTCTGTAATGTTTTATAATATTCTCAGTAAAAGAAATATCCTACATCAATTTCTTTTTTAAATTTTTCACAATTTGTAGTCACAGCTTTAACATAGTCTTGAATACTTCTAATTAAGGATTTTACTGAAAAAAAAAAAAAATACTTTATATGCAGAGTGTACACCTTCATGTATCATTAATTTAAATCAACATTTCTTGAACTAAGATAAGTATATATATATATATATCAAAGGATTTTGGAATTCACAAGTACATTTGTTAGTTATAATGGATTCAAGAAGCAAAGAAAATACTGTCACCGACTAAGTTACAGTACATTTCTACTCCGATTTACTCCTAACGAGTAGGTATCAGTCGGCAACTATAATTCAAGTGATTTTATCGCCATGTGCGGAAAAGTTGAATTCTTAATCAGATACAGTTTTTAAATTTTGGGTATCTTTATTACTACTGATTCAGAAGAAGAATATAGAAAAATACGAGCAGGGTCCAGTTTATTATTCCTGATATGTCCTTGATTGCTTGTTGATCACAAGAAACTATTTTTGTCTGGCAATACTAGTACGTACTATACTTATCTCTGTCTCGAGAATTTCTGGATTAATCTAATGACACAGCAAAGCTTGCCTTCTGTATAATAAACCATCAATATTTCTAAGCTTGCGTGTGAATTTTCCTCGCGGCAATTAGAGTAAAAAGCAACAAATATAGAACATGGTTTTCAGAGGTCTCGAAATTAAAATACTAGATTCTCTTAAAGGTTCTCTTTGTGATTTCTTAGTTTGTTTCTGATATATAAACGAGAAATCTTTTCGGGTAGCCTTCCAGATGAAAATAGTGTACTTAGGTGGATGTTTATGGCCAATGTTATTCCTTTGTTTTTGGAGTTTTCTTTCGCGAATGTAATGACAGAGAATTTAATATAGCTAACAAAAATGTGATCAAGTTTACTGTAAGAACATCTAAATGAACAAAATGTAAGCTGCAATGATCATTACGAAATTTAACTTATTTCCACTCAATATGTTGTACAATATACATTATAGATTATTCATGCATTCATTTGTCACGTTCAAGATTATACACCCGATGCAATAAATAATGGTCTTTGTACATTTCTAAGTCAGTTTCTCGAAGTTCAAATTCGATGATATCTAATTGCCAGAAAAAAGTTTAGATCAAGTTTTGTTCAGAAGTTCCTTACAGAAACCAAATCAAGCCTGTACAAGATCCAATTTATTAACCCTTAATTTAGACATCTAGGAAAATCAAGCGTCGTGCTACCTCTGTTCTCTTTTACACTCAATACCTGTGAAAATCGCACGAAGATTCCCCACACTCGTTCCGTCAACTGCAAACGGGAGTGCATATTTGCCCGCAGAGAGATACGCTACGCTGCACAATCTAGAACTTACTGACGCGCCAAGTGTCACACCTTATACTTTTACAGTAAATATTTTTAACCTGTGTGTTGGTTCGCATTAAATCAGCATATATACCTTCTTAAAATCAATATGAAATCAACTGAACCACATGTCTCGCAAGACCAGAATGGACGCTGTATTAACAAACGCTCACTCGCATGGATATTTTACGTTCACCGACGTTGAGGGTGGCAAGTGTTATATTAGGAAACGCATTAATGGAAACTGTAACAATGAGAAAAGCAAACACACTTACCGTCCACGCGGGGGCCCGTATGCATCTGGTCTGTCATATCCTTCGGCATAACTGCAATAGGAAAAGATATACATTACGTCTCTTGCGTATTATTATTCAGCCCCAATAATTTAAAATTAATGTCAAATAGCATAACGCTGAATACTAAATTGTTATAATTAGAAATTTCAAATCCCCGAAGCTTAAAGTACCCAACATGCCGATAGTAAGAAGCAGAATATTAAAAGTTCCTACGCTTTTCCTATTATATTTATATGTTTTGTTATTTGAATTTACACTTCTGATATACACCATATTCGGTAGAACCTCGATTACCTGAACTAATTCGAGGAGATATTTGTTGAAATAAAGACATTTTCGAAAAAGATAACAGCTACTTTCTGGACATTGATGTCCATCTATTTAAAATAATAGATCAAATATTAAGCGTAGTGATCTTTCTGGGTCCCAAACCTTTTTAATTGCTAGAATTGGAGAGTGACCGGTTACACAATTAATGGACTTACAGTAAAATACATCGTCTGTATTATACTGTATACGTACTCTATATATAGTGTATACATACAAGACGTTCGGATAAAAGAGGTTCTACTGTCTCTTTTTTGTATTTGGTATCTTCTTTCAAAACCGGTGCCGCAGTTATGAGAACTAAACACAACGAATACACGTACACGCCAAAGCATGAAGATGGAGCCAAATTTGGAGTTTTAACAGAGTTATACGTTCGAAAGCTAGACACTCGCCGGCAATATTCATTTTCAAGCGCGACATAAATTAATTTTAAATAAATGTAACACGTACACAATGAAAAAACAAAAGATTAAATATAAATACTCATGAAATGAAGTTGGCCGATGGAAAGTTTCGACACTCATGACATTTTTACTGGAAATCCGCGGAAAAATGCACAATGAGATAAACTTACCCTCCACCAACTGGTGGATAACCACCACTGGGGACGGCACTACCAGGTCTTCTACTAAACATATCTGCCTGTGGTCCAGGACCAGTGCTGTAACTAGGCGCCCCAGTGCTGTAGCTAGGTCCAGTACTCATTGGCCTGTTAAACGGAGGCATATCATTAACAGGGGGACCGTCCCTCCTGTCATAGGCCATCGAAGCTCCCTGACTTACCCCCCCGGGCCCACCCATCATATCCCCAGGCCCGCCCGGATAACCCCTGTCATACACAATTGGAAATTGTTAACTTATTTTGACTCTATCCTGGACAATGCATACCGACATGGTGCGCAAGCATCAATCTAACAATTGAATGTTCAATGAAATTGCAAATTATAAATTAGCTAAAGCATCACAGGTTAGAATAAAAATGAAGTTTCAATCCATAACTTGTATGATGGTGGCTCTAAATATCGCGGCTGGTTTGTGCTCTTGGGATCATGGTGAATGATTGAGTGGGCTGAGGTGGCTAAAGGTTTGCCATTGGTGAATTATGCTTCTTGTTATCCAATTGTTACAATGAAATAGTGCTAATGCTGTTTCACGTGTGCACGGTACGAGAAATGTCAAACTAATATACATGTTTCTTCCTTTGTATTCTCATTCCAAAGGGTATAACATTGTTATCTCCATTGAAGTATACAAAACAACACCAAATGTTATTTCACTAAGCCAGACAACTATTCTCATGGGCATTCCACTCGAAAATGCCGTAATTACAAAGAGAATGAAATGCTGCATGAGTGGTAATTGTGCATACGATTACGTGAAATTAAATGTAAACGCAGTTCGCATCTGTTTTTATAAATTCTACTAGTAACGCACTAATGGCAATTTTCATAAATAGGCTGTTAACGAAAGATTAAATCATAAAACGCAATCGGAGCACTAAGACGTTCAAGAAAAGTACTTTACCAATGACTTTCGTCATATCCCACATCTGTGTATCCACCAGTTCCATACCCGGTAGTGGCAACTGCACCACCACCGTTTCTCATTGGACCGCTTGCGCCTCGATCATAATCGTTTCTAGCGGTATAATCGACCGTACCCCTCGCTCCGAAATTATCAGTACGCCCATAATCAACAGGGCCTGGCGCACCGCGGTTGAAATCTCCCGTCATTCCTCCTCCAACTGTAGCAAATAATATCCCAGTTGATCCACAACATTCTCAAATGTTATGGAACTATTTTTACAAAAAAAACTGTACCACTGTCCGAGTCCCTGTTTAGGTATTCGGTAGTGGAGAAGTACATACCACCGCAATTCCCATAATCTGTTCTGCCTCCAAAGTCGGCGCGGCCGTAGTCCGTGGTCCGACTGTAATCAGCTGTGCCAGTGGGTCCATAGCCTCCAACAGCTCCGGTCGCAGGTCCGTATCCTCCTCCCATCCCAGGTGCTGTCGACGTGTAGCCCATCGCCGCGCCACCCACGTTCTGGCCGTATCCTCCACGATCGTTGTAGCCTCCACTGAAGTCGCCCCCTCGTCCGCTAAAGTCTCCACCGCCACGATTGTAATCGGTGTAGCCCGCTGCGACGCCACCTGCAGCAGATCCATCGTAACCAACGAGTTGGATCGGAAGAACTGTAAAGCACGCCGAGATATCCAGTTGGTTTTTTAGTCTGTATTATGAACATCATGATAATACCGACAGACTATTTTCTCAGATAGCTGGTACGGTACCACACTGTTCTTCTGCACATAACAGTACGTTGAACCTAACATTGATCGGTTAGACTCACTTGTGAAAAAAAATGTAAGGCGCAAACATGAGGGCGATTGTGTTTAAGTCATTTAAGAAGTACAATACGTATTTTCGGCATTCAAGGAGGACAAGAAACATGTTTTAATCCAGGGAGTGCACTAAGAGCTTTAAGAAGAATTAAATATATACAACACAATTATGGTAATGGTTAAAACATTCTAATATACAGAGTGTGGTACAAAGTAAAACACATAACAGGTTTCATGGGTACAGTAACGAGCAGCTATTTATAGTAAAAAAGACATGTGCATTTAAAAAGGAGTAATAATGAGAAAATAGTTTTGTCGGGCTAATAAACATTCTGTTAGGGATTTGTGAGTACTGACCTCTTCTATCATTGTATGGTCCAGGACGAGCGTCTCTACCACCGTCTCGTCCGCCTCTACCACCTCTCATTGGTCCACCTCTTCTGTCTCCATCCCTGCGTCCCCCGCCGCCTCCTCGCGATTTCCCCGTAGACTGCTCCACGTTGATTGTTGCTCCTTTGAAGTTCGAGTTGTGAAGCGCTTTGATCGCCGCCGCCGCATCCTCCTCCCGGGCCATGTGCACGAATCCGTAACGGTTCATAACATCACATTCCGTTACCTCACCGAAGCGCAGAAACAATTGTCGCAACTCATCATTGCGACAATTCTCTGGCAATCGGCCCACAAATATTTTTGTTTTTCTCTGCAATAATTTAGAAAAGGAATTAGGAACTATCACATTAACTCTCATATGGATGCCCGTGTTTCTAGAAGCCGTCCAGTAATGCGATATCGTTTATGGAAATGCAATAATTCTTTAACATGATTACTATGATTTCAAATTCGATATTTGTATCTCTAAATCGACCATGCTGCTGTATCAGAAAGCATGGTGTCTGTTCGAGAGTTTTATCTCGCTCGGTATATTATGCATACAGATCATCCGAATCATGCAGCAAACTTGCAATATTTTCGAGCACAATATTCCATCCACGATATAAAGCAATAATTTTCACTAATCTTAGTTCTTGCATTAACATTTTAAACTCTGAAGAAGCCGAATGGGGAAATGATAATACTAAATTGCTAATGATATTGTTCTTACCGGTTGGTTAGAGGAAACCATTTTCTGGAAATGAAAACATAATAAAAAATCAATATTAGTAAACATATATATATCAATAAACAATATATTAACAAACTAGAGTAATGAAATAAATTTAATAATACGAATCTGTTACAGGCACTACACCATGACATTTATGAAATACCTGTATATATATTGCAATATTACCTTTCTCGGGCATACGCACATAAAAAGAATTATGTTTGAACCTTGTTAATACTCTCTATACAAAGAAAAGTAAAAGCACAATCACATCCATAAAATCTAATTTAGAAATATACATGTACGTCAAAGATACAGGTAAATAAGAGCTTCAGATCAAAACTGCTTGCCCTTGTTGTTTACTGTAACACTTAATCATTCTTTATCTTATAAAGTACGTCAATTACAGAGGCCTCTGGCTGATATCTCACTTGAATTGACCAATAGCTGCAAAGCTTGGTTATTGTTCATATTTCATTCAATTTTCTTTTGCGAAAGGTAGTACGATAGAGCCTCGATTATTTGAACTATCTCAGGCATATGAGATAAGTGAATTATGGAATAATAGAACGGTTTGTTCATGTTGATCTCCATATATTGAAAAAAAGAACACAAATATTACTAACAGCAATGTTGAACACTGAAATGAAATATAATTTAGTCGAAGATTTATAAGTGCCAAAACTCTTTGGTTCCTGAAGCTGTGCTATGACCGGTTAGCATTAATAACTGAATATTCACATAATAGAGATTTTGGATAAAAAAGGTTCCAGTGTATATTCTATATTTTCTCTTGCCACCATATTTATCTCGTTAGTTGAATAAGAACTATCAAAAAAAGTTGTAATATTTGCAAAGCGGATGATTGGAAAAGACAATGATTTTGTCTCCTGGCGAACATTAATTTTTTAGTTAATCCCAACTGCCTTCACAATGATCATGCTAAAGAAAAGTTGATGCATACGCAAGTAAATGAAAGAGGGAACTAGAGCAGAAAATGCAATGCTTCGCAACAAGCATGTAACTATCGTGTATTAACAGGTGTGCAAAACCCGATACAATATCTTGGCGTGTTATTCTTTGCCGACAAAACGGGCGAACTATCGGTTGTTGTCAGCCGGTATCTCTGCAAACGTTACCATAAAAATAAGCCTCCGAATCAACGCCACAATTACGCCGCACGATACCGAATCACTTTCTAGCGATGTCATCGCGTTCGCCAGACGCTCAAAGACACGCATACCTTTCAAGGGCACCGGAAAACATCAAATTTGCTTCACAGACAACAATTACAAAGTCCAAATTATCGATGAACATTATCAAAGAATATTCTTATCTAAGTTATATACAGTCAAACGCAATACCCGAAAGCAAGATCAGTTTGTAGCATTTACAAAAAAACCATCGCTCTCACAACTCCGAAATAGACGGGATTGTGAAGCCATGAACTTTTGTGAAATAATTTGCGCGGGAAATACAGAATCGGGACACTACTTACATGTGGCGGCTCCGTTTTGGCGAAATGAAATTAAACTAAAAAGGAGAATACTGCCGTGACGTTAAACGGCGAAACGAGATACGAAATGGCGTCGGGAAAGTACACTCTGAACGTACGCGGTAACGGGAAGTGGAATTCACGGAAGTGTTGCCAACTCCATGGAGAATTCCAAGTATGATATTCTTATGCCGCGTTTTACACCAATTCTCGACCATTATAATTAAGTGGCTAATTATTCATTGTGTATAAGTATAAGGCGGCTCCAGTTATTAAAAAAAAGGCTTCAAATATTCGGAATTTTCACATCTATCAACTAATGAAACGAAACACAATTGACGCTTATTTTCTTACCATAATATGCGTCTATACATTAAGAAACTAAAATCAAAGTTGGAATATCTGGCGAAAGTACGCGACGAAAATGAACCGCCAACTAAGATGGCCAACTTCAAAGATGTTCTAGGAATGGCCGGTTTCAGCCCGAAATATCACTAGGGGAAGCGAAGCTTGTTAAGGCAACTCTTCATTAGTCCGACGAGAGTTCGGGATCGCGCGACTGTTACGTGGAAAAAAAGAACGCTGCAGTTACACGCGACATTAACCGTCATCGCCAGCAGAGCTATATCTACTAGATTCGCTCGATTACTGGAATAAATCTCGTGATGCATTAAAGCCGCGTGGATAATATTTGCTCTCACCTGATCGGCCATTGTGTAGCGCAGCGATTGAGTCCCGCACGAAAAGAGAAACGATAGATATTCGAGATCTGCCGAGGCACGCACGTGTTACAAGTTACACTACACACTACGCATTCAGTCCCTCGAGGGAACGGAAAGCATGAATCCTCTGCTGTTATCCCGCTCGTACAGCATCAGCGCTCCGGTGAAGAGGAGCGCGAGAATGATTCGGAAAGAATTTCTGGATTACTTCTGCAAAGATCACGGACACACTTCGATACCCTCGAGCCCGCTCGCGCCGCTTACTGACCCAACGCTCGCTTTTGTTAATTCTGGCATGAATCAAGTAGGTACCGATTCTTATTGGTCGCACGCTTCTGCCGAACCACTCCCTGCAAGGTGGCGCGGGTGTGCGCGCGCGCACCAACGCCATTGAAACATAAATCCGTCCGTTAGTATTACTCGATATGCAAGATAATTAATAGTTATTTTTTCTTCCAGTTCAAGGGTGTTTTCCTTAATTATCACGGCACTACGATAACCAAGGCGGCGAATTCTCAGAAGTGCCTGAGAATAGGCGGCAAACATAATGATTTGAAACTCGTCGGCCAAGATGGCTACCATCACACCTTTTTCGAAATGCTCGGGAATTGGTCGTTCGGAAGTTACTTTAAGGTACTTCTTCTTTAAATTATTTTGCATTGATATTTGAGAAAGTAGTTTGTGTACAATGATTGTTAATAAATACTTAGGGCAAATAAAATTTATAACGTACTTTACAGAGAAAAGAGAGAGTGCATGCCTGAAAACTGATTGGTCTAAACTTACCAATTCATGTTGATCACATGATTAACATCCTTTGAATCTTTAAATATTTTTAACACATCCCATTATATGCTGCTTGCAATATGAAATTGATTTTCCTCAATTTTTAATAACCATGGAAAAAGAAACTTTTTACATTTATTAATAAAAGATAGATAAAGTTATGATAGTATATTTATTAAAAATTGCATGTAAAGCATGAGTGTAACGGAAATCAATTTAGGAAAAATCCATGAGAAGGATTAAAAAGAAAGTTGTCTATCTGTTATTGGAATTCCAATATACTACATACAATAGAATCTCGATTATCCAAACTAATAAGGTGGCACATCTATTTGGATAATAGAACAGGCACTTTCTTGATTTTGGTCTCCATATATTTTATAAAGAGAACATAAATATTAATCATGGTAATCACAAATTTGAATTTGAATGTGTTTGTTAAAGGTTTGTGGGTACCAAACCTTTTTTCTATTAGAGCTGTGATCTGACGAGATACACTACTAAATATATACAAGGAGCTGTGTACGTTCAAGACACTTAAATTTCAAATAATAGAGGTTTCCAGTACTTATTTATGTAGCTTGAACTGTACATGATGCTGTTTCGAATACTGTATAATGATTTCAAAAATGCACCTCATTGTGAGACATATTCTAGCTGCAGATTCCACCAAACTAGGCACATCAACTTTACAGTTGGCGTTGGAGGTAGTAATTCAAAAATGCATTGTCCAACATATCTGTTGATGTCAGAGATAAATTCTTCATACTTGCAGACATGAAACTGCATTTAGACAAATTCATGTACTTGACAAGACAATACCAAGATATATAATACATTAATTGAATGTGAAAACTTTTCCTGTATATGAAGAAGTTACTTACTGAAAAAGTCACTTCGGCTTCTATTATATTATTAATTATATATTCAGTCAACTGTTTAAATACAGAATATTCAAATAACTGCGTATTTGGATAGTAAATGTTTAGGATAAAAGAATTTCTACTGTAATATTGTTCATCAGCATTTGTTAAAATATAATATCTGCCATTTCCCTTTCTAGGAAGAAGCCTGTCGCTATGCATGGAATCTATTAACTCAGGAATATGGCATTAATAAGGACTTTTTATATGTAACATACTTTGGTGGAGATAACTCATTGGGACTTGAAGCTGACACAGAGTGTCGTGATATTTGGCTGCGCATCGGAGTTCCAGCAAACAAAATTTTGCAATTCGGTATGCAAGAGAACTTTTGGGAAATGGGTCCTACAGGGCCGTGTGGTCCCAGCACTGAAATACATGTGGATCTTACAAAAGGATCGGGCAATCGATCTAGTTTTGTGAACAAAGGCCATTCGGATCTCACAGAGCTTTGGAACATAGTATTTATACAGTTTAATAGGTAAACAACATGATACTGTAGTATTTACTGCTTTGATGAGCAATCTTTTAAGTATGTATCAAGGTATCTCGTACAAATAGAACAGCAAAGAAGGGAAACATAATACGGCTTTGAGAAACAAGAAAAAAAGGAGAGAAACACATTGCAAATGCTATTACGATATTTACAATAACTGACATGCAACAGCAAAATCTCTGAAGCTGTAGTCACTGAATTATGATTCGTGGTCTGTAGCTTTGCCGTTTGTTATTTTTAAATGCATCAAGCAACTTCTTTTTATTTAACAGACAGATAAGACTACTTCACTACTGAGCCAATCTTTTACATTTTTATCTCTAGCCAAAGATAATTCTGTTTGAACTCTCTAATCGAGGTTTTATTTTATATTTGCACTATCTGAGTATTATTTGTTACGTAGAAATCAAACTTAGAAGAGCATCAAAAAAAGCTCCCTTAGGCGAATTGGTAATTCTGTAAAAATCATTCTCCTCAAAATGTCAGCTGAATCGATATATTCTTTGATAAGTTGTAATGTACACTATTTCTGTTGTTATGACGCACTTCTAATTGCAAATAGCAATTTAATAAGGACATGACGTTTAAGGAAAAAATTACCGAATCTTATCCTTTCTTTTGCGATTCTACTTGTGCGAAATACCTAAAGTTGTATCGTCATTAGAAGAACACGGAAGCACTTGAATTATTGTTCATTGTTTGCTCAGTGTATATTATCTTTATTATCATCGACATAGAAGCAGTATACAGTAACTTAAATTTACTTACAGTTATATGCAGTAACTTAAATAATTTAAAGTTTTTTTTTGTAAGAACTGGCATGTTTCTCAACAAACATAAAATACCAACAAGAAGTTTCTTCCTCCAGTGATGGTTCAGCTTTATAAGACTTTGCAACTTAAACAAAAATACTGAACAATATAGATGGAACATGCTGTAGACCAAAAATGTCCTCACAGATTAGAAAACGGCAGTGTAACAAATTTGGACAAACAATTTGTGGATACTGGAATGGGACTTGAAAGATTGGTGGCACTTTTACAAAATAAGACTTCAAACTACGATACCGATCTTTTTGTGCCTTTATTCGATGTGATTGAGAAGTATTATGGTGCACCAAAGTACCAAGGACAATTTGGTCAAGCAGATAAAGAAGATTTAGACTACACATATAGAACATTGGCAGACCATAGTAGAGCAATTACAGTAGCATTGGCAGACGGAATAATACCAGAAAAAAAGTATGTATATACTTGAGATAAACTATTTTGAAAAAGCTAACTAGATTGAAACATTAAGCAATACTTGGAATATTTTTCAGCCACAAAGTTAGGAGGCTCATTAGGAAAGCAATTAATACTGGTAGAAATACGTTCAAGAAAGAAGGAGTTCTCAGTGAATTGGCATATTGTATCGGAGAGAATTTAGGCGATGCTTATCCAGAATTACACTCAAATATGAACAAGGTAATATAAATCTATGATAATACAGTAGAAACTCATTTATCTAAAGTAATCGGACGATTAGTCTATTGGGATAAGAGAATATTTTGATAATGGAACAGTTAGTTTCTTTATGTTAATTTCTATGTATTTAAAGAAAAGGAGTATAATTATTAATCATAGCAATCGCAAAGACTGAAATGAAATATGGTTTGGTTAACAATTTATGGGTGCCAAATCTTTTTGTGTTCTAATCCATTACACTGCGAGATAACCATTGAAACGTATACTTACAAGACGTTTGGATAACTGAATATTTAAAAACCAAAATGTTGAGATACGAAAGATTTCGGATAATTGAGGTTCTACCATACTACAAAGATTTTGTACTTTTGAAGAGTTAATCAAAGTTTGCGCTTATTTTGAGTTTATTCGATCGCCCTGTTTCGCGTCTTACATATATCCCAATAATATCCTCAAATAATCAGGTTCAAGAATTAATACAATTTGAAGAAGAATTGTATACAGATTTACGAGGACGGTTGAATAAACATTTTGAATATTTGAGCAGCACAGATCCTCTTTTGTGCAAACTATCAGATTGGGTTATACCTGGACTTATCAATGGTTATAAGAAAATCAAAGTTATGCTTGATGAATTGTAAGTAGAAATATTACTTAGTTTCTTTCCTTTCTATCAGTTTAATACTCTTTGAGTTTTGATTAGAGAAGAGCTTACATATTGGCCATTGTATATGCAGTATGTTTTGGATAATTTTTAATTAAAATGAAAAATGTTTAGAGAACCAGGCTCAGTTATTCCTGGCAATGTCGCATACGTTTTATATGACACATTCGGGATACCACCAGACGCCCAAGCAGATTTAGCAGAAATATATTCCTTAAAGTATGATGAGAATCTCTTAGAAATGGAATTGAAGTCAAAGAAAACAGTATCCAAAATGGGCACTGGTCATTGGGCGGCATCGTCTGCGTCAGAAATAGTTGGGACGTTGCATCAATACGGGGTACCGAAAACAGATGATTCTCCCAAATACGACTACACATTCGCAGAAAACAAGTATGAATTTCCAGACACAAATGCCAAGGTATTAGGATTATACGTTAATGGTAAGTGTAAATAGTAAATAACAATGAAATGGTAAAAGGAATCGACCGGGCTTATTACAGTGTGGAGTGAAAATGTCAAAACTTTGTAGAGAAGTGCTTTATAACTAAATTTTTTGCTATTAAATTTAAATTAACAATAATAGCAATAAAAGATTAGTTACAGTTTTCATTGCTGTAAGGTCATTTCCAAAAGTTCTTCCATTCGCTTTAGTTCCACAAATATAAAGAATTATAGAAAGATACATTTATACAAAATGTATTTTATAACAAAAAAATGTCTCAAACTTTTGCTGCATCTTGTATTATTAATTAGCATTTGTCCCTTTTACTGTTTCTTATATTATTAATACTAATAAGCTGTATTGCAATATAATATCTTTCCCTTAGTAGTTAGACTCAGTTCAATAATTCTATAAGCTTTAATTCAACAAACATTAGCTACGACCATAGCAATCTGACTTGATTAATTCAAATTAAATAAAAATAGATGATAAACTATCGTCAAATTAACTAGACTATATTATATTTAACTTATAGGTCGTTTAATATTAAATACGCAAACAACGAATTCTGCCGGTGGTAACAATAACACAAAAATCATTAGCATGAGTGAAATGACGCCCGATGATATTAAATACATAGAAGATAATGATATTGGAATCATATTGGATCGAACTCCTTGTTACGCAACCGAAGGAGGACAAGGGTGTGACCAAGGCTTCATCAATATAAACAATGTGATCTTTGATTTATACAATGTGAGAAAAGTAAACGATTATATTTTTCACTTTGGAAAGTATTCTAAAACCAATTCCTCGTAAGTATAATGATGGTGAAGTTTCAAATATACATCTTTGCATACGTGCAAAAAAGTATTCATGTAACAAGACTAGATTTAAAATTGTTTTAAATTACCTTGAACAATATTATCACAGGGTTGAACCTAAGCAGTTAGTTAAAGAGAATAAGCTGGATATTGAGAATGATTGCATTGTATGTATTGCGGCCGGTCATAGACAAGGATTAATGAAACATCACACAGCAATACATTTACTGAATGAAGCTGTGGAAAAAGTATTGGATGTATTCTATCCCCGCAGTTACCATGCGGCAGGTCAGAGTTTGGAGTACATCGTTGCTTCTCGCGAGATGGAACTCGAGGCGGAACATATTCTTGCAATTGAAGACATCGTAAATTCGGCAATAAAAGCTAATATTCCTGTAAAGACAAAAATTATTGACTCTTTGGATTTATATAAAGAGAAAGGCTTGAGATTGCAAGCGGGAGCAATCTATCCGTATACGGGTATTAGAATAGTGGAAATGGAATCGGATGAAATCAAATCTAGGTAAGAGTATTTCAATTCGCGGAGACGAACAGTGATTCGACAAGTGAATACGAATTAAATGCGTTAAATGCTGTTTCAGAGAACCCTGCTGTGGCACGCATGTATTTAATACAGGCCATTTGGAACAGTTTTATATTTTAAAGACCGAGCGTAAACCGACGGGAATAAGACTCGAAGCTGTGACTGGTCCAATGGCTGTGAAGGCGAAAGAAGCTGGCAAAATAGCATTGCGTCAAACCAAACAGTTTATCGAGGAAATAGAAGCGCGAGGGGTAGAGTTTGAGGAATTCAAATTATTGATAACTGATTTCATTACAAAATTGAAGGCTGATAGATTCAAAAACTATATTTCTTTACATCACCTTACTACGTGCTATAAGCAATTAGAGGTGGTAAAAGAAACCGTCAGAATCAAGTCGAAGGAAAGAGAAATGTAATTATCAATTTATGATGAATTCATGTAAAATTTGCCTAAATTTCGATATTACGAAATATTTGTCTGAGCGCCTAGCAAATACTATATGACAGAAAGCTCCATTCTCATGCACATAATAACTGACGAATGAGCAATTCGAATTACGCGAAATTTGAGCCAGACATTATAAATGTCTAGATGAAGATCTGGATTAATTTTAAAATGATTGTGATAATAATCAGCAAAATAATCAGAGGTACAATGAAAAACTAAGAATGTTTCTTTTTGCTCAGGTATTGTTATCTCTAGATCATAAAAGAGATCCTCTGATCGCCCAACTTTCGTAATCTTTTTCGTTGTCACTCGGACGAAACAGTTACGCCGTATGCTAGTAGTGCATAACGTAGACCTTTTCCAACTAGTAAATTTTGATTCTAGGTCTGATGTAAGTGATGAAATCATGGCCGGTTCTAGTAAATCGGACCCATTTATTACATGCCATTTACCAAGGATGCTGACTTATTTGTCTTTACATGAAGTATTAGAGAAGCATCAAACTATCCCGATGTTTCTTATTATATCCAGTGATAAAGTGGTGAAAGCGCGCTGCAGAGTGCCTCAGGTAACCAATTAGAGTTTACCGATCAAAATAATCAATTTAGTGCAAACAAATTTTAAAATCATTATAACTGGTTATAGGAATTAGTAACTGACGAATTTAATGCAACAAAATGGATGAAGTCCGTGACAAAAATCTTCAAGGCAAAACTCGATTCTATGGAAGATATCGATTCGCTTATAATGGCGAAAATGAATTCAAAAAGGATTCAAACGGAAAATATCGATTCACTGATCCAGCAAGCTCTTGCCGAAGCGAACGCGTTTGCTACTAGGCACATGAATCCAGAACAGGCACAAAGTCAAAAACAGTCAGAGATGGAAACCAATTGAGGGTTCCGCAACGTCCTTTCATTAGAGGATTTTATAAAAATGTATTATATGTACAAATGTTTCAATGTACCGCACTCGTAATAAATTCACTGAGTGATATCACTGAGTCATGTGAGCGGTTGTACAACTGAATACTTATGTTCTCTTATATATATGATGATAATTCACTCTACGACAATTAAAATAAACCCAGCGAGTTTTAAGATATAACATTTTGTACATGATTTTCGTAAAATACTCGTAACGCGTGCCACTGGGCTGTATGAAGTAATACGTGTGGTCGCCTCGTTTTCATGTGCGCTACTGCCTCTTCAGGAGTCCATTGATTTTTCTGCAAATGTACAATTGATAATACATGTATCGCTTTTTTGGAGTTTTCTGATAATGCGCAACGCGCATGCTTACAGAAAGAGTAGAGTGGAAGCTCACTTATTCGAATTTTTTACTACGCAAACGCCCTGTTATAGTGTTTTCTGGGTTTGGTTGAAATATATGGAGCCTGGCATAAAGAAAAACCATAAATATGATATAACAGAGTGTTCGAATTGTAGAAAATTTGAATAAGAAGGGTTGCTAAAATTCGTGAATTTCCATAAAGAAGGAATAAGATGATTAGCTATGATAATGACTATTACATAAGAATTAGCAATATATAAAACACAATGTATGCGAGTTTAATCAAAGCGCGAAAAACTAATTTTCAAACCTCGGGATCAATGTCTAGTATAACGCTGAAAGTACAATATAGATTTTAATTCGTTTACATTATATTTATCATTTTAATCTATATCCTACTCCTCCGCGAAAGTTACTGAAAAAGGTTTGTTGAAGCATTCAAAAAGACGAGGAAGTCCAGCACGTTAAGAAACCGGGAAGAATCAAGCGTGTGTGAAAGTCTCTTCACTCTACAGGGTGAAGAAATTGAATATGCAAACTTTCAAACTATAACATTGTCAATTTATCGCCATTATAATAATTAGCAAGTTTATATTTGGAGCCCAAATGAAAATATGTAGGATTGTAAAGCTGTATTTTCACTGAAGGAACATCGAAGAGTTTTTTGTTGAAATTTCGTGGTTTCCCAAAAAGGTGCCCGATACTTATCGACAATTTCGAAGAAGTCGAAAAATCGAAAATTTATTGTTAAAAGCAGGAATGGGCAAAAAAAATGGCTTGACTTTCCTCCATTCCACAATGACTCTAAGAGTACAGCTTCATATATTCTCTGTTATTTTTAACAGGTCTTCAGTTAGTTTTATACAATTATTGACCAAGCGAAAATACTAACCAACATTAAATAGCAGCCGACTAACGTCGCACTGCGCGTTCTTCCAGCTTTACAATGAACATAAACGGTTCCAGAGTCAGTAATTCCGCCAACAAAATCCGTACCTCCCAATCTTCTGATCGGCGTGTCACGAAAACTATTAATGAAATTAACACCAGCTTGCAGTTTCTCTTGGCAGGGTGATTCAAAAATATCTGTTGTGGACAATTGTAGAAATTCCACGTTATGTGCTTGCCACTCCTGAAAACGTAAAATAAGTATTATTCCACTAATTGCTCAACCGAACGAGTGTAATCGGTATTAAATGTTCAGTGAGATATTCAATGAATATTGAGATACTCATTGCAAATGACTAAATAAATATAGGTGCCCTGCGTCTGCAGTTATTTAAATGATGGAAAGAAAACTATAAAGTAAAAAATAACACTAATGTGATAAAGATTTCTTCTGATATCATCGACAGATAATAAAAAAAATAATAGACAAAAGTTTAAACAAACACAAAGACCTAAATAAAATAACCTAAATAAAATAAACCTAAATAAAATAGTGGAATCAAGTACGGCATATTGAGCATTAAAATAATAATACATTATTTTTACCTTCGTCCTGTTGGATAACAATGCTAATTCATAATTTTCGTTCATCGATACAACTCCTTTTACGTTTTCTTCCTTTACCAGCTGTAATTATAAAAATAGAATTCAAGTAGGGACCAGTATTTGAAACTGATGATATAAACTTTACTGTTTGCATATCATAGTAATTCGAATTTGATGATATTGCATACCTCTTTGGTCATCGAGCGAAAGGGTAGGGCACCTAATATCACAGTCTCGTCAACTCTATCGTACCAATTTCTTGACGTTACTTTTTCCATAAACACATTGTACAGCAATGTTGGATAAAACGTCACCCGCGCGAACATCTTTGCTGCAATCAAGAAAGAAAATGAATGCTCTATCTTCTTCTTCAGCTTCCCTTGGTCCTTCTTCAGTCAACAACTTTGGTAAGCGACAACTATCCCAATTGATTTCGATACTGCACTGCTATGGTTGTAATGTTATATACAAAAATTTGTTCGAATTTATACGATATCATGGTTGCGACATTCTTTAGTCATAAGTTGATTCTTCGACAATATACGTGAAGTATCTTCCTTGGCGATCGCTGACCTAGTACCGCGGCAGCGACCGTCATGGTTCGGAGTACAAATAACAGGACTTTCGGAAAGTATGAAGAGAGGGGTGACGAAGACCGCTAATAGTAGCTTTTGATAAAGAACTGGTCACTTCAATTTACTGTTTAGTTTTAAATTATACTGTGTACACCATATTTAATCGCATGGAAAATAATCTTCGCAAAACGTGTGCGACGTAAATAGATTTTTTATAGATCCTGAAGTTCAGACGTATGTATATTATAAATGTTAATCCATGTATTAGTTTATTTGTTCATATGCATAATTATTATAAACAAGAGTAGTTACTCACTCATTTACTCTTTAAATTATTCTATGTTAAATTTCTAAAGCTCACTCACGGTTTTCAGTACACCGTTGAAACTTTTAACATTCCTGTTCTGCATGGCCGAACAAATTATAAAAATATATTGAACGAAATGAATCTTGTCTTTGACTTTCTTTTAAGATTGGTTTCGCAGGAAAGTATTTTGCTGGTAAAGTGAAAGCAGGTGCACCTGGGCCATTCTTACATTCCTTTAATATTCATTATAGCTAGTGCATGCAATGAAGTAGACTTGAAGACTATCAGTATTTCGACAATTGTAGTACTCGGATATAACAACCAGCAATCTTTGCTATGTCTTTTAATTCGATTATAACAAATATATTTTAAACAAATAGTAGAGTGATAGAAAGATCAATATATTTGCTGGCAGTTTTCAAATTTCTTAAAGTGATGTTTAAATTGAATTAATCTTTGGTAAATAATGGTAATAGTGCTCAACATCGCCGAGATAAGATTGAAGGGCTGCATCAAACTTTGTTAATTGTAATATACAATCTTTCTCAACAGTTTAAATAAAATTGCCCCGTACAGAGAATACTTTCGTTCGAATTGACTTTTTATTTCGATTTTTCTATATTTAAATCTAATGTATAATTCTCTATATTTCTCGACGAATTAGAATAAGCAATTTACTCTGTAATTAAATCTGTTGGAACAACCGAGGACTTGCCCGTGAAATGAAGAAGTGTTGCCAAAAGAGTATTATAGTGCACAGGATATCAATGAACTATTCATTTTTAGTTCGTAATTTTTAATATTTTTACGACTTTAAAAAATTTCATTGAGTGGCACAACTAATAAATGTTAGTACATTTACATTTAGGCAAATTCTCTTTATAATTTATAAAACTATACGATAACATTATTAAGTTTTTTACAATAACATTATTAACAAGTTATGAATTGTTTTCCTGATCTTCATACATTCTATGAAGATGCATTTTCTTGAGAAAATTTAATTCTTTATTATATTGTATAAAAAAATATATATTTGGCAGTTGCAAAATAGTACCACTAGATGTGGTTGAGCAGACCCATTTTAACAAACAAAACAATTTTATTATCGATTTTGTCGCAATTCCAGAATGCGTGTAATTAAGTTTCATAGAATCCTAGAGGTAATTCCCTGGCATGTTTTCTTTGCAAAGAACTTATGGCTGTAAGAAAAACATAGGGACTTTCGAAACTTATCTCAAAGTCAAATTTATTTTGTACAACAATTACAAAGACAGTAAGAGTGGTTGAAGCTTAATATTTCCTATTGGTCTGGCTAGTTAAGAATTAATAATAAATGTTAGAACAATTTCAAAGTGGGGAATACGCATCAAGTTAAATGTTACAGATGTATATAAAGTTAACAAAAGAAAAACTATTGTCTTTAATGGCAGATAAACAGCATAAGGTTCAAGTATCCAACGATGATTGTACAGACCTAAATTTTTCCATGTACTTTCTACGATGACATGGAAAATATAAAGTACTTTTAATTACAGTTTAATGCATCCGTATGCTCCTTTCATTTATTATACTGTATACTTACAATCCACAGATACAATATACATGCATATCTCATATACATTCTCAAACAAGTTTCTTTACAAACAAGATATTTACTAACACACTCTGAGTGTAAAGTCTATTTTCAAAAACTATACATTTTTCCCTTAAACTTCCTCTCTAACAAAGCTTTGTTTATTTTTCTCCAATAAACTTTGATCCAAACAGTATAATCCATATTCACCCTTTCTGAAGTTGTTAATAAAATAAGTTCCTGCTAAATCAAGATTCGGTCTTGTCACATGTTGACCGTCATAGTTTTTAATTTGAAAGTACATTTTGTGTTTCGCAGCAATAAACGAAAGCACGAGTAGTATATTGTCATTTGGTTCAGGTAAGCCTAACTTTGCAACATATTCAAAACGTCGATGCTTATTTAACCAAAAGAGCAAGTAGTCTGCGAGTAGTTGAGGTCCAACCAAATGATCTTGCAGACAACCAACCAAAGCTAATTTAAGACCAGACTCCGTATCATGAATTGTAGGAGCTAGGATACCTGGTGTGTCTAATACATAAACCAACGGCTGCTGTGATATCTTTATAGGGGAAGAAACAGAACGTGTTATACCAGCAACACCACCGACAGCAGCAGCGTTACTTGTTTTGAGATGAGTGTTTCTTAATCTATTGATGAGAGAAGATTTCCCTACATTTGGTACACCTATAATCATTATCGAGTACGATCTCTCATCCGCCCTATTGAAGCGATCCGAATTCCTTATCAAATCTATCACTAGTGGAAGCAGTCGTTTAGTTCCTTTACATTTATTGGATGTAAAGTTCGTGAATAGCACTTCAGAAACACCATTGCCTTTCAGTTCCTCTGTGATAGAGCGCTTCAAACGCATGTCTGTCAGATCGGTTTTGTTCAGCACAAATATGTGAGGCTTCAGACCCGTTATGGTTTTGCTAAAGTCCGCAAAGTGGCCGGACATTGGTACTCGCGCGTCGTGCACCTCGATGATGCAGTCAACGTTCTTTAGCTGTCTTTGCATTTGTCGCACGCCTCGGTTCATGTGACCAGGAAACCACCTCACCGCCTCTTTTTGTATCACACGAAAAGTATCACGGAATCCGTTTATTACTTTACCTCCTGTGTTCGACATGATGCTCCGCGTACGGATTTTTCAGAGTTTTGAGTAATACTGCTTGGCCCTTCAATACTGAAAGCAGAATATTTACAATTGTACACTGCTTTAATAAATATACTATTTTAGTTTTATTTCCTCACAATATAACAGTTATTTATAGTATTTTACATTAAGATTTCACCGAGCTCCAAAATACTCGAAATGTATGTACGTACATCTTAACACTAAAACTACCAAACCAGTCAAAATGACTGGTAGAAATAAGTATACATTAATTGTCAGTTATAGTGTTAAAGATATTTTTGTCAAATTCGATATAGGAAAACTAGATTATTATAACCTATACTCTAAGAAATGATTTCGGTTCGTCGTACATCTCATTTACGATTTACGATTAGACGTATTACGATTATAATTGAAATGAAAAAGAAGGATTTTGATTATACTCCAGCGCTTTATTAGTAGTTATGAACTATTAAAAAGTTATAAGTATTTTTATTTATTTTTCTCCGGCAGAATTGGTGTCTAAATTATTCTAGTTCCGTACCTCTCACAATAACTATATCATATCGTACCTAATATCAATGACATGTATGTAAAGAAGGTGGACTATTTTTATTGCATATTCCCGTCATATTACGTTATGCAACAATCGATACTTCAAATATTAGAATACTGTAATATTGAATATCACACTGCAATAATATTACAACAGGACAAGCGAGTGAAAGAAACGTGGAAGAAACCGAAGAAACCACGTGGTTCCGAGCAAGAAACGTGTGTGTTGAAGTTTGAACTGAACAAGTCAACAAGAAGAGACAAAGTGAACACAATCAAAAACACGCAAATTCGTTTATGTAAATATTGGAATTGCGAAACAGCCTCGAACAAAAACAGCAACTAAAAGTGATATTTTAATGTATTTCGATTTTCTATTTTCAATATATCAAAAATAGCATATATATATTTTATATTTTAATATTTGCCGTGTGAAACTGGGAACAACGTCCAGTGCTCACGTTCTTTTTCTTATTTTACTTTATTTATGTAAACTCAAATTACGATACAGGAAACCATTATTTCTATAATAGAGTATAATCAAAGTGAGGCAGTCATCTATTTAATTTTGATTGTCCGCACATAAAGGAAAACCGACAAACGATTACGTAACACATGGATTGAGAATCAACCGCGTACAAGGTGGATTGTCCATAGAAATTGCATGCAGCTCCATCTCGTCTTTATGTTACCTTCACAATTTTTGTAGGTAACATATAGCGAGTGATCGACTTTTGAAAAGTCACGTCGCTAGCCTACCCTAGTTCTTACGCTGATTGTAGAAAGGCCTTAACTAAACCCCAAAACGGGTAGTACATTCCATGTATTCCTTAAGATGCCTTTTCATATAAAACTTAATGCTTGCCTTGGCTTGCGGTGGCCAAATGCGATTCCTTATTGGTTTTAATTGTAGTACTTCAACGCATCCGTCCAAGCTATAGAAGTGATATAGTTTATACTGGAATATTACGAATCGTTTGGACATCGCTCTAAGTTAGGGTTGCATGAAAACGCTCCTTTATGAAAATGTACTAACCGTCAAAGTTCTAGATAACTAGATAAAACTTTCTGTACTATACTGGGACAAAAACTAGTGTGTAGCAGGCTTCACACTGAAAGCGAGGGTCGCGGCATGCGCACGTAGGACTTGAAAATGACGTCGGAGCGCTCGATGAAAATTCACCATAAGGCTGGCACGACGATTGCGCAGAGAGTGAGTCCGCGGTCGTGCGAAAGTCCACATGAGCCTGTTGCCAGTTATTGATCCTGGCACGATTAAACAAGACCGCATTGCCGTCAAGCACGAAAACAAGTGTGGCGAGGCGGCGTACGCGAGGACACGCCGACAGTAAGCGGTCACGGTAGCGCGCTCTAACTCCAACCAGGCTTTCCCAGGGTGCGGTGGAGACGAGGGCCACCTGAGTGCAGAGTTTCTGCGCGACGTCATCCGCGGGGACCTGTCAAAATGTAGAGGTGCTTCCCGGACGCACACAGTATTGACACGGTGGCATGTAAGCGCGCGATCGTGGACACGTCGACGCCAGGGAAATATCTGTAAGGGGTCGAAGCAGTAGATCAAGGGATTTTGGCAGAGTGCCCGGCGCGCCACGGAATCTTTATTCACTCGGTTCTTCTCGCTCTCCCGCAGCACTTGGTGCTTGCCTGTCGTAGCACTCTCGGCTGCCCCCTCTCCTTCCCCGTCACGCTCTCGCTCCCGCTCTCGCTCCCGGTCTCACTCTTGCGGCCGTACCAGCTAGTCCAAGTTCACGCGTCCCCGTCAATCGCGAGAAGCGTCGGGTGCGTCGAGGGAGAGAGAGAGAGAGAGAGAGAGAGAGGGTGTGTGCGAGTGTGAGAGTGAGAGAGAGAGAGAGAGAGAGAGAGAGAGAGAGAGAGGGAGAGAGAGAGGGAGACGGTCGAGAGCACTCGTGGTCGCCGCGGCATCGGGCGATCCACGGTGCGCCGCCAGGAATCCGCGCCTTTCCCTCAGGCACATGTGATCCAGCAGCCGGGTGCCGCCTTCGGTACACGCGATGAAAAAGTTCACGATCAAAGGTGTGCTCGACGGCTTCCGCTCTTCGGTGCCCCAGCCCGCCAAGCCCGACCAGGAAATCGTCGAGAATTTGCGCCCGGAGCACTTTCAAGTGAAGAAGGTGAGTACCAGCAGAACGATTTTACTTCATCCGCATTTTTCACTATATCACCACGCCAGTCACATTCTTTCCAGGGCACCGGGAATTCTTGAACACGTTTGCCTACTACGCTCGAGTAACGAGCCACTCCATTCGCATAACGAACGACTCTCCGAGCTTTCGGCATCTGACACACATACGTATATGTCGATACATATGTGTGTCAGTATGTGAAAAGATCAGTGCCAAGCTTGCCGGGTGATTTCCAAGTGGGTGAAGGCACGGCACCCTTGTACCATGAGACATTGCCATTTCAGTACCGCAGTGGCCCTAACGTCACGGCGCCTACCGTACAAATGTATGCGCCAATTTCCTTTGCCGGGCTTTCGACCCGCCAGTTATCAATTTCCTCTCGATTCACCGTATCTGTTGTCCAAGTTGCACGCTAGAATTATAGGCGAAGGGTAAAACCAATAGACTGATATTCTTAGTTTGTGCCACATGCGACGCGGACCCGTCAACCGATAACACGCTCGGCCTTTACTTGTCGCGTGAGCGAAGTTTCGTGGGCTGCTCCGCATTATTACGGGTAACTGCTCTATTATTTCCAAGCCTCTTTAATAACTTCACAGAAACCCACCCGTCGATACAAGTATTGCTTATGATTCTAATAGCCTTGCTATCGTCAGTATTTTTGTCACAGGTCCCGAAAATGTGCACGATTATCACGAAAATACGCAGGCTTTTTTGAAACTTAGCCCGTTTGACATTGATGATGCGTTAGTATCGAGCATTCTTATCATTGCACTTGTGAACTATGCGAAATTAATGGTTGGTTATTGGAGGCTGCCGTGTAATTAGAAAGGGTGATAAAAGTTTCATTTGCTTTGAACAAGGCATTCAACGTCCAAGGAAGAGCTCATTCTAAAGTGGATTATAAAAGTTTCGGGATCTACCGCACCTTGCCGCAAGTGACTTATTCACTAGTTAATGGTTAATCCATACGTAAATATGTGTTTGGCAGTGATGAATTGCTATTTGTCTCGCGAGCAAAGATTTATGCATATTCAAACAAAAAGCACTGCATTTTGTTCTATTATGCTGTCTTGATGAAGCAGTGTACATATACACCCCGCCGGCAAACCATCGCGTCTATGTTTCGACTGCAAAGTAACATATCATAATGTTACCGCTCCCATAAATCACACCAGCCGCGCGATGACATTTAACTGATTACTCCACGCATACAATTAGCGGCAGGCGTGTGTGTTGTCTTTGGTTGTACAATCCTCTCCGAGAGGGTTTTCCCTGTCGTCTTGGCCGCGACTAAAGTGTTATCGCTATGAAAATGTTCTCAGTCGTCGTCAACGATCGTGAAGAGTCGTTGAAAGCAGTTGCCGATTGCTTTTTCCCAGCGGTTTCGTGTCGGATGTAACGAGCGTGAAGCACCACCGCACAGAACGGCCTGACGTAGGCAGCGTCTGCTGCATAATATCGGGCGATAGTTTATCCTCTATTATGCATCGCCATATCAGCTGGAACAGAAGCCGTTTATTGCGCATTCTGCACTCAAAGTTTGCTTTCCATAGGAGCGACAATTGGTGGCTAAAGCTTTTTTTTTACAAAACTCAGAAATACAGCGGAAAGTTGCTAAAAACGCACAGGGCCTCAAACCGCACTTTTCTATTAAAGGTAGTTGCCTTGCGACAGTGCAGTTGCGATCGTATACCACTTTACTGCGCACTTACACACGGAAGATTGTGTATACGGTTATTTGTATGCATATACATACACACTGGCGACATAACGATCGTGTCAAACGTCGAACGAAATTACTCGAAATTTTGTTCTTTAAAGACTTGTATTTTTTAAGCGAAACATAATATTTTGTATTGTTTTTATATATGTTTATATCATGTTCTTTTAGTAGCGGGTAGTTTTTCATTCAAATCCTACCAGTAGATACAAGATTAAAATTTAATATACGTCACTATACATGCGTAATACGGGCGATACGTACTACAAGAAGTGCTAACTGCTACGGCGATTATCTCAAGTTTCGGTCAGTGGATCTTCTTTAAATTGCGTGAGGTTTTAGATATGGTTTGTAAATATATGAGGTCCAAGGATTAAAAAATTGTTGTAAAACGAGTCTACGCCACAGCTGCCTTAGAAATGAGAGAAAAGTAGAATCACGCCAGTCCGAATTTTCTGCTACCTGAACTCGCTGTCATATTATTTTGGTGGTTTTCTTTGTGATACATGAAGAGTAGAAACATACATCAAGATAAACCATAACAATATTATACCAAAATGTTCGAATAGTAGTAAATTCGGATAAACGAATTTTACTGCGCTCGTCGTTGGTTTTATAAAATGCTTCAAAATTAACTGCCGCAGTGTAGGCACGATCGTCCCTTACAATGATAGTGATATATTATGATTACTGCTTATATGTATTGTGGTTGCAACGCTAGCTACCGCGACGGTGATGATTATTAACTAATTTATGTGATTAAGTGAAATCGAAGCTTTTCTACGATTTCATCGTTCAACAGATGACATTTAGGCAGTCAAGCATATGACCTTAAAAATATACTGTTCGTCTCAAGAATTTCCGATCACCCTAATCATTATAGCAACAACTGTTCCTTTACTTTCGCTAATTTGGATTCATATCGCTCCCGTCAAATAAATCTGTCCTACAATTTATGATATTATGAGTTACAACCGCTTTCCATCACAGTGGAACATACTAACCATTAACGAGTGCATTCAGAAGAATTTTGCAACCTGGTAGAATTGTATTCTGTAGAAGTACGAAGAGAACATCTTCAGAGGCGGAAAGATAAAACTTTATAAATGGAAAGGGATGATGCTCGAAAGAGATTGTTTTAAAATACAAATGTCGATACTAATCAGTTAAAACTCAAATTTCCGAGAAATCGAAGGTGCTCGTTGATTAAACAAGCTAAATGACGTTACCGCTATCGCCTTCAAGAGCGTGTGTATGGGCGTAGGATCTATCGGTATATGCAAGCTTGTATACTGGGGACAGGCGCTGATAAAAGTCTAGCCCACTAGCAGTATGCAAAGCAAAGTTAACAGTTCCTCCGGCCAGTGGTTGAATTTTGGATGGTACAGTATTGATACAACTAACTTCACTCTTTGGGGTTAGGTAGGTTAAAAACTGTCCCACCTTTTGCTTTTTAATGTTATAAAGTGTCCCTTAAAGAGTTAATTAACAATACAATATAAAGCGATGATTAAATTCACGCTACTAATGGAAGCGATTAAATTAGGGTGACCGGATAATATTAAAATAGACTGGGATGCAATGGCGTTATAGCGTGGGACGTTTTCTTATCATTATCCAAAGTATTTTTTGTATCATTATCTGATGACATTCGGAGGATTGAAGTAGGACAGTTCAACGTTCATTCGGTGTAAGGGTGATTCACTTTTTTTGACTGAGGAATGTCGTACTCTATTTTTTATCAGGCATGCATGTAACTATGTACTTACGTGTCTGATATATAATAATATGTATAATAATATAATATATTACACGTATAAAGTAGCCTGCTGGGAAAAATATTTTATTCAGTACCGGCGTGCTTGTCTTTAGTACAGGTTTTATTTTACAGAAAGAAAATTCGTACAAGTATCAATCTTACTTTGCAATGACATACTGCGAATATCTCGCAGTATGCTGAAACAAATATTTTACTTTAGTTTATTATTATTTGTATATACGTATGTATATGTATACATTATATGTATGTATATATATATAATAATAATGTTACATTCATCTATAATTAAAATGAATAGATTATTTATAATGATGTGTTATTGACATATAAAGTTGTGAGGTTGTTTTCTATGTAACGCATAATCTCTGAAACTACGAACTGATTTTTAAGAAACTTTCAATACTTCATTCTTTAAGATTTCAAGATTGTCTTAGGCTATGTGTCATCACACCAACGTCAATTAGAGACTGAACAGTGATAGAAAATAAATAATGATGTTTAAATATGTAGACAAAGTATACATAGATTAGTATAAGATGAACCGTCGTCGTGTTCTAAGTCTTCAAGTAATTTCCGTGGTCACGATATAAAAAGTTTCACAAAACTCCTGCGTGACATTATAACAACCAATTATTCTACATATAAATGAAATCATTGTAAATGCCTACACGAAATGCCACTCAGGCGAAGCCGGCTAGGACAGCTAGTTGAAGCATAACTCTGAAAATGCGTGCGTAATCGCTGAACTCATGTAATCCACCATGGGTTAACGAGCTTATTAATTAATTAAAGTTTTGCACTGAGTGCTGAAGAATGGAAAGCGGCGATGTTGTTAAGGTGTGTCGTACGTAGAGTAGCATCAAAGTGTAAGATCTTGGCAGTATTTTCCATGTACAAAACTTTTTAAAAGTCTACACTAAATGGTCTAAGTTGGACTTGCACTTATAACAAGCAATTCAATCAGAGTGCCCTCAAATGGTTCTTCCGGAAAAATGTGGCGTGGAAGAAGAACTCTTGGATTTGGAAAGTATCCCAGAATTGCGGTGTGGAGATCTTAGCCGTCGCATGATAGGAAGTGGTGCATTTGGATGAAAGAGGGAGGTGGGTCGTTTGAGAGTTTGATCCATCATAACATCCGTTTGTTGAAATATTGGAGAATCCATTTCTTCGTCAGTTTGTTATCTCAATATGTTATATTACGTTTTTCAACAAGTTTACTTTGTAAATTCATCAATGGTTGACAGAAAAATATTACAATGTGTAAATCATAGCGTTATTCTCAACAAAAGCGATAAGCTTTTGATAATAGTTTTCTTGCATACAAAACTTTTTTATTGGAACTCATCCTACACTTATTAAAGTGTGTAATTTCACTAAGTACCCTGTAAATTCTGTATCGATGTTCGTAATGGTAAATACGTTATAGCAACGTGGGTGAAGGCATCTTCGTGCCAATATGTTTGGAGTACTGATTTGCACCAGGCAATTTTTTAATTTAATAAGTACTAGATAAGTTTATTGAACTATGCAGCTGATTTTTTAAGTTTTGTATCTTGTTCCAGATATCCTTGCATGAAGTGATCGATCAATTTTTTGGGCCAAATTTAGTAGTAATTTATTTACGTTACAAAAAAACTCAGAAAGGGGCATCAACTGAAAAATTCTACAATGGTTAATACATAATCCTGCGAAGATCTAGTAAAAATGTCCGCCGGATCGATTTGATGTACGATTATTATCACGTCGAAAATCAAACGATATTCATGTTGTTTTAACGACAATTCCTTCACGTATATTGGTATAGAGTCTTTGTTATCACTAATATCGAAATGAAGTTTATAGGATAGTTAGTTCAAATTATGTACGTTAAGAATTATATGATGAGTTACTAGTAATAAATGTATCTTGCCATGCGTACTTAACCGATGCTCGATGGAATTTTTGTTGCCCGTATCCCGGAACAGAGAAAACCTATACACCGCGAACTCATTTCTTCGTGAAAGCTCTACGCGCGATCAACGTCACGTAAAATCTATGCGATACCTGACAAAAAAAAAGTGATATGTGTAGTTTAATACTAAACGTATCACTTCCGGTCTACTGAGCGGTTTTGAAACTCGGTTTGACTATGCATTTTCGTTTTTGATCTCGTTAAAAGTCAGAGGATTTAAATGTTATTTTGTGCATTAGTTTTTGTATTAAATTGGTAATTAGTTATACCCCAATGGGGAAAATATCTTTATTTATCTGTTTTAGTTTTATTTATCAAGTTTCGTTTTAACAGCACTGATAGTATTTCTAGTGAACATTCCTAAAGAGTACGTATTTTTCGGCTGTGTGAATGGAAAAGGGTCTTCTTTAAGGGTGCAGCATCAGTTAACTATACAGGAAATTTAATCCTCTATGGCGTCAAGCCATAGAACAAGAACCCAATGGAATTATCGCTGTTTATTGCGGTTACCTGCGATAATGCTGTTCGAGAATTACGGCGGGATAGCGTGGAACACCGCCCCGAGCGAATTCATTCTGAGGCAACCCTTTCTCATTCAGATATCTCTTATACGCCCGATTTCCTTTGCTTTTACTTCGAAGAGATAATAAGTAGATAAATATCCCATTACAGTAGATTATCCTCGATTATCCAAAGTGATCGGGAGTCATATCTGTTTGCATAACAGAAGTTTTGTAACAGAACAAAAGTTCTCAAACCTATTCTCTTGTAGTATTTAAGGAAATGAAGGTAAATGTTAATAACAGCAAGCAGAAGTACTGAAATTAAATATGATGTGATTGAAAATTTATGAAACCCAAATCTTTTTAGCTGCTAAAGCTCTGTTGTGATCGGTTACAATAATTGTAGCGATTTCGAATAAAAGGAGTTCTACTGTATATTCTAAATTATCTCTCAGTATCGTATTTGTCGTATTAATTGAATAAGAATTGATAGTAAAAGTCGTAATATTCATTAATTTTTACATTTACAACACATTAATTTTTAGTTAATCGGAATGCTTTACAATATGCGTGTGATTATAGTATACATATTGATAGATGTGCTAAAACATTGGTGAAAACTCGGCGCAACTTGAAAAAGATCTGGTTTGAGAAAACGTAATTTACAAATTTCTGTAAAATTATTTCTTCTTTTCAAAACTTTGTTTTGGGAACACAATTGCAACTGTTTTGAAAGGTTTCTGAACACTCTAATCATTATGATGACAAGTGACCTCACTTTGGAAAGTCTGATTTTGTATCACTTCCGCTAAACGATCTTTCCTACACATTTGCACTGGCATTTTCTAAAAGCTATTTTTTGCCATCGTAAACTATACTGACCATTAACAAACATGTTCATACCATTTTGCAGTTTATGCAATTATATATTCATCAGTGCGGGGGAGATAAAACGTAGAAAGAAGATGGTCGGAACGACATTGAAGTTGCCAAAAAAATCTTGTTTTGAGTCTTTGCAACGTTGCTTTCTAGAATATAACAATTACTTATACAGTTTAAATTTCGAGTTAAGTCGGAGTGAAGGACGTGGGTTTCCCTTTAGCACAAAATCTACGAGAAAGTTACATCGGGCATCTGGCCACCAGAGAGGAGCTGCATTAGTTTTGGAACCAAAAAGACAATTTTACTGAAATGTATAAATTGCGTTTTCTAAAGTCACACCTTTTGCGAAATGTGCTGATTTTACCCCAGGGAAGCGTCATATTTCTTCCGCTCACCGCGAAGGAATTGGAAGCGTCAAACAAAGTTTCGCCTTATCACGAAAACTAGCGATTTCCATCAGGATATGGTTGTGAAGGCGGACGTCGATGACAGGGCGAAGCGAGATTAATTGTAAGATATTTCGGGCACGTTTGGAAAATGGTACGCTGAGTTTCACGCTCATACAGGAAGCGGCGAATCGTCGTGCTGTACCCGCAATTATATCTGGTTGCCGATAAAAAGCGGAAGACTAAAGTTCCTAGGACGTGCTGGTTGGTTGCACAATCACCACGCCGCGCCGGCGGCGGCGGCGGCGGCGGCGGTATCAGCCGCTCTCGAAGCGGTCAAGACAAAAGCGTGCCTTTTGCATAAAGCGCTAATCCTGCCTGATACGGGGAGAATAAGAACCACCGGGTGTTTAAAAAACTCCTAATGAGAATCGTTGGAGAAAATGAAAGGCCGAATTAACGGTGATTCGTTGATATTACGAGTTTTAATGATTATAACAACCAGCTCAAGCACAGCAGTCTTCTGTGATACTTGGAACAAAAAAATTCTTACAAGCTTCGCAATTATGTGGTGATGATCGAGAAAAACTGATTAAGGTATTTCCCACGAGTAGACTTGCACAAAGGGGGCAAAATTTTACTTTATCTATCAAATTTATTTTTAATCGGTGTTTTTTGACAAATTTTTAGATTTCATATAACTTTTTCTTTTCAGAAAATATTGTTTGGAGAAATTCATCGCATCTTTATTAAAGTATATATTTTAGACAAAGTATACTATATTCCAAATTGCATCTCGAATTCGCAGTGACATATTAGTAACTATTAAATCGATTCGCTTGAAGTTTGTATTGGTTCTTTTCGACAGGATTACCTACATTTTTATTTAAATTCATATATTTAGTAAAGTATATATAGTTTGGAGTAAATAATCTGTGAATTTCATTACGATATTCAATAACAGTCACCTTATAGCAGTATTTACAAAGCCATGTTATCTATGTTAATTTAGTGCCTATCATAACTTGTTAACCAATGAATCGATTGGCCTGAAATTTTAGCAAGATCTTGTCAAATGGAATTATCTACTTAAATATTGGAGCTATTTTCAATGCTCCTCTTAGTTGTCACTCTATTTAACAGTTAGTGTTCAAATAGTGTAATTATTTATCTTTGATATTTTCGGCTACAATAAAGATTCATTAAATCGGCATCGTAAACAAGTATAGTCTTAGCTATCGGTTGAAGAAAAAAAATAGTTTGGTTGATTAAGATCAAAAATAGCAAAGGTAGGGTGGGGATCGGAAATCTTCTGTCAACGATCCTTATTTCATGGATGTTACTGTAACGTTAATTGTTCGGAATATCGTTGTGAAATTTACGGTATATTTAGCTCAAACTATGTAAATACCTTGAACATACTTTCGTAAGTATACCATGAGTTGTCGAAAAAAAATCTTTTTGCGGTTGTGCTTCTATCGGGTACCTTAAAGTGATTATACACTCACTGATTTAGACCGGAAACGAGGGTGTATTCGTGGTAGATCTTCAGATAATCGTTACTCAGGAAATATCGTGGAAAATGACGACTATTTTAGAAGATTCTAGCCATCGAGAAAAGTGTACTCTAAGTGGTCGAAATTGGACTTGTAAGAGTTATAATAAGCAGCTCAAGAACAGCAGTCTTCAATGATCATACCCGAACAAATTTGGCTTGGAAAAGAACCATTGGACTTGGAAACTAATCTAGAATAGTGGGGCATAAATCTTAACCGTCGCACGGCAGAAGATGCTCCGTTTGAACGGAAGGCGGAAATAAGTTGCATTTGATACACCATAATATGTGTTTCTGCCTTGACATATACATAATATTATCTTAAAAATTAAAGTACATACTCAAATGCTCGGCCAAAATTGACTAGATCTAAATGACTAAAGATGTTTTAGAACTATTAACTAGCGCTTCTTCAACACAGCAATAATGCCAATTTACAACTAAGAGAAAACTGTTTAATACAGTTTTCTTTGGTTTGTAATAGTATAACAATAGTATAACCCTATTGTAGCTATGATAACATGAAAGATAATTCATATTGGGGTATGAGCCGTGCGTGTAATCTTTGCATAAATGTTCCAGACTTCATCTTTTCCCTTTGCGATTTAATGACTGTCGAGATTTCATAACGGATCTTGTTAGCATTTGCGGTAAGAAGGCGCATGAGTTTGCGATTCAAAAGTGCCTCGGTTGTTTCAGCGCTGTGTGTATGTATACATATGCAATAGCACTGTGCTTGCCTGATAATAATCAAGCTACTACTTCAGGTGTTCCGAATATTGGCTACAATATCGGCTGGGTGGTTGTGACAGGTTAAACACACCGTTCAACTTATCGTTCGCAATGATATCAGTTGATTTCTTCGAGCTCGTGCATCCCGAAGGGAAATTGATATTTCTTGGGAATTAGATTAAATGAGATCAATTTTATCTCGGTATCAGGAGACCTCAGAAAAATATTGAATTTCTCTGCCTATAAGGAATTATTATAAAATTATTAGTTACTCTAGAGCGATTGTAAAATGAGGAAAGCCAGTTTTCATATGTTTTAGTTTAAACAGATTTTCGTTAATAGATTTGCATACCGTCCCATTATGGTTTAAACACATTATCGAGAAAAGTGTTAATAAACTCCAGAATTTCAGAATAACAAAATCCTGGGAATTCAAATGTGACATACCCGACTTTTGAAACATCGACATTCTCACAGTTGATCTTGTACCGGTTGCGTAACAACTACAAACAAAATTCAAGCAAAACCATAATATTATAAATTGCATTGCAGCCTATAACTATGTATGTCGTTTATACAGTTAGTTGGTTACAAAAGTGTAGGTGTTTTTGGGGTATTGTGCGGAAGGGACTCGAGTATTTTATTACTTTCTCGGTGATGGTATTTTATTATTTTTGAAAGCATAGTTTATTTATTGTATCAAACTAAATTTATCCCGTTTCTTGTGTTTAGGCCACGTAATGTATAGGACTTTCACCCACTATTAATTTTGCGAAATAAAACACAGTGTTATCGCATTTCTTGCTGCCTAATTAATTGTATCATTGTTCCTGTAAAGTCTTAGATGAGCATTGAACGTTTTTAATACTTATAATACATCATGTAATGCCGACATCGTTGATTCCAAAGTAGATGCATCACCCAGTACAAAGAAATTGATCAGAATCAAAGCGTTACTGTAAAATAAATAAAGAAAGAAAAGCACCACAGGCGCAGGTGCAATTCACGGCTTGATTTATATTTTTGCTTCCTCTCACTTTTGTCATAGCATAGTAATGTAAGTTTTGTCTAACCATTATCTTAATCTGCAAGAAGGGGGCTTGCAAACAATAAAAGGAATCCGCTAAATCTGTTGAGTATAGTTTCAGGGATTACCTTTTGCCAAGCAAACACTCCAAGTCTTTTTTATACTACGATGGCAAGCATATGTATAAATAAGTGCGAATAACTTTTGTAGACTAATCGTGGTATAGTTTTTTAAAGAGTCAATCTTTTAGAAATCACTCGTTTAAATTAATGACAAATAAAGAGTTACGTTCTGCATGATGTAAGGAAGAAAGTCGTGTTGGAAGATAACTCCAAAGAATGCACATACAGTGGTTTCTTATAAACGTATAAATCTATTAATTAGTTGCCACAGCTGGTAAACAAATTTGTTTCCGATTAACAAAAGCTAAACTCCAAATCCAAAAATAGCCTTTTCACCACTGAAAATGACGATACTTCTATTGCTATTTTTGAGTTTAAAAAGCTGCCGTTTCATTATAAACTAAAATTTCTGAAATCGGCCTGATTGCGGATTAGCTTTAAGTGTCTACTTTTTAGGAAACAATATTTCACCTCTGTTTCAGATAAAAATTGAGAGACCTGCAATGGGTACTGTAAATCGTGATTTAAAAAGAAAGGCCGTACATCCATTATTACCAATTGGTTAACAAGATTAATTTATAATATAGATAAAATCATGTATTTATGCATATGTTTTATGAGCTTAAAACAATTGTGTTTATATGATTCCAAAATTTGGAAGTTACCCTTCAATTTCTGTGCTCCAGCTGTATGTATGTACCTCTTTAATAGAGAACGAACTTGATCTATGTATTTATAGATTTGTTTAAGTAGCAATAATAATGTTTTAAGTTGTAATGATCGAGAAAATGAGAGTAATAATGTAATGATTCGTTCCTACGGTGGACTTTTTCGTTGTTGAAAATGTTTATCTGATTGCGCTTCTAAATCCAGCGGATGGCGAGTATACTATTCAATTTGTTATTCAAAAAGTTATTGGACATTTGATTTCTTTATTCTAGGAGAAGAAACATATTTTTCATTTGTTATAATAATTACAATTTTTATAGCAAAAGGCAATTTATTCTTCCCCATTAACGAGTATATTCGTCAAAGACTGTTAAAGGGTTAAAGTGTTACTTTAGTAGATTATTCCCTGCAACTACTACCCTGCAACGGCAAACGGCGCACTTTTAATTGTAGCATTAAAACGGATCTTAAGATTTCGATAAAAAGCCGTAGCATAATTAAAAGAGGTTTCTCTGGGAGAACTGGGTGAGTCACGATAAAATGTATCAGTACTAACACACACGACTACTTTGTATGTCCTGAATCTGACATGTCTGTAACAGTTTTGCGAGTATTTCCTTACGCGATATAGTGATATTAATTTAGAAATACAAAGCTCATGCTTAACACTAAACCTACCGACACTTTTTTTGTACCTGTATTTTGCCATTGAAAACGGCGAATTTAACCGGAACTTAATAAGTTTCGTGTTAAATGCGCGACTGAAATCAGCTAGTTATAAATAACTTAATATTTTTTAAAAATATCAAGTATGGCTTCTTCACTGTAGCTATAATTCCAGCTCACATCTAACAGACAAAATATCGCAGAAAGTGACCATTTGTTACAACCTTTTCTTTCGACTGTAGCCGACTTCGAAACGGAGGGGGTTGTCAATTCGTGTCGTATACTGTTTGAGTTACACTGGAGAAAGAATACTCCGATTTATACTGAGGCCACTGTACAGGGTGATGTACTTACCATGGAATCAGCAAGTATTTTCACTCACATATCATTTTACAAAATAAGACCGTTTGATCACAATTTCTTATTTCATATTATTTTCCATCAACTCCTAGGCAATCCTAGATAGCTCATATTTCACGTTTATAATACATGTATACTAGCTGTCCTACTTACTTTCGTCTGCTGCGGATGGCAGTTCGTGTGGCTGGCGTTGCTCGGACTTTTAAGGGTGCTGTAGGTGAATAAGAACCAGTTGTACTTTGTACAATATTTTTGAAGCAATTGCAACTTTTGGGATTTGACTGCGTTTATTTTCCTTACATGTTCCACTGGCAAATGATTGAAAAGAGATTATTTGATCTACTATACAAAGTGGCTCGGCCCTAAGTTAAAGGGGGGTGGGTACAAAACTATTTTTTCTTGGAGTATGGAAGAGAATTCTTCGAGAATTCGTGCCAAATTTAGTACGGATACGTTGAACGGTATGGGAGTCTCTGTGGAACATACATGGGTACATATTTGGACTTTTATTATACGGTAAGGTTGCCTAAATCGCTCCACTTTTCACATTAAAGCTATTACTCAGAAATGAAGAATCATAGTTTTATATTCTTTACATCATACTAAACGGCACTATTTCCCCTTTCATATGTAATTTTTTTGATAATTTTAATACACGATGATCAGTTTGAAAATGATTGGTTATGCAAATGTTCTAAATCGTGTGATTTAGGCAACTGGTATCCTAAATCGCACTCCAGGTTGTCAAAATCGCACTCTAATTAGAAATCATAATTTTAAAAAGGATTTTCCATGTACAACAAAATAAAATAAATAATTCTTATTTGTAGAGATAACACACTAAGTAGATTAATATTTTCAATCAACGCATTAATTTCAATTGCACAAATAGCAACACATCAATAGCAAAAGTCGTTGAAGAACACGTAAAAATGGGTTAAAATTTGTTGTTAACAAAAATGCCTATTCATTACTATTTATCTTATCTTCTTTGCAAGTCGACTATAAAATATGTACAAAAAATAGCATCAGTGCAACTTGTCTGTGAACATTAATAATAACTCTGGCTTTTGCGGAAAATGTTTATAGACAATTGAAACGTCACTGCTGTACTTTGAAGATTTAATAAAAAGCCAGATAGTGGTAAGCGTCAATTTTTAGGCAGTGGAGTGCAATTTAGAAACAGATACGATTTTGGCAACCTTGCCCCAGATTATTGTTAGTGTTTTCGTCTTGTTGACCTGCACACTCGCATAGATATAGATTTTATTAATTTCTCGAAACCAGGTGGGACGTATTGGTGTCGCACCGCTCTGCTGGATTTACTTGCAATTTAATAAGTGTCGTGATAGTCGCACAAAGCAAATGCACGCCACGAAGCGTGCTGCGGACACCGGCTAATTAGAGCGGCGAGCTAACATTTCAAGAGTCAAAAGAGATCTTCTTTATTTTCTCCGGACTAATTGTGATTTCTCCTGTGATGAGATTCGACCGTTTGATTCACATTCTCCGCTGCATAGAAGCCACAAGCAAACATTGGCTGATGAGCCTAGTGGTGGCACATCAAAGAAAATGAATATCCCCTCGGCCGCTAATACTTCCACATGGAACGATCGTATCCTCCAAATTTCTCTCTCTCTCTCTCTCTCTCTCTCTCTCTCTCTCTCTCTCTCTCTCATTCCCCAGTGCTTTTATACCCGCTCGTCCACATTCTCATATCGCAAATTACATGAAATCGTTTGCACGCTTTCTCGGGGGAATTAAATTGAAATCCGAATGGAAACGGTACGAAATGACACAAACTGGATGAGAAATGGCGTAGAGAATACTGCGGAATGCATGTAATTTCACTGATTGTCGGGGTCTAGTTGAAATTTTTGCGAAATACTATGATTCGTGAAATGGTGTCAAATTAGTTTCATATGTTTGGACGTGCTTTCTTAGAATTTAAAGTGGGATAGTTTTTAGAATTGCTTTGGTGAATCGGAAGAAGTAATCCAAGATAGTAAATAATAGAGTTTGGAAAGCAAAATGTGTACATTTGAAAGGAAAACTGAGTGTTTGTCACTTTTTGAATGCTTTATTCAGTATCATTTAATTTTTTTTCTGGAACATTTATAAAGAAAATTATCTATTCAAATGCAAAAAGGCATGCAAATACACCACCCTGCACAACAGAAATATCCTGAGCGTCGATTATCAAATTTAATCTTTTGAAGAGTTATGTCAATTATCCGCACGTGAATACTCTATCGTAAATAAAAGAAAATACACACGATGAATTGAGAATATCTTCTGTTTCGACGTCAGTTAAAAGAACTATCTCGCGCGTATATTTTTGTCATTTTCCAAGCTATGTTTTAGAATGTGCGTCAACGTTGCGAGCGCCAAGTGGGACGCAGCCTTGATCGAAACTTTGGCTAAGTTTCTACACTTTGGACCGTTAGACATAGAAGTGTCGAACAAAGGAAGCATAGTGGGGAAAAGAAGTATTCGCAATCCCAATTTTTTAATTAAACTTTTTCAAGAAAAAAAATGCCTTTCTTTTTCTTAGGGTTCCGCAGTTCACTTGTTACAGCAAGAGTGTCCATGCTCTGTGCTTTTGGAATTCCTTTATTCAACAATTTGAAATAATGTGTGAAAATTGTGTCCAGCTCACTGTAAAATAAGTGTTTTTTAGAAAAATGTTAAATGTTGTTCTCAATTCGAAAAGATTTTCTTTTTTGCGTTTTTTATTACGTTTTACTTGCAGTTTTTCGTGTTTTAACCTACCAAACCCCATCTTGATGCGTGACTGCCTCTTTCCTAAGAATAAAATTCTGTCTTTTAAGAAAATATGTTCTTAACCACACACGTTGTTTAACTAACATACAAAAAGGTTAATCAATGAAAGTTCTTCTCTGATGAATTTTATTTCAGAAAGATCGAGTGTATGAATGCCTATTTTAGTTACTGCATGCCGCACAGTTTTCAGAAGCGCCATAGACAATTTTTGTACCCGATAGGTACGTGTTGGCAGAGTGAGAGACATGTTACAAATTGTGTCACCGAACAGTTCGTTAAATGCATGCCGTATCTCTCAAGTCGGGATGAAGTATTCGCTTCTCAACCATTGATAATACATATAGTCAGGTCTCCGATTTAAATCAGAAAGAAAATCTAGCACAGTTCGAGAACGTGATCGGAGTCCCAACTTACAAATTTCAAAACTATCCACGTATTTTTGAGGAGAGCGGCGTGGCACGATGCTACTTGAATACCAGGTAAATTCTGCCAACGCTTCCATAAGAAATTGATGTTGAGCTTTGTGCTTAATTTGCAGAAATATCTTGTCTCCTGGTGAATTGAAGTTAATTTACAATGAACGCAGAAAATCCTTAAAGTCTTGTAATGAGGATATTAAATAAAAATTCTCGCGTTATAATCAATTATGCGATAAAGAACACATTCAAAACATATGTACATATGTATAATCTGTCAAAAATGGCACCTAACAGTTCTAAAACTAAACCTGAAAATAGAAATTAATAACTATTGCAAAAAAGGATTTATGTCAATTTATTCCTTATGTGATGCCATGATATTTTGCAATGTAAACTTTTCATCTATCTGCAACAGTTTTTGACAATTCGGCTTTTAAAGAATAGTCCCCTCCCTTCCAATTTTTACATCCCCTTTTACTCTTTCAAACCAAAAAGTTGCAGTTAAAATTTGCATATTTTTAAACAATAGCAAGAACAATATGCTTCTACCAAATTTCATAAAAATTAGAGAGTTTGAGTTGTATTATTCGGGAACCAAGTAGACTACTAACGAAAATACGTCATTCTACTCCAAGCCTACTTACAAATAGATTTCTTTCATCTTTATGCTGCGACCTTCGATTGTACACAAATATTTTAATTGTGAATAAGCGAATGATAAGTAAAGGTAAATCAATTCATAATTGATAAATTGTGAAAAGTCAAACATTACAGAATATTTTTGTTCCTCCGACATTGACCTTTTTAAGGCTGTCACAAGAATCGCAGAATAATTACGCAGCGTAAGGGTTAACAAGACAATGTGTAACTTAAGTATTGATGGAGAGCACAACCTACATTATATTATCTTGTATTATGAATCGCACTCCAAGAATAATCGGGATACTAGCAGTAAATGAATATCGAGTGGACCTCATTCTTTAAATCTGCAACGTCGTTTAATATCGACAAGTAGTTCACTTGAAACGTTTTCATCGGTTCGTGTCTAGAAGCTATGTAGAGGATGATTCACTTATCTTTCAGTCACCAGTGTCATCATTCTATACTATAATACATATAAATATAAAAAGAAGAAGTCCTGAGTGAGTGACTCATCAAAATGTCCAGGTCAAACCGTTTCACCTAGGATTGCGAAATTTGGAAGGTACATTTCTGTAATGACATGGGCACCCATGAGGAAAGGATGTTTGGAAATTCCGTTCCTAGGAGGTGAAAGGGACGTGAATTCTTGTATTGGGATACCTATATCTTAAAAGTAAAAAATAATGTTACAGGTGCGAAAATGAGTATTTAGATTGTCCATTAAAAGTAAAGACTCCTGTAAAGAAAGAGTTAAAGAGGGATGTGATTTTTTGATGAGGATACCAATATCTCAAAAATCAAAGATGTAAGAAAAATGAAAATTGGCATTTTAGATGTTTATAATTACAAACAAAATACTCATGTTTGTTACTTCTGCATATTTACGTTGCACCAAGTATATAATTTGACCCACTTATAGGTAGTCCACGGGAAGGAAGTCCTTTTCATTCTCCGTCGGCCTATTCCCCACTTTCCTGCGAACGTCCGCTAGTTCGTGAAGCGAGCATGTGAAAATCCTTCTAGTACAAATACAAATGGCTAGATGATCTTTGATAGTTCTCACGTTTTTAATATTTGTAATATCTTATATGTTCAATACCGACATTGTTGATTCCAAGTCATCACCTTGTAGAAGCTTACCTCTTCCTGAGTAACATAACTTATAACCTACGTGAGACAGTTTAACACGAAATGATTTGTCATTTGCAAATTTCAGTTCTATTTCTACCTGATATACTTTTATAAAACAAGTACACACAAAGCAATATACAATTCCGTGTATGTATAAAGCGCAAATTTTAGTTCTTTTATGCTACAATGTTAGTTCAGACTTAAATAGTATACAATATTGCATATTTGGAGCACAACGCTGTACAAGAACTGTTTCTTGCGAACTCCCGAAAGAGTCCACTCCCGCATTCCGAACAATGGGGGAGTTGACTCCAGCGATCATAAATTGGATCTCGGTCAGCTTCGAGCAACTCGGCCAACTCTGTTGGCTGGTGCAAGAGCAGAGCTGCTGCTTATGGCCAAGCGACTACTCTCACCACGCCATCAAACGGGAGTTTTCAATTTAGTTTGGGGGAAAATGGGTCACAAGTAACCCGACGTTGTCCACTGGAAAGCTTAAAATTTGTTACTTTTCAGTGTATCGAACAGAAAACACAGGCATTCAAAGTAAAACACGTTATAAAGTATCAAGTGGAATTATCTGCACTAATAAACAGTAATGAACTATTGTTATCGAAAATTAACCAGGTTGACAATCTTCAAGTTTGGAAGATTTTAATTTTTCCCTTCGCTTTGCCTGACTCACAATTAGTCGTTGGAGACGCTTCGCAATCATTGATGATCTGACATCATTTTCAATCCATGCAAACACTTTCTTCCATTAGCTACAACTTCAAGGTATAAAAGGGTATAATATGGACACTTAGAGAATTAATGAAAATTATTAGGGAATATTTCTTTGAATTTTGACTGTGAGAACTTTGGAACTATAAGACTTGTGGAAGAATTCGTATGAAAAGTTACTTGCTGCAAGAAATTTTGCAAGTCTATAATATAGTTTGCTCTGCCATGTTTACTTTTGGTACTATAATCATTGATCAGAGAATTTAATCAGAATGATTTCGATTATATTATCGTTTATTCTTCAGTTTATTCTATTTCTGCAAGTGTGACGTGGCACTTGGTTTCAAAATATTAACCGATACAGAAAATGATTCGCTATGGATCGTGCATTCTGATGGTTAGGATGAGTCATCTTTCTCAATGATTTCTTCATTTTGACCAAATAATATAAGAGACTGTATCTTTCAGAATGTTTAATAATTACTAAGTTATGGTTTTGAGAATGTTGATTGGGATTAATATTTCAAACATTTTCACAATTTATTTGGCAGTTATGCAAGCATTAACTAGTTTTCAATAAATTTTAAAAACTGATACAAATATAAAGTATTCGATTTTATTTTAGGAAATCCAAAAATTAATGATTCAGTTTGTTTATTAATGTATCAATTTACACTATGCGATCTGGAACACACTTGTGTTTTTATACATACATATACCAATCGAATTCAAACAAGAAAGTTTAGCATCCTTCAGAAAGTCAGAAACGCGAGTAGGTTACTTGAAAGTTCTAATTAAAGCGTTTTAACGAGTTCTTCAAACAATGTTCTTTATTTCGCGATACCAACCGTTTCAACGTTCATATTCCAAGTTAAACGATTGATGCGGAACTTCATCTGCAAAGCTAATTAAGTTTTTGCGCAGCCCACTTTTACCTGGCGTTTGCTGAGACCGCGCGCGCGATATTTCAATTAATAATTACAGTTCTCAATATGACCGTAGAGTGCACCGTAGCGTATATTAAAAGCGGCGTTCGATTGGCTCCAATTACCGACGCGTACTACACGTAATGTGTGCATCCACCAATCGATCCCTCCGCTCGTTACGATTTCGATAGCTTCGTCTCGGGCTGACTAATTGTTTCTTAATTGCTTTCACGGCGTAAATTGCTCCAGCCGAGCGTCGAACGCATAAATGATGACTTAATTATTGCAGTATTTACAGGAAAATGATGCTTGATTTGAAGCTAGTGCCGGTTGATTGGGGGAATTGTTAAATTGCAAAATATTTATTGTTACCTTGAAAGAAATCCTGTACATTTAGAAGATTTGTATCTTTTATTTTTTTTGTATAAACGTGCGTTATATATTATTTAAAAAGAAGAAGGGTTAACAAGATACTTTAGGAAGATAAGCGTTGCGTTGTTATTATTCATAATGTATTGTATTGAAAACGGGGTGTGCTCGAATTCAAACGTGTTGCTCGATTACATGTTCTTCCCACATTTTCATCTGAATTATTTATATTTTGTCATTGTATCACGTTCGTGAAAGTGTTCTATTTTTATTTTTTTGTGTAAAAGCAGTTCACAATATTAAGATGCCCAAATTTGTCAATTGCGGTGGCTTTCTTTCATAGAAGTGATATCAAATTTTACACGGCCTGTTATTAAATTCCTCTTATTTATAAATTTGTTCTTTAGTTATTGTTCCATTTTTCTAATCAATTACAATCATTGATTAAACATCGATTAATTGAGGTATTTCTGTTTCGTAAATAACTTTTTGTTCGTGCTATAAATTGCACCTCCGATTTATTTTATTTCTATTACCAATTAAGTAGATTATTAGTCTGTCGAAATCAATCTGGTTATTCGATTCACTAAATGAATTTACCCAAAGTTGAGACTTACCCGAATTGCTTTCTTCCACCCAAACACGGTAGATTCACAATATTTCATTGAAATCCTTAGGCCTGTTTTAAAGATACAACTTATAACATACAAGATTCATTCATTTACCCCTTGGAAATTAATAAAGTCTAATGCAGAACGGTCATTTCTATCGACGACATTTAGACATAAGCTAAAAGAAAATGTTATAGTTTTCCTTTTGTACAAAAAAGGAATGACTGAGCCTTGAGCGGATGAAGATAAAAATACAATTTTTTCTTCTTTGCACATATGTATATATTTGTCTATACTTATTATTAACGAAGGAGGAAATGTATACACAATTTATAAGTAGTATGTGTTGTTAAAGGCGTCAGTAGTCGAAGCAACGTTAAATAAATGATAACCAAAATGGATGACCGTTTGTGGTTGGAAAGTTCAAACGGGTTATTGAGTGTATATTGCGGAGGAAAAGTGACCCCATAAACGAACGCAAGCCTATAATCAATATTCCTAATACTATCCTGTATTTATAGAGCTACGAGATAAGCTTGAGGAGTAAGTTAATGCGCTGTAAGTAAATGTATAATGACCGAAGGAAAGTTAGGTTTTTCCGTGGCACAAAATACCCACTTAATGTGTAACGACGATTTTTTCGTAACGAAATATTTTCTTTCAATATTTGTCTATTGCTAAACATATTTATGCTATGAAACTAATACGGTATGATATTAAATAATATACATATTCGATATTATATTATATTATTTGATTAAAAATGGGTATTTTGTTATAATTACACTGCTATAAAGGAAAATGTTTCGTTGCAAATTGCTATAAGACAGTTTATGTAATAAAACAATTGCAGGGTTACTGGGTGGGTCGAATAAACCTTGATGAGTTCAAGTTTTAAAATTTGTGTATGTGCGTTGGTTGAAGAATACATCTGGTTATTAGGAGATTCGGTAAAGTAGTAGTAGCGCCAAGTAGTAGTAGCGCGAGACAGCCGAGGCTACTTATCCCGAACCAACGTGATTTTCGGCCCGTCTGAAACTTTCACTTTGATTCTTACAACAATTACAGCTCGAAGGCGTAACGTATGAATTAAACCTAGTTCCGTTGATTTTTTTAAATCCAGCGAGCCAACAAACAAGAAAATCGGTTTAGTGGTTGAGGAGATATGGATTTCGCATGCGTATTTTCTGGTGAGTAAAGTTAGAAGTTTTGAAAAGTCAGGACTGCGTTTTTCTCTAAGATTCCTCAAATGTGTGGGACATTCAAACTGCTACTTGGCGTATTTTTTTTACATTTAAATGGTTTTGGACGGATAAGTCTTACATTGATAAGTATTAGGATGAGCAGATCGAACCGCGTTAAATAACATTTTCGTATACATCACATCACGGATTCACAACTAGTTATACTGAATCATCGGAATTATAATTATAACACTACGGAGGGCTGGTTATTATACATACAATACAGCTCTACAGTTTTAACTATTTATTGTTTATTAAATATAAATAACTGCAACAACAATTTGAGTGATTTAACTCAACGAATTTGAAATATTTCGGCTTTGCTGATATTTAATACATATATGAATTGTATTCACTCAGTATATTAATCACAAATAAGTATCAATACAATTATTATTATAAAAAAGAAACAAGATAAAATTACGTAGATATGTCCGCCATCTTGCAATGTTCAAAAGAATTTGTATTAGTTATTTTCTTCAGTTGTTTATTATCGCATTTACATCTGGATAAAAACTATGATTTTAGTGTATGGTGGCCAAAAATGTAGGGGAAAGTGTATTTAATGAGACCCTAAAATACTAGATGTTTATGGCCAGTAATTTTCTTTAAGTTACTCCAAATAACTTCAAATTTCGACATCGTCTAAACGAATTCATTTTTGGTACGCGTGTTGTGGCGTTTGAAGCTTAATACTTGTTTCCAAAGAGACTTTAAGCATACATACGAAATCCGTTCAAATTCAATAGTTTTTTTAATTCGTTCGAAACAGAGGTGGGCCGATGATACGTCTGCTATTAAATAGGAATGCAAAACTAAAAAGTAAGAATTAAACAAAAATGAGCAAAAATGATTTCCTTTAAAAAATGACTCGAGAAAGTAAAAAATAAAGCAAGACAAGATATAAAAAGCGGAAACAACAAGATTTTCATTGCTCATAGAGTCTTTTATTTCTCACTTTTTTGTGTCTTTTTTTGTTATTAAATTATTTTGCTAATTTTGTTTTAACTTAGGACACTCAAGAAAAATATATTTTAACAATATATTCTTTCTGTAGTAAAGTTTGAGAGAAATATCGTTTATTTTTACCGAACAAGAGTGTTAGGAAAGGGAAACAGTTATCGCCCGTCAGTCGAACCTGGCAAGCGTCGTTTGATATCGCGTGAAATGTCGAGGCAGATTGCGTTTGAAGAGGGTAAACCGGTAAAGGGAACCAGTAACATTGCTTCTCCCTCGACATATTGATTAAATTTGCGAATACAGAACAGAAGCATTGTACCAGAACTGAAAATAAGAATCCAGTACAAAGAGCGCTGTTTCGCTACAGTGAGATTTCAACAGTTCTTTCCTTTCCTAGATCCATTGTTGAATGTTGATATAGTGTACAGTATGCATGTATATTAAATGTAGGTTATCGATAGTCATGAAATGAAGTTCTTGGAATAGTATTTTATAAGAGATGAAACTTATTTTTGAATGTAGACCGTAAAGTATTCAAGATTTATATTTATACGACGTATGCATGGTATCGTTGACTACAATATTAATTTCGGTACAAGTTATTCTTAATTTGCTGCAACTTTGATCAACAATATTATCTAATCATTTTCCTTTACTTCTGAAAGTAAAAACTAAATTCTATAGAAATATCTACAGAATGAAACATCCTATAACAGCTTTCAAAGAAATGTTTTGCCGCATACTATTTTTGTTGTTAAAATCGATCGATCTACTTTGCAATAATTCGTTGCGATTATTGAACTCTGGAGACCTGTTAGCATTTAAACGACATTCAATAACGAATGCCGAGTTATTTCGGCCGGACTACTGAAACGACCACTGTAGCAATACAATGACATAAACAATGCAATATTTACCACAGTCTTTCAAATATTACTAACAACAACTTTTTTGGTCAGTTGGCCCTAACAGAACAATGGCATAAACAATACAAAATTTAGGAACAGCCACTTTTCTCGGGAAAAATGAGAACGACTTCTTAATGCTTAACGGATTAACGACGATTTTTAACAACGCAATAGAATGGCGTAATGATTTGACAGATTAACCTCCGTTGTGTTTCGACTATCTGTAACGACTATAATTGACGACGCTTTTTTATGACTTTCCTGGCGAATGTTTATTTTTATTCTGTTCATCGCCTATCTTTATTATTTACATTTCTGACGATCCGATACTGGGCGATAGTCGACTCCACATTATTATTAATAGGTACCAACTCTGATCAACAATAATTTCGAATAATTTTTTTTATTTCATAAAGTGCAAATTGATTATTTCTTCGAAGTAGTATAAACCCTCTGTATCTCCGGACGGCTGAGCAACTACCCCATCGTAAAACTTGTCCATTGTTAAACTAAAAAAGCTACTGTTACTATTTATTTGCAACACTGTGGTAACTATTGCACTCTTCATGCTAATTGTTTATGCGTTTTGTGACAACTGGCCGTTGCTGCAGTCCAGTTGAATATCTCGGTATTTGTTAAGCGAGACTTAAATACTAACAGTCCTCCAGAGTTTAATAACCATAACTAATTGTTACAAAGTACACCGATCAGTTGTGACAACAAAGAATGGTATAAAACATTTCTTTAAAACCTAGAAAATTTAATTCTCCAATTATAATTTTTGGTTTCGACTTTAAAAAATAAACGAAAATTATAAGAAAGTGTTGTTAATTAGAGTTTAAACTTATTAATAATAATTCAGACCAAAACTAATATTTTATACTTTTACAGTTGAAAATAAGTACTGTATTGCGAAACGTTATTAGAAGAAGTTTTACGCCATTGTACCTCCTAATAAATGTATGTATTTGGTGATCGTCGATGATTTACATTTAATATATACATATTGTATCGATTCCCAATGTACTGCTCCAGGAAAGAAATGGGCTGGTAAAACTTCTCTGTAGCGAATCATCGCTAGTTGTATTGGATTCTTATTATATACTTTCATATTAACTCGTGTTTTCTTTATTATTATTATATAGTTTTATACTTCTGCTTTTAGGTTAACTGTTGTTTTCTGTCCACCTGGTGCTGATAGGGAGATCATAGCGTAGTGGGGATGCGGCCTGCCACTCTATTGGCTCTTCATTTCAATTGCTATCCTTACTTGTACGTGCACCAGCCGTCGCTGCCATTTCTCGATATCTGAAACGCCTGACCGATTCACCCACACTGTCTTTACCTTACCGATTTGTCTACCGATCGTGAGATCTTCCCCATCAAAACTCATCTAAACACGCCGTAAATAAAATGCGTGAAAAACTTGTTTGATTAACTAATGCAAGTGCTCTATGATACTACTACAATTCCATTGAAACACCTTGTCTTATACAACAAAATTTACTGTGACAGGTTGTGGAAGAACTTGCATCGTTATAGAAGCAGACGACCACTAAAGTATTATCTCTGGCATACTAAAGGATTGAAACTAAAATGCATATAATAATTAAAAAATAATTGTTTAAAAATATGCTTTTATATCAACCCTAAAGGTATATCCCAAAACTGTAGAAGCCTACTAAAATGTTCAAAATAACAAAATACAGTCAGTAGTAAAGTTACAACACGACAGTTCATAAAAGCTTTGGAGTAATTTCGTATTTTCAACATTTATGCTCTTACAATGTTGGGACATACTGATGATCAGTCTTCACTGAGTAACTTGCTGAAAGTGTCATTAGAAATAAAGAAACAATTAAACAAAAAGGATGTCTAATTATTACGGAATCGAAATCATAGCAACGTTATGAAGTGAACGGAGGAGAAAATAAACAAAAGAACTGTAACTTGCTTAACGATCGCGGTTATTTCACGATGTATGTACGGTAACTATAATTGCTTCGAAAGAGGCTTGTGCTTTTTTTCACTAAAATTTAGGGCTTATACTATGTATGTATACTCGAAAAACTCGGTGGAAACGGAGTATGGTGGTTGTGTGGACGCTAAGGGTTTGACTACGTTTCAAGTTTAAGAATTTATGGGTGTAAAAGTGCACAGCTACATAGTGTACTCCTATTTGGTTGAATACTTTAGCGATAATATGGTCCGAAAAAATGAAAGTCACAGTTTTAAGGTTCGAAAAATACGCAGTGAAATTGTATGTGGGAGACATAGTGAGCTAAAATTATTGAATTTACGCGTGATCGAAAGGAGAAGAATAATCCGATAAAGATGAGTATGTAACAATACATAGCCATACTTTTAAACAAATTATTTTTGATTATTGTATTTTATTTTCAATTTTGGTACAACGCTTCTATTAATCTGTATCGGAAACTTGAGGGATACGTTCCGAGGGAAGCAATCCTGGAGGTTTCCTTGTACAGTTTACTCTCTTTAAATGCACTCTACCTCGCATTTCGTGCGATTTTAAATGACTTTTAATGCATAGTTTGTTATTGCTATTTTTGTTAAATACTGTGGCAAATATTGTGTCGTGTAGGTTGTTGTATTACGGTTCGTTGATTTTTGTTGTAGTTTGGTCAAAATGACCCTGAATTCGTTAAAGGAGACTTAAGGTCATCTACGTAGTACGAACGACTTATTTTCGATAATAATTGACTGAATCCGAGCGATCATGGCGAGACAACGCTGGCATCACACAAACTATGCTATCTATCCAAACTAAACTGTCCTGACATCATTTTGAAATGAATGATCGGACCGATGTGAATTTTTCAGCACTATGAAGGACGACTTCTAAACTTTTTCTAACTTCTAAAACTTCTTCTAAAAAAATCTTTAAAAAATACAAAATATTTTCCGCCTCTTTTGTACTTACTAAATGCTTCAAGTCAATAAAATGTTTAGAAAGTATAAATAGGACAGAAATTACTTTGTACATTTTAGCGCATTTTTGTGTTACCTATTTTCAAAGGCGATTCACATTTTCTTCCAAGCTAGTGATCTACTACATACTATGTATGTATATACTTACATACTTGCTGGTGCCAAAAGGCTGACCTGAAAGCTAAGGGCCAGTTTACCCTTGAAACGTTCGCTAACGGGTTAATGGTTCGGCAAGAAATTGAGTTCTGAAGTGCTAGTATGGCAAAAGGGACTAGGATGTACTTGCACGAAGCTATCGAGACGCTATTGATCTTAACATTTATTAAACATTACCATACGAGGCCAATCGTTCATAAATATTACACGTTAAACAATGTTGCGGAAATAATCGAATATTGTTTTTGGAGGCCTTATTAAAGATGAAATATCTAGCAATATTGTCAACTTTTGAAGAGAAGCCTAGAAAGTGAATATGCCCACACAAAATTAGAGATGCTACTAATAGATATTATAATAGTATTATCATTTGAAATAATGTAACTTGGAAGTAGTGAATAGTAAAATGAAATAAGATCTTCGCCTTTTACTGGTGTAAAAGCAAAACGCTGAAAAATTCGTATTTATTTATTACGATCGTGTTTTTGTTACAAATACATACATGAAAGTGAAACGCCTTCGGGAAGAACGTTACTTATTTTGCCCGCACATCCCTCATTATTCGACATATTGGCGTTTAATAGCAGTCATATTCGAATTTTAAATTTGGTCATGTTGATTGGCAGTGCACAGAGGTCCCACTCTGTCTCCATTGGAATATTGGATGCTGGAGTCTTCCCCCGTGCCTTCAGAAACAAATTTCCAGGGATTGATGCTATGTTATTATCCAGTGCACCTTTCCATTCGTTCCGCACTCCACAATTATTTAAATCGATCCGCAGAAAAACAAAAAGAAAATACTTCACTAAAGTAAGATCTGGGTCATTAAAATTCCGAGATTGTTGGTTACGGAGTATTGCGAAAAGAATCAAATGCCGATTATAATGCCGAAGTACTTTCGCCGGTTACAATAAACCACATTTTAATAACATCCTGATTTACTAAGACTTTGAATAAATTGAACCAGATCTTGAGATGTATGGAATTCCTATGTCGACTTTTTCTGAACTCGAAATAATGAATAACAATTCACCGGTTATAATAAAACAAAATTTTAATTACATCCTGATTTAGTGAGAGTTTGTATAAATGGGACCACATCTTGAGATGTATTGAATTCGTATATAGAATTTCTCTGGACTTGAAATAATGAATAATAATTCAGCAGTTACAATAAATCATATTTTCAATTGAATCCTGACCCATTGAGACTACAGCCATATCTTATGTACTCGGAATGAATCCAGCTTCATCTCGAGACATATTGCTTTCCTATACGTGTGTAACTTTTATGGATTTGAAATAATGAATAACCCGTGGTAATCCAGTGTATCGGACGTCGCGAAATAATGACGCCGAGCGTGTTGTAGCTTGGAAATATTTTTCTCTTAACAACCTTCATTATACGAGGGAGAAACCTTCAGGGATACTGGGAAATGGAGGGAAGGAGGCCAGGGAAACACTTTAGCAGGCCGCGAGCCACGAAATAGCTCTCGTAGGCGCTTAAAGCGGCGCAAGAAGAGGGAATTCGATCGATAGACACCGAGAGAGTGAGACAGGACTTTCCTGGAAATCCAGCGCACCGAGTACAATGCCACATCGTATTCGCCCGTTCTCTCTCCCCCCTCCTCATCCCCCCCCCCTCATCACCCCTGATCCCTCCTTCTCTCCTGCCACTCACTCTTTCCCTCTTCCACTCGGGGTTTGCGGCGAGAATTGTGAAAAGGGCCGTTACGCACGCGAGCTTCCATCAGCTCGAATCTCATATGTATTTTAAGGATGCAAATAGCAAGCGGTCCATTTACCCCCAGCCACTCCCTTGCTCCTTTTTTAATTATGCCGTGGCCGCTTCTGCCCTCTATGTGCAGTCATCTTCAGGCCGCCGGAGCTAGAAGCATCCTTATAAAACTCGCCCACATTGCTTCGGCTCGACTGGATCGCTAACATTCAATTTCTATGACGCTATGGAACTTTCAAGTCACATATTGCTACATCGATGTTCTTTTGTTTTGGGTCGTTTTTAGGGCACAACGTGAAGTAAACATCCTGTTTTTTAAAATCAACGTAATTATTTCGAACAGGTTCCAGCGCCCCTGAAATATATTGTAGGGGACATTATTTTGAGCAATTTTTCCCTATACATGTAACCACCGCCCGGTCTTACTTTCGGAGATATACAGAATAAAATGTCTACATATACATACATATAACACTATACGTATATGTATGTAATGGCAGACGTCGTCTCAGGATTTGGGTTCACTCTGTGTTGACAAACAATTATAAACAGGACCATAGGCCCCCTATAACCAACTCTGAAGTTGTCAATATTTAGGTCACTGAATCCTAACCTAGACTTACTTGCCAAGACGCTAACTTCCAAGGTTGATTCCTCCAAGGAACAGAGATATGATTATAAAACTCGTGATGAGCGAGCCCACCGATTTTAAGTTCTAAGTTTTTAGTATTAGTCATACACACCTTACCAACATGTAGTTATGTCAAATAACAAAGAGTCTTTGAATGTTTGAGCATCGAATATGGCGGTGGCGGTAACATTTATATGTATAGAAAAAATGTTCAGAATGTTTGAATGAAATTTCTTCCAACTTTAATTCATTTGTTCCAAACTATAACAATATTTTCATAAAGATCCATAAAGTTATTGCTCATTTCGTTTCTTCCAAATCCATTTCAAACACCGTTAAAGGGTGAAAAACAAATAAGAAAAGACATTTCGTGGAAAGCTAGGATGCTTTATCGTGTAAACGCGAAGCTTAGTTTCTACTTTAAGAAATAAACAAAAATGATTGGAAGGTTTTGTTGGGCAGAATGGCAGCCTTTTAATAATAACTTCTACTAGAATAAATGTTATACTCAACTATACTTATGTATGCGCTTTACAAATTAAAATCTTGAACTTTTAGTTTTTTTATTTCGGTGTTTCCAAAATGGCTTACTCTTTACACTCAAAAATACGTATGGTATTTCGTAAGATATTCTGACGAAAACTTTTACGTCTTTGCACCTTCTTTATTTGGTGACCGCCTATGACCTACATTTAATGTGCATACTGTATTGGCACTTGATAATTGTTCTACGAAATAAACGAGTTGATGAAAATTCTCTGTAGCGAAACGAGCCTGTTTGTATTGGATTCCCATTCTCAATTCTGATACAATGCTTTTGTTCTGTATTCTGAAATTTGATCAATGCGTCGCGAGAGAAGCGATGCTACGGGTTCCATTTAATGGTTCATTGTTTTCAAGTTTCTATTAACTTTAAGTTGTCTGAACCGACCTTAAACAGGCAACGCCACGGATGGGAACTGGCATTTATCTGCTCCTTTCCTAGCACGCTCTGACAAATTCATGCCAACCTTGATATTGAGCCGATGATGTGCGAAGCCTGTCATGGTTCTCGCTTCTCCCGGCCTTTACGATGCGTATGCGCCAGGCCGCCCCACGTATAGACTTTTCTCGGGGTGTACGTGTACAGGTCCTTCCTAAAGTGTGCCATCTGATGCCTTGAATCGATAGGCTATTCAAAACTAGAACACCAACGGCCTCAAAATGCATAGTTGTTATTTTTTCATTCTTGCTACTTGTTTCTGAAACATTTTCATTTGTAAAATTTTGTTTTTTATTGCAGGTGGTAAATTGTGTAAGAAGTCCGTCTTCGGTTTACTTGTTAATATTATAGTTTTTTTAATATGTCATAAACTTTTTCAGTTCTCCAGGACTGCAATACTTGGATATTTAGAAATTTTGAAAAATATGCCTTTGCAAGGTCTAATGTTATTACTTGTTGTCTGGTAAGGTAATAATTGAATTAGGTGTTGCTAGTAAATAATAAATTCATACTTTTATTTTATACTTATGTTTCCTGAGCAAGAAGGATCTGATATACGATTTAAATTTTAGAATATCATTCGTGTTTCATAGTTTGGCTGAACCAATGAAAAAATATAACTATATATTTGCTTCTTGAATAGCTCGTCTTTTTTCAAAAAGTCATCACATTCAATCGGTCGGTAAAAATAAGTATAGGTTAACCTTGGGTGTTTTTGATCTTAACTATTAAGCTTTGATGTAGGCTAATGTAGCTTGACCGATTTCCACCTGGCGCCAGAGGTCCAGAAGCTTTTTGTGTTAATCTTTAAGCTGCCTTCATATTCATCATGTGAAGATGTAATCTGATTAACTTTCTTGTACCTATGAAGCAGTTCTAAATGCCTCATCAATTTATGTCAGTTGATTTTCTCACGTGACTAATATAAAAAACGCACCGTACTGTTGCGACACTCAATTATACTTGAATTTTTCAGTAATGTATGAGTTAACAAAAATACAAAAGAACCCGAAACACTAATGCAATAATCATAAATGTGGAGCGTATACTATGGCTTACGTGCTAGGAACATGAAAATTGGAAGAAAAGTTTGAGGTTAGAGCATTCTTTTCTCTTCATAATTGACACTTTTCAACACTTTTCTTAAATAAAAAAACTAACTTCTGTAAATTGAAATTGTCATTTTTTCAAATCAATTGTTTGGTGTAACTCTTAAAACTTTCGCAGTCTTCTTAGTAAATGCATTAGTCTTCCTTATCGTTAATTCCGCATTGAACTCTCTGCTGAAACATCATCACTCTGTTCGCTCCAATACCGAAATAGAGAATAAAGCAGGCATTGGTACTTCAGACTGCATTTTACAACCGACGAATAAACGTTAATTTTGTATTATGTGAATCAAACATTGGTCGAAATTCTGCCTTTTCCGCAAAGCGTCGAAATTTTGGGGTACAATTTTTGGATCACCCTGTACGCATACAGAGGCGTATTCTACATGTATAGGTATAAGAACGCGTCGTGTCCCAGATACTGTGACGCAGCAGCATTCGTATCTTGGATGCAACATACTTTGTAAAAGTGAAGCACTGGTGGTGTAGAAAGGAGGTTTGCACTTTGTCTTTAAGCACGAAAAATGTTACACTACTGTTGAAAGCAAAAAGAAGTTTGATCGAACGATTCTACTTTGCAATGTTTTATCCGTTAGTTGTAAATTGGTATTGTCGTTACAGGCCTTGATCAATATTGATAAAACATCTTCAGTTATTTATAGTTCGCTGGTTTTGGCCGAACATTTAAATATGTATTATTTATTTCTAAATCAATATTTTTATATCGTGGAAAGAAATATGTTTAAAACTGTAATAGATATTCAAACAATATATATAATATATCCAAAAATGTAGAAACAAAGTATAATGTCCGTTAAATTTTCCAAAGTGCTTGTACCTATTTTGTATGCTCTTCACTGTAAGTGTGGAAGGGTTTATGAGAAATACGTGGCCGAAGCTGAAAGCGGCTTTACAAAATCCGAATACCAAGTATAATTTCGAAAAATCTTGCTCTACCTTTGCTTGCACTATCTCGAATCATCTCGAGTATCGATTTCTCGAAGGACACTGAAGCTTCATTCGCTCGAATGGCTTGCTTTATCTTGCTTGTTTTGTGTTCGGTTCTCTTTGTCACAGAGTTGTACTACGCGTGCCCTTAATCAAGGAGATTGCTGCCGAAGCGCATCTGTCTTTATCGAAGTTCGAGCTCGACTTTCGAGAAAAATTGCGAGTGCGAGAGACACCATGGAAGATCTACAGTTGTCCTCAAAAGTTTGGCTTCAAATGATCTTTCCTGCAGATTTACAATATTGTTTCCTAAAACTCTTTTCTGTCCTGGTAAACTATTAGTTAGTCGGTATTAATATTCGTATTGGCAATAGCGTACTGATTATTCAGCTAATAGTGAGTGATGATTCAACGTTGTTAACAAAGATATATAACTAATTTTTAAAAAATCACGTTCATTATATAACAGCAATTAATAAAGTAAATAAGGTCTTATTTTCGAGCGACAAATCATTTTTCCTGGACTAATTGTTGTAGTATATTAATTTTGATGGTAGCTTTATTATATAAACTATATATTATATATTATTATAAACAATTGAAATACTAGTCGTAATATTTTCTATATATACTAGTGTCCGATATTTTCGGTAGTCACGTTGCAGGGTAATTATGAGATTATCTAATAATTAAAATTTTTCATGAATGTGTCCCAATTCTTCCATGCATCGTATATATCATATACAATATTATATTTGGTCACGAAGCACATTAAGTAAGAGACATGTATGTCTGACAAGAAGTGGGATACGACAGTTTTCATTCAAAGGCAAGTACACCACTCTGGAGAATTATAAAACTGAAAAATTCTAAGTCGAACACCTACTAATAATGCGTGGAAGATAAAAGATCATAAATGTAGACAAAAATGGTTTAAACGAGTTTGAAAAGATTGATGGAGAATAAAAGTGGAGAAAATACCTCATTTTTGTTGTTATCATTTATTTAACGTTGCTTCAACAACTCGAGTTTTTAGAAACCCGTTGCGGTGGTAGTCAAAAAGTTTATCAAAAATCAAAATGGTACGATGCATGCGGTGGAGCTTGTGTAATATGAGTCAAATGGCTGACGATTTTTGGCTTGAACAGTTGCACTGCGCACTTACACGTGGAAGTTTCTATACATATACGGTTATATTATTGCGTACTGATGCACCTAATGGGGCGACGATTGCGTCAAAAGTCAAGAGAAGCGACTCCAAATCTCATACAATTTAAATACCTATACCATTTATAAAACATTATCGAAAAGAATATCAGTTGATAAAACATTAAAATTTAATATACGACAATAGCAGATACCTAGATAGGCGACACATATAAAAAGTACTTTAACGGCGACTATTTCAAGTTTTCCAGAGAGAATTTTCTTTAAATTATGCCAGATTTCAGATATAATTTCTAAATACTGTATACTTAGTACATATTTCAACAAGTTACTGAAAATACACACTACGTTACAACTAAGTACCTCAGGAGTAAAGATATCACACGCATTATCTACTTTTAATACAAAATATAAATTGGTACTATGTAAATATTCAGTGAAGATCAATAGATTTCACTAGGATCCAATGACTACAGTAATCCTTATACACAGAAATATTTTTTATCGTGTTATGATAGAAAATACCCCGTTTGCTGTTGTCATGATCTTCTAAAACCGACTGGGTGCTTTTGTAACCAGCTGTAGACACATTCAGTTCGACTGGCCTCGAGCTCGGGAATTCAGGGACGTACAAAAGAATTTCTTTACAGTCTGTAGTGGGAGTTGCTTTTTGGTCAGGGTGTTTCATTATTAATGAAGCTAAATTTAGCACTGAAAGACAGTCGCTAGTGTCTATGAGTGTTGGCCACTGTTTACACGAGTGAGCACACAACCCCCGGAACTGTGTTTTGTTCGAGTTGTCTTTCCCGCGGTGGCAATTTCTTTCTACAAGCTTCCAGTGCTTTCCGGCACTTTAATTGAGGTACCAGATAATATTGCCAAACTATACCTAAGTTGAATTATATGTATGTGTTGAGATTAATGTTTGATGAACAATAATCGTATTCTTATTTACTGACAAGGAGGGTATCGGACTTGTCAGACCGAAACCTGTGCTCACTTTTTTTTGTATGGAATACTTCCCCTAGAATTCAGCTGCTATGACCAACAATAGGCATTTTTTAAAAATCATTGAACAGCCAGATTTTACCTATTCGACATCGCTTGAGGACTATGTCTGTTTTGTTGGAGTGTCAGGTTAATACAACTATTTTTGTTGCAACAATCTAGTAACGTTGTGTAGCTCTGCCTGTTAGTCCTTTGAAACAAATGTATCGAAGCAGTCAGTATAAATAATAAATACTGCAATGTCTTATAGCATATGCTTACCGGAAACATACCTTTACACAGACGGAAATGTCGCATTAAAATTGATTAACCGTTTTCGAGATTAGCATAAACATAGAAAAACAGACAAACATTGACATTTATGTTATTAAAAAAGATTGTCAATTATTTTATTTCTTCGTATAATGTATATAATTTATACATTTCGTGAAACGGCAATGTTTCTCGAACACAACACTACTTTCAACAAATACTGCCAATATGCAACCCATATTTGAAATGGAAGTTAAATTAGTTTTCATCAAAAATGGTTAATTGTTTATTCCATTTGAGTGTGCTATACACCAACTGAATTAGATATCTATTGTGTTACGTGCGTCAATATTCCATATAACAAATGCAACAACATCATTCATTCATTGGAAAACGTATAAACTTTATAGAACTCGTTCGATGCTTTGCGATTTCCAATTACGTTATTTGGTATGCTGAAAAATTTAATATCACTGAAAATAAATAGAAGTGGATGGTACAGTTGAGAACTTCAGCAAGAATTGGCAAAGTAATTAATATCGGTGGGTTATTTAATATTGACAAGCACGGATGGAAGGATCGGGCGGCATTGCAACATAGTACGGAGAGTTGCTTGGTCCAAATACCTCAAGAAACTGTTGCGGGAAGCAGGCTGACAACTTTGGAGGTCCGCGGTCGAACAAGTTTCAAGGGAACGCCGAGTCCAAGCCACAGAAATGGATGGAATGAGGCTAAGACACATATGAGTTTTACACAAATTTGTTAGTTATGAACGTTTCATGTTCATTAAACGATAATCAAAGGAAAACTTAAAAAACAGCAAGTTGTCCAGTTGAGCGTTATCTTAACAGGGTTTAAATAAACATTATTCTTCCATTTTATAACTGCATTTTATTTCTATATTTAATGATATGATGGTCTATTAGAAAATTAATTATTCAAATTGAATATTTAATTATTTGATTTTGTTCTGTATGTATGCACATAATTAAGAAGAGTATAATGCGCGTTCAATATGTTTCTAGAATGCAGTTTCTAATACGGAGGGAGGAAATTAGAATCTGCCTCGACACAAAAATTGATTAGACGCTCCAGAAAACTTTCCAATAGAATCACTTTATCCATCAATTATTCTGTAGTAAAGAGTATATTAGTTTTAAAGCCACAGGAATTTTGTAGGACACTTTCATTCGCTCATTTCCAAAGTGGAGGATTTACGAACTTTATAATCTAGTTACAACGTCTGCTCCGTCGAAGTAAATTCGCAGTCTTTTAAGGCGCCATTGCCCGTACTTCCTTAATGCAGTTTCGAGATATATGCAAGCAGGGAAACTTGTCGGGCGTACATTAATTACAATCTGCGGAGGAAACACAAGTTTCTCGACTGGCAACGATGCGCTTGTAACTGAATTCTCCTCCATTTATTTTTCTTCTTGCTAACCACTATTAAGGGAGTAGTACTATGGCAAATTGCATAAGGTGGGAAACCTTGTTCCGAGGCGAGCGAGTTAGTTTGGTGCTGCTTCTCCACTTTTTTTTTATTTAAGGTTTAAAGCCACTCGCAAGAAAGCAAGGCACTTTGCTGTTTACACGTGTAATTTGTACAGTTTCGTGTAATATGATTATATGATTTTCAGGGGTCGTGTTTCATAGGAGATTCTTTGTGCAGGGAATAAGGAATTTATTTTGAATGTATCTTTCTTTCTTACAGGTACTTCCAGCGTTTTTGGTTATTCGATTGAGTAAAATACTTTAAAACTAAAAGAAAAGTTAACCTTGAATTTCAATATTAAAATTAATTTGCGGTAACTTTTTTAAATGCATTTTCTGTTCTTTTTTTCATATCTTATTTGAAATAATGCATTATTTATTTGAATATTAAAAAAATTCAAGATTCAACTTCCAACCGAGAATAATTCCAAATGTTAGTAATTTAAAAAGTGCAAATAATCTGTTTTGTAACAATAGAAAATGAATTTAACGATGTTAATGAAAGTTAATGAACAATATTTGCGTGGAAACTTAAAATTCGCATTTTTTGGCATTATTACGAATAAAGTGCTGGCAATAACGTAACGTTAAAATATTGCCGTAAACATTTTTTATAGTAATGTTTACATTTCGGAATTTTCGAAAAGAACATGTTGACGCGCCGTTCAGTACAATATATACAATTGTCTGCAAGCGTGTACTTAAGGTTGTGTTTTTTCAAGAATTTTGCTGAAATTTAGACTACATATATTTAGGAGTCATATCTAAAACTTGGAGCGATTCAAAGAAAGTTTACGTATATTAAATTTTAGTGTGTTATCTACTGCTAGAATTCAAATGGAAAATTATCCTTTAGTAGAAGGTTATGATAAAAACAATAACAAAAAAATAAAAAATATTCTTGGCCGTTTGATGTAAAAGATACAAGTGTTTAAACTAAACCGCATACACAAAGTTCCATGAGTAAATACACAGTACAACTGTACACAGTTAAAAGTCATCTGACTCATATTATTCGGTCTTCACCGCATATATCGGAACATCAATTTTTTGATGGTACTGTCGGGAAACAACCACCGTAATGCTATCACCCGCGAGTTTAACAGACAACTGGCAAATGAATAGAATATTGATGTGACGTTGCAGTATTGTCAGGCGGATAGTATGAATTTATAACGAAATCCACGTAAACTGGAAGAATATCAAGGAACTTTCGTTGCGCATTGTTGCTGAATGTTCTGTGTCACGTAAATTGATATTAATAATTAACGAATATTGCGAGGGAATATGAAAAAACTGCCGTTTCGGTGAAAATCAAAAAGTGGAAAATCCGCCTGATTGCGCACTGGATTTAAGTGTCTAGTTTCAGAAAAAAATGTTTCGTCTCTGTTTCAGTTAAAATTTCACTGGCCTGCAATGGCTACTGTAAATTGTGATTTGTAAAAAAATATCCATACATCCATGACAATAATTTTATAATTATGGGCGATAGATTAATGAAATTAATTCCTAACATACTTTAAATCATGTAATTTTGTTTATATCATCACAAAATGTTGAAGTTAAGTCTCTATTTTTGGCTTCTGGTATTTGTACCTCCGGATCATTCCAGTTTAAGTGGAACAGTCCTTCAAAGTCAAATCATGGATTCTCCCACTCTCGGGCTTTATTCAGAAGCGCGTTGCTTTCGAGTGTATCAATCCGATCGATTATTGGAAAACTGTGTCCCTGCATGTAACCTCCGGTTTTTATCTCCGAAAGCGTTCTACATGCGTTCTTACTTTTTAGACGTAAAGCAAAGGGAGCGTCGAATTCGAAGGTCGTCGCAAATTTTCCGGTCTGCTTCGCTTCATTCCAATTTCCGTGAGAATTGCTTCATCCATTACAACCAACATTTCTGCATGTATCACACACACTGTGAAATGTAATAACAGCGGGTACAAAAAATCGCTGCCTAGCACTTTCTGGACTACATTTTCTCTAAGAAGAAAACTTGTTTCCTTATGAAAAAATACATTTCATTAAATAAGCAAGGCTTCTTCTTAAAGAATATTTGCTTCAGAAGAACTGAGCATGTATAGGAAAATTCTGCCTTCATAACTCAACTAGTAATATAATGTTAAGAAGAAAAAAATAGTTTGATGCCACGATGTTATGGTGAAAGGTAATTACTTTTCACTCTTTCGCCACTGCCCAATATTACGAAACTTTGGACCAGCAACACAGCCGTTAACTTTAGTTGTACAATTAAAATCCATTTTCAACAAAATATACTGCGAAACTCTCTTACTTATTCCGATCTATTAAATATACTTATGTTATTCTTTCATATAATTAATGGAGTTGTTTACGCGTGAGTTACTTTTCCATTGTGTTATTATGAATGGTTGAATCTTATGCGGTATTATTACGTTTAAAATATTTTTCATCTTATAGGGTTTTATATTTGGGTATATTTTAGGTTACGCTAAAATATTTTTCACATCTTCTTCTTCTGTTTTGTATCAGTGAATGGTACAGAAAGTCTTAAATCTATCACAAGTAGTACATCCCTTGCCCTTCTCACATACTCGCATCAACATCGTTCGGGAAAAGGTTTTTAAATTTTGCAGTAAGAGAGGAACTTTCTCCGCTTTGCAGCTACAAAAGATCAGTTAGGTTAATAAAAATTCCCCATTGTATTATATAAATCATCTAATTTAAATTGAACCTTAATGACAATTACTACTGTAGTTTCACTAGAAGATTTCAATAAAATGCTGTATGCTAATACTTTTTAATATATTAAGAAAAATATCTTCTTCTCTGTGCAAGACGAACAGAAAAGAGATAGATGCAGTAAAGGAAAAGCAAACTTCCCATTATACCGGATTCAAAGTTCGCATCATTTGCTGTGGAACTTAAACATAATCAAGCATAGCATTTTTTGGATTAATATAATTTTATCGAATTGCTAAACGGAATCTCTTTAACACATCAATATACTCGATTCGTTTTGTTCATTTGGTTTGTCTACAATTTAATTAGTGATTCTTTATACTATGCTAAGTCTACTCTAAGCCCTGATACTACTATAAATATCAATCAATAAAGTATGCACACAGGACCTTTGGACCCAGTCTAATCAAAATACAAAACTTCGCTACTCGTTAACTACCTCAATGAATACATATAATATATAATATCTCGAGGCTCTGAATTTTGAGGTAAATGCAACGTAGGAAAGAGGAATAGGTTAATCTCACTAGCATTATGCGAAGGCCATCATATGTATTTTATGTGCATGACAATTTCTGATATAATCTCGCAAGTTAATCTACTTCTGTAAAGCCGGTAGAATATCCCGTAGAAGGTCGGCGCCTAACCCGGCTCTCGCGATCAGCCCCGGTACGGTTATCGACTTATTTATAAATGTCTCGAAAACTCAATAAATTCCACTTAACTCCCTGTGGGACTTCCCATGTCTCAGAAGCTATAAGAATTCCTTATCTGCTTTTTATCCGCGTGATAACGACAAATGAGCTAAAGGAATGCTTTAATAAATGAGGTCATTATCACGTTGTGGTCGAAACAGAATTTCCATTTTTATAATCGTCTAAGCAAATATTGGTAACAATATTACTGATGATTAAATTGTCCGATTATTGTTTCATTCTTTTATTTTATAATTTTAGTTAGTTCTCTACGCAGTTCCAAGTTTTTTAGTCGATTGCTCTTGCGCTACTTTACTTATTTATGGTGGTTACATTTTTACGGAATTTTCGCCGATTTGCATAATAGAGTACGATTTCGTTAATGGCGTTATTACAATAATATGTAAAGAAAGAAACAAATGAAACTTATCAAAAATAGATTGTCTATACACTGGATAAGAAGTTAAAGGTCCGTTATACATTTTTTGCACCAGTTACTACAATAACATAAAATAAATGGAAATCTCACAGCATCGTCCTAGAAATATAAAATGTGTGACGCATAAAAGAATGAGCAAATGAAACTGACTAATATTCTATTGTGTACGCTGGAGAAGACATTACAGGCTCGCCATACATTTTTAGAATCACTTGCCACAATGACTAAATGGAAGTCTGACGTCGCAGTCCCAGAAATATATGTTCTACCCATACAAATGATATACACGCTGTGAATGATATTCCGATTTCCTGGCCATCGGATGCCTATTTCCTGTACTTGTTCGGGAAGGACCGCTGGCGGCCATATAGTATAGAAAACTATCGATTATACGTGGTGCAGTAAAGTCTCGTATCAGTGCCGGAAGGAAAAGACCTCCGGTGCGCTTATAAAAGAGTCCTGAAAAATGTAGAAAATCTCTCGAAATTACTCTACTTTTCAGGGACAATTCCTGCAACTTTTTCTCTGACAACGAGACCAATATTGTAGAAGAGATTGCGATAGTCGGCTGTCACCGGCTGCATACTGCTTGTACCTTGTATCTGTAACGGAATTGAAAATTTCTCCGATATGAAATTCTCCTTTATTGGGATTTACAAAGTCACTCAACGTGCATAAAAATGTACGTCGTTGAAGTTCCCATGGCATAAACAATTATTATATTGCATTCCACTTAATATGAGTTCCTTAAATCAAAATTCGTTTTGAGAATTAAAAATTTCACAATTTTGTGACACCTGTTAGGACTTTCTGGCGAAAGTTAGTCGTGTCATTTTGTTAACTGTAATAAACAATTATCGCAGTATTGTTATGTAATACTAAATGAAAATGTAATAACACGTGATTTTCAACAATAATAATGGTGTTCTTCATCAGACAACAGATATGTTTTTGAAAATATAGATTTTTATTGATGTATTGCAAAATCGTGAGCAAACATTTGGGAGAATACATTCAATCGTTTAACGGTGTTTGGCTTTTATACGTACATATGTCCTGTTAGAAATTGAATCCGGACTTCAGCCGGGCTACGGACTGGACGTCCCGCTTGAAAAGCGGGCGCTGGTCGGGAAAACTGATCAGTTCCCGGTCATGGCTGTCATAGTTTTTAGCCAGCATTCGAAACTCTTTCAAAAGGTTTCCAAACTGTTCCATATGGTATCAGACAAATTGACAATATGTGTTCATGAAAAAGTAGAAAAGCGGTAAACTATATCTTCAAAATATAACCTCACTTTTTATTTAATGGAGAGGGTCTCCTCTAAAGCCTACATATAATGACGAAGTAATGCATACGCACGGATAAAGGTCCATTTATATTTACAGAGACTGAATAGGCAAATACAGAAGACAAATATTAATATAAATGATAACAGAGACAAATATTCTTCAATACTATATTATACAATATTATATTATGACCGTATTCATACTTTGCGTACTGTAGCCACACCATTGCGTGTAGACACCTTCATATACTTATCATTGAAAAATATTTGCAGTATCTACAACGCTTCGCTCGATGTCTGTAAATTTAAACGAATCTGAAAGCAGTGACTAAGGAACATAGCGAAGCAGCGCCAAACTCCTGCCTTCCTAATACAATGTAAGGAACTAAAAGTTTTCTCGTAACGCGGCGGCTCCTTCTTAATGAAATACTCTACCCACAGGACCACATCTCTTATTCCATTCGGGATAATTGTAATGTAGCTGTTAATTAAATTTGATCAAATGTAGAATCTTTATTATAATCTTAACATTATGTTTCTCGAGTAATCTTGAGTGTTCTCGCGTTTGCATGTTCATAAATAAATGATGGAATTATCAAAATACAAAACTCCTTAGTTTGTCATAGGGGTGTTAATTAGTTTTGGGTTGATATCAAAATTTCAATGTGTTAAATATTTCGAATTTAAATACAAAAATTATTCTTATCATACGAATTGATTGAACTTGGTCAATATTTAGGATAGCAGCCTGACTATTATGATGTATATGTCCTTTAGCTGTTAGATTTGTGCAGTCTTGCTCTCCGACATGAGTCTCTGGTTATTCAAGCTCGTTCCGACGGGGGCTCGGACGCCCGGACCTGGCCAGACCCATCCGGTCCTTCCCTACTGGGGACGCGTCTGTCTTCTTCGGCTTAGTCTCCTTATATTAATGTTTCTTGGGTCATTAGCAAGATGCGTTACCAATCAATAAAAACCAGCGGTAATTATATAAAACAGGACACTCCTCACCGATTTTAATGCCCTTGATTATGTTGTAGGGGACATCATTCTAAGCAACTTTTCCCTATATAAATAATCGTCGCTCGGCTTTAGTTTTCGAGATATTTATACATATAGATTTTATATTTCTTCGGTGTTTTTATGAGATGTCGTTCATGTAATATGTATATTGGCAAATAATTAGTACACTTCTTGTACATGTCTGTTTGTAAACATTGAAAGATCTTTTCCGGTGATGGTCGTTTCGGGAATACATAATATATTAGTATGTGACAATTCGTTGATCTGTTGACTTCGCAAGGTGAGCACAGAAAATGAAGTTGTACAAATTTTTAAACATATGCAACAACTATCTATTTACTGGCGTTTTATTGGGTATTGTGTAACCTACTCCGAAATATATCTCCTCATTGTGATGTACTAGCAAAGCATGGAACTTAGAACCAGTAGACTCGCTCGCAATTGTATCCTTATATGACCAGAAGCGCGAAACAAATTTTTGTGTATAACTCGAAAACTAAAGCCGAGCGACGGGTACTTATACATATAGGGAAACACTACTCGAAATTGTGTCCCCTATAACAATTAAAAGCTCATTAAAATTGGTGAGGTGTACCCTGTTGTATATAATTATCAAAACGTTATAATACATATATTTGGCCTATCTCTAGCTATGACGACTATTATCAAAATTATCGACTAAATTTGCTCATTTGGGACAGTCTGGCTTATGATATACGAAGCCCGATAATACTGTTCTGGCCGGGTTGAAATTTGCCTCACTTTATGCAGCCTCTGGGTACCGACCGGGTTCGCTCTGGTTTGCCCAGTCTGGCTGTCCTACTTCGTTCGAATGGAGTGCTCGGCTGGGCGGATCTAGCGAGATTCGCCCAGTTGTCCTTCCGAGGGCTGCTTGGAAAACAGACTAGTCCGGCCCGATTTCTACCAGGGCAGTATGTCCAATGAATGAAAAATGGAAAGAACGTTTCTTAACATTATGCATCTTTGAAGTTCCTAACTAATGGGGCGATGAACTTAATGGTAGAAGACGACGCTAAAAGCTGTGTTAAGTAATGCACACCTTCTTTCCATTCGGTTAAAATAGATTTTATATTAATATGCGTACATACATATAGTACGATTATGTACAGTATGTATGAATATTTATGTAAAGCGAGTCACCGTATGTACAGTGTGCCTTGTGTTAATGACAGTGTAGTAGCGCTAAAAATATAGGGGAATTGATTAAAAGCTGGAGGTCCGCTGTGCCTTGTGTGTTGATACGTGTCGCATACAGGTGCAAGTATGGCAGCGATGTAATCGAAGAAATAAATTATTAAGACTGCGCGGCTAGTCACGTTCTCCTTCGCGTTACACACCAGGATTACGTGTGCCTCCTTATTTAGATGCCGGAGACGGCAGGACTTTTATTTTTATCTTTTTCCTGCAAGAATTCCATTTGTCACGTGTCATGCAATGTGATTTAATATGCTTTTAAGAAATCGTGTGCCGTGATACGAAGATAATTAGTTAAGTTGTACGATACTTATGAAAGTAATGTTTCTGATATGATTATTTTAACTTTTACTTTTGCTCTTTTCCTATGAAAATTTCATTTGTCACGCGTTGCACTATACAATTTACTGTGAATTGAAAAATCGTGAATTGTGGTGCGATGATGATTAGTTAGTTCGAATGATAGTTACGAAGAGAAGGTTTTTCATATCGCTCTCATTAATCTCCTAAAATCCTTAAATTCTTAGACCCTCGTTTTCTACTTTCTTGATCTGAACAGAAATGTCTCGGTAAAAAAAGTATTACGGTATGGAAGATTGATTGCACTTCATATTAATATTATAGTTAAAAATCAGTTTGAGTCTGTATCTACTTAATTAAGTGGCGAGTAATGTTGAGTAATTTAAGTGTTCGATTCTCGGTCTATTGATCTTGTTTATTAACAGGAAGTATATTAATTTGTTATGGCTATTACATTAGATTCACTTCGTTGCTCAAAGGCGTATTGAGGAACTATCATTTCTTTTGATATTAATTCTACACAAAAGCATGGAAAGATTAAACATTCTTGTTTTTTTAAAAATAATAATAAATACTTCAGGCTTCCACAAGGAAAAGAGCATTGTTTTCCAGTTGCACACACCTCATGTGTCATTGCTTTAACAAGAGATCTATCGAGTTTCAAATGTTCTCCAGACTTGAAGCGGTGCTAAAGCTTTGAACAATCCGCCTCTCTAATGGAGGGTTATTCAATCTCGTGCTATTTCGTGCGCAACACAAAACGAAAGATACATGCCACTCGTAGTTTTACAAACAACACTGGCGGAGTTTCTTCAGTGCCATCACTGACAACTCCACCAATTAAAAGAGACATACACGTCAACGCTATTCGTTGCCAGGCTTTGCTCGTGCCGCTCCCTTAGGTGATGAACACGGAACAAAAATCCTGGCCAAAAAATATACAACACTCACACCTCCACCTTCTTTTATTCGCACCTACTATAGAAATTAATTGGTTAACTGGTATATTAATTGGTATACTTACATGTCTGATGTCTATGTATGCAATGAGTGTAATAATACCTTATGTACATTTTACACATCATGCAACAGCACATAATGTATAGAATGCGAAAATTTGGGAAAGATTCTTGTATAATGAAAATGAGTAGATAATTAATAATTATCCTGTATGGAGCAGCCTAGAGCTGCCAGTGCTGATTTAAAGGGAAATGAATCACCCTATACATATCTTGCGGGCGAGAATCATGAGGGCCGTTGTGTTTACGCCAAGTTGATATAACGCTTGTTGGCAGCCGGCCTGTTATGTATAATGTATGACGACAGGGGCGCTCGGGTTATCGTGAAAAGTGCGCTCAACAAGAACTGTTGCGCTCGGCTGTCGCTTGGCCGATCACTTACCTTAAGTAGTATAGGCATGTATTTCGAGTGACAGCCGCGCGCGTGAGAAGGCCTGCAACTTCGTGCAACTGTTTCCCCTATCTTCCTCCCTCTATCGGAATAACTAGCCGCTTGGTTGCTTGCAATGTTGCGCTCTCCCCTGACGTGACAGCCCACCAGTCTGCCACCCTAACAACCCTGTCAACTCCCCTGACACGCTTCTTTTATGGTAGACATACCTACTCACTTTCGACTTATCACCTGCCAGTAATCATCATGTAACAAAAGGAATCAATGAAACTCACTAAAATTCCATTATCTGTAATGCGTAAAAAATTAATGGTTCGCTATACATTTTCAAGATTAATTGTCATAATGACTGAACGGAAGTCTCATGACGTCCGTCTAAAAATATAGTATGTATATTTTTTAAAGAAAGTTTCGCATATAACAAAAGGAATAAATGAAACTGATTTCATTGTCTGTATTACGTAAGAAGTTAAATATTTTTCGGATTACTTGCCACAATGGCCGAAAATATTTATATATGTACATAATTGTGTTTCTTTTTTAACGAAACTATGGCATATAAAAAAGGATAAATGAAGTTGACTAACATTCCATTGTGCATCCTGCATCAGACATTATAGTAGACTCACTATAGCATTATGAAATTTCAAGTGCAATTTTCTAGTAGTGCTTTTCGTAGATGAAACTTGTTTTCATGTAACTGTAGTACGAATTTGGGTATTGTCGTTGATGTTGTTCAGGGTAATAATACGAAACCAACGGAAACGTCAATTTCATTGACCAATTTTTAATAAGTGAAGGTTTGAATTGGGATTTTATTTAATGACACGTTTATGGGAATTACGAGTTCAAGAATATAACAAAAAATGCATGGAGGCCAAACCTCCGTTTTCATTGGTTCCGTGTTGTAGGAAGAAAATTTTCTTGTTAAAGAAAAATAATTAGAGAAGACCTAGATATACTTTTTCTTTTAATCGCTCTAGGTATTGTACGTGTTCTATTTATTACAGAAATGTCTTGCGACATTGTGCTATAGTCCGCTTCATAAAAATCGCTTGCTATAATGCCTCGCAATCATCATTGATTATATACTATGGTTGGCATCCGACGATTCCCTGGCCCCTATTTCACAACGTCTCGGACACGTCGCACCAATCATCACCAAATAAAATGTGTAATTTTCAGCAATCTAACTGTCAATCATTCATACGTGTCGTCGTTATAACTGGTAAACTCTGTAGTCTGTGCATTCAGACAAGTACAAGTCATCATTTTCTATTCCAACATATTTAGTAACCAAATTCAAGTTATAATTTTTTAAGAATTACGTTTGTTAATATTTAGAAATGGAAGTTCTATAAGTTTTAATGTTTTACTTATTAGTTGTAAGTTGGCATTATTTCCTCTTTAATGGCCATTATTTCTAAATCATCTTTCTAATAAGATTTATTTATTTCCAAGTTAATATTAGTATGTTGTGGGCCAATATATTTACAACACTGTTATCAGTATTCAAAGAATACGTTGAATTATATCATTCAATGCAAAAATATTTCTGAAATTTACAATTAAAAATTATTTCTGTTAAATTCCATGCAATTATATTTCTACATATACATATATAATCATCCTACGTTATATCTATGTATAGAATTTATAACGATTTGTGTAATGAACTGTCTACTCAAATAATCATACGTGATAAACGATGGAATGCATTTCCATTTCGAGTAAATCGAAGAGATCTGACTATTGTCGTATTGAAATGGCTTTTACAAAGTTAACTCACTCCTGCATATTAAACCATTCTGAAAAACTTAATTGTCCTAAATACGTGCAATGTTAGAGGAGAATGTTTAAAGTACCATAATACGAGAAGAAATACTGATCGGTCTAATAATTTCCGTAATGTAATGAATTCGAAGGAAAATCCATTCGTGCTCATTCAATATCTCCCAAAAAAGTGCCATAAACTTGTTGTTCCTCACAAACAGTGTTTTCCTTTGAATAAGAATACCATGCAAAAATTATTTATTGCACATGTAAATGAAAGTCCTACACAAAAGTCATAATGAATAACGTGGAGCAGGAAATGTATTGATTTAATTAACTATCAAATTTCCCAAAAATACAAATGGATATTACTTAAAAACGAAACAAGCTAAGCCATTATTCAAGCATAACCAAGTTGAAAGAAATTCTATTCTCATTCGACTTATTTCTTCCATCAATATGAGGATGGGCGTCCGTATGAAGACACAAGTGACACCAATTTCACCAGTTCTACTGTGACATACATATCTATAGGTAAACAATACATATCTATCATGTCTATACATACACACGTGTGTATATGCAACCTAATGTAACGCGATGCCTCACGTTGAATAAATGACGAAAAAAAACAATACATATAGAACGTGAATCGAGAATTCCGTTTGTCACATTTGGCGACGATGCAAGAACTGTTGCCAACACCACATAGTACACATACATATTCACGAGCTCGCCAGGCGAAGAAGAATTGCAGGATTCTTTATGAATTGGGGCAGGAGGCAATAAATTATTCAGGCACTCCAGACAGCTTCGGATGAGAGCTGGAACACTTAGCTTTCGCAATGTGATGATTAATGCCTTGCATCAATTTGAAGTTCGCTGGTACTGCTAGTATTTTAATTTCAGCGCCAGGAGCGGTGTTAAATATGAGTTAAGTAAGGTACCGCATACTTTGAATCGTAAAAGGTAGAAAGTAACAATAATAATGATTTGTTTCTTGCTTTCACGAAAGGATCTTATTGTGCCCTCGTAAATGAACAATAGGGTCGTATACTTTGCTTCGAAATACTGTACTTATCTTCTTCCTGGCTCTATATTTAATAAAGTGGGCTACACAATAAGTAAGAGGAATACTATTTTGTTTATTGTATCGTAGAATCGCTTAGTGTCGCCATGTAAATTAACTACGGTGTTAGAGATTTAACTTTATAGTTTAAAGTGTCCCTTTTGTTATATTTTATTAGAAACAGAAAAATCATATATGGCTCCTTAAATAATCGGAAAAATCTTTTAATGCGGCCAGATAAATCAGTAACAATGTCGAATAAGTTTGTTCGTTTTAGAACTGGCAAAGGCTGATTGCACTTGAAAAATTTATTACGCATGTCAAACTGGGTACTATCACAGCTGGGTAAATTAGTTTGATGTCACGAAGTTATGATATTTCCGCAGTGCGCGACCTGAATACCAAAGTTCTATCATTCGTTGGAGCATTCTCCCCAAGCTGCTACTCACTTTCCTTTAATATTCTTTGATGACGTCCCTTTTGGCTTGAGAATAGGGAAAATGAAATTTCATGCTCCTGCATGGCTGATTGTATGTCCCAAATTACGACAGAGCTCTCGAACCAATCCCGACGGAAAAGAAGGTTAAGGAAAAAGATTAAGATTAAAAGAAGGAGTTAAGATGCTTACTTTTTTTCCTTAGGAGGAGAAATTCTTAGTTTTACTATACAGCAGCAAATTGTTTCTAATATAACTTAAATTCTATTATCAATTATTTCTTACTATTATAACATTTATTCTCAAAAATCTTGTACTTCAAACCAGCTTTTCATCGTTTTGACCATTAAATAATGCGCTCTTCCTATATTTTGCAGACTGAATACATGTAAAACGCATTCAATATAAGTGAAATTGTATTGTGAACTATTTCTCAGTACATAGAACATTTTATCTCAAAAGTATTTGAAACTAACACTTCATAATTTTGACCATGAAATGATATTCTATGGTTAGAGGTTAGAAAAAGAAATTTGATTAGATATGAGGATAAGTGCGGAACGTGGTAAGCGAGAGGAAGTCTTAGTGATTTTCATACAAATTGCAAGAGAGGAGCAAAGCGAGAAAGGTCTCAGAGTGTAGGAGCAGTGGAAAGGGTTCTTGAGAACAATAAGTGAAAGTAGTATAGAGAAATACTTTGGGTTGCTAGAGAATTTCAAAATTAATGAAAAGGTAGGTTAGATAAAAATGGAAAGAATTAGGGATTAGGTTTGAAAAATCAGCTTTCCACGATAGAAAAAGGTTTCAAATATTTCCCATCTACGATTATAGGTAGAAAATTCCTTTAAATGCGAAAAAAAATTATGAAGATTTGCTTTGCCCGTATGCTAAGCAATACATTTGAGTGGCATTGATGTTAAAAATACTATAAATTAGGATACACTCATTGAAAGTAGCGTGCCATTTATTATTCCATATTGCTAGTGATTTTTAATAACAAACAAAGATTGTTGATCTTTTAAGTACGTGGAAGGTCCAAAGGGAGAAAAAGAAGAAATCACGGGTTATTATTTTGAGACTGAACTTCAATATTGTACATGTTTATAAAGTTTCAATATACATATTTTTGAAACATTTCTGAGAGGAATCTATCTATGTATATCTTTTTGAGAAAACGAAATCAAGAAGCAATTTTGTGGGAGATTCAAACTGCTACTTAGCGCATTTTTTTACATTTTAATATTTCTTTTTATTAGTTAATGTTGAAGAATAGAAACAAAAAAACTTTTAATTATTTACCATTGGTTTGATTAAAAAAATTGAAATTATAATTTTATTAAAATGATAAGGGTAATTTATCTTAAAATTTCAGATTAGCAAAAGAGAAATTACCAATAGCTGGAATGTATTAAAATTGTAAATGATTCTTCTTAATACTTTACAATTTAATTGTACCTTTTCACACCAAACCAACTTTGCTTTATTCGTTTCAAACCTTCGCGCACAAGCAGAATGCTTCAGCGCTCCACGGGCACACGAACCCACCTTCGGATTCCATCAAGTTTCCTGATATACATATATGCATTATAACGAAGTTGCAAGATTCGACATCTACTGTTTTTTATTGATCTGTAACGCGTCTCCTTGACGACTCGAAGAATTATTGATACAACGAAACCCAGCCAAAAGAGACAGACGTCTTCCAAGGCCGGTTATACGATATAAAACCGGGACATTAAAAGACTCCAAGAGTAAAATCATCATTGTAAATAGTACAAGAAGACATGAATTCTAGCAATCAATGAAAATATTATTATTATTATTATTAGAAGTGAATGTTTCGCCACCAGCCCCAATGGTTGCCTGACAGTTGTCTATTGGAAAGAGCACTTAATACCATCGTGAATTAGGAGAATTATAATAGCACAACTTATATTCCGCCATTATTTCTTTGACGAACTGACTTCATCCTTCGAGGTTAATAAATCGCAATTCCTAATATATTAATGCTTATTTATTCTGATGAAATTTTGCTCGTTTAGGATCCGCGAATAGCTCAAAACATCTGCTTTGTCCACAGTGTTCTGTGCATAGTACATAGTGTTTGTGGATTCCATCTGCAAGAAATTACATTCTAATGGCGTCATGGCACAGTTTATGAACTTGAAAGCGTTCATTGTCGGTGCGCTATCAGCCACTCCGCGTACAAATAATTATACAGTAATTAAAAAGCCCTAGTAATTTTAAAATTACATAACTATTAGCGACGAAAGTAAAACAACCTGGAACTGCGTCGGGAACAACCACCTGAGGTCTTTAAAATAATGCGCAACCCCGTCGCCGGAAACGAACTGTACAATTTTAAAATTATGCGAAACTACGTCGAGGGTTGCGAGTGAAAATTGCTCTCTCGATAATTGGAACAAAAGAGAAGAAAAATGAAAAGGATAATAGAGGGAAAAAGACACGAAGCAGAATGTAGAGACGCTAAGGAACGGGGAATGGAAAGAGCGATAGAAGAATCGAAGAAACTTACTCGGAACGCAGGCTGAAACTCCCCGAAAGCTATGAATTCCACCAGTCAAGTTATTAAATGGTTCGATCATGCAAGCTTTCTCAAGCGCCTGCGTCGTTGAAAAAGTTTCAGAGAATAAAACAATTTAATAGTTAAATCAATGTCTAACATAATAATTTATTGTATTCATAGATCCTGGCGCTCATTAGGTATTAATATAAGAAAAAATTAATACAACTCCAATATTGTTAACTAGCTGAAGCTTCACTAGTCCGCTTATTATATACTACTCTAGTTGTAACTGAATTTTAATATCCAAACACATTTTCGCATTTATAATATTAGTACGGATTTATATCCCTTTCCTTTAATCATATGTGAAAATGTTATTCTTTTATATGGAAATGTTTCAGAATCCGTTTTCGTTCACCAGAAATTGCTTGCGTCAGTCTCAAAAAGAAAGTGAGATTTTTAATAGCCACTTTTCAAAATTGATTATCAGGAGCTGGACACGTGTTAGGCCGTAAGAGTCGCGTTATACCGCCAAGTTTTTTTAAATGTTAGAACTGCAAGTTAAATCTAAGTATCATTTAATAAAAACTTAGCTTTATTATATGTTAATTATTTCTGAATCATGACGTGGCTTTCGTTTTCCAATGATATCCATTTATATTTTTGATCAATTTTAAATGAAGAAATCATTTTGGGGAGGTTGGTGGTTTGGCGTTTTTTACATTGTAAAGTTTTTAAGGGGATTTTGTTAGTCCTCCTATTCAACACAATTATAAAGTGTCAAAGTCAAGTGCATAGTCAAGAACCACTTAAACAACAGGCTCGAAGTTTGCTGAGACGATACTGATACTGGTACAACTTTGAGACATGCTAACCATTAGCTATCAGAATTTCCGCAGTACATTTCATGTCTTTGGCTTAAGTGATTCTTGAGCCGCGCACTTGACAAGTTTAATACTTCAACACTGTACCGAATAGGAAGCGGATATAGCTTGTCTGCCTAATATAACATATAAAGCATTGGACTTAATTATACACAATTTAAGAGCATGATAGCAAGAGCAAGAGCAAGAGCATTAGCAATTTGTATTTACCCAACAAATTTGGAGCCCTTCGCTTCAGTTATATCCTCTCCTTATTTGACGCGTTTAAGTGTAGAACTTGTCAAATATGTAGCAAAGAACCACTTAACCAACAGGCTTGAAATTTTCTGAGCAGGAACTGATTTTCAACGACTAGTATGCCCCTGAACTAACGTATGTTAACCTCAAAACTTAATAAGTTCTATTAATATTCTTATTCGACAATCTTGTAAAGTGTCAAATTTGTGAAGTACTCAATACTCAAGAACCGCTTCAGTAACAGGTTTCAAATTTGCTGAACAGATACATAATTCAAATACTACAAAAGTGAAAGATCCACAGTTTTCTGAGCAAATACTGATTATTTGTAAGATTCGTAGTTCAGAAACCATTTACACGAAGGCCTGAAGTAATACTTACGTAACAAATTGTAGCTTTTTTGTTTAAATCGGTCCTAGCTACCCACTTGGCAATTTTGGTGGTCTACAATAACTGTATTGAATAAGAGGATATTGCTTATCAGTGTTTGAATTTGAGTAAGGATGATTTTAATTATTTTCACAAAGTTGTACTAACTATTGATAATAGAATCAGTATTCACTCAGAAAGCTTCGGGTCTATCGTGTTGGTGGTGCTCGAACAATGGACCTCACAGGTTTGACAGTTCCGTTTTGTGTTGAATAAAAGAATAGAACTGTTGAATTTGTCAGATATCCTCGTATAGTGCTGTCTCTCTTTCTATATGCCTATCTTCTCTCTCTAATATCATCTCGCAGCTCCATCGCATTCTGCCATCGAGCGTCGAAAATATGTGATTGACATTTTTGGTCTGAATTTTCTTCTGCACCCGTTCTCGCTCGAGAAACTAACAGGCGGAAATTCATATCTCTTGAACGCATAGACCAATTTCCTTGCTCTTTAGCTGATTGGATTCAGAAAAAGTGAATTGAGTTGTGTTTAATTCATAAGTTATGCATGGCAGTTGCAACTTTTTCGGAAATCGAGGTGAAAGTTTTATAGCAGACATGGCTATAATTCTGGATAAGTTGCGTCGGCTTTTGCACTGGTATATACAATGGCTAACTACTTGGCACGAGACTTTAACGAGTCTCCTGATGTTGCTTTATGCACTTGTTTTCGCACTGATGAATAATGAGCTATACCAGAATTTGAAAAATATAACCATTATTCCATAACCGGTTATTTGACCGCTTTATAGTAGAAATAGCTGTATACCTGTAAATAACCGGTACAGTTAGTGTTAACCGTAGGTAAGCGTCATTGGGATCAATAAGAATGATGAATATAGGTGTGTTACTGAATCACCATTTGTGCTCGTAATGTCTTTATTTGAAGATGACTGCTGACAGTAGCCTGATTGTCACAAAACCATGTTCTCTGTCTGACGCAACTGGTACATCGATCCACCTGCACACCGGTCTGACCCGGCTACCCAATATACTCTTTTCGACTCTAACTTTCTGTCTGTCTGATCTGGATGGCACCTGTCACTGTCTCTTTTATACGTTGCTACTTATGGCTAAACAAATTATTTTTTACTTTTTTCTGCATTCCACTAAAATCGGGTAACTTAAAAAAATTGATTTACTTTTTATATTAACATTAACCGTACTGTATACCTTACATTGTATAGCCATTTCCACTGTAAACGCTCAAATGACCGGTTATGAAATAGCGGTCCCATTTTTCCAATTTTGGTATAGTTGATTGTCAATTTAATACGAAAACTAATGCACATAATAAGATTTAGATAATAATAAAAACATGACATTGTACTTTTCTAATATCAACAAAATTCTGCAATTAAATCGAATTTTAAAACCGGGCATTTTATCGGGCATATGGTGCGTTTAGCGTTAACCGTTTAATGCTGTTCGACGAGCATTCTCATCATAACAAACTGATCACTTTTATAGTAATGACGAGTGAGTATACTTGTCATGGGGAAAAATAAATTACCTTTAGCTATGAAAATCGTAATTATTATAACAAATGATAAATCTATTTCTTTTCTTAAAATAAAAGAATCAAATCCGCAATAACTTTTTACATTTTTATGAAAATATTGTTATATTTCAAACAAATGAATTAAAATTGCAAGACAGCGAGTATACTCGTCATAGTTTGATTTTAACTACACACGCAGACAGCCATTTCCTACAAAAAAGTCCACCGTACAGGGTTACGTGCCACGACAACACAACATGCACATGCATCCTTAGCCATTCATACTACACGTACACCAATTCATATTGCGAACACAGTCCTGTTTAAATCCTCCATTTTTATTAACGGAAATGTGTGCTGAACAACTTTTAATGCTTACAAATTACAGTATTCAAATAAATTATAGTATGCAATTCTTTTTGAAAGTACAGTTAGAATGCGACAATTCCTTTAAAATCGTATATGCGCTTTTGTGGATGAGTGTACTGAGATGATGTCGATGGATTCCCATTCAGTGTCAAACTAAGCGTCGAGCGCTGTAACGTTCTCGATACATGCGTCCTCGGGGGAAAATAGGGTGATTTCCGATCGGAACCAGAAATTCGACGAACATTTTACGAGTGGAATCAACGAGATCTCATCAAGCACCGTCGAGGGAGATAAAAAAGAGCTGTTGCGACTGACGCGTATTTCCAACCCCCTTTCTCCAAGTCAACTATGTTACCGTAAGAGCCCCGATTACGAGAAGTGGAAGTAAAAAAGCAGTTTGTAGAAGAATTGGAAAGCCACTTGCGCATTGTAAGAAATAAACATTAAATTCTTCATGAAATGAATACTTAAGCAACTATTTTTTAAAAATGTGCTTTTACTATCTTTTCAACCCGGCTTTCACTAGGCGGCATTTCATGTACGAGGCGCTGCTCGGACTTGTAAGGGGGCTTACGTGAATAAGAGTTTGTTGTACTTTTTACAATAACTTCTTAAAGAATTGAAATCTTTGGAGTTTGACTGCGTTTATTTTTCTCACATGTTCCCCTATAAAATGCTTGAAAACAGATTATTTAAGCTATTACACAAAGTTGTTGGGCCCTAAGTTAAGATGAGGTGGGTTTTAGGGATGGGTTCTAGGGTATCGAAAAATGTCGGTCTCTGTTGCGAGTCTGTTAAATGGTACTGCAATCTTTGCGAAATATACATGCATACGCATTTTGATTTTTTTTATAGATATTACAGATTTGTAACAAGAAGAGCTCAATAAAATATATTACAAGCAAATGAACAAAAATTTAAGTTATACGGTTTTAGTAAAATATAAAAAATCATTTGTTTTTAGCTATCGCAACGATTTTGGTTATATGAAACTAAGAAAATTGTGGGGCGATCAGTCATAACTGTATTGGTTGAGTTTCATTTATGGGCGTTCCACGATTTGTGATCTCCAGATTGTGCCTTCTGATGATATTGTGATAGCTACACAAATAATTTGTCACTTTTTACTACACACTACTACAGACCAGGTACAGAATAGACTGGGCAAGTAGAAGGAATTGAGTGTTCACACCGCTGAATTATTAATGCGGTTAAAATTCTGAGGTATAGTGGTGCACTCTATCCGTATTGAGCAGTGAAAATAGGAACTCTAACCGTACAGGAGTTGTCAAATCATACAGACTAACCTCAAGATTACCAATTTTTGGAGCTGGCCGGACTGTTCCGATCCACTCCGGTCTTCTAAGTCCAGTGTCAGTGGTAACGCATCAATTTCCTATTGGATATGAATTGCCTCTTGTCTATTGAAATCTAATATATCTCTCTACTATAAACTCGCCCGATCTGTTCCCGACTGAGAAATGACTTTTCCGTGTTATTACTTTATTATCGCCTCGAAGGTGAGGACAACATTTCTACATTCCAAATGTTTAATAATCACCGCAACTAATTCCCAAGTGAACTCAGCTTTGAAAATGTTGAGGAGGTACCACCTGACGTGTTAATAATTTGCTTTGCTGACGACTTGCGGTACAGTGCACTCGAGCGGCATATGCTCTTCTATTTATTTCTCTATCTAATTTTCCTGTTTCGTATGTTTATGCTAATAATGAAACTTATTTCTCCCCCATGAAAAAAGCAGTGTTTGATAGAGAAAAATAGAAGCTATAATTTTTGTAATAATATTGCAAAGTATGTTATTCTTTCTAAATACAAATACTTTCTTCCATTTTATTTGTGCAAAAAAAACTAGATGTATATTTATATTTCCATACTGTTTGTTATTATAACTTATTGAATGAATAAATTATTGTAGTTCCATATAAACCAAAATTTTATCCAATAATATCAAATCAATGTCGATGATATTATGAAACATATTCACGCTAGTGATTGCGCAGTTGAAAAAATATAAGAATGATAGTGCATCATGAACAACCGGTATTCTACTTTTGTGGACATCAATTATTACTACGAACATAGTCTAGAATTGAGAATTCTATAGTTCATCCATACTAGAGATTGGGATAGCCGGTAACACGGACCATCACACTGAAATGGTAATGGAGTGCTAGGACCCCATTTCTGGGGTCATTCAAATGCCCAGCTTGTCCGGTCTATTCTGTACCTGGTCTGTGACTCTACTAAAACCGTGTAACTTATTTATTATATTTTTAGTTTTATAGTTTTTCATCTTTTTACACTTTTTTTGAAATGGCAATTCGTATTTTTTTTACACTCGCTAGGACTTTCTACATTGATCTTGCTAGACTTATTTAAAATCTTATAAGCCGTGTGATTTATTTTTAATGATTATATAATATTTTCCCGTTTCGTAATGTTAACCATCTACATAGTGTGACCCAATTTGATTTCTGCTCACTAATACCACCTTTTTATTGATACCCATACGACTAGTGTTATTTGGCAATAAAGAATGGGGGTCAGCAGAAATCTGGAAGTCAAAGGGAATGGGGGATGATCAACTCAAATTTGATGAAACTTTGTATTGTTATTGCGCGGTAGAACTGGACTAATAATTGGTTACAAGATTTGATCAAGACACATGTATCAAGCTAAGTAAAACCCTGTAAAAATACCGTTCTCTTACAGTTTATTATCCAACGATTGTGATGACTTATATCCAAGAATTCAATCCGTTGTACGCAGTTTTATCCGTAATAATGTATGGCGTAATATGCTAACTGGAACACATCAACGTAGAGGCTGATGTGTATGGGGGACAGTACAGTGGCGTAGAAATGCCTAGCGAACTTATAAAAATGGCCGCACGAGGCGCCCTAATTGGAAGTCAACTAGAAGCAGCTGGAACAAAAGAGAACGTGTAAAAGGACTGTTATATAAAGGACGTTAAAAAGTAATGACTCTTTGTAATCCAAGTCCCTACAAAATAAAGCACAAAGTTGTAAGCGAACGTTTTATTTAATGAAACGTTTAGCTTTATATGAAGCCATGTTGACAGTGTGGATGTGGTCGTAAATCGTATGGGTAGTAGGGTTTAGAGATTGTTTGGGGGGGGGGGGGGCAGAGACTGTTATAGTATTTTTTCTAAGGTATCGAAAAATACTCATGCTGAAATTGATACGGATTCGTTGAACGGTACTTGAGTCTTTGCGAAATGTATATACATACATATTTTAAGTTTTATATACATACTATTAAGAAGAATTGTGTGCATACCATTTAAACATACAGGCGAGAATAAAAATAAATGGATAATTAGCACAAATGGTTATGTATATAATGGAGTTAACATAAAGATAGAAAATACAAAAAATGAAGTATACTATAATAATGATACTATTCAAGTAAACTTGTGTTATAATAATTTCTACCATTTATCTACTTGCTGTTTGTCCTCGACTGTATGTACATCCACAAAAGCTGCTGTACGATTCAGCGTATTCGCACCAAATTCGGCACGAATACTCTCCGAAACCTTATACAAAATACTATGATAAAGTTTAATAACTTTATGAGGCAACATGCGAAGAAGATAAACGGAATCAAACTCCAAAGATTTGAATTCCCTAAAAAATATTATTCAAAATACAACCAGCTCTAATTCACTTAAAGCAGCTTTACAATATTTGTTTTTAAGACTCAATATTAAAATTGAATGAATTTATTATCTTCCAATATTAGAATCCGGTATATTTTCATCCTTTGAGATAATAATCATTAGAAATAGATTGAATGTACCTGGGCGGCCATAACAAGGGAATGGATGGTTCGCCTTGGTGGAAAAGTCCTGCAGTCGAGGATGAGGCGCGTCGAAAATTGACCGGCAGCGCCGGCGACCAACAGCGGGGAGGGTTGAAATCAGATATAGAGCAGGGCAGGTACCGCTCGTAAGTTTCGTATCGCCGTATTTTAACCTACTTCCCTCTGTGTTACGCTAAAATGGAACGAGGGCAGTTTTCACGACCAGCGATACACCGGGAAAGAGAGAGAGCGAGAGAGAGAGCGAGAGAGGGGGGGGGGGGGTATGTGCCGTTGCACCAAAATCGATTTGGCTTTCTATATATGTATGTGTATACATGTAAGATATACATGTGCATATGCCCTTCGTGGGAAGCCGAATTAATCCTAACCGTCTTTCATTTCACACTCTCTTTTTTTCACCTATTGGACGAAGCTCCCAGTCGAACGTAACAGACCAATTTCATTTTCCGAGCGTCATGTATTATTCAGACGTATTGGCAGTTTCGCGGTCCACGAATTAATAACAGTGATATCCTCGTTTTAGAAATAATCGCCTCTCGTTAACCCTTTATTCTGGGTAATTAGTTTCCCTTGTTCTTGACTCAATTTTGAGAGCGTTAATTTTAGGGGAAAAAATTCCTCGTATGCGGTGCATTCGAATGTATGCTATAGCATATAACATCGCAATTACCATGTTGGATTGGTTCATCTTCATTTTCCTTCGCTTATTTTCTTACTGATGACCATTTTTTCCCACTGTTTTCGAATTAATAGTGAAAATCAGGTGAAATCCTGATTTTTGAGAAGATGACCTTTATTTACGGTCATCCTTAAGCTAAAACTTCCTTTCGTTATTCCAGATTTATCATTCCAAGCAAGCTTTAAATTATGTTATTAATCAAATGATATTTTTGTCGACCAAATTACAAAATAATGTTTTAGAACCAAATAATATAAGTGGCTGCAGATTGGAGAATTTCTACATTCTACTAGAAAAGATATTGAATTATATTGATTTGGTTCAATTAATACTAATTTTTTGCTAATAATAATGCCGTATCATTCCTTAACTGCACTTTCCTTCAAATCGAATGTATTTCAAATTCCTAACTCACAAATTGAGAGTCTTTTTGGAAGTCGAAATTATGTCGACTTCTGGGAAATTATTTCTGCACCTTGAACGTTGCTGAAGAGTTTCGTACCCTTCAACCAGCGCAACGGCTCGGTAACTTCGATATAGAACTTCGTATCATCTTTTCGGTATTTTAAATTTGGTTTCATTCTTGTGAAGTGTGACGAGGATAATTTAGAGTTGGTTGAACTGGTATTTAAGTATTTGTATATTATAATATTAAACATCTACGGAAAACTATTTTTTAGCGCTGTAGATGGCAAAATATAGTTGAAGTAAAAAATTCAAATTTTTTGTTATTTTTCACTTGTTTTGCTTTGTAATTCAATATAGACTATTATCGCAATGCGGGACAAAATGTATATTTAATTATGTTTTATTCTGGAAGATATACAATTGTATAGACATCTACATTCATCTTTCACGATTTCAATACCCACAAATGAAGAGTATTTAAGAATTGGATATTAAATTTGAATTCTCTGTTTCTACTATACGCTTCTCACGTTCAGTGAAAAAGAATGACAGATGGTAGAATGTTTATACAACTTTTTAAAATTCACGTTCAAATTTCTGTGAATCATTCCTGCCAATACTCATAAAAAACTCCTCAATTTCCGAATCGTTTTAACAGACTCTGCCGAAAACAAATACAAATTGTATAATAACGAACGCCTAGTAAAAACACAATAAAAAGAGAGAAACGCGCGCTACATTAGAATTCGGTCGTCTTTTTTCTCTCGGCATAGTGGGAATGTAAAATTGCCGCAGCACTCGCGTACCATTTGTAGTATAAATTGCTCGGAAATAACAGTCATTTTGGAAATCCGAGAATGTGCGGCGGAGACACAACATCCATTTGCGTCTAGCAGGGGCTGCCAGCTCTCTTTTTCCGAGTAATGCATATACGGGGTGTCTCACAAATGTCGTAAAATGCATAGATGTTTTTCATAGAATTAAATGGAGATGAAGATGACCATGTTTAAATTTTCCATTTGCAAGAACGTTGTAATCATCTCTTATTTTTTTATTAAATTGTTGTTAACGTGCACACAAAATGCGGGTCGAAAAAGTACGTAAAAGCACGAAATATTATTAAGATCTACTTTAATTGTAGTTAATGAAAGAAGTTTTTAAATTTATAAATACCAATTAATAAATTGAATTTGATAAACCACCACAGCTTACTTTTGGCGTTTAAAAAAATCCGTATTAAGAGTATTGTTTTTAGATAATTGTCCGTCATCAAATGTTGCAGTACCGGTACCAAAACTGTTATTGAATAACTTGAGATTGAGGGCTAAACTCATCTCTGTCTAATTCTCTGCAAAGTGATTATGATTGTCACGACATTTATGAGGCACCCTGTACATGTCTAGGCACGTAGAATACTGGGTAATTGGGACGAGTTGAGCAGTCCTGCGTCCTCCAGTTTCTTTTATTCTCGGGCTACCGCTTTTTCCTCGGTTTGTCGTCGGTCGCACCGGCGACGTCACACGAGCAGAGGGTTCCAATCAAAACTGGGTAGTGTTTATTGCCCGGGCGCTATCGGCTCCGGGCCAACGTCGTTAATGAGATCGCTGAAATTCACCCGACCGTAACGCACTGGTTGGATAGTTAATGGAACGATCGGTTTCCGCTATCTCCAATTGGCAAAGTCAGCGAAGAGCTTAACTTTAAATGGGATCGCTCAACTTCTAACCGTTCTGCCGATAAAAGCGAAGTTTGCTAATTATGTACAGGGCGATTCAGTTGCTTTTGAATCTCTGCTGTCCACCCCTCTTTTATTCAATAAATAGGATGAGATTGCTGAATTTGCCCTACTTTTCAGGTTGGAATTTATTACTCAGAAATGAAGAATATTATCTTGCATTTCTTCTTTGTTATCTATTTTTTTATAAGTTTTTGGAAACCTGCGGAATGGTACAATTTAGACAACTGGTGTCCTAACTGACACCCCAGGTTAAGCAAACATAATTTTAATGAGTATGGAACTAAAATGAAATAAATGACACTTATTTGTTGGGATAATACACTAATTCTTTAAGTTTTGTCTCAGTTTTCAATTTAACAAGGTTCTACCTATTAAATTACAACGTTTTTGCATTCCAAACTACACAACTCTACTTGAATACACCACGCATTTGACCACCTTTCTTGCGTTTCAATAAAAGCATAAAAATAAAATAACAGAATGTTTGGGGTGCAAAAAAATGGGGATAACACGATTGTGATAAGTCTACTGCGTTTGTACTAGGTGGAGTTCCGTGTCCATCAGCCTGTATTATCCGGTGCCTCGAGTATCAGAGGTCGTAAAGTCAGTGAGAAAGGCGGTATGGTTTCCGTGTGCTAATGACCCACCGAGTCTTTGATCTCCCTTGGTCGATGGTGCTCTTTCAGAATTCACGCGGAACTGCTTCCTTTATTCGAATTTCCGTGTATGTCGCACCCATTCATTATGATCGTTTGAATGAGAGAGTGCCAAATGGCAGAGTTCTGTTAGTCCGATGTCCGTTTCCACTGAAAAGCCTGAGGCCGAATTTCCTTAAAGGGGTACATACACCTGGAGCACAAAAGTCAAAGGTTAAGTTGAATATTTAAAACAAATATAAATAGTATATTTGTCCTAACTTTACAAAGTATGTGTGCATATGATTTACGGTATATTATTAATTAATTTCATTAATTTATCTGTCATAATTACATAATTATTACTATAGACATATACATGGGCGGTTCTTTGCAAATCACGATTTACGGTATCCATTGTAAGTCTTTTTTAATTTTTATCTCAAAATATATGAAACAATTTTTTGTAGAAAGTAGACACTTAAAACTAGCACACTATCAGGCTGAGTTTCAAAATTTTATTTTTTATCGAAACGACAGGCTTTTAAATTCAAAAATAGCTGCTTCAGCCTTGGCAATTACTATACTTTTATAGCTATTTTTGAGTAACCCTCAATTTTTGCGCTCCGAGTGTTTGACACTTTTTCTCTGGTATACCCAATTTTGTATTCAGACCACGCTCCAGATTTATTAAAGGGGACAATTTGATCTTATAAATTTCATTTGGATATTTGTAATAACAAACTCGCAACAGCAACAACCGTAAAGGCATCATTGTTGAAAATGTGCCCATCGAAACTTGTCAACCAGTGAGTCAATACGGCTCAAATTTTTACTGGATCTTTTTAACAGGATTGTTTAGTGCATTGCGACAGATTTGTTCGATACTTCCCTTAGTTTTATCGTGCATAAAGAATTGTACTGGATTTACGAAAAAAAATATGGACGCCGTCAAGCAGCTATGTCTTCAACTGAAATCAGAATTTAAAAATTCATCTTTATAGTGCGGTTTTATCTACCTCATAAATATAGCAATTTATTTGGTTCATTTAAGGTAAAAAACGGTGAGCCTAGTTTGGCCACTGCAAACCATACTCTAATGGACTCGACTCTACGGATGGTTTACTCTAGCGTGCTAATGATTGCAAATGTCATAATGCTATTTGCAGTATATTTGAAGTATATAATGAAGTTCAAAAAGATAATTTTGTGTATAAGGAAAGAATATCTAAATTCTTGCCCCTAAGTGACAGTGCAGATATTTTATTTTTCTTGGTAGAACGGATTTCCATAAGAGCAGCTGTAGACTTTAGAATTCATTTTGAAGGAAAAATACTTATTTTAGACGGTTCCGTTTAGACTTCGGTTTCATTAGATGAATAGAGTCAATTTTATGAATTAAAAATCCCTGACCTCCATTCTCGAGATTAATCGATTGTTTTTAATAAAAGTTATTCGTTTTTCCGATCTTATCACCCATTCTGTGCAGAATAAATTTCTTGCACATAGAATATTTATAAACGATTTAGTAATTTTAATAGTACACGAATTTTTTCTCAACTTTTTGTTACAGTATACATGTACAGTGTACAGGGTGGGACGGAAACAACCACACGAATTTCCGGTGGCATCAAATTTAAATTGTGTTACTGTTCTAACAATAATTATAATAATTCTAATTATAACTTAATTTAAAGAATAGTAGGTTGTTTCAATCATCGTCGTTGCAAAAACCATCTAGTGCTGTATAACTCTACCTTCAATTCCTTTTGATAGTTTGAAGTTACTTTTGAAGCATTCGATACAAGTAATGAATATTCCAAATTTTATATCCTATAATTTGTTGCGTGAACAATTTGTTCATTAAAGTCTATTGGGTGCTTCCCAAGATTATACATATGTATTAAGTTTCCTCTGCGGATTGAAAGCTCTTTTAATCCGTTTTGTGGTACATTTATTTATATGTATACACTACTCTCGGCTTCCCGAGTAAATGTAATTAAATGCAGCGAATGTGTATCTCGAGGAAATCTACTTTTCAATGGTAAATGAATTATCCAAATCGATTCCGCGGTTTCTGCGATTGTTACAATGTGCGATTCTAACAACATATAAACTTGTTGTCTTTATATTATTGGAGAATATAATATTATAGTTATAAGGGGTAAAAAAAAGGATTCGCATACCTAGTGTTTTTGGAAAAAATCTCCTCAACGAAAAAGACTCTTGTCTCTAAATAGAAATACATTTTGTTGAACAAGAAAATTTTAGTAAAAAATAATACATTTCTTTAGAAAAGACTGTAGGATGTAAGGTAGGGATTGCAGGGATATTCTCACAGGACGCTAGGGATGTACAAGAATAGTATTTATTGAAACAAGGATTCATGACAGGATCTCATTACAAATAAAATTCTACTAGAAAGTTATACAGTTTTTCATATCTTTGTTTATAGGATTTTCATCGATAACCTAGTAAAAATTAAAGAACGCGTGTCCGTCCGGCTTTCCTAGCCGAACTCTCCTTTTCGCAGCTTGGTTCCCTCCTCATTCTTTTGGGCTGTCGTGGTCTAATCTCGTCCTCTTCCACGAGAATACAGCAAAAAACGGACGAGCGCATCCGCGATCGCGATTCTTATGCAGAGTCGTTACTATCTAGGTAAACCGAGCAGCCGTTGCCGCAATCAACAACGCGGTATCCAAGCATGCGACTGTTCGGATCGGAGCGGAATCGCTGCTCCCCGCTGTCTCTAGAATCTTCTCGATGCAATTTCAGCGGCACCCGAAGGTGTTGTTCTGCACAAGACGGTTTTCTTTTTTATACAAATTTATGTGAAAAAATAGTGGGTCAACAACTTCTTTTTTAGCCACTGTAATTGTTTAAACAATTCGTGAGAACAATTGACGTGAAATTTGGACCAATTTTTGTGAATGTCGAACGGACAGCGCCGTATTGATTTTGAAGCGCTTCTAACAAAAAAGCGGGAGATTAGGAACATTCGGCAATTTTTCCAAATCTATTGTATAACGACCATTGTAAGTTATTTCAGATTTAAAAAAGAAAAGCATTCCAAAATGTGGGAAAAATGTAGGATATACTCTGACTGCGATAAAGGGACAGACGGAAGGATACGACGAAATTATAAGGGTTTGTAATTATAGTGAATTATGAAACTCTAAAATCCAAGACTGTTTCTTTTTTATTATTATTATTATTCGGTTTTTTTAGCTTAATACCCCTGTCTTGTTCAAATGTTGTAGCCAATTTTTATCCCACTTCTACCGATCCTACTTTCTTGAAATGTTGCACCCATACATACGTAGTTGCAATGGTAGTACAATGTGTCATCTTTGAGACGATCTTCAATCCCCACTTCGGGATTTTGCCCACCCCATTCTGTATTGCCAGATAGTCCTAGCAATATCGGTACCTATGAAAGGTCTTATAGTGAGCAGAAATCAAATTGAGTTACGGTATTAAATGTGGCTAACAAAATGAAATGAAAAAATATAATGTAAACATTAAAAAGAAATCTCGCGGCTTAGAAGATATTATGTGCGTGACATGATTAGTGCCGGAAGACCTGGCGTGGAAGAGAAAATACGAATGATGATTTCAAAAAATGTAAAAAACAAAAATTAAACAGATAAAAACAATAAAATAAATTGTATAAGTTTCACGGTTTTAGTAGAATGCACTAAAAGTAAAAAATAATTTGTTTAGCTATCACAACATTCTTGGTCGTAAGTAATTAAGAATGTTATGATAGGTAAACAAATTATTTTGTACTTTTTTTTTTGAAACATACATTTTTTTATTTATCTTAATTATTGTCACTATTTTTGGATCAATTATTCTCTGATCTATCAACCTTTGTAACATTGTTCACTTCGCTTAGACCACAAAGTTGCCTTGTATACACTAATAAGATATACACAAATGCCTAGTAAAAAGTGAAATAGGAGAGTGTTTATTCAAATTTAAAGGCAAGTGAATACCTCCATAGATCTTCATTTGCGTCAGACTTCCTGCAAGGGCTATTTGCCACCGGGAACGCCAGATGACGATTATGCGGTTCCATTCCGTTGCCAGAAGCACCACATTAAGTTGATCATCGTAGCGGGAATGAAGATTTATGCGCAGACAGGCTAGGATTACTATTTGCAGAGCGACGCGCATGTTCTGTGCGAATTTTTGCAAGTTTGTTTCCAAAATTTAACAAAACAAATAGCGTTCTAAAATCCAGAAAATGATAAAATATTATTGGAACAGAATAAGATAATGTTAATTTATAAAAGGATTTGAGGCCTCCTTTATAGAATTCTTGCAAAAGAAGCTTCAAATGCTTGTATAAATTCAGCATTTTACTATGCTACGTTTGTTTAGCACTTGTACTTCAAAGTTATATTCGTAAAAAGCATTTCTTTTTTTGCCATATTTAGCTTCATCACGAAGCCAGAAGCCGCCTGATAAATGGATGACATAAAACATATCTGCCATTGATCCACACACTCCTGATTCCGTTTGATTTCCGTTTGATTTGCAGTGCAAATTATTGGCATGTCAATAAATTCCACTTGCCAGTTGGGAAGCTGTCTCGAACTATATTTTTGATCCCCACAATCCGATTCCGTGGTTGCTCGCAATAGAATAGCATAGATGTTGGAAATATTGGAAATAAATTGCTTGAAAATGAGTTTTTCTCCTAAACTGAAGCTAAAGCTAAAGCTGTATCATTTTCGGCACTGAAACTGTTAAGCATTAACACTCGCAACATTTCAGCTTTGATAAAGCGATACATCTCCGCTGTTCATGGTACAGGCTTTGTTATTTTATTCATCCGGCTGCCCTAGCTTCACCCGGCTGTCATTTCGTGTTCACATTAACAATAATTCACTTTTAATGAACAATAAATTGTAGCATCTACCTTTGTTGCAGATATCTTTTGTCAATAGCTCGACTATTCATTCTTTTCAAAATTTTGCAATTGCTTTTGGAGCAACCTGTCTAAATGATATGGTATTTTATTTTATTATCTATGTTTATATTTTTATAAAACTAACAGTGAAATACTACGTACATGGTTGGCAACTTATTGTTACTAACATACAATAAGTGATGGGGGAATTCAAAATAACAAAAAAAATTAGTCTTTTTTTATTAAGAAGTGTACTATCTTTTATAATTGGCAAGGCTCAATGAAGATAATGATTAAGTAACATTCCCTAGTTAGTATGTAACACGAATTTAGGATTTACTCACCTCGAGTTCGTCCTGAATGAATTCTTAATTCAAAGAGAAATAAAGAGGCACCAGACAATAGGTTACTAGGTTGCAGTAATTTCTTAATGACGGAACTCTTTTAATACGGTTAATGACTGCACTGCGACCTAAAAATAGACACTATTTTCTCCTGGAAGCATGAACGTATTTCAAGAGAGGGAAGCGAGATGCAGTGAAAAGAATGCTTATTACCGTAATTTTTATCGATCACCGTATACAAAAGTTAATGATACAACTTGTATTATCTACAATTATGAATTTTTAGATAATCTTTAATGTTGTCAATGAAACAATGCTAATAAAATCTTTCTACCTTATACAAGTAATATATTATTAATACGAATATTTGAAAAATGATTAATTTGTTCATAAATTTATTTTACACTTCTAAGTTGTCACACAGATGATACGAAAGTGAATCTAAGCAAGCTTTTGTCTCCTTGCTGTTTTTAAGGCGGAGGTCCTTCCCTCATTTTTTTGTATTATTTCTTAACTGCTACGATACATTCAATAATTAAAAATGTCAAGTTGAAGGAGCAAATTTCAATCTTCTTCGAGGATAAGACGACAATGATAAATGAAGGACTAACAGAATTCATCCATTAAAACATCGCAATGAATTAATTATACGACGGAAAGCACGGCAGTTAGACAGTTCGTAATTACGCGTGAATAATTTGGTGAGATTTTTCGGGCGATACGTTCCCTTAAATGAAATTCGTAATTTGTGCGACGTAACTTGAAAAATGTTCTGGGGTGCCAACGAGCTTTTAGGAAAATTTCAAATGAATTGCCTGACACGTTTGTCGCACTAGGGAATTCAGAAATTGGGAAAAAGTTCAAGTAACAAAATTCTCGCATTATCAATATCCACGCACGGTGGCGGTCACGCAATTGATGGGTATTTACAATCGCACTTTGAGCCTGAATACCTATAATGAAATTGTGTATAATATAATGTAACAAAATTAAATACATAACTGTCGGTTACGAGATTTCAATTTAATTATTTATTCAAATTACGGACTAGCTGTGAAACTAATTGTTTGTTGAAATTATTGACTAACCGTTTCATACCGCATAATTAAGATACTTTAATGAATCTTTAATTCAGTATAATAATAGTAACTTCTATTAATATGTCAAAGTGACATATTAAACTGCCTTTTAAAAAATGTAACTGCCAACGTCCACGTACCGCAAAGCAGGATACCGTTTATTGCGACGCATATGCATCAGTTATTTCACGATGTACTCTGGAATCTTTATAGGATTTCAATATTAAAATTTTCCTAATTGAATAATAGATGACAAATTAATGCAAATTAATTTCCCCCGTTCATACTTACTAAAATTTCCATTTCACAGGCAGCGCAAAATTAATACAACATTATGATTAATTGATACCAAATTTACAAACGGTACAAACTCTTTCCAATTAAAATTGCGCCGTCTTCCAGAAGAATGATATTTCGTAAATATAAGTAAGAGTAAAATTATTGTCAAAGTCGCTTTACATTTTTGAGAATTCATGAAACTACCAGGACTAAAAGTATTAATCGGTCGAGATTTCGAAGGTACGAGAACAGCAGAGGCGAACATTTCCTACGGAATTTTACGAAACCAATAAACAGTGCCAGTAGCATTATAAATAGTCGTGACTGACAAAAAATGGCCGCCGATGCGAATTAAGGTCAGGCGGCACGCCAGTTCAAAAAGGCGGAGCTAATGATCAAAGTGTGTACCAGCGACCGGTGAACTAGGAACAGAACAATAAAAATCGTTAGTGAAATACTCTTCTTGCAAGATATGTCCAGAGTGCATTACTCGCTCGACAATTCAAGCTACTCTCACCAGGAAGCAGAGCGTGCATTCCCCACGAAGAAGCGTCTGCTCTTTCTTTTTCAGGGAAAAGGAATGGACAGTGCGATGGCAAATTATTCAGCAAAGCAGTACTCTCAGCAAACCCTCTTTTATCTGAATCATGGTATAGTTTACAATCTACAGAAAAATAAAACTTGAATGTTTTAAGTTAACCTACCTAGCAAAAACTTTACGTATGTGATCGATTTATATTTCTGTTTATTTCAACAGGCATCTTTTCCGGAATTTTAGTAATTTATCAATTCACATATAATTAAAACTGAAAGTGCTACTAATTAATTTATTGTAACACCTTCTTTTAACATTATTTTGCCGTGACCACTACTGCTCCGAGCTGGACCATCTAAACAGAGTATGTATGTACAGGGCCCGTCAAAAGTCACGCAATGGTGAAATTTCTAAAAAAAAAACAAAGCGGTTTTTAAACAAATATTTCAGATACAAGTTACTCGGTTTTGAAAGATCTATTAAACGTATATGCTCAGCTGACTTTGTACCGAAGGGTGAAGGTCATTTCGAGGTCATCGTAATTTTCTTAAATGCAACCCTATATTTTTTATCATGCAGAGTTTAATATAACATCAAGACGATTTTGGAACACTGGCTAATGACCCGTTTATAATGACAAACATTAGCATCAGTGTAATCCAAGGTGTACTATGTGGAGGTTGGATGGTCAGACTTGTACCCCTTTATGTGTATAGGGGTGTGGATGTGCGTGTCCATCTGTGTGCGTCTATTTGTCTGTCTGCTGACTGTCTATCTAACACTTTGGATAACACTAACTGTAATACCTTTCCCAAAGCTCACAACTCAGATAATTGTCATCATAAAAAGGTTCATAAAGGATTAGCCAGTGTTCCGAAAACCTTTCGATGTCATCTTGAACTCTGTGTGATACAAAATATAGGGTTACGTTTAAGGAAATTACGGTGACCTCGAAATGACCTTCAGTCCTCAAACTGACCTCAGCGCAACGTCAGCTGAGTATACGTGTTCAATAGATTTTTCAAAATCGCACAGCTTTTGTCTGAAACATTTTGTTTAAAAATTCTTTGCTTTTTTTTTTTTTAGATATTTCATCGTTGCGGGGCTTTTGGCGGATTCTGTATAATAATAGTATGAACATTTAAAAGTATAATTATTATAAAAATATCAATGGCCATATTTTAGAATATCCTGAAGGTCAGGATGCCAAGACGATTTGACCATTTGCTGTCTTCACCTTTTTTATTCAGAACGCCGAGATTTGATCTTATTTACATTCTCTTGTTTATTGCACCATTTCCACTTGCGTTCCCCTTTCTCGTTACCTTTTATAAAGCCGGCAAAACCTTATGCAAATGCAGTCCTTTGAAGGTTAGCGGTACCTAACCTTTGCGTTGAGAGAACGTGTGAGAGGTGAGAACACCCGTAATGGGTCTTACGTTACCTATAAAGGGTACGAGCTAACATGGAGTTAAAGCTTTAGGCAAATTCTGATGTAAAGAGGAGCCTTGAGTGATTGTAGCTAGTATATGAACCAACTTGGAGCTATCCACTTAACGAATAGGGCCCGCGCCAAAGTGACATTTACATATCGAATGGAAGAATCCCAGTGCAAGAATTGCACTCAGTATAAACTGCCATCAGAAACAAATAGTTAAAAATGAAAAATTATGTCCTTATGTTCTTTACGTGACAATAAACTGGTAATGCTTCCCCTTCTGACAGAATTGGTGTATAATTTTAATACATGTGTATTGAAATGATGCGCAGTTTCACAATAACTGAATAGCAAACCTAAATGGTTGCCAAATCACCCTCGAATTCGAAATCATAATTTTGATAGGGACTTTTCCACGTGGAAGAAATTGAACTAAATAATTTTTATTTGTAGGGGACAATAAATAGATTAATATTTTCCGTCAACGAATTAGTCTCAATAGCTAAATGAAAAAAATATTTTAGTAAAGGAAGTCGTTGAAGACAAATTTAATGTGTGAATCTAAATCTAACAGTATAGTAGTCATTACTAATTTGTCCTAACATTACAATGTGCCTTACTTTTTCTGCAATTTGACTAAAAAATATGTTAAAAATAGCATCAGTGTAACGATTTTTCTGTAAACATTGATAATAACTTTGCTTTTTGCGTCAAATGTTTAAAGGCATTGAAACTAAGTTAATAAAAAAACAGATGGTGGTATGTGTGAATTTTTAGGCAGAACGATGCGATTTAGGACCAGGTGCGAGTTTTGCAAGCTTACCCTATGCATCCCCTTAAAAGAGAAGCGATACCAATTGACCGAATTAACCAAAAAGCCGTATCTCCATTGGAAAATACATTTCCTCCGGTCGAACATTCCCGTAACCGTATTTGCCGACTTTTGCCTCCGCAAGATATCAAACGGTATCATATGGCCGGATATAATACTGGAGTATCACTTCATCAGCACGCGTCGTGTCTCATGCTACAGCTCCGTTCACATGCTTCCTTTCCAATTCTTATCGGTACATTCCAGTTATTGCGAGCGCCCGTCCGGAACATGAAACAATTGCAAAGTGAGAACTACTGAAAACCGAGCGGTGAAAAAGATCAAAGCGGTTCGAGCATGAACAGATATTCATTCTTATTCCGATTACTTTTATGCACCACTCTGCGGATCATTTCCAATCTACTGGAAGACGAGCAGCAAGGAAGATGGCTAATCTACTAGAATAAAATCTCATCACATAAAAACCTGAGACTCCAATTGGTTGAGGTTTATTTAATCATTTCTATTTACACAATTCTCAATCAAAGAACAAAAAGAATACCTTAGAATGATTGGTCGACGAATATAAAATATTTATATAATTATCGTTGCTGTTCCAATTCTTCCAATTACGGTTCTTGGGTGATAAGTATTTTCATCGGTAATTTGCACAGCGATAAATGGATGCGAGATACATTTTAACGTTAATATCGATTGGCTGTTAAACAGATTTCGCAGGGATTTCGTGTTATTGAAAGTGATTCGATGATCAGAGTGACCGCCACACATACATATACATAAGCTGGTGCTATCAATGTAAGCAGCTTAAAAGTTTAGCTCGCAAGCCGATTGACGCCGGTGACTTACCTACCTGCGGCTCGATTTAGTTTAAGCTATTGCTCCACTAAACCCAGTTGGCATTAAACTTCGATTATTTAGTTTCTCTCACAGGCTTAGGCCATCTGAATAATGAACTTTGATTAACACAAACAGTACCAACGCCCGGTGAATTAACCGATTTTAAATTTCAATTCTTTGTTTTTGTTAAAAGTAAAAACGTAGATATATAATTTGTTAATATTACCTCGATGTTTTTTTGTGCATTTGTTATCATATTAAATTAACAATTAGCTATGCCCGAATCAGGAAAATATAACTTTTATTTGATAACCAGTCATTTGGCCGCTTACCGTAGAAATAACTAAAACAACCAGTACGGTTAGTGTTAAATCAGCTCTTCGCTATTTCCGTAGAAAGTCAATGCCATTCAGAAACAATAAATATGGAGAAACTGAATTCCAAAGTTAAAACATAATTATAAGTTTATTATCAATTTGTTCAACATAAATGAAATGCGGTGAATATTTACGTTAATATTGTAAAACTTTTCCAAAACGAAAGTGAAGCATTTTCACAAACCTTTTTTTATTTTCGAAACTAACAAAACTCTCCTTTTGTTGCCTCAGACGTGAAAGTTAATGCTGCGAAACTTTTTGAAATAAAAATATAGGAATTCAAAAAAACGTAGCTCTGTTTTATACGTTTATGCAAGAAATCGAAATTACAAATTTCTAAGTTTGTTGCAATTTTCTTCTAAGGTGGAGACTTGTATGGGTTGATGCATAAGTAATATCGGCTACGATTCAAGCGTAATTTTGTCTTAAAACGAAAAGAAATGAAAACAAAATTCAGAATATTATATTGCGTTGGGAACATAACTAATAATGATTATGTATCAACTCAGTTTTATAAGCGAACTGAAAGGAAAAGGTCCGTATTAAGATAAGATAAAATTTTATGCAACACAACCGGCAGTATTTATATATCAACATAATAATTTATTGATATATCAAAATTCACATATGGATAGATCGACAGACAGTTCAATGCAAGAGTATAAATTTCTTTGCATAATGTTATGTATCAGTGTTAATAATCTGATGTATGTAACAATCACAGTTAAATTTTAAATATAATAATAGATCCGTCTACAGTTTATGCTCCTTATTCTTAATAATTATAACATATGCGGTAATAACAACAGTAATAATTATTTGCAGTTACATTTAAAATGTCGACGATCGATGTCCTAATTATATTGACAATGGAATCCCGGATTATTTTGTTCCGTACATCCGACAAAAACAACATTTTACATTCATGGCTGGAGAGGGCGCGCAGAGCATTACGAGGTGCTCTTCATATCCTCGGAGGAAATGAACTGTAACCTCGTAATTTATGCACAGAGATTTGTTGGAGCGGATGGGCAGACGGATTCTCAGTAAAAATGCTACTCCCGTCTTTCTAATGTATGCACACACCATTGTCAAAGATGACCTATTTAAACGATACTGGAGGATACTCAGAAGGAGCTTTTTAAGCCCAGTCGTGCCAGAATTAATCTCCTGCTGACGTCATCCACGTTAGTATGAGATTTGCAATACAAATTTTTCTTTCCGTTACTCAGACATTTTCCGCCATGTTAATTGCAGGGCTATTAGTAACACAGGCATGCATATGTTTTCACTTATTTTCTTTTATAATGCTTTTCTGCTACATGTACCATTTGCTCTTTTGTGTCCTATTTCTGTGTTGTACGTAGAAGACCGAATTTTGCTCGGTAAAGGGCGGTTAATATTACAATAAATATCATATTTTAGTTTTTTATTGAACTGTAGTAATAACTTTTAAAGGAAATTGTAGTGTTTGTTCAATATAAAACATGAAATAGAATAATTATACCTAGAAAACAGAGTATCGTTGGATGAAAGGTCAATCTGGTTATGTAAGCGCTTCAATGATTTTTTCCAAAGTCGAATCCTAGTTAAATCGCTTTTTGCCGACTTCGAAAAGAAGGAGGCACTCAATCAGACAGCTATATTTTTTTTACATCCTAAAATGGTAGATTCACCCCAGTTTTTCAAATCCTTAACCTCGTTTTCAAAATAACTTTTAGAAATAGATGAGAATTCGTGGTTTATTGGTTTTCGATATCATTTATATTTTGTGAAATAATAGTGTTTCTTTCACAAATTCGACCGTGTTGGTGTACTGATTTATCTCGACTCCAAAGATTAACCTGAACTTACTTCTACTACAGTAATCGGAATTACGTGATTTCGAAAAACACACTGTTCAAGAAAGACAATTTATATGTATATTTATTTTTTGATTCATTTAGCAACACACGATAGGAAATTATTATTGGACAAAGAAAACGCGAATATAAAAAAAAATATTAAGGAGCTTCATTCACAACGAAATTTGTTTGTTTTCGGTAATAATTGACAGAATCTGAAAAACCGTCGCAAAATAATGATGCCATCATACACATCACTGTAATTCCATTGTTTCTTTATACGAAGGAATATAATTTATACACAACTTATTTTAAATCTTAATATTATAAAAAGTCAAAATATGTCTTTATGTATGTTCCGCAATGTCTCGTACACCATTCAATGTATCCGCACCAATTCGGCATGACTATTCGTCGATAGCGTATAAAGAATATTATGTGGATCCCCACCCCTTAACCATCCCTAAAGGCCACCCCCTCTTAACTTAGTGCCGAGCAACTTTGTGCAGTAGCTAAACTAATCAATCAAACTAGAAAGATTTCAATTCCTCAAAACATATTACACAAAGTTCAATTAGCTCTTATTCACCTAAAGTCCCATTACGAGTTCGATCAATGCCGGGCACATGAAATGAAACAATGAAACAATCACATATTAAAGACATTTTTAACACATTCAAAAGATGTGAAGCTCATTCGTAAGAAAGTACAGCAAACGGGCAAACGTAAAAATGACGTATGGGAGACGTTTAAAAAATGAAAAAATGTTGACACCTTCCAAACCTCTTTCACAGAACATTGTCGAAATGTCCTACGAATGTCGTAAGACGTACAGACGTGCAAACGGCATAAAGAAGACGTCTTCAAAACGTTGTGTGTTTTTTCGGCTAATGCTAAAATTAAAAGTACTCCCCAAAACCATTAAAATGTAAAAAACGCCAAGTAGCCCCCCCGTCGACCTAACCGCCAACCCGCCAAAGTCCTCAAAATCATTTAAAAATGATTCAAAATAGAAATGCATATCACTGGAAAGCGAAATCCAAGTCATGATTCATACATAATATCATACAATAAAGCCAAGTTGTTATTGAATGATACTTAAATTTAACTTGTAGTTCTGAAATTAAAAATTTTATTAAGGTAGGAGGAAAAATTGTATTAGAAAGATTATTAGGATGAAAGTTTCTTAGTTTAAATTAATATAATTTCAATAACAAAAGTAGGAATTAAACTGAAGGTACAAAATTATAAATTAAGCGTCTTACCGCGACGCCTGCTTTTGTTATTAGAATTGTATTAATTTAAACTAACAAGCGTTCATCCTAGTAATCATAACCCGCTCCCCGGAAATTTAATTGACAGAAGTTTGATGTAACATAAGACTTCTTGAAATTTGACCATTGTTTCCGCGAGTTTCGAATGGTAGGTTTCTCCTGCAAAATGAACACTTGCCGAGTACAGTTGGGAAAAGATGATTACGCAACTAAAGGTTAAAAGGTATCTTTAAATTATCAGCTTCCCATTAGCTCTCTGGGTATCTCCGACTAAGGTCACCCCTCTTCTGTAATTGCAGCTCGTTTGAACCAGTCATCTAATGGTTACAGTCGTTGGAGTGTCATTCTCTTCCACTCCCCCGGGTCCCTCGACAGGGCGAAAAGGATAATTCGATTAGGGTTATTTTCGTGTCGTTTCCTGTGTCCAATTAAATCATACTGGTTTCCAATAATACCGCCCTTTGATGGTTACACTGGCACCGAGAGCGACCGAACTTAATTTTCTTACCCGCACCGTCATTCAGTGTCCCCCCCTCTCTCACTCTCTCTTTCACTCCTTCTCCTCACAATCAATCTCTTTCAATCACTCTCAATCTGCTCCGTGCCTGTATTTGCATTAACCTGCGATAAAAGTAGCACTCAAATAACTCGATGTGCTCCGCACTTGCTTAATCGCATAAAACCAATATTTCGATTCCATTTACGGTAAGGCGATTGTGAGGGCGCACACACACAGTGCCAGGTTCGTGAAGACTGTATGTGTGAGAATAGCTATTATCTATCCGGTAGTAATGAATATCGATATACAATGAGAAGTGAAATATATTCTGACACTAGAATATTAGTTACGTTATAACGTGTTATTTCTGTTGTCTCCTAACAAAACTTTTCTCCCGGGATGTATTAAATCGTTTGTGTTGTATTATAATTAAAAATATTTTTAGAGAAATCTGAACCGACTTAGAAAAACTAGCTGCACTAAAAAAAGGTGGTAATATGAAACGATGTGTAATTAATGTTGAACTAGTAGACAAAACGCGCTAAAAAGTATAAAATACAAATAGAGAAATCACTTTCTATAGTGGATATATTTTTGATATCGAAAATAAAAGCATTATTTATTTTATTAATTTTTATATCTTTGTTAACAATGATTATTCACTCAATGTCAAAAATACCAAGAGTGTTGCTGTATTAACAACTGAAGTATCAAGTGGTAACGTTAGAAATATATGTATGTATTAGTTTTCGAATATTTCGCTCATATTTTAAAAGCATGGATGTACTCTTCGCTAAAAAGATTTTGGTACGCTACTTTTGTTATACATTTGTAATATAAAAGCATATTATTAGAAAATATTTGTTGATTTATTATATTTTATTTAACGCACTAAGCGGAATGTACCGCGTTCTGTGTCGGGTCAGTAATGTACGAGGAAATAGGTCAGACGGGACCACCACCCCAACAAAGCAGAGAAGATACGGTTAATGTAAGATAAATCAAAGAAACGTGCCACTGGCACTCACGAAATTTACGGCCTGCTTTATACTTTTTCGTGTAATAAAGTACCGACCAAAAACATTACAATGTAAAAAAATGCGCCAAATAGCAGTTTGTTTTCCCTAAAAAAATATCGTATTCATTAAAAGTCTTAAAAAGATATAACAAAAAAAATATAGATATTATACAGGAAAGCCAAGTTTTCATTTAAAGATACCTCGATTTAACTCGCATTCCCACGTAAAAAACCAACCAATGAGAAACTAATTTAAATCTAACACTGACTTTACTACAATATGAGTAAATCCTAATAAATCTTTCATTTTCAATCATATACATATACTATACTATATGTAGTATAGTCTCTGTAAGAATGGGAACAAGTGACAAGTGCGATGAACTTATAATCGCGTGTACTGGGAAAAAAATACAAATGTCAAATGGCACAATGTACATACAAAAGTAATGGGATTTGTAAAAACAATCAAAATGGTACAACAAGATCACAATTTATTTGATTTGAGTGTAATTGCAAATGAACATTGCACATTGTAATTAATATGGTCACTGGGGTTCCAAATTGGGGGATGTGGTAATTAAATAAATAAATTGAAAACATGTTTTTGTGTACCGCCTTACGCAAAACTTATTTTGCACAGTGAGAGTAACCAAAAATGTGCAAAATTTATCTAATCGACAATGAGAAGCCTTTACAAAAACAGCGTATTAATATATTTATATATTTATGAATTAATTTATAAATTAATATATCGTATGTTTACACACGTACACATTTTGAAAAATACTGACATCTCAACCGCCAGCGACATATTACGTCAGAATGATTCAAGAATGAAACGAGTTCTCATGAGACTTTTAGCCCAGTGGAAAATGAAACAAGAAAGTCCGAGGCGAAAATACTGCCAACTTAGTCGCAGGGTTTCTTTATCCGCTGTAAAGTTCTATTTTTATGGTACGTCAGATCGCCCAAGAAAGCTTGGCGGGTTGTTGGTACCAAGGGACACCCCATTCTGGATCATTTGCTAAGAAGTCCGTTCTTATTAAAGCCGAAGAGACCTCTAAAAACGAGAACGAATTTCAGTGCGCCCAGAATCCCTTAAGGGTGGATTCTCGTGACTCAGGTCTGAAAATCGATGTTTTGGGGTTTCTTAGTTTATAAGATTTGAAGCACTATACTTGAAAATTCCAAGTTAATTGAAGCGAAATTCACTCCCGGAGGAATTTGACAAAAGAGTATTTTAAGTTATACAAAAAGTATACTCCAAATGTTAAGGGTTAATGAACAAGACCTATTCCTTTACGGTATTTCATATAAGCGCAGTTTTTTAAACTTCTTTTATATTTACTAAAGTATAATTACAACAATAATATACTGAAAAACTCATTACGATATTTAGAATAACTAACACGGTACAACAACATCTGTGAAGCTAGGTCAAACATGATTTGCGGTGCTTGCACTTTAGCTTTACCACCTTTATCTTAAACTAGCAAGTGTTTCACTCGCCCGCTTCGCGAGCTCGGGACGAATGCCGCCCGATGTCACCCGACGAATGTAACAACGGGAAAAAATGTCATCATTTTATTTGTCGTTAATTCCCTATTTTCTGTTGTCATAGCGTTATAATACACATACTAGTTAACGCCCAGGACCTTCTGTGGAAATCGGTGAATAATTTTCCCGCCAAGTCGGAACAAACAAACATACACAAAACGCCTACAGATTTATATACATATATGTAGAGATTTTGATTGTAGCTAAAAATAACTCTGTTTTAATTCGCCAATCGTGTTTTTTTTGGTATAAATTTTGCACTGTTTAAACATTATTTGTCCTGTGTAAAGAAACTGAGAGGAGTATCGATAAAAGCTCTTCTAGTCAAGTAGGCAAACCTGTTGACAAGATCCGGTTAAAATTTCAGGGGAATCGATTCATTGATTGACAAGATAAGTTGGGTATCCTATCAACAACCATGGTTTCTTAAATATTGCTGTAGAGTACCTCTTATTCCGAATATCTAAACTATGTACTTTAATAAATATACATACAAAAATATTGGATGTAAGGAAACAATTATTAAATTTGTAATTATATGAAATACGTTAAAAGGATACTCGTGTTTGTTAATTATTAAAATTGAAGCATATTTTTCACATAGCAGAAACAAACTTATTTTGTTCCTCAGCTAAGTTTTATCCAATTGAGCTGCATAACTTTTGTGTACGAAAAAACTCTTTTACTCAATTTCTCAGTATATTCATTTCTATTCAATTAGCTTGTAATTCTCAGGCGTAGATCTCCAAACATTACAAATTAAGAAAAGCAAGAAAAAATTTCTGGATTTTGATTCCATTTTTCGGATTTACTTGTGAAATACCTTAACCATGAATTTCAGAAAGACTTCCTTTACTTGTCATACTAAATTATTTTTCAAAAACACGTCACATCAGGGTTCATTACTGACTTAGAAGTGAAGAATAATACCTCTGTATTTTTCACGTTAAAGTAAACAGCAATATTGCCCCTTTTATATCTAATTTCTTGATGCTTTTAATACATGATGATCACTTTAATACATGAGAATCAGAAATTAATTGATTTTGTATACCTTCTAAATGGTACGATGTAGACAGCAGCTGTCCGAAATCGCACCTCAGGTTAGCAAAACCGCATTGCATTTTGAAATCATAATTTTAATAAGGATTTCCAACGTAGAGCGAAATGAAATAAATAATTCTTATTTCTAGAAATATGACACTAAATAGACTAATATTTTCAATCGGAGCATTAATCTTAAAAGATAAATAAAAAGTTATTTTAGTAAAGCAAGACGCTGAAAAACACAAAAATGGGTTCAAATGTTTTATTAGCACAAATACCTATTTTTGGGATGTACATGTAGGAGTATATTGTGACAACTACCAGTATTAGCAAGTATTACTATTTAGCTTACCTTTCAGAGTGTTATCTGGGTAGTGGAGATTTCCATAAGAGGTATTACGTGATACTAGCGACACTCCTGAAAAGGTAGGGAACTCGGTAGAGGCGAAATGGGATATGGGTTGCAGGGCTGGCAACAAGAGCTTGAGTTGTCATAGAGCAAAAGACAGAGGGGAACAATGAAAAGGAGACAAAGCTCTTCTATGCTTGGTACGCCTTATCCGCGGCAGCCCTCATGCCACCTGAATATGTTTTCGTGCGAGCAAAGCAGAAAAGAGGACTGAAACAAATGGGTTTTCTGTTCCAGACATTTCGACATGGCTTCCCGCATCAGCCGACGGCGGTGGCGTTCGACCCAGTTCAAAGGCTTCTCGCCATTGGGACTAAATCAGGATCCCTCAGGATGTATCCTTTACTCGCCGACGCTTACGTTCTCAACTCATGTTCTCCTCAGCGATGCTTTTCCCATCCAATTGATGCCCCCGATATTCCCATTACTCTCGAGCTAATGGACGTCTCGAATGCTCCCAACGCCACTCATCTTTCTTTACCTTTCTTTGCCACCCTCACAATTCAATCCTGTTGGTGCTCTGGCTGAATGAGAACACCGTGGAGCAAAAACAGTCCACCAAAACGGGTAACGTTTCGCCAGTATGCTTTGGTTAAAGCTTTTTAAAACATTATGCTTATATAATAATAATAATATTGGTATATATATCGATGGACCATTAACATTCGAAAAATATACACTCTCTCTGTTATCGGACATATACGGCGAAGGTGAAAAGTATTCGTAAGTATGAACGTGAGAATAAAAAAACTGCAACTTCCAAAGACATATATTTGATGACCATTGTACAGCAACATAATTTAGTAGCATTACGTACAATAACAAACAATTTTGTCGGAGTACTGCAGTTCTTTTTATTTCCATGTTCTTACTGTACGAATAGTTGTGTCCCTCCACGGTATAATATGAATTTTACAGACGTATGTTTGTTATATTGATAGAAAAGTGAAATGAAGATATATATTGCCAAAAGGTTGGGAAAATTTCAGAAAAAATATTTGCCATCGAAGCGTTTAAAAATTAAGGGTCATTCAGATATATGAATGACGTGGTTATATTCAATCATTTTCAGTGCTGGACGCTGACTGTTTTAGGGACAGTAATTGAACGCAACATTCTCATTGTAATGAAACATGATGTTTGAACATCACCGGTCAGTCGATAGTCAATATCAATGGAGCAATTGATCGGCACAGTATTAACTTTTGAATTATTCACGACGCATAGACTTTTATTATCGGTTACACAGTTAACGTGATAAAATTCAGATGCCTTTATGAATATGAACTGGCATATTGCATATGACAGCTATATTGGACAGGAAATTACATTGTCCATTACTTTGACTATAATTTGTTAAACCAGAATGCTCTTCGCCACTCACACATTAATAGTTACTGATATGTGTGACTAGATCATTGTTAGAGGAGGATTTACATGAAATAAATAGAATATCTTGCTTTTGAAAGGAATGATATTTTGGCGATATTTACACCACTGAAACTAATGGTATTAACTAATTTAGTATAAAAAATAAAAGTATTTAATATATCCGAGCAGTATGACTAAAATTGTCGGTTGTTATCTGAAACTTATTGACATTAACCGTATCGGCTGGTTACTTATAACTATTTCTACTTCAAGTGGTCAAAGATTATATTTTTTGGATTCTAATTGTTAATTTAATACGACAACAAATGTACAAAGTAATATTTGGATAATAATAAAAGAATTATGAATTTTTATTTTTATTTTTAAAAAGAACGAGAGGAACAAGTATGTCGTAGAATCGAATTCGAAAACCGGACAATTGACCGTGCGTTGATACGGTTAATGTTAACAGCTTAGAGTAAACTCTTTCTGCCCTATGTAGGTAAAAATACGCAAGGTAAGAGTACTGTAAGTTCTTTTTCTCCTTAGGATGTAATCAATAATTGATGTTGTTTGATTTATTGTTTTAACTGTTAGGGTTCTGTATTTCACTGTACCCTTATAACTTTGTCACGTCCGTTCATCTATTGCAGCCGGAGTGTTTCCCACATTCTAATTTGGAAATCTTTTATTTAAAAATCTGACAAATTTTGTGAAAATAGTGTTTAGTGCATTTAATGCAATAAAGCAAAATACATATTGTGGTCGCTAATAGCCCTGGCGTTCATGGAACCTGTGTAAATAAACCAATTTAAAAGAAAATAAAGGTATAAATAAACGGTATCAGATGTTTGCCAACAGCGAAAGAATTAGAATCTGAATATTTCGGGTGCAAATGCGCGATGCAGATGCAATTGTTTAAGGTGGGATTGTCATTTTCTTGGTTAAATCATTCTGCTGTTTTTTTGTTTAGACATGTGGTTTGTATGCCAAACTAATCAGACGGCAGCGCAAAACATCTTTTTTAATGGTTGAAGTGATATCTCGCTTTTAATTAGTAATCTGAAAATTTGAAAACATGTGTCATTTTGTTTTATATAGATACAGGTATCGTCAGAACTAGTATAACGAAAGAAAAACTTAAATTGCCACTGTTTTGTGAAAAATAAATTGTTTTTCATTTGTTCTAGTTCCGGCGATAACTGCAATTTAAGTTTAATGCACAATTGTAAGTCGTTTAAATAGCACAGCGCCATAGCCAAGAAAATGACAATCCCCTCTTAAAAGCTCTAATATCCAGGATATTGGTTTCTCGTTTGTTCGGATTATATTATACTATAATGACCTTTTCTGTATGTGTCGACATTCTTCCGAACATAAAACGAACCGGGCGAGAGTAATTCGACAAGCATTTATATGTACACGTATAGCATGACGAAAGCACTAAATTCCTGACAGGAATCGTTTCCGCCGAACTATTTCAACAAATTCGCTTGGCCATTAAAACCTCGCCGAATTCCGTCTTATTGCGTCGCAGTTGTCATGAAGTTCGTCCGATCTTCAAATTTTCCCGATTTTATGCAACTCGCGTACGCGAGTACGAACTTCCTTGCGAACTCGTTGGCTTTCCTCTTAGCGTTTTCCTTATCTGCCATCAGCCGGGCATCGCCGTCCCCATTTCCTCATTTCTTCGGAATTTCGATAATCTCGACAGCCCTCGACCAAGGCTAATCTCCATGGCCAGAATTGCCAACTGGTTCTTTTGTTAAACTTTCATCGTTATTCCATCTGCATTTCGAGTCGTGAATTCAATGTAGTCGTTAGGGACAACCTTAGTACGATCCTCACGTGGCTCGTCGGAAGAATTCGAAATTGGACTTACAACGAAGTTTTGGAGAATCGTGGGTGAAGGTGTCATTTTTTGTCATTCGGATCCGTAGTTTTTAACTGTTTGTTTTTAACAATGCAGCAGCCTTTTATCTGAAAAATAGCTGTAAAAGTATAGTAATTCTTAAGGGTGAAGAGCTATTTTTGAGTTTAAAAGGCTGCCATTTTGTTGAAAACAAACTCTGAAAATCGGCCCAGTTGCGCACTAGGTTTCAATGTACACTGTGTATATTTCAGTGTAGTCGAATTTTTCGATCAATAGTACGTCTACAAAAGTATAAAAAAACTCGAAATAGTCATTCAATGTTGACTGTGGCCTATTCTATGATGTGTGCTAATAGGATGTAAAGTGGAAAAAAAAACTATATTACAGATTGTTTTTGTCTGTAATTGGCACTTCAATCATTTTCAAATAGAAAAAACTAAAATGCCTAAAGGAAAATTGGTCCTGATTGAAAGGCAAAATTCAAAAAAGTTACAGATTAGAGAAGGTTTCCTGTGTATGATTGACACTTTTAATCATTTTCAAGTTCAAGGAACTAATTACGCTCTTTTAAGATTCAGCGATAAGTTCGCCTATGTTTAAAACCATAAAACGCAAATGAAAATCGTATATGCACTCATTAAGAAAGTGGCTAAAGTGCGATATCTACAAGAAATAGGCAATTATTATAATTAGTGAACAAAATCGAAGATAAACTAATGTAATATTTATAAATACAGAGTTGTTTGTTACAATATATGCTAATAAAACCAGAATTTCTGCACTAAAATGTTAAAGAGAGTAGTAAAATCATATTTCTCTTGGAGTATCGATTGCAGAGTGTACTTTACTTTGAGGTCTAAATCTCACAGCATTCCGTAACTTTCTTTCCTGGAGGGTGGTTTCGGCCGGCATCTATAACAGCAGCGATCTCTTCAATCTTTCGGTTCACCCGCTAACTTCCGGCATCTGCGCTTGTGTCCCGGCGCTCCAGATATCTTTTTATTTTTCCCTTTTCGCCGCCGCACCGCACACCATATTTCACTCTTATTGGCGAGATCAATTTTATTACTTCTTCCGCCCCTCCGCCACCGGTAATCCGCTATGCTCCGATATTTCGACCCTTCACCCTCACCCGAGAGATTCTCAGACCTCAAATATTATTTCCGAGTTTTCTTCCATGGCTTATTAAATTTATTAATTTATTTTTCATTGTACTTTTACATCTTTTAGTTTTTTCAGATTATTTGGATTGGATTTTCTTGAATTATTTTAATAGCAGATCTAACTATGTTTTTTTTATCGAGACTTCGTCACTTATATTATATTTGTGTTTCTGCAATAATCCACTGTGTTTAAATTCTTAGTTACGTTTTGCGCAATTTGGAGTTTGTTTTTCAGATACTGTCACCCACATAATCGTTCACATACTTATAAGTTTATTGATATAGTCTTTTCCTGTTTTGACTTTTTCAATTTCATTTGGAAGATTAGATGAATTTAATGTAGAATGTTTGAAAACTCAGCGTTCGTAATTGGAATTCCGAAAATGTTTCCTGGAGCTCAAAAATTGATGGTTAACTTTAACATTTTGAAAAAATGTAAACAAAATTGTTGTTTTAAGCTTATAAAGTATATATACAAGTACATGGTTTGGACTATATTATAAATTAATTTTATTAATCAATTGGTCGTAATGGGAAAATTATTGTCATGGATGTATGCGCGTTTTTTTACAAATTACCATTTATGGTACCCATTGTAGGTCAGTCAAGTTTTATCAGAATCATATGAAACAATTTTTTTTACAACGTAGATATTCGAAGCTAGTACCTGGCAAATTTTTAAAATTTTATTTTTTAACGAAACAACAGTATTTTAAACTCAAAAACGGTTATAAAAGTATAGGTTTTTTCAAGGATGAAAAAGTTATTTTTCAGCTATTTCACCGCAAGATAGATAGTGATTTTAAATGCAACATATAATATAATATTATAATAGTAATAAGTAATACGATATAGTAATACCGAATAATACTGAAATTGGAACTTGGAGAGTACCTTCAATTATCTGTAATTGCAAATATCGCTGGTGCGGATGTGTACCACTTTTTTCCAGTTCTCCTGAATATTAAGCCCCGTTAATCTGCCTGGTATTTATCCAGCATCTCTGTAAATCCGGGTAAATGAAATCCGATAAACAGTTAACGCTACTTACACTCATCGCCGCGCCCGCTTTTTTCGCTCATACTTTGAGGAGTTATTTCAGACAGTAGAACCTCGATTATCCGAACTAATTGCAAGTGGAAAACATGCTTCTTCGGACAAGGAAATTTTCGGACAGTAAAATAGTTACCTTCTTTATGTTGATCTCCGTATATTTAAAAAAAGAACACAAATATTAATAACAGCAATCAGAAATTCTGAAGATAAATCTGATTTGATTAAAAACTGATGCCTACTAAATGTTTTTAACTGCTAAAGCTCTGGTCTGTCTGGTTACCAGCATTAGACTGTACTGTAAATTACTAGATACTGGACTGTATACATAGAATACATTTGAATAACTGAACATTTAAAAAACGTATTCAGATTGTATAAGTTTCTTTACTTCATTTATTTTTGCTATTTTATATCTTTTTCCGAAACCGATATCATCGCAGGTATAGGTTAACAGAACAGTTAGTTTCTGGATATTGAGTTTCGTATATTTAACAAGAGGAACATAAATATTAATAAGAGCAATCAGAAATTCTGAAAACAAATCTGATTTCATTAAAAATTGATACGTCCTAAATTATTTTTAGCTGTTCATAAAGCTGTGGTGTGACTAAATACACTAGTAGAGTATAATATAATAATAATAACAGAAAGTAGAGATATCAAATAACGGTGCTTCGGACAAAAAAGTTTTAATGTACCTATAGCCCTAGTAAAAAAGCTGGCTGCAGATGTATTCAGAGTTACCCTTCTGTGTTATTAATTTCTGAAAGAGAAAGCATTATTTGATCTCAAACCTTTGCTAAAAAACAGATCTAATGAAATGTTATAGTGAATTCTATGAAGTTACTGAATATATTGAATGAAGGACTTTGAAGAACAGTAACAAAAAAATTCTTCTCTTTGAAAACAATTACAGGAAAGAAAATGATTAATTAGCAGTTTTTGTTCGGTTTATTAATACTAGAACTACAGACAATTAATGTATACCTATTTTTTACCAGACCAGTTAAAATGATTGGTCATTGATAAAATATTATATATGTAGAAGAAAAACATAAGTTTTTCATAATTATTTAGCAAACTTAAAGGTCAAATATGTATACGTCACATAGAAAATATTTATAAGTTATGTCCCATTTTCGTTTTCATTATGCATGTACAGGGTGATTCACTTGCCTTTAAATTGCCAATGATGGACATACGCCGTTGAAAATGGTATGATTATGCGGTGTTGAGTAATTTTAATATAAAGGAGTATTTACCGAGTCTTTTCCACACAATGACATTTATTTATAATATCAAATTGTACCAATAATAGAAATAATTGGAACTCGAGTGTGAAGGGGATGATTCAAAGCCAAGTGACTCATCCTGTACATCACCGACCTTTATATTTTAGTAATAAAAACAATCTTCGAAGGAATATGAAATAGGAAATCATATTACAATGATTATCAGGTATAAACTGATTTATAGCTTGCTTATTTAGAAACGCGAACCATACTCCGTCAAAGTTTTCGTGTGACTAACAGGTAATAGGAAAAGAATGAGATAGGAGTGATTATCAAATATAAAGAAAATACTGTGTTTGTTTCTTGAGAAAGCGCTGAGGGCGAAGCTGCAGTCCTTGTGTCTCTTTCTAACACGTGTGTTGGTGATGTATACCTGTATGTCTATGTTAGAAATATAAATGCTCGTTTCGCTGTTTTTATAGTTGATTTTTTCGAAAATTTACATTCATTTTGCTGAGGAGCTAACCAGCTATTTTAACTGCTTTGGTAAGTCTAGTGTTAAGCAAGACGCAAATGTCTTGCTAAAAGATTTATAAAACATTTATTTTGCGCTATTAACAGAGTGTTTAATACAAATTTCATTGATTCCGCTTCATTGGTCTGTGAGTTCGAATGGCGCTCGATTATGGCTTCACTTAAACAATACTTTAAGATTACCTTTTATTCTTCGGTAACAAGCAGTAGATGTCGAAATCATCCCACGCTCTAGTGAGAATGTCGAAAACAGTCAGGTTAGTTTCCGCCTTGTTCTTTACAAAATGACAAAAATCAATTACAACATTGATGAAACACCCTGTAGTTTGAAATTCACGTTTCCTGTTTCTCCAGAAAATATCCAACTCTCGTAGTTCACTTTTACGTGCCACGCAAAATAACCACACCGCTCCACAGAAGGTTTCGTGTTTCTATTCGACAAATACAAAGCAATCGTAATGAAAGTGTACTGGTGTTCTGGTTTTGCATTTTTTTTAAATCAATTAACGACGTTGTTAACACTTTTAATTCTGAGAAAACTCTCACACGTTCCAAATGGAATTTAGTTGTTGAGAAACTCCATCTAACCATATACATCATCATGAAAGGTACAGCGTAGAAGATGGAATGAGTGATACTCGGAAAAAGAGCGAGAGAGTTACACGCAGACGCACTCTCACAGTGGATTAGTTTTTTCTCTTTTCCTTCTCTACTTCTCCTTGCTTTGCATAAAACAACGGCAATTACTGGTAGTTCAAGCCCCGGTGAACCAGGTTGGATACTTTGCAGAGCGCCGGGAGCTTAACCTCTATTGTATGTTAGCGGAACTTAGAGGAACCAAATATCGACACAATAAATCGGCGTTAGTAAGATAGGAATTACCCTTTATTAACTTAAAGGACGATTTCGTTTTCTGAAGAAATAGTGGCGTAGTATAAGTTTCGATGCCATTAAGTTAAATTGCTTGCTGTAAATCTCATAATTCACGATGAAGCTAGTAGCTATTTCCAACTGTCAATTGTCCATTGGCGAGGTATGCGCCTTTAATAAATATGTTTCCATCGATCCATTAAAGCTGATGGTGAAACATTGGCTTATAATAATAATAATATTTCAATGAATACATCAGCAGCAAATAAATAAAAAAAAAGCAGATGTATTAGCCTTATGCTTTTTTACAATTGATTTATAATTGAAATAAAATTGATTTACAAGTCTAAAGAATCTCTACGCTATGTAATTACGTTTTATAACTGTTCTCAAAAAGTATCAAGTTTAGAGGCGAATAAATAAAGTTTCTATGAATTTTAATTTCGCGTTAACGAAACATGAATATCGCAGAGAACGAGTTATAACGATGGATTGTACATTAAAGCTCCTACACAAAGAGAATAAATAAAAGACTCTTAAAATATTCTTAAACAAATAATAAATGGGCAAACTATTTGATACGATTTGTAAAGATAGTTTGATTTACTAACTACACCAATCGACATAAGAAGCTTTCCACCGTGGAAAATACAGAAGGCACAAAACGTGTGGGGTTACTATTACCCTAAATGTTATCCATTTGTATGAATAAAAGTGTCTAAATAAAAATGTTCTTTAAAATAAACTCCCGCGGCTAATTTTGTTGATAATTTCGTAGGTGTTAACAGTAACACCTACGAAACCGACCCGATTCGACCATTTGACCACTAATGATAGAAATAGCTGTATATAAACACTCGGTACGGACGCCTCAAACAAGGCGGGAGTATGCACGAATTAATACAAAAAACGGCAAGAGGAGAAATGCTTGCTTCGATACAGTCTTGTCTCATCTGTGCAAAAGTTAGATACGTCTGATAAGTGTGCTCAAGCAGTATCTACTAATTGCAACGGAACCATGTCAATAGTTTTTCAGATTTTCATGTTAGTAATATATTACTTGTTTAAATTGCAAAGTTGTTATTCGCATTGTGTACGGTACGACAGATTTGCTGTTTGGCTCATCAGTACATAAAATTGGACAGGTTATAGACCCAGTACGAAGGTAACCCACTTCAGTTGAAATGACGAAAATAAAATAAAATAAAATAACATCCTACTAAAATGCGTTTGGCTCGTCGCTAAATGAATTTCAACAAATTTAACCGCATCTACTTGACAGAAGGTTGAAAAGCTGCTGGCATTGAAAGCGTTAAGAGAGAAAAATTCGCCGGATTTGTGTCATAAGTAAAAACACCGCATATACGATGGATTAAAGGTAAAACCCGACCTTCCATTGCGCGAAAGGTCGTCCGAAACAAACTGTTGAAATTACAGATAGCGACACACTGATATGAAATGTGCGAAAACGTATCGCCACCGTAGCTTTGCCGTCATTAATTAGCACACGGATACACACAGATTGCAATTATCCAAAATTAATTAAAAGCAATTGGCACGAAGTCCGGTTACGGAATTGGGTCGCCAGGTGGCGAGTTACGTTCTGCCTTTTAATTGTACGGCGTTCGATTAATTAGAATTGGATCTGGAAAATTTAATTTCACAAAACAGGGCGCCGACTTTTGGAATTGGCGCTTTTGTTCCAATGGGGGTGTCAATATGAACCTTTTTTGATTATGGAAAATTTAATTCTGTGCAGTTGACAGAAACCCAATATTGAAATAGGACAATATAATTTAGAATAAAAAGAGAAAGCAAAGTTTATTAAACTTTTGTTTAATAAACTTAATTAGTGAACCTACTTGTTTTGCACTCATTAGTACACTGACCTCAAAACATATTTTGTTGCTAAGGAACTTGATGCAAAAAGCAGACCATTAATAATAAGCTTAATTAATTCTCACGCTGCGTAATTAATTTTCGCAAATATTTTAGAAATGTGAATTATAAAAAAACATCCCTTAATCTACAACTTTTTTGCATTCTTGATGTAAATAACATGCACACGTGTACATGTATATCTTCATTATTTGTCAATAATGCATTAGTGCATCTTTACTCTTGTTCACGAAATTTCTCTGGATTTAAAGATTCGGTCGTAGAGGAGTTCTTAAACATTTGCGAGAATCAGAATTTCTATTATTAAAACTATCTAGTGTAAGACCATATAGATAAATTGTTAATAATTTCGGCCAATTTTAACTTTATATAATTCTTTGAAACGTAACTTATATCTAACACTTTAGGTGCAAGGGTTAAAACTATATTTTTCTTTCTTTGTTTATCTAAAGCTACAGCCACCTTCATGTTGTTAGTGATTAGAATTATACTTTCCACTTAACAATTTTTGACACACTTCATTCGCTGTATTAGCCCTCACATCAGCAACACACAGGCGAATAGTAAATTTTGGTATCTTTTTTTTACTAATTGTAAAATAAAGCAATCAAAGGTTTTATATTTATATTTATATTGGCAGCACCATGGAGCAAGTTCGAAATTTCCCAAATTACTTTTCAATTATTCCTCTCATTTTATTTTATTAACTTATGATTAGGTTGTAAGTAATATGTGTTGTTCAGTTTATCCGGTTATTGATGTACAATCCACCGCATTGTTCGAATCGCTTTGTACACTGGAACAATGACAATGGGACTTAACAACTGGCGGAATAATTAAAGAATAAGATCATTTTATTAAAGAAACGAGATAATAGGAATTCTTATTTCTATTGTTGTCTGTGACAATACATCTCAAGGCGAGATATTGCAGTCACATTCGCGGGAAAATGTCTCACGCGCTCCGACTCTCGTCTCGAGACAATTGCTCTAAAGTGCCTTCGGCGCTACGTCCAATACCGATTATTCGAATAAGAGCAGCAGTATCCAGCAGATATTTAGGTCACCACGCCAGGTATAACACAGACCGATCGTTTCATCAAGTCAAATAAAATTGATGCTCTCGTAATTTTAATTCCGCTTTTATGCACAATCGATATTCTTAATGCCCCGTGTTCCTACGCTTCGAGATCTAATTAACGAGAAAGGTTATAAAGGAAAGTCAGCTTGCCCATTAAATGCATTTAAAAATGCATGGGAACACTAGAACGTTCGAGATTTATGTTTGGCAGCTCGTAGTTGAGAAGGATGTTAATTCTGTCTTGAGCTTTTCTTCATAGGTTGCTGCTGTACTTAACAACTAGTTCCCAAGAATTTTGATTTTGATCTCAGTTGTTTATTACAATTCTCTAAATTTGTGATTTATATAAAATCATAAAATGCTGTTGACCTATCTGCTTTTTGCATAAGTGCTTCTTTCCCAATCGGGGAATGTTTAATTTTGTTAGGAGATGCAGATTGCAAAGTCCTTTAACGTTCGATATATGCAAATATCTTGACCTCCGGAATCGACAGTTTAAATTAAATTAATGAGGGATTTATACCCTATGCATTCACAGGGCGCAGCAAGAGTTTAGAAACTTTATTGAACCTTAAATTAACAACAATAAGAATGAAAAATGAGTAAACTTCAATTATATAAAGCAATTACAAAAATACGAATATTTTTACACTTACTTCAAACTTATTTGACTTTCACACATCTAGAAAGAAAATAAAAGTGTTAAACTTTATATATTAATGAGTCACAACAGCTAATGTGTTGCACCTTTATAACTTGTGATAATATATTATTCACATAATAGATCATAAGAACTATTTGCACGATTCTATGGTATTCTACAAATACATATAGTTTGGTGTATTTTATTTATACGTGCAACTCTTTTTACTGACCTAATATAAGTGAATCTAAGCAAATATTTGTGTCCTAGCAGTTCCCAGAGCGGAAGTTCTGTCCTTTCTGTTTTCATTATTCATTTCGCCATATTACTTCCGCCTTGTTTGAGCGACATAGGTCAAAATCATTTTTTAATTTGGTATTCCCAATGAAAAGAAACCAAGATATTTGATCCAATACATAATTGAATGGTGAATGCAACCAAACATAAAAGCTTCTTCGAGAAGCACGCTTATACAAGAAGTATTCAATAGCAAAAAAGAGTTTCGAAACTTTTGCTGTAGATGGCAATATTTGTCGAAGGGCGTTCACTGACTTTCTTCACGTGGGAGCGAGCTCTTTGTTACCGAATTCAAACTCACCCGATATATGCATGGCCCGCTGGCTTTTTGTAGGAGCAAAAGCGATTCCTGGCTTTTTGAATGGACAAAAGCAATTTCAATATACATACCCCGCTGCCGGGGCTGCAGACGGTGGAGAATGTTGAATGGAGAATGGAATATTGGTAAGACGTCGCTACCAGAGGTGGTACGCGCGATGGTAAGCTCCATGAATTACAAAATGTTAATGAGATTGTAGAAACTTCGCTCCAAGCAGAATTCGAAATTGGATTGCGAGCCCATTAAAATTATGCAAATTTCAAACTCAACTTTTGACTTTCATGGTTCCACGGTACTATTTCGAGAATTTTGTTTGATGCTCGGTTATGAACAAGTAGAAAATCGCGCAAGATTAGATTCTGCTGGATGTCTGGGAGATTGCAGTTTCGATTTGAAAGATTATACAAAATTAACGTTTAATAATAATTAACAATAATTCCAATGCCAGTTGCTAATTTGCTTTGGATTTAGATTTACATTATAGCTTTTTAATGAAAAACTTATATTTGATTACATAAAAAGATCACAGCGTTCGAGAAATGCGTTTATTAATCTTACATCGTCGATCTTTGGCTTTCGTGGATTTGTGGTGCTAACTTTAAATTTTCGTTAAACGTTCAATTATTATCAAGGGGAAAATCATGCAGCATTTTTGATTTGCTTAGAAATTCGATACATTTATTTTAATTTAGACTTTCTCGAAAACTAAATAAAATGTAGCTCGTCAATTTATTCGATTGAATTTTGGTCATTTATACATATGGGCGTCAGCGGAACGAACCAATTTGTACAGATATATGTATACAGTTACGACGAGAAATTACGGCAATAACTAAATTTACTATTTTTTTCTTGTATGCACTTTTGGAAAAAAGAAATTAAAAAAATATATCTGTTGCCGGAAACTCTTAAGACTAATTGTATACGCTCATTTTAAAGGTTGGAGCGGCAAAGGACGGGTGAGAAAATAGGATTTGAATGGAGTTCTCAGGAAATAAGGGTATTAGTCAATGGGCTTACCTCGTCGTTAATTTTAGGGATTTGTTATATTTATGTGCAAACTTCGAGATGCACTGTAATGGGATTCGAGTCTGCGGAAGTAGGAAGTGGGCGGTAATGAAGCTTTTCTGTTAATCCTAGTATTTCCGCTACCCTCCCCATTTAAATCTACCCCCAAGCTTTAAAATAGGAGGTCACTCCTTATAAAACCAGCTAAATGATTTCCGTATAAATGCAGATTATCCGAGACAGACTTGTTTAACCCATAAATAAACGAGGTGGTTCTTAAAAAAGCCATTGAAAATAATATATGTAGAAGGAAACGAAAAAATAAATATTGTACTATTACAAAGTTTATTCAATTCCGCAATTAGCGATGTAAGAGCAATATTTAGGACTGTCAAACTAAACGAAAAAAGATTTTAACTAACTTCAAAAAAGAAAAGGTTCTTAATTTGCCGCGTATACTTTTTTAATGCTTTGCAAATAAAATCTTGCATTAAAAAGCGTAAGAAATATTGTTCTAAATGCTAACTGACTTCGAAAATAAGTAACATGTAAATGCGCAAAAAAGTGTAAAATAAGTTGCGCCATATTTAGACTTACTAAATATCTAATGTCTTACTAAATATCTCTCATTTTGGAGGAGGCTCAAAAAAGGAATACGACACCGTTATTAAACGATTTCAAACTTAGAAATATGGCACCATTAAGACCAGCCTGAGACTTTTTAATATTAATGCACCGCCTCGTAAACGTAATAAGTATAAATAAAACGGAAATTATTTTGTACTATTTAGCGTATTTTTGCGTTATTTATATTCGAAATCGGTTCTCATTTTTGTTAATGGTTTTACAAGTGGAAGAAAAACGGATGAACTTGCTCAAAATTTACCTTCTAAAATTACTTTTCGCCCTTACTTTTCTGTGTCACACTTTCCAGCTGCACATGACGACCTTTTGCCTCGACAGTGCTGTTACATGTGGGAAATCAATGGACGTAATGACTCTGATACTCTAACGGCTAAGTAAGAAGAAAAATTCTTGGTGTATTGCTGTAACCCAATACTTACATTCAACTCACGAGCTTGCGATCATCAGTTTAATGCGGTGCTTCTGGCAGTCGGGCACAACTGTGTAATCATCATCAACTAACTCTCATGCCAGCAAACGGCTCCTGCTATAAGTTTCGCGCAAATGGAGATGCGCAAATGATTCACTGGCTCTTAAATTGGAATAAACACACTTTTTATGAAACATGTATTGTACTATTGGCATAGAGCATACCTGTGTAGTCTGAGCGAAGCAAAAAAGGTCGCGGAAGTTGAAAGAACAGAGGCCATAGTGATCCAAATATAATGGTAGCTAAGTAAAAGGAAACAATCTTCGTTTTTAGAGTGGATATTTTAAAACATATTTTAAAATAGTAATGTCAATATAATTGCAATAAAATAAGAATCTAAAATGAGTGTCGAAATTTTGTTACGAACGAAAAATCGTATTAAATAAAATTATATTTTATTCGCTTGACATTTTCGGCAATCAATTCTAATCGTTTTACTATTTCTTTTATAAAATATCATGCTTAACGATGTCTATTTATATTAATAATATGTATACTTTGCATTAATCATAATTTATATTAATAATATTGTATTATTAAGATCGCGATAAAACACTACTCTATTCATCGTTATTTTCTTGCTATTAATCAATACTGTTGTATATTAATAGCACGTAATGGGAAATTTAAAATATAAACATAGATTATACAATTTAATACAGTAAAATTTCTCTTATTCGATTCGTGTAACAGGGGATGAATCTGTATGCCGTGGTGAGAAACAAATTCTTAAGTAATTTTCCATGTTACGCTTCTGTTTGTTACTTATAGCATGATGAAGAATATAATCAGTAGAAAAGGCGTCTGAAAGCGAGCAACCCTCTTATGCAGTCACCTTATTTATTGATTATTTAACTTGCTATAACTAACAAACGCAAGCGTTCAATGAGAAATTACATTTGAATTTTTTCCTCCCCACGGCATGCAGATTCACCCCCCGCAACACCCGAGAATGAACGTATTGCCACCTTACATCGAAAGTTTACTTCGTGAACAATTTAATCATGAAAAAGAAGGATTGTCTTGTACTCCTTTTCCTTTCCGCACGGACTATCAAGTCTCCTCTCAATTCTGGTCTTCACGAGGGATAAAAAGATCGAACGGGATGAGCACCTTTGTTACTGGCAAATAGTGCAAATAATACGAAGACCTTCGACACAATGCCGCTTTCCGAGCCGTTGAAGGTAGAATTAGGTATTCAGGGAGTACGTTGGATCTTTCCTTGTCTACCACTATGAGAGCACGTTGAACATAATGGATGTATCGTCCTTTCAAATCGATTCGTATAGGTTAGGTTCGCGCAGGGATTTCGACATGTAGGTCATTGCGAGCTTCGTATTGTCTCTGTTATTAGTTGTCATGATGCAAAGTTGCCCAGCGAGAATTCATTACTAGTCTCGCTGCAAAGCAATTTATAATTATAAATTAATATTCATGCTGTGTAATTAATTTATCGAAGTATCCTTGAAGACCGACAATATTATAGGAAAAGACATATTCTTTGATCTTCAAATTTTTTGCATTATACAATTGTACAGTATTTCATTTATTTATACAGTTGCGTAGTATGCATTGCTTAGTAGCTTTTTAGATATTTATTTTCCATTCGTACGCTTTTTCATTATTAATCTATTTTTCTGTCTGAAGTGCCTCATGCGATCTGGAGTATGATACAGCATTACTGAACAATTGCTTCTGATTGAGAGAAAAATCATAAACCGTTCGTTTTGACAGAATTCTTTAATGTTGTAGGACAAATATTTAAAAAAAATATAAATACTTTGACAAGTACGAAATAATTTCTTTTTCATTAAGACAAACAATTATAAGAAGAAAGAAACATTTAAAATTCATTTAAAAAAATCATTAATCAATCGGTCATAATTATAAAATTATTGCTATGAATATACATAGTTTTTTTTTAAAAATCACGATTTACAGTACCCATTATAGGCCAGTCAATTTTTATTTGAAACGGATGAAGCAATTTTTTCTAGAAAGTCTAGACACTTAACGCTAATACGCAACCGGGCCAATTCTCAAAATTTTAGTTTTTAACGAAACAGGGGCCTTTTAAACTCAAAATTAGGACTGAAAGTATAGTAATTTTCAAAAGTGGTAAAGCTATTTTTTGATAAGTATATTTTCATAATTTATGTGCTCCGGGTGCATGTACCTTGTTAATAATCTTTTCGAAATCTGGTAAAAACCTAACACAAGGAAACCCAGCTTCCATCTTAGATTTCCGAAGTGCAGCCTCAGCGAAACGGTTGTTCGCTCGGAGAAACTAGATCGAAGGTAATTCAGACTGAAGGAGTCCTCGGGGCAGATAAATCCTGATTTAGAAATCTGTCGCAATTTGTCTTGTGTTTCGTGACCGGTGTACTTCTTCAAACATGATCTCCGCGTGCTCGGAGTGTACGGCACGCCGCCATGAGTTATTGAGCTAGTCGTTAACCGAAAAACAGTCCTGCTGACACAACAGGCGTGCCAGATAATATTTGACAAAGAGCTTCCGCGGCCTTTCCAGATGACATCCATTATTCAAGAATAAAATAAAGCACTTACACAGTCTCGTTCCATTTACGATTTATTACGATATTCTTTGCCCTAAGGATTTATTTCTTCTGGTCACTTTATTGATTTTAATCGTTTGATGAATTTTTATTATTAATTATAACAATATAACTGCTAAATTTAAATCTAAAATATTGGGCTGAGTGTGGGAATACAGATTCCCTACGTAATATAGGTTGCAAAGTGCTGGCCTCAATTATTTACAATTTAGAAACACGCTAGCTATACATAATTAAAATTTGCTTAACACATTTCAGTCCTCTAGTTTAAACAGTCCGTGCATGTATTTGACAATTTCAATTTTCTAAGCTTAAACAATGTGAAATTCACAGCTCCCCTAACATAATTTAAAATTTTCATTTTAATTAGCACCTGTTTACTGAATTACAACTCTTTAACTAAAGTAGTTGTCGAGCCACACATTTGACAATTTTGATTTTTTTTACTATAGACTCTGTATAAGTTTCTTAACTGCTGTTTGAACTATGCCCTGACTTCTTAAAACTTCTAACTTTACTCGCCAGAAAATATGCATGAGAAATTCATATCTCCTCAAGCGTTGAACTGATTTTCTTGTTTGTTGACTCGTGGGATTCAGAAACATCAACGGAACTAGGTTTAATTCATAAATTTCGCCTTCGAGCTGTAACTGTTCCATAAATCAAAGTGGAAGTTTCAGACGGGCTGTAAAGTACGTTGGTTCGGGATAAGTAGCCTTGGCTATTTCGCGCTACTATTTCGCGCGAGACTCTATCCAATCTCCTGATTCTACTTTAATCTTTAATTACGATATTCGACAATTGGTCGAATTTTGGATCACGAACAAACGAATAAGAGGACAAATAAAGCAACAAAATATTAATAAACGTGAGATTATGAGCCGCGAAATTATATGCTGGTATTACGGGCGACAAAATAAAGTTACAGATTAAAGAACTTTTTTCCCCCTCGCAAGTTAACACTTTTGAAGAGTAATTGGGAAATTTAATGATGCATAGTAAAAGTTATAGTAGCCACTTTAAACTTTACACCCACCATGTTAATACTACTTTAGTTTAAATAACTCTTCAAAAAGTAACATCAAATATTCCAAAGAGCCATCTAAAATAAAGAAATAACAAAACGTGCTAAAGAAATTGGTACGCAGCAACTTATACAGACGATGAAAATGAACGAGAATGAATGGAAGATAGGGGGAGCAGGACATACATATTTCTTGCTGCTGGGATATTTAAGTGGAAAGGAAGACAGTGGGAAGGATCGATTTTTGGAGCTGCTCCATATTTGTTCTTAACCTATGCTGTCCTCCCACGTCCATTATCAGGACATTACGAAATTAAATCTCCCTGAATATATGCTCGTTCCGCTCTATATTCTTCTGGCACGCGACACCTTATACTCGCCGGAAAATTTCTTTTTCGTCTGGGTGGACAGCCGGTGCAGCTGTTTTTTGTTCTTTCCTGTATTGGCTTCTTTTATCTTTTTTTAAAATGAAAAGTATTACGAACATGAAGCGTGCAAGATTTTATTGATGGAAATGGCAACTTGATTGCGGTTGTTGACTGATGTGAATTATTCTTTTATTATCTAGAAACGAAATGAAATAAAATCGGAAGAAATACCTAACTTTATTGACAATTTACATCGTACCGTCAAAAATGGTTTTCAATATTCATCGCAATATAAAATAACGCAATTTGTGTTGGTAATGTAATTGAAAGTACTTTTGCATCGAATCAATATTCTTAATTGAATGAAATGAAAAGAAATTTATTTCAAAATAAAATTGGGTTCCAAACATAGCCGACAGTATTTATGCGCGAACACAATGCAATAGAACTACTCTTATCCAAATCGCGTTATTCGAATTTTGTACTATACGAACACTCTGTTATATTGTTTTTATGATTTATTTTGATGTCAGTCTATATAATGAATGTCGAGATAGTACAAAATGCAGGTAACATGATTTAGATAATTGAGGTCTTAAAAGAAATCCTTTAAATGAAAAAATATGAAAATCATTAAATAATTGTATGGAATAATTAATAAATATTCCTTTCAAAAGATGTAAGCAACGTTCTTATAAATTGTATAATGAAATCCATTTGGTAAAAGTATTTTGGTCTTTTTATGATATTCAGTATGTACGTCCTACAAGGAGAATTCTAAATCATATTGACTCAAGCGAGACATTCATATCTGCCTGTGTTCAGTAAAGTAGACGTCGCCTCGATCTCACGGTGTCGTCGCTATCTAGGGGAAAAAGTTCAAGGCGAGACGAGTGCTTTCAAACAATGGCGTTCTTCGGCGACATTAACGCATTCCTAGCGGACTTCACCTAAATATGTATTGCAATCTCGATGCAAGATATTTTCAGACTGCATTTTTCTCCACGTGCACTCTTTCACTGCTGTTGAGTGAAGAGCATCGGGTGAAGGCGGCATAAATTTGCGAGATTGATATCTTGATGCGAGGTAGAGTGAGGTTAAGTATTCCACCTTTTCGAAAAGCGTGCAACTTCTATAGCGCTTTTAATCGACCGAAGTAAAGAATGATTCTGTAAGCACTGTCTTTATCTTTGAATTCGAGCCGCAGTTTATGTCAGTTATTTCAATAATGTTGAAATGATGATTAATCTGTCGCAATGAAAGCTACGAACACTGAATTATTCTATACTTTATTAATCTTTTCATTAGATTAATATTAAATCCATGTCGCGTGTTCATTAAGTACCAGGAAATCGAATACTTCTTTTTTTGCAATATGTTGTAATAGAAGAATAGAGATACTGCAATATCCTGTTTAGCTTAACTTGATAAAGTTAAGCTAAAAATAAATTATAGTTAGTTTGCACTGTTAAAATGATACATAAGTATTGATGAAAGTACTTTCGAACCTAATTTTGTCTTTAATATAATTTTGTTCATATCTTTTCACTCTAGTATGTAATTAATTAATTATACGTAATATTGGACATGGTATCATCAAAGTTGTTTCAAAACTTTCTACAAAATAATAATACGAATTTCATTTTGTCGTACAAGAAGTACAATCAACACAACTGCTGCGTGAATCTGCTGCAATGTAACAAAGTTGTGTTCGAAACATAACCTGCAGTGCTTGTTCCTTAATTCAAAATAATTGGTAGAGTTGTTGGAAACTTTTGGAACGGATTGGATATGTCCAACAAGTATAATTCCACAAACTATGATTAACTACTACGATCGATGCTAGTACATAGTGAATGACTATAATTAACAGTAATTACCAAAGTAGTAACGACTTTATCTTGTTAGACTCAGCGAAAACTGTTTGAGATTTTACCAATAACTAACATATTCATTGCTAACATATTCAGCTTTTGTCAGATTGGGTGTATTTCATTAGTAGCATTTGAAATATTTCCATATTATTAATAACACAGGTTAGATTTATTTCTTACCCTTCTAATTATCACAGAATCACACATGGCGTTAGGCCGAATACAGTTTACAGGGTGATTCACTTATCGTGGATCAGTACTTTCACAACTTTTTATGAGCCATGTTCACAGATGCACTTGACCACTTTCTATATATTAGAATAGAGTACGATTCGTATTAAGGAGGTATATACACCTGGAGTCCAAAAACAGGGAGTTAACTTCAACATTTTGAAAAAATATAAACAAAATTTTTGCTTTAAGCTTGTATAATATATGAACAAGTATACGAACGTTTCTGTACAAATCACGAGTTACGGTCTTCATTGTAAGTCAGTCAATTTTTGTCTGGAATAGATGAAACAATTTTTTGTACAAAGTAGACACTTAAATCTTAAAGTGTGCAACCGCTCCGATTTTCTGAATTTTAAGTTTTAACGAAATGACAGCCTATTGATCTCTAAAATAGCTTTTTGACCCTTCAAAATGACTATACTTCTCTAGCTATTTCTGAGTTTCAAAGGCTGCCGCTTTGTTAGAAACTAAAATTTTGAAAATCGACCCAATTGCACACTGGCTTTAAGTGTGTGGAAAAAATTGTATTATCTGTATCGGATAAAAATTGTCTGACCTACAATGAGTACCATAAATCGTGATTTGTACAAAATCGTCCATACATTCATGACATAATAATTTTGTATTTGTTGTCGATAAATTAATAAAATTAATTTATAATGTGCCTTAAATCATGTACTTATACATATAGTTTATATACTTAAACTGACAATTTTGTTTATATGTTGCCAAAATGTAGAAGTTAACCTTCAATTTTTGCGATACAGTCGTATGTACCCTTTTAAAGAAGGCGTTCATGAATAAATTTTTAAACGGGCCCCATACAAATTCTTGAATTTATTGGGGCAACAAAAGCTAAAGTTCCACACAAGTTGAATATCATTAGCACTTTTTGCATATAATTACTTATTGTCACATCAATTACACGATTGCTAGTGACATAGTATAATGCACATGACATAGTAAAATGAAATACAAAAATAACCATTCAAATACATACTAAAGTAAACATTATATTTTTAAAAAGGACTAAAAGTCTGTTTTTTTATATATTTATTTATTTATTGTAAAATTAACTGCATCACTTCGCCGCCTTCAGTTACACTGAAAGCTAAATTCAGGAATCCGATTAGGTTTGCAAATGTTTTGTTATTCGTAAGGAGACTAGCTCTATTGTCCCATAGATTGTGTTTGTTCTGCACATTAGCATTTAATTTCAACTCGTTACTCGTAACAGTTGCCTCTAATATGTGGTAATAATACACACATTAAGTTTATGCTCATAACGCTATTATTGTCCTACCGGGAAATTGGACTCGCATGCGCAATTCCGCTGAGCACATTGTTAGTAAGCTTAATGCCTGTATTATTACTCCACTGCGGTAACAAATTAGTGTAAGCAATGTTCACGAGTTTAATGCCAAAGTTATGCAATCACATTTTGGCTGTGTATGCTTTGATTGATACACGGCCCATTTGTTTGCTCGGAATTGTCAGTTTTTTGTCAAAAGGAGAAACACGAAAGTACTTCAATGTGTATATGAATTTAATCTTTGACGTTTAAAAACAAAGTTCATAAAAGATAAAGACTTCTATATGTATGAATATATATATTATTTTTAGGGATTTTGGTGATGAAAGAATCCTAAATGTTTATACGAAACTTTTCGAATACGAATATCATTAAGATTTATTATAAATATCTTTAACATTTATTGAGATTTTGTGAGGGATCAAAATGATCCTTTCCGGTATCCTTAATTATACTACATAGAATCCCTAGATAAAAAGTATACAAAACCATTGTATATGTCTGTATAATTTCCATACAATCAAAGACACAAAAAATGTCATAAATTAAAGTGTTTTTCGAATGAGTAATTAATATGAACTGTTGCTAGCGACAAAGGTTGTTGCGTGTCATTCACATATGGATGCTAATGCAGACAGAATATAAATACCGATTAATAAAAAAACATTCAGTAACGATGAGCAAAGAAAAGTTCCACGGTGTTCTTTCAGTGGGAACACAGAACTTTATAAAAAATCGAAAACTAGTTTCGATTTCATGTTAAATGTTGCTTTGACGTTTATAGAGAAAGCTCCTGTAATTAGTGCACCATAAAGCTGAAGGTGCAAGTTTTAAGAGCCATCCGATAAAACGCACTTTAGTCTCGCATCGATAAACTTCCCTTTAACGGCTTGTCTCTCCAACGAGTTCGCCTAGAGTTCCTCTAAAAGGACTTCTTTCTGACGACTTCTTTCATCGGACGGAGAGACGCAGTCATTGAAGGTATCGCTCGAGTAAATCATGAAAAAGCAAGCCGGCGTCTCGCGGAGGTTAAGAAAGTGAGAGGATCTCGGGGGTAAAGTGCGGCCACTTTTAGGTTAGGGCGGACTTAATGCCTCCTGACCCGCATTCTTGAGCCGTACAATAACTGTTCCCGGCAATTATGCCGAGTATTCCCTGAGCGCCGGAGGACCCGAGTTTCTTGTAACGCAACACTCAAGATGCTTCTAGGGTCGTGCTTGGAAATTGGCTAATCCCGGCTTGTTAAGCGCGATTCACATTATACACGACGCCAGCTTCACGGAACGGACTCACCTCACTTTCAAATTTTGTATGGAAATGTTTGCGCGTCCAGGCAGACTCGTGGATTATTTGCAATTCTTGGGAGTTTTGACGTGAGAAACTTTCTCGTTAAAATTTATGTGATGTTAACACTGCGTATGATTATTTACTTGAAACAGTGTGAAAAGTGTAATATAAACATGTGCAATATACATATTGGATATCTAAAAGAATTTCAAGGAAATAAGTCGAAGGATTCATCTTTCAATAACTAGATGCTCGAATTCTTAATATGTATAATACCTGAATTAGAAAAAAATGACAAACGTATAGTATAGTTTTTATAACCAAATGCAGAATATACGAGTTACGAAAAATATATAAAATAAGAGATTTAAATTCACATTAAAGCAATGGAAAATGGTACTTGCATAGAATTTCAGATATTCCAGATTTCCATTGAATTGATAGGAAAGTTCTCGTAACATCGCTGCTGCCATTCGCGGCGTTCATGTTCCGTGTAATGTGAAGCGCCCTTTAGCTTCAGGGACGTGATACCGCAAGTAGAGGTTAGGCAAACTCCGTGCTCTGCATAATCTTTTTCGGCCGCACAGCTTCCAGACTTGGAAATCATATTTTAGTGACGCACCGAAGCGCTTTAACGAATCCATCATCCTTGGATCGAGCGCTTTCGTGATCGAGGGGCGCACTTATTCCGCTCTCGGTAGACAGAGCATTTTCTTCTCGTTTATTCCAGCATGCTCTCATCATCTTTCCATCAGAGGGGACTTTAAAGAGCGACGGATAAGCACGCGAAAGGTCGCTGAGAGAGTAAAAGCGACTCGAGTGAGACAGGTGAAACTGATTCACTCTGAATTAAATATAATCGGAACAGAAAGCTTGTCAGAATAAATATTATGAGATATCTGGTCGGTCCAATTGTTACCTGTCATTCGGACAACGATTGAGCGATTGAAATGTTTTGAACATTAAGGAAGAAGGCAGGCGAAACTGATGGTAGTTTCGAGCCAAAAGCAATCGAAACAAAGCACGTTTTATTTATTGGTTTGTTATCGCCTGAACTTGCAAAGTTATTAATAATATATAATGCATATAATGTTATAATATAATTGATTTTCTTTTAGATTGCTTGCGCTCTGTTACACAAACTATTTGCAGCTATGCGTTCCGTTTGAATATATAACATTTTATTTCATAAAATACTAGTAGTTGTTTGTGAAATTTGATCAGGTTTTTAATCTTGCTTCAATTGAACAATATAATGAACAGTCTTTCGATCGAAAATGATCTCAATATGCAAAATTCTTATTTTTAACTTTACGGTATAACTTAAATGTTAAGACAAATTTTTTTAATAAGTTTTATTACAAAAAACCGATACAATATCTACATATACAGGGTGTAACAGATAGAATGGAACCAACTTTTTACCATCGAATTATCGATAATACCGACATTGCGTAATTGTTTTGTTAGCCGTGTAATGTCACTTGCGTCGCGTGTCGCGTGAGCAAAATCTCAAGAAAACGTTACTTATGCACTCCGATGAAACTGTTTTATTTTAAATTCTGAATTATATGGTAACCGTATTAAGTCTTGTATCATATAAAATTTCTCTGAACTGAATCTCCGGAGAGCGGGCTATGATTATTAGAATGAACGTTTGTCCAATAACAATAGTAATTGTCGTCAATAGTAATAGTAATACAATCTTGTGGTTCCAAGTCAATTTCAAATGTCTGATATTTTTTTAATTCCTCGTTATTCGAATAAATGATATTTTGATATTAGTAATAAACTTGTCTCGTGCTGCACATTTCCACGTCCATTTGATTGCGAGGAATAGTACGGCCACACTATGGTGTCCGCTTATGACACACAATTAAATGTTTATATATGCGGTTTAAACGTTTGTTTGTCAATACTCGCAGTGTAATTGTGAGATGAGTTTATTGTTAATATCAAAATATACGCGACACAGGACACAAGTGACATTACACAGCCGCCGGGACAATTATGCAAGGTCGATATTACTGATAATTCGATGATAAAAAGCTGATTCCAAGTCTCATGCATCACCCTGTACAGTTCTAGGAAGTCGGATCTTATCCACTAATATTGCAAAGTTTGAATAGCAATAAGACTATTTTAGTTACTTTATATTATTTATCATTTCATTCGACTTTATTATCAGTCATGATTTTTGAAATATTTTACTTTAAATAATGATTTTCTTCATTTAATTGACCTTATATGTGATTATTTTTATTACTGGTATGCTATTTGATCAGAAACAATGTAACTTTTCTGCAATGATATGTAGAATAGTAGTTGCAGTACATTTGTATAAAAGTACAAGTAGAAACAGTACAGTTCTTAAAGAAATAAGTATGCGTTGAGTCAAAAAAGACTCGAAAATCATATCAGGAGTAAGTCGTTCTTTATGTCTAAGGTGACTTGCTATATTATTAAATAAATTGCATTTGTTTCAAACACATTAATATTTTAAGCAATAGTCCAGTATGGCGAAGAGTCAGTTGACAGTCACACTGGTAACAATCTTTGCCGTCGGATGTTTCCATTGCATGTGGTGTAAATTTTGTGTATCCTATCCGGAGTTTAGTACCACTTATTCTTTTTTATTTCTGAGGTATGGTATTCTACGATTAAAGTTAATAATATTATAAAACTAATATTATGTTTCCATAATATACCATGTTCTTGTTATTGTTAATAATAAATATTGTAAGATCTTCAACTAGGATTAGTAGATTTGCAACAAAGAATTTTCTTTGTAACTATTACGACAAGCTAATTAAATTCAGCTAATGCATTAATATTTTTCACATCAACTAATCAATAAAATATTCCGAATGTTAAGAAATACAAGAATTTTGTATTCTTGCCTTCATTTGACAGTTTATATGTCTTACAGATTACGAGGCTTTGTTATTGCCGCTGTTTGGTGTTTCTTGTCTTCTTCCAGAAACATTTTAGCAATTAAATACGAAAGTAAAAATTGATTTCAATTGGAATTCACAGACAATTCCACTACATAATATCAATTTTCCTTTAAAATCTGATTGTAAAGAAAGAGTTTCTTTCCTCTGTCGGCTCTCGTTTTTATGCATTATCCTTAATTTCTATTAATTAGAAATACAATTAGCCTATCTGTCAGCGTCAGCCAGGCTTAGAAATCTCGTCAATCAAATCTCAAATCTCAAATCTCAAATCAACGTCACAGCTGGAACGTAGGTCCTGCTTCTTAATGACACGCGCCGCGAATGTAAGGTGCAATGAGGCGTCGAGTTGCCGCAATCTAGATGGCTACGGTATTCAAATGCAGACTTACAATTCCAGGCAAGAAATAGATCACGACTTTACGTGTGTCAGTAGCATGCGCCGTGTGTGCGACACGCGAGACATATTTATACAGGGTGTCTCAGAAAACTTGGGAATGAGCATACCGGTCTTCCCAAACAGCACACAACATCTTAAAGACGTCTTCTTCATGCGATTTTCATGTCTGCACGTCTTACCACATTCGTAGGATGTTTTTAAAAGTATTTTGCCGAAGACGTTTCAAAGATGTCCACATTTTTTCTTTGCATTCGCCTTTTCCCGGTATTCTTAGAGCGTCGCAAAGACGTCGAGTAAAAGACGTTTTAGCAATGTTTGAACTTTACATCGTTTGAACGTTTTAAAAATGCCTTAATTTAATATACGGTTGTTTGGCAAATCAAACATTGATTTTATTGATTTAACATTTTGAAATACTGCTTTTAGAATATAGTATAGTAATATATGTATCGGGCATTTCAAAGACATTTTTAAAACGTCATTGTGCTATAGGTGGTAGCGGTCTTGTAGAGGTTAGGTCAGGGATGAAGATGGCTATTTTCAAAATTCTCATTCGGGCTTCCTCTTCCATTGGCATCATAACAATTGCGTGATTAATAAGGTGCATTTTCCTGACCAGACTGCGGATGTTTATGCAAATGCGTATTTTTATAGGAAAGAGATAAAGTTATGGGACGTGAATAGAACATTTTTTCTCATAGGAGGGTTTTAAAAATATAGTTTTTATGTTCCATACATTTTGTGTATATTGTTTAAACGACGTGTGCACTAATATAATGGATATGCTGTGCATAGTGTACGTCTCGAAAAATGCATTTTACCCCTCATCGATCCGTCACGATACATCATATATCTTATACGACAATATCTATAAGTATTGTGGTAACGTAATATCGATATACGTCGGTAATCGCTGACAGTTTGAAAGGTGTATCCGTTGAAGTACCAAAAGAGCTTGCCCCAGTTACATTTTGTGATGTTGAACGTTCTTTTTGGCATGTAAATTGATATTAATGGATATGCGTTATCAATTCACATTTGATAACCTTGAAAAAACTATGGCTATTTATTGTAATTGGAATTAGGGCAAATGAAACTGGCAATATAAATAATACCACGTTTGGCGACATAAACGTCCGTAGTCTACCCAATAGTTAAAATCAGAGAAATCGTTTTCTTTAGCCATAATCGATTTCGTCGCTTCCTCATTTAAAGAAGCAGAGGTCAACCAAAGTTAGCCAAGTGTCCCAGGGTCGTTGCCAAAATTATTGTCGGATAACTTAGAATTGAGGACTGTATGTGAATTTTTAAAATAGCCGCCTTCATGTCTGCTGAATTCTGATAAGTTGGAAATACTTTCGAACCAAATTCTATCTTCAACATAATTTTATTCACTTCGCTTCATTCTAATACATAATTAATTATTGAATATTCTTGTGAATGCTGTACTATTCCTAACATTGGATACTTTATCATCAAAATTGTTTCGAAACTTTATTCGAAATAGTAACATTTTGAAAGAATTTGTCAACATTTGAATAGAATGTTTAAAATGGTCATCTTCAGATCTGTTTAATTCTATACAAAATGGTTCACTATGGCCAGGTACTACATTTGTGAGACACCCTGTATTATTGCGCCAGTCACGCGATGAAGACGTTGAATACGCTTGCACGTTTCCTTCTTCGATTTACGGATAGCCTGTCCTTTCCAGCACTTTGCTTCTTTTGTAGCCTTATTTTGGCTCGCTTTGCAGTAACAGTGATCTCTTCTAGTCACCTCACTGAGCTTAATATAATTCCAGACTTCTGGGGTCGATTCCGCAAAGATTTTCACAAACGCATAGTAACGGCTAGCATTTTCACTGCTGTTTTATTTGTTGTGCTTGTTGTGTGCTACGGAATCTTAGACGAGCTAAATATCGATACAATAAAAGGCCACAATAATTAACTTATACAATGATTTTATATTCTGAAAAATAAATCGCGGAGTATAAGTTTCCATGCCGTTCACTTGAATTGCTTGTTATAAGTCTCTTAATTCGCGGTAAGAATATTTGCGTCCTCTTTGGCATGACCAACAAATTAGTAAAGGGAAATTCATTGGAAGGGTTTCTGGCGAAATAAAAGTGACAAAAATAGCCGGTTAGTTATTAGCAAGATTTCTTCAGCTGGTTGGATAGCTTTGTGTACTATTCTACGTGTAAGAATACTACTTTCATTCTTTCAAAGCCGAAAATCTGCTGGTAGACTATTGCACGCTTTTTGTGATGAATTAAAAGTCTGGAGTGCCTGACTAGTAGCTTGTTCTCGCGGGTCGCCTCAACAAAGGAAGCAGAGACACGTATTATACCCATGTGGATTGTTGCTACACTCAATCATAAAGCTCGGCTCATATTACACGGACCGCCAATATTACGTTCAAATATTGTAACAGCCATTACGTCAATGTTCATATATTCTGGCAACCTTCCGAACCGACAGAAATTCTCGAGAAGAATATTTTGATGTAGCAAACCATGCATTTACCTGCAACTTCCTGCAAGTGTCAACTAAATGTTATTAGAAAGGAATGTAACAGATAATGTTTTAATAAATGCGGGCAATACATATTAACAAATATTTGCACGTGACGACTTGTAATGCGGCAGCAAAGTTGCAACACTCGAATGAGATTGAAAATAAAAAATATTACTTTATAATATTATGATTTTAATCAACTCTTTTTTGACATTAGAATTATTGAGGGGCCAATATTACAAAATGCAATATTTTAAAGACGAACGCAATATATACGAAGCGACACATAAGAGACATAATAAATACATCTCCAACACGTCTAGAACACGGTTGTGACCAAGTTAGAAGAAGACATGTAGAAACCGTTTTAAATACATCTTTAATACGTGAATGGTAGGACGTTCAGTGTATCTATATTAGTATACTACATTTTAAAAGCAGTATTTCAAAATCTTAATTCTAATGTTAATTGGAACAATGCGCAATTCCCAAACAATCGTATATTAAAAACATTTTTAAAACGTTCAAAAGATATAAGATTCAGACGTTGTTAACATGTCTTTTGCTGGACATTTTTGTGACGCTCTAAGAATACCGCAAAAACGCAAACGAAAAGATGACGCTTGGAGACGTTTTAAAAATGAAAAAACCTGGAAATCTTCGAAACGTCATACGAATGTCATCGACGTACAGATGAAGAAATAGCATAAAAAAGATATCTTTAAGATATTGTGTCCAATCGAGAAAATTTATGCAATCTATGTGGTCCTGGCCGTGACACTCGCCTGAGTAAATGTGTATAGGCTTAGTACGTCGATGGTGAGTGCAAACAAAGCTTCAAAAGTGGTCAGTTGCGCAACTGTGTTTGTAGTTCAACGATTCTACAGTGCGTTTCTCGTTCTATTTGCAAGTTGAGGCAAATAGAATCGCAAAATTGACGTAATGTTGCCCGCCCGGTTTTTGGCTTTGGCGTTCCGAATAATATGAAACGTCCCCGACACTTTACGGATGAGCGTAAACAGAGCTCCAGCAGTGGTCAGTTGTTCAGCTGTATTTACAGTTCAACGATTACACACCTATGTTTCAATTTCAAAGTTGGAGAACAAACGATTGCAAAATTCACCTAACGTTGCTAGCTCACGCAGTTGGTAATGTGTTATGCTAAAACAGAAAATAAGTATTCATCCAGATATTTAAAAAAATTGTGCAAGAATATAATAGGAATGTGAAGCAACGAAATAGTTTCTTTAACTAATTTTATGGAAAATAAAAAAGAATATTATATGAAAACGAAAGCCAAGTTTGTAATTTAGATATATTAATATTACATTAACACTCAGGGAAAGAATAATTATATGTATTTAGCATTTGACTTTATAATTTCAAATTTGATTTTATTGTTTAAAAACATTTTACTTGATAATTTTGCAGTCACTTTATGACTACATATAGAGTCAATAATGCTTAACAGGCTAGACGGCAAGAAAATTGCTTTATTAATATGGAACTGGTTAGTTTGATCGGCGAAAATCAGGATATCGGTTTATTGAAGCGCTACTTTTAACGCACCCCGAAAAGGACGAAGTTTTCAGTTGATCGCGTATATTTTTCGGTTATACTCGAAAATTGATGAAAACGTGATCGTAAAATCAACATAGCTTTTCCGACCAGTACGTATAATGTGATGGCGCTTAACGCACTGGTCGGATAAAAAATAGCTTTATAGAAGGAGGGAGCGGTTAGGTTGGTCGGCGGGAAACAGGATGCGATGCGAGGCATGTGCGAGGGAAAGCCGCGGAGAATTTAGGGTAGCTTGGGCGGCCTTCAGTATCGATTGCGGCTTCGTAGCGTTGATTTCCATTGTTGACGTTGCGCCTCGAATTTTAAAAAGGGGTTGTGCGGTCAGGGCCGGCAGGGTAGGGGGCGGAAAAGGCTGCCTACATGTAGTATAATATGGGGCACACGCCTATTCTAGACAAGCGGTGTTAACTTGTGGTTGCTCTAATAATTAGCTGACACGATTTCGGATTTTCCACCTACGCTTATTTACTTCGTCTGCCTCCACGATTCTGACGCACAACAGCATGTCGGCTTATGTGCAAAAGCAAAAAGGATCTAAATAGCGGTCTATCCGTCGTGTAATGATTTTTCTGCGTTTACTTTTTGCATTTTGACGAAATATTATAAAATATAATATTGTAGATTTCAAAGTTCCTAATTGGCGGCTGTTTTATAGTCATCATACAGGTTATTCTATTTAAAAGCAGATTATTGACAGGTTATCGAAAGCTAAAAAGCTGATTGGCATTTTGGAGTGACTAACTTTGAGGTTATGCTGAATTAATGCATCTTGGAAAAAGAATTACAAAATTTGAATAATATTCAGAAGGCTCACTAAAGATCTAAATCCTCTCCGACTTAAATTGGCAACGCTACCCCGCCCGGAGAATATGAGAATTCTTCAGGATTATTAAGATTATCCAAAGCTTTGAGAAGGTTATCTCGTTAAAGCGAGGAATGGGTTATATCTTTATCATTGCCCCTTCAATAAAATGTATAACATGGGGTCGTGATTTTTAATCAAAATTTAACATTAGCCCATACGCAAATATTGTAATCGGAGCTTTCTATTTGCCGAAAACTAGAAATTATCAATAAGTTCGATTTATTTTTGGTGATTATTGTTACTCACAAAAATGTAATTGAAGACAGAATAATATTCCTTCACTTCATGAAGTATTATTATTTAGTTTATATTACATATGAATGCAATATAAGCTACTGAATATTATCCTATGTTAAGTATTAACTTATTAATTAATATTTAGTGTAGGAACATTTGTGTCAGTAAACTTTAAACTAAACGATAAAACTTTATACATGCAACAAGGAATGATAATCTCTCTAATTCGTGGCATGTTCCCTCGCTTAGCTTTTTTCAAAAATAGACTCTTGAAGAGTGCTTTGCTTTCTTGCAAAGTTCCTGACATTCGATAATATTCACAGTACTCATTTACAAAAATCAAACCTCTTTCTGTTAAGAAACAGCGTCTAATCATTTGTAAGTTCCTCGAATTCAAAATCTAAATCTTTTGAGTATTTTTTGTTTTCCTTTTGTTTCTGGAATTTATAGAGTTCCAAATTATAAAAGGTTAGAACTATCCAATTAATTACACGTTTCATAGATTTTGAGATAAATACGACTAGATTGTAGTTATTGTAATCTTTCGCCACAAATAAGAAAGATGAAGCATCGATTTCTGGGTAAGTTAGTTTCTGGTCTTCCTGTATTTGTACGGTCTTGATACACTTCGACGCTGGAGTATTCTATAGCGCACACTCGACCAATACTGGTAGTTGCTTCCCGACAAGTAGGAACTTCGCTGTTTCATCTCGACAAGATAACGGGTCACCCCTTTGTGCCGAGTAGTTTGTCCGCAAGAACAATCTCTCCACGCCGAGAGAACTGTCTGAATCATTTCCGTCGACCGCGATAATACGTGGGTACATGCTGGCACAAAAGTCTCGGGTTGCCTGTAAATGATGACGTAAAGGCGCGTTCACATTACAGTTTGCTCACAGCATATTCAAAAACAAAATAGTGTGAAACACCAAGTAGTTATTTCCCATATATTCCTCCCAAATAATTATGGGTCACCAAATGATGCAATAACAATATGGAATAAAACAAAAATTTAATAAAAAATGTATTCCCCAAAAATGTAAATGTATCATAGCAAATGTATGATGCTAAAAAAATCAGCAAGAGAATTATAAGAGAATTATAGCAACTTGAAGTAAAGAAATAGTTTCTGTAAGTAATGTTATCATAAATAAAGTTGAATATCGTACGAAAGGGGATACCAAGTTTTTCATTTGGATATTTTAATCTTGTCGTGTTTAAACTCCAGAGAAGAATAATTATAATGCCTGCAACATATCTAGTTTTATAATTTAAAACTTTACTTTGCTGGTTGCAAATTTGAAATACTCTGGCTGACCCATTTTCAGAATGATTGACTCCCTTCAATTTAAAATAGTACACTCGCAACTTTTGAAATTGATAGTCCTCAAAAATAAAAAAGTGCTAAGTATAATAATTCTTGTTTAACTTTCTAATTTAGTTCGTGATATTGGTTACACCAATTAAAGCAATAATTAATGCGGTAATACAATTATGGGTATCAGAACCACAACTTCGTTTTTTGCATTCTGTTTCACTTTTTAAAACGGATAAAAAACAGTACATAGTGAGACGAAATACAAGAGGGGCGATGCTGAAACCTTCAGTTCTATGAAAGGTGTCAATTTTTGTTACAACTCCCAAATAGGACACAACGTCTTAAAGACACCTTCTTTACGCGATTTTCACTTCTGCACGTCTGACGACATTTATAGAACGCTCAAAGATGTTCTGTCGAAAACGTTTCGAAGATATCCACATTTTTTCATTTCTAAAACGTCTCCGATATGTCATCTTTACGTCTACCTATTTGCGATATTCATAGAGCGTCGGAAAAATGTCAAGCAAAAAACGTTTTAACAACGTCTAAATTTTGCATCTTTTGAACTTTTGAAAACTGCCTTTAATATACGGTTGTTTGGTAATTGCACATTGTTCCAATAGTATATAACATTTTAAAATATGGTATAGATTGAAAGTGCCATCATTCACGTAGTAAAGACGTGTTTAAAACGGCTTCAACATATTTTCTTACAGCTTGGTTAGAACGTGTTCTAGACGTGTTAGAGATGTATTCGTAACGCCTTTTATATCGAACGTGCTGTGGACGTCTTTAAAATGTTCCATTTTGTAACATTGGACGCCTGTTAAACGCACGTGGGACGTGTTTAAAACATTGATCGACATCCCAAAGACGACGCGAATATCCCTATTACCGAGCATTTTAAGACCATTTTGAAAATATCATTATGTTATCGAGGCTGTTACTTATTTATCATGTAAAATCCTTTGTTTTCTATAGTACTATGAAATTTTTCGCGGACAAGACTGATTCGTCCTCTTTTGTACAATAACTTTCAGTCGAATTCAATGAGTTGGTATGTTGTGCTGTCGATTGGGGTGTAGTCGTCCGTATTTCCATCCTTCCAAAGCTTCCATTGTTCTGGCACCAGGCTAATCAGGAAAAATTTATGCTCCGAAGGTTCGTGCATTGTGCGGCTTACGTGAAGCATTCAAGTTGCCAGAGTTTTGATTGGCCGATAGTGTCAAAACTAATGAAAACGTTGTGGCTCTCAGTTTCATTTGGAACGTGGAATGAAAGTTATAAATTCGTTAAGATAGTGTCGCGCGAAACTACTTTCCTTATGAGTTGCCTGATCAGTTTCTAACGCATAGAGAAGATAGTATATCATACCGTACCATTTATCGAAACTCTGTTTCTGAATATTGACTCTAATCAACGATGTTGGTAATATATAATACATGTATGACAAATATAAATAACGTTGGGACTATGAAAGGTGACCTTGCAGTTTTTGAAAACAATTAGACAATGAATAGGTATCAAAATATACTATAAAATTGATTTATTTCATAAAATTCATAGTGGATGAATATATTGCTGATTCCAACGGAAACGCATCTGGCCATATATAGAATTATAAATGAAATATTCGGCAGTAGATTATCTGTGTCATTGCTTCGCAGCTTATTACAGGGTTAATTAAGCATTAAACTGCAGCTTGAAATTTATAGGCTCATTGTTAGTCGTTACATTCACCGGGAAAGCCGGTGGGTGACGGTAAAGACCGAAATTCCCCAGCAGCTCGCCGAGCAAACGGTCATGCAGATCTGCATAATAATAATGCAGATCTCAGCCGGATATCTTTTGTTCCCAGTGTTTCATGCCGCCTGCTTCGGGAAACGCTTGGATTCACTTACAATTTGTGTCTCAAATACTGTCGCAGTGAATCCTGGCCTTCTTCTATTTGCAAAAGTTACGGTGATTCGTCGATTAAAGGTTTACTTAACTCAAAATCTATATTCTGCAAGATCGCAACTACCACTAACATTGTGTTGACAGTACATTAAAGTAGAATTTTGTATTGTATATACAATACAATATAGTTTATACTGATTCTAATACATAAAAAAGGCAAGTGTCTTTGTATGCGTCGAAGTTGGAATGTATTAGCGTCAATCGAATTATTGATGCACAACGGGGGTGATTTCAAAATTTTTAAAAAAGGTATTTGAGTTTAAGAGGTTGCTGTTTTGTTAAAAATCAAAAATTTCGAATATCAATCCTATTATGTACTACCTTTAACTGTCTACTATCGAGAAAAAATTGTTTCATCTGCTTCAGATTACAATTGACTGACCTACAATGGATATTGTAAATCGAAATTTATAAAAAAGGGTTCATACACCTATAGCAATAATTTAATGGCAATAGATTAATGAAATTAATTTATAATATACCGTAGATCATCTACATGTACATATGTATATTTTGTAAAGGCTTAAAACACAATCTTTTGTTAATATTTTTTCGCAATAATGCAGTTTTACCATAATTTTTACGCTCCAAGTCTATATTGCTCTTTAGAAGTTGCGAAGTAATGATTCCAGGGTAACTGTATCACCTTATACACTGACCTGGGTACGTGCAAGACGTATTCGGATAACTGACAAGGGAACATATCCGGTCCGCACACGCGGATCTTAATGAAACTTTATATACGTGTTAGGCATCCAAAAATAGACAATACGTATTTTTAGCGGTAACCGTGGACGTTTAAGGGTTGAAAACAAGTCCTGAAGTTGACCAAAAATAAGTATATGTTAATGCTAGTCGTTAGAAATCAATACAGTTGACGTAGGGGACCCCTTTCACAGGAATGCCCAATTTCACAGTTGAAATGATGATGGTTTTGGATAAAACTTTATATACACAAACCTTGATCCAAAATAGGAAATACGTATTTTGGGATTTCATCCGTTTGCGTCCGGTCAATTAAATATTGATTTTTGAACTTACAGCGTTCCGCTAGAACGCGTGGGCTTACAAGCATACGAAATGCCACCCAGGCGCAGCCGGGTAAAACAGCTAGTGAACTATAAAACTCTAAAAATTCATGCACGCCTCTTCGATAGCCTCGCTTTCATTAAAACTTGAGTGAGGTCGGTGCCGGTAGTTGAGCAGTTAAAGGTTAAGTGAGGTCGGCTCTCTTCATTCCGGGGGTGGGGGGGGGTTACGTACACAATCTGGAGAAAGGGAAAGCATCAATTTTCGATAGCGGATCGTGTCAGTAACTGATTGTGTGTGCGAAGGCTTTGTCGTGTCGGTGGAGGATGACAGTGTGCCGGAACTCGAGGATAACAAGGGAGCTTGAGAGAAAGACTTGATCGGTATCGATCCCAGTTTACAAGCTTGTAAGAACAATGAAGGTATTCAACTAGTAACACGAGATGCACGTGCCCCTTGTCCAATTTCCTCGGTTCTGTGTCAAGGCTGTTTACTGTTCCGCTCTCGAGCAAAGTCGATCTTGAAATACAGGTGTTAACAGGGCTGGTTATTATTTAGATAGAAATCAATAAGAATCATATTTTAAAATGTCAATGTCACAATAATTTCCATAAAAGAACTTGCGTTGATAGTTATAATTCCAGTAGAAATCAGTAAGAATCATATTTTAAAATGATGATGCTAATATAATTGCGATAAAAGAACTTGAATTAATTCTCGAAATCCTGTGACGAATAAAATCGTATTAAATAAAGTTGTATTTTATTTGCTTGTAATTTTCGGCAATGAATTCCAATCATTTTGGGATTCCTGTTTTAAAATGTCGTACACATTGATGTCTATTTACATTAATAATAGTTTATATTATTAATAATATTGTGTTATTAAGATCACTATAAAACACTATTCAATTTTTCATTATAATCAACGCTACTAATCAATATTGTTATACACTATTAGTAGCAGGTAATGGAATATTAAACATATAAACATGGATAGTACAATTTAATACAGTAGAACTTCCCGTATCCGATTCACGGCAATCAAAATTACTAGTATCAGAACATTGTTGTATTACTTTTAGGGTTCTATATGTATTTCGTTGGGAAACCTTATAATTCCTCTAATTTTGTAATACTTTTGTATAAAAATCTTAAATACTCTGTGAAAATAAGGTTTTGTGAATACTTTCAAGTAAACTGATAGCGGGTACTGTAGAAACATTAGTTTTCGAAACAAATAAGTAAAACGGTTTTCAATTTGACAAGGTTCTACCTAAAATATTTTCGACATAATTTAAATAAAAATTACAGTTTTTTTCGTGTTGAAAATTACACAACCATTCTTCCATACGTTATTCGACACGCACTTTACAGCTGATTCTTATGATTTATTTAATGTTGGTTCAATTTAGTAAGGGTTTAACAATATGTTATAGTGTGTTTACAGATATATGATACATATTCGTTACTTATATGTAACAATCTAAATTTATACTATGTAAATATTCTATTAGTTCGGATAATTGTTCTCCAAAATCTTTATTATAAGAACACTCAGTTATCCGAATACAGTTTACAGGATGATTACTTGCCTTGGAATCAGTACTTCCGCAATTTTTTATTTATCATACTTATAGATGCAGTTGACGACTTTTTATACATTAGTATACCGTACTATTGGGATTAAGGGAACCTGGAGCATAAAAATTGATGGTTACCCTCAACATTTTGAACAAATACAAACAAACTTTTTGCTCTAAGCTTATACTGTACGTGTAGAAATACATGATTTAAGATATATTATAAATTAATATTAGTCAATGTTTATCTGAAACAAATGAAACAGTTTTTCTAGAAAGTGGACACTTGAGGCTAGTGCGTTATCCTACCGATTTTTAAAATTTCGGTTTTTAACGAAACGCCAGCCTTTTAAACTCACAAATAGCTTTTTCACCCTTGGAAATTATCATACTTTTATAACTATTTTTGTGATTGACAGTACAGGAGAGTAGAATTTTATATTTTATATACTACGCAATATAGTCTATACTAATACTAATACATATATAAAAAGGACAACACAATCGAATTACTGATTGAAAAGAGTGGGCAACCGCGCTGATTTTCAAAATTTTAGTTTTTAATGGAATGGCAGCCTTTTAAACTCAGAAATAGGTATAAAAGTGTACTAATTGTCAAGGGTGCAAAAGCTATTTTTGTGTTTAAAAGGTTGCCGTTTCGTTGAAAACCAAAAGTTTGAAAATCGGTCGGGTTACGCACTAGCTTTTAGTGTCTACTTTCTAGAAAAAAATGTTTCATCTGTTTCAGATTAAAATTTACTAAGCTACAATAGGTACTGTAAATCGCGATTTATAACAAAAACGTCCGTACATCCATGGCAATAATTGTGTAATTATGACCGATAAACTAATGAAATTATTTTATGATATAGCTTAAATCATATACACGTACATATATTTTATAAGCTAAAAGCAACAATTTTATTCACAATTTTTCAACATATTAAAACTCTAAACTCTAAACTCTCTGCTTTTGCGCTTCGGGTGTACGTAGCCCGTTAATAATATTACAGAAGGACAGGATGAGTGAGATTTTAGGAGAATCAGTCGGGAACAAAGTTTCGCAAATGATTGCAGTAGAAAGCTGAGTACATGTAGCTTGTGAGGTGTGTTTTCTTTCGGATGGCCGGCTCCGTCAAGCGACGGCAGGCGCCGGACGACGTTGCCGGCATTGGCGACGCTTCTCTCTCATCTCTCAGTGCAAAGCGGCGTCGGTTGGAGCGGATGCTCATCACAGTTCGGTGGATTCTTCGTGCTGCCATTGACAGCGTCCTCAAAATCGCGCGCGCGCCACATGACAACTTACAACCGCATAGCGCCGTTTATTGCTTCATAAAATCGCCGAGCCATTTGCACAAAGTATCGGTTACGTAAGTGTTGGCCGCCGCGCAAAATCGATATTGCTTTCCCGTTTGTGGGGCGAACGGACGCGTCGCAGCAGATGCATTTCCTTGAAACGAACATAACACTGGAACTACCAAAGGGTCAAAATACTTTGTTTATTATTTATTTATACTTATTGCGTACTACTAAAACATTTTAGTTAATAATTTTGTTACCTTCATTTAAATGTACTTCAGGTAATTAATTGTGTAAATCGATTTTCCCTTTTTATTTACTACATTTTCCTGATATTTCTGATATATAATATTCTTATATTATATTGATGATAATCAAGTTTCAAGAATTTTTTATAAAAACTACAATAGCTGACTATAATACATAGAAATTTTTGAGAATAGGGTACATGCAGCGCGTGATATTATTACTTTCTTTTGTCAAATTAGTGAATTATGAGTTGTTGAAATTTAAAATATATCTAGCTCTAGTGTCAACTTTTTAAAGCTGGTGTTTGAATTGCCTTTAGCTATAAAAATCGTAATTATCATAACAAATGAAAAACGTGTTTCTCCTTTTAGAAAAAAAAAATCAAATGGGTAATAACTGCTTGCATTTTCATGAAAATATTGTTATACTTGAAACAAATGAAATCAAATTTTTAGAAATTGAGTATACTTTTCATCGTTTCATTTTAACTACGCAAGCTGATTGACATTTTCAAAAACGTCCACCGTCAAACAGTTAAGGGCAAACGTATATCTGGAAATAGCTCAGATGTGGGTTATGTTTGAGTTCTTGTTTAAATGCAACCATTTGGTTTATTCAGGATTTGTGAAATGTTTATTGTTTATGTGATTGTTACAGTAGAACGTCCCTCGACCGAATTATGTTCTTCCATTTTTCTTTAATGCAAACATACTAGTATGTTATTCTTATGTTTGTTTTTAAATACATGAAGATTGGGGAAAACTATACAAATAATATAGCATACATTTCGGATTATCTTTGTGTCGATTATGATCTCCAATATGTATGTTTAAATATAAATCGTTCAATAAATAAACATTAAAGAATTGTTATTTACAGTAGAACATCTTTTACATGAATGTCCTACAATCCGGACAGTCTCGTATGTCGTTTTTGTTGTTTTTCTTGAAATACACGACGACTAACATGAAGAAAAATCATCAAAATAATATAATAGACTGTTCGATTAGTAGAACATTCGAATAACATATTGCAGACGAAAGTACTTCTACTATAAATAACAATTCTTTAATCCTTACTTATTGAACGAATTATATGTAATCAAATTTGGCATTAGAAACAAAATAATTTTCTTCCATCTGATTCTGACTTTTCTCTAAAAAGGATCCGGTCCTTTTGCGTCCCGTATAATATGAAACGACTTTAACATGTCAGGGATGACTGAAAGCCCAGTTTCACCCGTGGTTAACTGAATACTGTGTTTGAAGTTCACCGAATCAATAGAATGGTTTTCGTTCTCGTTGAAAGCAGGCGCAAAGGCAATTGCAAATTGCACGTAAACTCGGTGGTCCGAACTGCGATGCTAATGTCCTGTATAATGTGAAAGGCCTTAACACGGGGAGGGTGAAATGCAAACAGAGCTTCAGCAGTGGTTGGTTGCGCACTGTATTTAAAGTTCAATGAATCAACAGTGCGGTTTCCGCTCTCGAAGGCTGGCAAAAACGCAATTGCAAAATTCTCGTAACGCGCTGGTCCAATCAATCACATTCAGCATACTATGAGCAGACTTTAATACGTTAGAGATGATTGCAAACAGAGCTTTATCGGTATCCAACAGCACATTATATTTGAACTTCAACAAATCAACAAACATATTTGTTACATTCCTGTAATGTTACTAGTTCGACACATCCCGTCGTATATAATATGAAGAGAGCTTAACACTTCTGAGATGAGTGGAAGCAAAGCTTCACTAGTGGTGGGTTGGGCACTTAAATACAGCTTGCACGATTCAACAGTACCGGTTTCGCTCCGTCTGAAAGTTAGGGAAAGCGTAGGGAGGGATCGATGAATACATTCGGCTCCCGTAATTGCTTGTAATCACGTCATTATGCAGGCTAGCCGCTTATTGGATGTGCTTCGACGTAGCAGTTGTACGCAAGTACTTACATTAAAGCGCTTCGGCATTCAATGGTACTCTGGTGGCTTTCGTACTCGAAAAAAGTTGCTTTTTACCAAAAAGTTGTTGGGACGCGTACGACGCCGTGTCGCTTTTAATACGGTTTGCTTGGAATTGCGTATTACGAACTTCCACACCGTTCAGTGCTAATGACGGGATGAGCGTAGATGTATTGGGTGACCTAAAAAATTATTGTGACTCTTTGACATGTTGCCAGGATTAAGGGTGGGTTTATATTAACGGCCTGATTTGATCAACTCGCTTGAATGCACTTGACATTTATACGTGCTTCAAACGGCCTTTGCATTGGTCATGTATGTTCATGAAAATATTGGCATTCTTTGAATGCTTTCTCTAAGACCAATGATTTGTATCAATTATTCATATGAAATGCATATAAATATGAAAGAAATTCATGTGTATTGATCAGCTTACATGTTAACATAGATAGATGTATTCGGAACCGTTTAGCGGTGGATTTCTTCTTTAAATTTATCTCATTGCGTAGCTAAAATCTAAAGGCTAAAATGCCAAATTAAAGGTTTTGTTGCAGTCGTATGATAGCTTATTCCGAGTAGTTTTCAATTATGTTTCTTATTTAAAATTCCATATTGTTTTGAATTTTCGGGTTCGTAAATATTTTGTGTCAGTTGAATTCGTTTATAATACCTTTGCCTGCTTTGTACAGGATTTCCATTATTTATGTCAGTTGATCAAAACAATCGAATTCAGATTAATCATATATTTTTATGACAAAAATTTAAACTCGTACCTTTCGAATTCCCTATCAGTTGACTAACAAGAGAAAAACAACCCTTTGTTCAACTAAGAACTGCCACGATGTACAGAGAAAAGGGTGCAGATATGTGTGACAATAGTGAAAAGGTTTTAGCTGCACCCTTTCCTTTGTACTTACATCATCGTAGTTCCTAGCTAATAAGATGTTTCTTGAGAGAATTAATTTTTGACATCAAAATTACTTATTTTCCCCCTTTTAGTCTTTGATGTTTCACATTATTTATCTACCTAATTAGATAGGAATACTAAGAAACATGTAAACGAACAAAGTAACTATAACGAAGATGTGGTTTTAGACGCTTTGATTCACGGCGTGCAGCGTTTTTTTTAAATCTCTTGATTTTGTCGATATTGGCTTTGATTATGGCTTGTGCGTTGATCGAAAATGTTTTCTATAATTTACAGTTGTTAACTAAATTGTTACCAACAATTTAAGTCGGATAAAAAAGCATATGTACAAAAAATGTATAACTTAATATTAATATTATGGCGTCCGTTCCTATCCCTTGGAATTAGTGTTTTCCAAATGGTGGCTGCCTTAATATTAAAAGTGACAAACTCTATTCTCAGAGAGATAATTAGTGGACGAACAGACATTTTTGTACTTTCAGATAAAAGTTCCATTTTAATGCATACCACTTCACCCCACAATACATATATTGGCACAAACATGCACCTTTGTTCGGGTCGGTACATCGCCATCGGCATTCACGGCTGAGTTCAATAATTCGAATTATACTATAAACCTTTTGGTTGGTTTACATATGTATAACACATGAGCAGGCTCGTGCTGTATGTAAATATCAAATGAATTCAAGTGACATAATATTTATCTGACAATTAACTGACATAAACATATTCTTGTATGAACAACTGGTATGAATCATTTGGTTTAGATGTTCACGTTAGCTGAACAGCTCACATGACTAATGTGGATGTACGCTTAAGCTGGGATTACATTACTCATGTGAGTTGATCTATTCACTTTAATTCATTTGACATTTGTGTATATTTTACATGAATAATGAACATGAATCTTTACGTTTACGCTTTCAATTCCAGTGTCAGTAATTTGAATTCAAGTGAGTTGATCAGTTTACGTGATTAATGTAAATTAAACTTAATAGTCTGATCAGGTTTCAGTACAATAATGGTTATTCTACATTTATCGCTAATGGGAAGCTTTGATTGGGGAAACCTGTTTTACATTTGTGGTGATCATTAACAGGATTGTGCCGAATCGATGAAGTGTTGAACTATTAGAGATTAGTGATTAGTTAGTGATTATTGGTTAGTGGTTGGTTAGTGATCACTAGCGAAACTGGAAAATGCTTGTTTAAAAATTTCAATAGCTTTCTCTCACATGTTTGTACTGATAAAAATTGATCGATTTAAACTGTTAATCTTCACGATACGGCATTTAACTATTATCAAATTTTTTAATTATCAATAAATTAAGAAAAATGAAAAGAAACTCGAAATAATGATTCTAAATTGATAAATATGTAACTACGACATATATACACATCAGCTGGTAATATGGGAATGCAAGAAAGTTTGATATTAAGCAATTTTCTTCTTCAACAAATTAACTTATTTCAAGAATTTTCTATTTGGAGAAATTCACTACGTGATGTATCAAAACAGGTCTGTGTTGACTAAACGAGTAAAAATACCGAAACTGCTTCACACTCTTCAACCTTGATGTAATTTTTAAAACTGGTGTAGCAAATATAAAATTAGTATTATTGTTTTGAATTTTTTAGAAAATTTTGTAACACCAGCCACTAATAACAATACGAGAATGTTCCATATTTTCGATTTTCTTCGTTTTGATATGCTGAATGCGAATATTGTAGTCGTTTTTGCTGGAAATGTGTTATTGTTGATATCATTGACGAATGTCGATATTTCTAAATATATAGTAAAATCTCTTTTATACAAATCAACGGTTCCGTTGTCAAGCGCGAGCACCTCCCCAGACTTAACCAATCAAGAGTTACAGTGGGCTGGCTCGTTCGCGAACAAAAAATACCACCAAACGAACTCCGATTATGTTAAACGCTTTAGTAAAAGACTTTAGTCTCCAGTCCCAACCCATCCGAGTCGATAGACTTGGCTAAATAGGCGGCATAATGAAGTGGTGTCCGACAATTACGGAAACCCAGACGAAACCAATCTAGAGTTGCGGTGAGGTGGCTCGCAAAAAAATACCACCTAACCAACTTCTATTATGTTAAACGGTTTAGTAAGACTTTACCCAGTCAAGCTTGCTTCAAGAAAATTGGCATTAAATTGACCAAATCGAACGTGATCAATAAAATCGATAATAACACATGTCTGCCAAAAAAAAGACTATAATATTCGTATTCAACACGTCAAAACGAAGAAAATTACGTATCATATGTATGTCGAAAAAGCTTGTTCCGGCACTGGTAAAGTGGAGCCATATGTTCAACCTAGACATTCCCAATTACAGCTGGTCTCTCTGTCTTCCTCTTGATTTATAAGTGACCCAATTTTTTTCAACATTTTCATCAGTTATGATTATATAAACGCGTCAAGGTGAACTTGGAAATGTAATCAGTATTCCGCATGTTGTCTTGAATTTTATGGTTCCATATTAAAATTCTATGAAACACTTTTTAACAAGCGTATTAAACAAGCGTATTAACACTTCCTCACTTTATACTCATACGCATGCATGGGATGGCGTTGATTTTGCTGAAAAGGAATATGGCTGAAATTCAATTATCAAAATCTGTTTTATTTTCAAAAACTATGTTAGCTTTAACTAAGATGATCTAGCTTTATTTGCATAAACTAGGCCCCTTTGTGTGATAGATTTTTAAAAATGAATAAGTTTTAGATTAGATTAAATTAGGTAGATTAGAAAAACAACCAGATATAGAACACTGGTCAATAAATTGTAAATTACAACTTTAAATAATTTCCTTTTTGTATCTATCGAATTACTAAAGAAAATAAAAACCGTATTGAACACAGTTTTTATTTTCTAAAATCGTACAATGAACGTTAAAGATACTCTGCTATGCTAGATGTGACATAAAAACTTGGTCTAACCAAAAACAAGAACACAAATTGTAAAATCTTTTCGTTCAATTTCTGACCTTAACCTTAAAGATAAACAGATTTTCTTTACGAAATCTAAACCGAAATTTAAGAGTCATTAAAAACATTCCAGTCCTAAATCATTACATTCATTGGGAGAAGCAACACAGCCTTTTTTTATTACTGACAATCAAATATACATACTTTTAAGTCAGTAAATGATGTAAGCAGAGTTTTACTGTTTAGATTTTCGATTGGTTTTGTCGCTACCAATAAATGTTAATTTTTCGTATAATTTTAATAAAAATCTAGATAGATAATTATCTAAAAATTGTATCTGCTTTAATTTTCAATTAACAGTTTCAACAACAATTCGCGCAGCGTTAAAATTTCTATAATATTCTAACACCCAATATTCTGTTTCTGATATTCCTTCTCGAGTAAGCAGTACAAATCGTATCTTGCACTTTGCCATTTGAATTGTTTAAAGGAGTTAATAAGAGATATATTTTGCAAATAATTCACCAATGAATTTGTGCAAGAACAACGTATTTTTGAAAAAGTTATAGTGTCTCTTGATAATTAATCTGTGATAAGCAAGTAGTAGTTTCCTTACTTCGCATTCTACAACATCACTGCCGCTGAACATGCTAGGAAAATGCAGGACTACGTGCTAGTTACAGTGAATGCGATGCACAGACGAAACGACCTTTGAACTTTATATGTACGTGTATGAAATTGTGTAGCAGTAGCTGATGTATTCATGCAACGTAAGGGGAATTACGTATTTTACATATTTTCCACTGCATTGCTCGAGCATCCACACTGTGTGGATTTTCAATTTTGCAGCGCCGTCCTCGCAATGACTGCCTTAGATTTAATAATTCGCTTTTAGTATAACCAATACAGATAATTATTCTTCTCATTCGATGATTTGCAGCTGCAAAAGTAATGATTGATTGGAGATGTTCTATTCACGAGAAAACTTTATTACTAAGATCCATTTTAAGATAATTCTAAATTATTTTTAAGATTATTTTATTTTCAGATCATTTCGGATGTATATGCCATCATTATTATGCTCAAGTGCGCGGAATCTCCAAATTGGCAATTTTTTTGCATTTAATCCGCCTCGGATTTTTCCAGAAACTTGGTGATGGCACGTCGCAGAAAATTGCCAATTAACGAAACTACCGTTTATTGCTGCTGACTCCACGTAGCCTACGGCTTTTTAGTTCGCAGCGCACCACCAAGCCTGAGTAATTCTAAAGTTTAATTCATTTCTCTCTCAACGATTTTTATTTTAATATAGCAGTAAATTGCGGAGTTTTGTTAAAATTGCAAAGCATTATTTCAAAATATTGTAAGTAAAGTCTGCAAACTGTTCAACTAAATGCCAAGACGTAGACAGAGATGCAACAACAAACAATTAAATGAAAAAAGCAATATAAACAAACGCACTAAGTCTTTATACTTATATTAAAAATAAAAATGTAGAAATATATGCATTGATTGTAAGTCGTGGACAAAAGCATTTTTAAGGAGCACTCAGAAATAATTATAAAAATACAGTAATTTTCAATGCTGGCAAACCTATTTTAAAGTTTAAACTGCTATCATTTCGTTAAAAACTCATACCTTGAAAATCGGGCCGGTTGGGCACTAGCTTCAAATGTCTACTTTGTAGAAAAAAGTCTTTCCTCTGTTTCAGATAAAAATTGACTAACCGACAATGGGTACGATAAATCGTGATTTGTAAAAGATCGTCCATACATCCATGACAGTTATTATGTAATTATGACCGATATATTAATGAAATTAATTCATAAGATATCATAAAGCGTATACTTGAATATATATTTTATAAACTTAATGCGAAAATATTGTTTATATTTATTCAAAATTTGTTCAAAATGAATTTTTGGAAGATATAATGAAAATGTGCTGATTAAGGCTTTCAGTAAATTGCAAATTAATAATTTATAATAATTTTCAGCGATTAGTATAACACTAACGTGAAGTTAACACCCTAGAAATAACTGTTATCCCTTCAGAAACGTGGGTCATCTATTTTAGACGATAATTGTCAAGATGTGTACTCTAATATCGAGCAGGTCGCAAAATTTTCAACAACTCTGCACAAACCTAACCTAAAGCTATACGTTTCACACTTTTTCTGACACAGTCCCTCGTGTTCTCCGAAACTACACAGATTGCACAAAATCAGCATTTTCTTGTCGGAGGGTACACCCTGTTTTGCCTAAATTGCGTCAGCACTTTGGGCTCATTGCATAATACAGTTGACTTCGCAAACCATTTCGCATTTGTAGCTTTACAATAGTTAGTAAGAGTTTATCGTTGGTGATACAACGAATGGAAATTTAGGTGATAGTTTGGGAGAACTTTTAATCGCAAAACACATCTTTCCCCGAGCACGATCCAGTTTAACGAACTTTGAAACGAAGGTGATTATTAATTCATACTGTGTGTGTATTTTTTTCTGTGTTTGTCAGCCGACATCTTTACGACGAAGCGACACCTTTTGCATTTTGTAGGCAAAGTTTCCCTAATGGTTTCATTATAACAAAACTTCTAATTTGTGAAATATTAACTATTTTTATTCAATGAATGCCGATTTTTCATGCTTCTTTGTACCTTTGTTGCGCCCTTTGAGAGAATTTCTTTTTCAATAGTGTAATAATTTCTTAATTGAAACTTTGCAGTCATAAATATGAGTTTAAACTCTTTCTCTATGTTAGACTGCTATGCGTTATTTCGACGGAAAAAATCGTATGCTAATGGATTATGTTGCAAGAAAAGAAAATGTAACTTCATGTTTAATGCACAAATTAAAATAAAATTTGAACGATTTAGTAAATGTTCTATTACTTTATAAAATCTATATTTATTTTATTGTTTTAATTATAATATATGTGTCAAGCACAACCCCATTTTCAATACAATATTTTTTTAACGATAAACAAGACAACAGGCGTACTCATACAGTCCTAATTAGAAGTATTAGAAAGGAACACCAAGGAACTTTTTGTTACTCAAAAACATAGGAAATTTCAGGACAGTCTCTGCAGGCACAATTGAATAATGCTCGTTATGTAAGCTACTCTTAGTGGTTGTAGCTTATAAATTACAGTAGCTGGAACAGAAAGTTTACCGCCATTTATCCTATTTTCCTGACTTACCTTTCACAAACTTTCATAGAGCTGGCAACCTGTGTTCTTTTCCTTGGGCAAACATGGTCAGTGGAAAAGTGTAGTTCCACATGATTTAATAGCGTACTGGATATATGTACTCGCAAATTTTGATTTTCCAAAGTTTCATGAAAAATGGCAACCCTTTGCGGCCATTTTTTCACCACCGGCTATTATTTGTAAATACAATTATTTCCCTTTTTAACAACAGTTTTGTCGCATGTTTAGTACATTGTTAGTTACTAATACTCAGTCAAATACTCTTTGTATAGTGAAATCACGATCCGAAATCTGATATTAAATTAAAGATATTTAAATTTTGACTTAACTCATGAACGCTATGAATCGGGTTTCAATTTTAGTAATTAATAGAATATTTTCTTGGTCACTTATTGATTAATTAAGAGTAGGCAATTGAAAAGAAGAACATATTTTTAAAATTTTAAGTGGATAGTCAACACATCGCGAAAAACAATTTACCCTTTATTTTAATAGGAAATTTTTTACCATTGTCGTTCGTATAGTTGTACGACAAGTTTAAATAGTCTGAACACAGAATCTTCTAAACTGCATTCACCTCTTTTTGGGGCCCACAGAAACCTTTACATAGTTGCTGTGGCGTAAATAATTGTTTGCGTTAAGTTAAAGTTATTCAAAGAACAATTTTTAAAGTAGTGTATGGTATGTACATATAGTTATACATTAACTGTATAATTAACGCGTAATAAGAGTAAGAAACATGTTTCTGTAATAGCGTTTATCATATTGCAGTTACACTAAAACCAAAATTGACGATTCCTAGGACATCATTTCATAGTTCCTAAACTTTCCAAAAAATCCAAAGCATCAGCAAATCATCAGGATCATTTGTGATACACTTCAGAAAAGTATTTCAGTGATGGTATTTTCTTAACTAGTAAATGCGACATAGTTTGGGGAGACCAGGGGTGGACGCACACGTGAAGCACGAAGGAGGCACCGCCGTGCTGCAGTTACAATTCCTGATTAACGAGGGCGCTCTAGTGTCTGCAACCGCAGACGACACGCTCCATCTATGGAACTTCCGGCAGAAGATCCCCCAGGTTGTGCAGAGCCTCAAGTTCCAAAGGGAAAGGTGAGTTCATTAAAATTTACAATTAAAATTGAATAGAATCTCAGACAGATGGATACAAAAATTTGAAAAAGTGTTTTTTTTTGGTGTCTTTTCACTCGCCAAAATTTTCCTGCGCGAGACTGCTAATTGCAGTAGCATTGCATTGTCTTTATTGTTATAATATCTTACACATTTATTATCTTGCATTTTAGTGATGAAAACCGCGATATGAATTAGATATATATATATGTAATATAAAAATTTTATTTAAATACTTAAAAAAAGTTACTTTAGAGATAACAGCATAATATTTTTTGATAAATCTTATAAATAAATATCTTAATGACCTCGATGTTAACTTAAGATATTCGTCAAATGACAATTTTCATTTTTGATGGAACAGGGTGAAACAGCGACTGGTCATACACGGTCAGTTTTTCATCAGTCCCGGACTGTCAGTCGGGGACTGACAGAGCATCAGTTTTGCTGTCAGTTCACCGACGGACTGTCCTTCCACGACTGTCTGTTTCTCCAATCACCTCTACCTGCTACTCCCTCTAATCCTTGTATGCATATTTTGAAAAAGCTGACAGAAAATGAAGTTACCAAAAATCGAAAATCCATTCGACGTATTTTTTAGCTACTACCGCAACTAGTGCAAGCAAGTGAACTATATAAATTAATGCTGTTAATAAATACAATACTTTCGAATACACCTTTAGTATAAGATATTTAAGTAAACTTCTAATTTGTAAATAAAGTAATATTGGGCTAGATTGACCACTCTAAACTTGTTTCAAAATAGGGTGGACTTCCCTCTATCAAATACTATTGTATCAAGAGTGGTCAAACGATCCTAACATTACTTTATTTTCAAATTAAAAGTTTACTGGAATATCTTGTACTAAATGGAAAATCTGAGGGCCATGAAAAAATAATAGCTACAAAGTGAGTTCCTTCCTTATTGAAACAAAAAAGCGATGTCGATTCGGTCAGCGGTTTTGGAAGATAGAGGGGATACACATAAACGGAGATATAGAAAATAAGTCAGGGATAATGAGAAAGTAGATGGACGGGTTGATGGGCGGATGGGAAATAATTATAGGAGGTGGCTTCTATGCTAGGGCAGCATAAGAGGAAGAAACGATGGAAGGAGATAGCCAGCAAGAAGGGGGAATGGGAGGAAAGCCGAAAGATAAACACATTAATAAGAAGGGTAGGAAACTGTTGGAGCTGATAAGAGAAGTAGGCTGATCGATATGGAATGGGAATGTGAAGGGAGTCGAGGGGGGAAATCACATACAAAAGAGGGTGAGGAAACACGTTAATTGGCTATGTCCTAGCAAAAAAAGAACAAAAGAAAAAGTAGAGAAAGTGCACGTTGGGGAAACAAGACTAAAGGGCTGCAACCCAGTAATTTTGCGGATGATGGGCAAAAGAGAAGGACAGCGAGCAAATAGAAAAGGGAGATAAAAGAGGATGAAGAGGAATTGGGGAAATGAAGAAGTCGAAAACTTCAGAGATATGGCGCAGAAGATAAACATAGAGGATGGAGGGGTTGTAAAAATGGAAGAGAAATGAAATAAGAATAGAAAAAACTAAAAAGCAAATACAAGAAACTGTCTGAGCAAAAGCATAAGGAAGGGAAACAGAAATTCCTAAAGGTAGCTAAGGGAGGCAAAAAATGAAATGGAAGTTTTGACAATCATAAATGGAAAAAGGAAAGAAAAGAATTGGATAGAAGGGGACAAAGACCATACAAATGGAACGGGCATTTTATGAAATTTGCTAGAGGGGGTAGAACAAAGGGAAATGGAACAAGGAAACGAGTAACAAATAAAGAAAGAGGAACACGATAAGATAATAAAAAACTTAAAACGAGAAAAACATCTGGTGTGGATGGCTTCACAAACAAGATATGGATGTGTGTAGGGGAGGGCCTGAGGAAATCAGTCTTGAACGTTTGCAATAAGATTTGAAGAGACGAGGATTGGCTGGACGAGTGGGAAACGGGAAAAATAGTATCAATAAGCAAAAAAGGAAAGAGGAAGTTAACGAAAAACTAGACAGGAATAACACTAATGCCGACGATTGAGAAACTGGAGGAGGAAGTGGAAAGAAAAGAGTTGATTCCAGAGAACTAGACCGGCTTTAGGAAAGGAATGGGAACAATTGACAACGTATACATTCTCCACTTTGTACTAGCGAAGGAGTTGGAGGAGGAGGGTGGGAAAGTAGTAAGCTCTATTCGGGGACTTCAAGGCTGTATTCGACTCAGTTAACAGGACTCGATTGTGTGAGGCAATAAGGAAGATCAGAATAAGAGTAGGATTGGTGCAGAGACCGAGAGAGGTTCGCAAGGGATCAATGACTACGGTGAGGATTGGATAAGAGACCGAGGAGGAATTTCGGACAGCCGGAGGATTGACACATGGGTGCTCCATGATCCCGATTCTGACGAAAATTGTAGTCGGTGACCTAGAAAAAAGCATGAAAAGGAGAAGCAAAGAGGGAACCAAAGCTTGGGAAGAAAAAGAATATTTATTTCGAAATTCACGGACGATATCGGGTTACTGGCGGAGAACGAGGGAAGAATACAACTGATAATAAAGGAGTTGGAAGCTTTTTGCAGGAACAAGAGCTATAGTGAAAGTGGGATAAACAAAGGTAATGAGGTTTGGATAACAGAGGACGAAGGAAGCTGACTAATTGGAAAGGGGCTGGGAAGAGGACAGAAGAAGTAGCAATATTTGACTATTTTACAGTACAGGTTGCAGAGGAATGGAAAAAGCGAAGAACATGTAAAATAAAGGATGAGGAATACAGGGGCAACAATTAGAACAGTATAGGGAATCAAAAAAGGGAAGTTCATAAGTCAGACCAGTTAGGTCGAAACATGTACTCTTTTTTTGTATAAGCTCGCAAACCAAATTAGAATACTTCTCCAAAAAATAAGCTGCCATGATCAATTATAAGAATTTCTTCAAAATCGTCGAAAAGCCAAATTTTACCTATTCGACGGTGTTTAAGGGCAACGTCCGTTACATATTCATGCACTTGAAATGCTGTTCAAATTTTGCAAGTGCTTTTTATATCACATTACGAGCAAATACTGAAAATATCACGGGATGTTTCGACTTAACAGGTCTCACACTCCAAAATAATAGATGTAGTTATTAGGGGAGGGCCAGGCAAAGCGGACACGCCGGGCAAAGCGAATAGTGGCTAAATTTTAAACGAGCCGGTAGGTGACGACATCGCGTGTTACTTTTCCGATGAAGAACTTTGTTGTCGACGCCATGACACTCCGATTAGTGTTTTCGAAACAAAGACGTGTCAGTATTGCTAAAAGTTCAATTCTACGTTGTTTTCTTAAGTTTTTAGCAAGGCAAATGCCCCTATTTATTTGTATTTATTTTTTGTTATTACTAAATTACAATTATATCACATAATAATACTATTCTGTAAGATTATTATGCGTATGGCAAATATTTTTTAGCGTTGGTTAACAGTTTGTTTGGGAGTATTTTAATTTCAACTGTGTAAGCCGGGCAAAGCGGATCGGGCAAAGTAAATATCTTATCGCCTTTGGCCGGATATATAATAATATCAAACTTTTCTTGCAGATGGGGTACCAATACTCTAAAACAAGCACTAGGCTAGTAGGGACAGAAGTAGCGCGTTAAAAAATGCTTTTGTCGCTGTGAAAGAAAAAGCTAGGAGACTCAATTAAATCTGCCGCAAGCCAATACGGGTTTTCATATGACACGTTGCATACAGGGGCTATGGAAGCTATTTCTATCCCGAAAGTGACGATTAATAATTTTGTTCACTTTGTTTAATTGTATTTTGATCTTTATTTTAAGCACTGTCCACTTTGTCCGGGGTGGTCAGGCAAAGCGGATATCTGGTATTATCTTACTTTTCAATTAAATAACTAGTTTTAAAATTTTATTTTACTGATTTTTCATTTTTATATTTCTAGATACCGATTCACGAAATAAAAATACAGTATAAATGTGTTCATCACTCTGATAGTTTAGTATTTTTCCCTGATTTTTCGTTAACGGATCCGCTTTTCCCGGACTTCCCCTAAGCGTCGTCGAATAGATAAAACTTGGCTATACGATGATTTTTAAAAAAGTACCTGTGGTTGATTATGGCAGATGAATTTTGGGTGAAGTATATTTCACTGGTTTAGGAACTGATACAACAAAATGGGCATAGGTTTCGCATACACTCTCCTTGAAAGTTATGAAGCAAACGTGAGGGGATGGGAGGAAAGTAAGGAAATAGGTTTATAAGGTGGATGCTGGGGGTTGAGCGGCGAACGCCAGGATACGCTGTGAGAGATGAAGCGGAGAGAGAAAATGAGAATAAGAGAGATAAGATGAACAGGGAACTCTCAAAGGAAATTGGAAGAAACAAAGGGGAGTTTGGCAAGGAAATATAGTAAGGAAATCACGTGTAAAGAGAGGAAGATGACAGGGAGAACAAAATGGAAAGGGGCGAGAGCGATGATTAAGCATATGTATAAAGAGGGAGTACGGGGATGGTGAAATTATATATATATAATAATAGCAAGGAGCGTCAAGAGAAATGGAGGAGAGATTTACAAGGGAAAAATTTGCGGAGAGCAGGTACAATGGCCAGTAAAAAGTAATTAGAGCAACAGGAATCTTGGGGTATCTGCAAAGGGGGTAGAAGGAGGATAAATTGGCGTTAGTAGTCAGGTTCCAACTAGGAAATGAGATGAGAGGAGGGGAATAGTGTGAGCAGAAGGAGAACAGAATATGCACAGCATGTGGTCAATGAATGTAGACCGGAATTTGGAAGTGAAAGAAGCAGAGGAGAGATAATGAAAGACATTCTAGATGAAATGCTGGGGAATATCAAAAAAGAAAGGGCCTGGTACACCGAGAACAAAGACGTGGATATATGGAAGAGACTGAAAAGGGAAGAAAAATTTAAAGAGTAAAGGAGCAAGAGGAGAGGAGCGAGAGAGAAAGGGAAGGAGCAGGCAGGGAACGGAGAAGAATAATGAATAAAGGGAAGGAATTAAGGAAAAGAGAATCAGGATAAGAGAGATAGGGAATCGAGCGGGAAGCAGAAAAATAACATAGAACAAGAACTAATATAGAATAAGGAAGAATAAGGCATAGGAGTTTACAGAACTACTTAAATACATACATATACATATAACAATTTAAAGAAAAATCTCTAATAAAAGATATATAATATTAAATATTATGAAAATAAACTTAGTCACATGACAATTGTATTCAGCCAATAGACTGAATTATTATTTACTATTACTATCTTATTCTGATTACCAGGCACTATCAGGTTTCTTAATTCAAGTTTAAAAGATTATTGTTGTAACCTGCCACTGTTTTGTTAGTAACTTCAGATGTATCGATGCTGTTTTGACCGATTATGAGATTTTAATCACTCAGGTAATTGTGTATGAAATTATTAGCATTATAAGACGCATATTTTTCTTGCTGTTCTTTCATGCCAGCTTTTCGAATACGGTTTCATTCTCCTTTTAATCTTTAAACAGCTATGACTAATAAATTTAAGCACCTTGTTTCGAGATGACATAGACAATAACATTCTTGTACAATGTCATCATCTTATAATTGGAATTATGCAAAAGATTCTTCATAATTCTCTCAAATGAAATAAAGCCATAAGTAAACCACTTTTTATTTAAGTCTATTGCATTTATTCAATAGATATAATGTAGTGAATTAACGATTTCGGCAAATTGGATTTCACAAAAGTTCCGATGATCGCTATTACCTTGCGTTGTCACTATTTAATAAAATTAGAGTAGAACGACTGAATGGATTTGCATGCAGAATGAGTTCCATAGCGTTTTTATTCTCGTTTCCTTCCGAAAGGGTAAAACAGAAAATTAAATCGACTGGGAGAAACACTGACGCTGATATTTTTATTATCAATGCGTCAAAGGATAAAATGGGGATTGAAGTTCATTGTTCCGGAAAATGGCGAATTTATGTCGGTCAACGCGTGTTCCGAACGGCTGTACAATATGATGCGGTGCTGCGTTAAAAGCACGGATATTCTGCGTGAACGTCTATGCGGGAATATATTTAATGAATATTAAAATCCCGCAAACTGAAAATTATGTACATGCCAGTGGCTCGGAAGTTTTTCTGAAATCTATGCTGCTACATTTTCATCGATTAACAATTTCACCCTAAATTCCTGTATTAATTCTTAGAGCTGTTGTTCGAATACAAAAAGGTCTAAAGACATTTTGGATAATTCTAACATTAAAATGTAAAAAAAAAAAATATAGCGGTCGAATTGAGTACCTCCTTCTTTTCGAAGTCGGTAAAAAGACGTCAAATAAGAGTTTAGTTGCACGTAAAAGATAGCTTTTGTTGTATTAAAGTGTCTGAAAAGATGTAGATATTATATTTTGTATACAAAAAAGCTAAGTCTTAACGGAAAAAAACATTAACTGTAATGGTAAAAAAACTTGTCGCGTGCGCACTTAATTGCAAAGTAAAAAACAATTGGGAAACTAATTTGAACCACATACTGACTCTACTATGTAGTGATCCCGATTTTTTCTTCCTTCAGAATATTACCATAACGGGTGCCTCGAATAAAACACGAACACTCCAACTTTTTTTTTCTGGCTTGCCTAATATGATTTATAAAGTATTAATTGGAATAATATTTCAAGTCATTAAAAAACTTAACATAGCACATGGTATAAAGTTACAAGGTTGACAAAAGCACACTTCAAGAAGCACTAATTACAAATACTTTGCTCACATTTAAATTCCAAACAATTTAGCCTAATACTTTACATGTTACTTTAGACATGCTGTATTTTCATACACAGACTAACTTTGAAGTATCAAAATTGTCAAGTGCGCAGAACAAGTATGACACAAGTTAAAACGCTGAAATTTACCAAGCAAACGCTACTTACTATTAGGTAGCATGTCCCTGAATTGTGAATAAGTAGCAATTAACATTCACTTACTAAAATGCCACGCTGTATCGGAAGCAATTTTTAAACTACACACTTGACAATTATGATGGCTTGTAACCTATTTTTTGTACATATATGCATCCTTACTGTTATTCGATTTGATTTTCCCCATAATCACGGATATATTAGCATTTCCTTTCACTCTCTCAACCCAACCAAAGCGGTAAATGTCTGAATGCATCCCATAACCATTTTGACACTGGCCACATCTTTACGAAAAGTGAACACGTCTCCGCCGTCTTTTTTCCACAACAGCGGTGCCAGTCTCGGAAGTGTGAAAAGCACACTTTGACGTCTTCTTTTGACACATAAAACTCCGTCTCGTTTTTTGCAGGATAAATAACCGGAGAAATTCATAACTTATTGAATTGAGAAAAATACATATTGAAATACAAAATTCATAAGTTAATCTTTTCAGCTATAACTTTGTCAGACATTACGATGAAAGTTTTGTATTGATAAAAAACCGCTAGCGCTAACTGCTTGACGCGAAACTCTACCTAGCATTTTTTGTTCATTAATGGATAAAACGGCCGTTATTAAGCAAGGCTAGTATTTAATAACTGTTTACGCTTTAAAACAAACCATTTTTTATTATTAACATTCTAATACGACTGGTTAGTTCGAGTAGTATTATCATTATTCAAATGTAGAAGTGGAATACTGTAATTTTGTTTGTTGTGCATTTCAAGGCTGAACGATTGCACAAATTACGTGTTTGACATTGAAGCAACAAATGTTTTCTTATTATGAAATTTCATATTATGAAATCGTAAACATGTAATTAATTACAATTATATTGTTATAAGAACGTTGAATAGCAGATGCCGTCTTTTCGAAAATACAGCAATACTTCAGACATTATAACGATTACAATTGCTTCACTCCCTGCATTTATTTCATCTACTTTCGCAATGGAATTGCAATTATTCTGCAGGCAGCGGAACAAACGATCAATCACTTTTGCGCGCCTATTATCCAAAAAGCAATTATCGAAACGCGCCGATTACTCGAAAAGCAATTATTTACGAGATTGAATGCGAAGAGCATTATTTTCCATTGAAGGCATTCCGTTTCAAATTTTCGCAATTTATGACTTACTGTTTGCATCGCCTCTAACTAATCATCATAAACGGTATGATACACACTTATCTATAATCATTGACCCGCCAAAATTTGTAGCAATTTATCATATTTAGAGATGAAGCATTTGTGTGCGAAATAAATATAGCTAAAGCCATAGTTTACTTTCCTTATTGATGACATGTGTTAAATTACGTCAACTGGTTACCAAATAAGAAATTTACGATATTAAAATAAATCATCTTCCGAAATACAAGACAGTTTCATGTCCGTTTCACGTAACCCTTCATTAGCAGACTGATTATTTCAATTTATTTTTGGAACAGAACACGAAATACAGCAAACTATATAATAAGTTTAAATATACTTGATATACAGGATGCAGGGTATCAATGGCTATGATTTGTTCACAATGAACACTTTGACTGCCATTTCACCCGAATTTGGCAGACGCATATTTATTTGTATCAAAATAACGTTAATAATCATTTTTAGCAAGGCATAGTAAAATATTTAAAAACCACTAGTTTGGCAGTCAAGGCGTTAAAATGACCGATCGATTTATACATACATATTTCTAAATTTAAAAAATAGGAAACCTTTTTTATATAATTTTATATTAACTCGTATTGTCTGTTTGGCCGCCACAGTGCTGCCGACGGAAAAATTAGGTACTATGCTAATAAGATATTGAAGCATAAATTTAAAAAAATGTACTTTTCAATTACCCTGTTTCATTTATCTTGAAGTTAGAAAGCCAATTTCGTACCATGCATGTTTTCATTTTTATGTTAAGTTTTTTGTTCCACGTACCACGAAATCATTCTAAACCCAACAGGGAATAATGAAATTGAAGTGACTCACCCGGTATGAGACGAGTGTAAGCTCGTTCGATCGGCGAGTTGACACGGTAATCTGCCGGCGTACAGGGTGATTCACTTACCTTTGAATCAGTACTCTCACACTTCTCTATTTTATCGGATATACTATAGGTATGTATGTGGCATATTAAAGAGCTACATACGCTTCAAGTGCAAAAATTGTGAGATATCTTCAATATTTTTAAAAAATATAGTACAAACATTTTTGATTTAAGCTTATAAAATATATGTGTAAGTACATGGTTCAAGGTGTACTAGAAATAAATTTCAGTAAACTATTGGTCATAATTACAAAATTATTGCCAGAGAAGTACAAACGTTTTTTTACAAATCACGATTTACAATTTTTATCTCAAAAGATGAAACAACGTTAATCGCTGTTAAAAAATGTATACTAAAATTATTATTATTTCAACAGTTGCTGTATCACACAAATAATTTGTTCTGCAAAGTTTCATTCTCTCTAAACAACATGCCGTTTTGCACTTGACGATATGTCTTATAGTTGCGGACTTGCAAGTTTTTAAAGAAAGATCGTTTAAGAGAAACTGTGTCTATCGACTTTGACAGTAGCACAGAATCGCCCATATTATATTATATCCATGACGCATACAATATTACAATTTTCAATTTGATATGATTCTACCTGCCATATTTTCGACATAATTGGAATAAAAATTACAGTCTTACCTTCCAAACTACACAACCTCACCTATCTACATTTCCTTACCTTAATACACCATCAAACGCAAGCTTAATCCCTTAACGTCGCCTGAACAAAATACAGCGTTTGTTCCACATTTGTGACTGAAAAACAGTTTGTAACATTCATCTAACAATCTCACTGTTAAAGCTTTAAAAAGTCGCTGAATCCGAATATAGAAACAGATTTTCCAAATTCAAAATGGTTGCTTCAGTATGGCGGATGGAAGTTCGAAAGAAAGTTGTATTTCAACGATAGTTTGTATCTTGTGGTGGTTGAGGTCGCGAATTTGACACCATAACCTAAAAATTCGGACTGTCGGATATATTACAGCGAACTTAAATTACCAAATAGTGAGACATTAAACACTAAAAGAAACTTCATCGAAATCCAACTATTTTTCAAATTTTTATTCGTCATGTTGAATTTGGAAAATCTGATTTCATATTCAGACTTAGCAACTTCAAAAGGTATAAGAAATCCAAGAGCAATCAAATTGGTTGATAGAGTAAAAACATTCTTTTTTTCATTTTTACGAATTTTTTCCATTATCTGCTTTTGTATCGAAATCTTACGATCCATTTTAATACTAAAATTATAAGTCTATCATTTACAGTTGCCAGGTATTCAAAACACATAAACGGTCAATCAAGTTCAAACTTCATGAATGGTTAAATAATAATACTAAAAATTAAAGACAATTTCCGAAAGAGTGGTACATACTGCGACAACTACCTTAAAATGAGTATTATAACAAATCTACATATAGGGTATTTCGAAAATATCGTAAATGACTATAGTCATTTTGTAGAGATGGAGGCGGGGATGAAGATGGCTGTTTTCAAAATTTTTATTGTGGCTTCCTTTTGCAACAAAATTAGAAAAATTGTAAGCCAATGAACTGCATTTCACGACGTGGCTAAAGCTTCGGAACACCCTGTATACACAAGAACGTATATCTGGTAGTAGTGATCGAAAGGCAAATTAATTATTCTGTACTTTGCATTCAGAGCCACTAAAGCATAAGGTTTCACTTGGTTCCAGGATTACCTGCATCCACCTACCGCTGCAGAGCAAGTGGCTGTACGTGGGTACCGAGCGTGGCAACGTCCACGTGCTGCACATCGAGACGTTCGTCCTATCGGGATACGTAATTAATTGGAACAAGGCTATCGAAGTGTAAGTATGGAAATGCTTATTCCTATTGATCGGCGATGAGTTATAGCCGCGGGATGAATAGGCGAGCCGAGCCGTGGCGGCCGCGCTCCGCTTTCCTTCCCTCGACACACACACACACACACGTGCACGGGGGAAAGAGATTATCCTCCCCTTCGACGGAAGTTAAATGGACCTTAACTTCCGCTGGCTCATCATTAGCCCCGATAAAGACGCTTCCTCTGCTCTTTACAGTTTTCGGCGGCTTTTCAGGTTTCCTTAGCACTTTATTATAATTACTCGCTACTTTTTTACAGCGGAAGTACCGTTACTTATGGTAATGGAAGATTAATAAGGCTATTTTAATAGGTAATTGATAAATGTACTAGAAATTATAATTATAAGGCCCCTGATAAAAATGCTTCCTCTGCTTGTTCCAGTTTTCGGGAGCTTTGCAGGTCTTCTTAGTAGTTTGAGTACCATTACTGAAGACAGTTTTCAGTGAAAATACTGTTACTTGCGGTAATGGCAGATTAATTAAGCTATTTTAATGGAAAATTGAGGGAGGCACTAGAAACTGTGTTCATTATTACCCTGCTAAAGGCTCTTCCATACTTCTTATGGTCTTCGGGAGCTTTTCAGATCTTCTTAGTACTGTTTCAATAATTTCTGAGGATATTTTTCCAGCGAAAGTACTGTTACTCGCAGTAATGGGATGTTAATTAGGCTATTTTATTGGGAAATTGACGGAGGTACAAGGAATTCTATTTATCATAAGTCTGATAAAATCACTTACTAGTGTTTTATAATTCTTGTGCGTTTTTCAGGTATTTATGGCATTTTTACTCTTAAGATTAATTAGCGTATTTTAATGGAAACTTGATAAAGGTACCGCTTGCTTACAGATTGTAGTACATGCAAAAAAAGACACGGTAAATTATGCGCTAAACTTTTTACGAAAAGTCTTCCAATCGTAACGGATTTCTGGCAGATTTGCATAAAATCCTGTTTGCAGTTTTCTAAGTTCAAATAATTCTAGAAGAAAATGTCGTGGATTAAAAGTTAAATTGAGTTAGTTTCCTTTCTGTGGCCGTGAAGTTTTTCATTATACTTTGCTAATACGTCGAATGAAATACGGACGTAGGAAGGTAATTGATCCACTACTCACATATCCGAACACGAAAAAGTTTCTCTTCGCATACTTCATTCCTGAAACAAATCTCTAACAAATAGAAATTTATTGCTGCATAGTAATACAGTGCAATTTTTTAGTTCGGAAGATTGGCACTTCGTTTAAAAAGTTTCATTTACACCAATCCCTTATTTATACCCGAGCAAATATAGATGAAATCAATTTTGATAGAATAAAAGGACTCGAGCAGTGTGCACGTTTACAATTTTTGGAATATTTTCATTAAAGATGGATATTGCAAAATATCCGACATGAAAATCAACTTTTTTCTGTGTTATACAACCCCCCATAAAATTAGATCTAAATGTTGAAAAATCTGAATGTTAAACTATGTCACCATTGGAGGAACAAGAAACCACTTTTTCTTGGTGCTTCGTGTTTTTTAAAAAAGCTTCTGGTTTTTACTGAAAATTCTTACGCCTGAAGTAACTCGTAAATGGTAGTGTTTTAAATGAACAAAATTTATTACTAGCGACAAAGGTTGTTGGAGTAAACAAAATATCTAATATTATACATGTATATATATATATAACTAATACTAAGACATTCAACAATAATGAACAATAAAAAGTTTGTATCTGGTTCCCGGTGGAACACAGCTTTATAACAAATGCCAGTTTGTCCTGTCACAGAAATTTCTGAACAACAAATTTCTGCCTGTGAAAATACGTGGATGCTGTCGGTACAGTGAACTATAAATAGTTAGCATCAAAAGTTCTCGACCACTCTAAATATTAAAATATCAAGCTGTCTTTTTGCTTTCACTAGAATGATTTCATATTTCCGTTAATTGATCTTGTTCACATATATATAATATTGATGCTTAATGTGATTTCCTACTACAGTAAAGCATACCGGCCATTAGTAAACAGATTCATAATACTCATTTTACGATAAGTACAATTATAAGGTGTAAATCTGCATACGTCATTAATTTAAACAATTAATTCTGCATGTTAAAATATCTATATAGAACAATAAAACGTTCTACAACTGACATCTCTTCTTGCTAGTTATAATAGTAAGTTAATAATTCTGAGCTCTCGAAAACAGTAATACGGTGTGCTCGCATTGAATTTGTTATTGCCAAATAATCCCTACTTGACAGGAATCAGAGTATTTTTTTATACCTACACATATCCCAAGATGCTCGGTTATAGTTGTATATTTATCTAATTCTTAATATCTTGTCAGAATTAATCAGTGAACTTGAGGATTGCAAATTTTTATAATACATACGCTTATTTTAGGTTCAGAAATCGCTTGCTTTGAGTTTCAACCCTGTCTGCTGTAAAACCATAAAACCAACATTCATCAATGTGTTAAAAATAAAACATTATAAATGTACAGAAAATTTGTTTAACACTTTGACTGCCAAAGTAAAATATACAAAATACAAGTATGCCTATAAATGGAATTGAAATTCGGGTGCCAAAATAGCCAACGTGATAAACATACTGATGGGAAATAAAAGTAGCGGAAATACCCTGTTAATTGTTACTATTATTTCTCGGTCTGACCGGATACTTTTTGACCACCTGTACACTATTTAATGCTGAAGTCCCTGAACTTGATAAACAAGGCTATTTCGTATTACGAGAAATATTGATTTTACGATTGAAGATGAGTTGCCATTTCCAGCATTCACTCAAATTACTGATAACCCTTTGCCCGCCGTTTTCTCTTAATATTTTAGGTTCCTGGAAGCGCTCTTTACTCGAGAAGAGAAATATTCGGCTCAATAACTCCGCCATTCCATCTGGTGATTGGCTGCGCGAGTTCACCCTCGTTATTCTTATCCGACGTGCAAAAATGGGCCAGAATTTAGTCTGTGCATAATTCACCAACGTCAGCATTTTCGGTTCGACAGCGGTGAATAGGTTATTGATTACGTTAAGAAATTTATCGTGTGAAATCTGCCAAATCGTGGAACATGTCACCGTTTCGGTATGATTTATTGGCACCAACAATATGGATGTTCTTCACTCTATTCCCGTTGGGATCCCTCTTTTCGGTCTGATGTCATGATCGAGCAATTTTTCCCAATTTTCGGATCAGTTCACGGGCGAAATTAACGAACTTGAGTGAGAATACAGTTTTGTGAAGAAGTTATAAGTGTTACTAACTGATTTCCAAACGAAAAAGATTCTCAATTCGATCGGTACATTTTTTTTTCTATGTTTTTGCCTAAGAATACCTCTGAAACGAATGAACTGATCGGATAGAAATATTTTGTAGCTTGCAAGGAAACTTCCCTGAATGATTCTGGCTTGAAAACGATTTGATAGTATTCAAGATTAATCATTAACTCCCTTTGTTAGAAGCATGATAGCTATTGGTAATAATCAACGCCTGTTTACTCAATTAGAACGTATTAACTAATCTAGGTGCCGAGGCACACACTTGACAATTTGAATATTGAAATTTCTTACCGTGCAGTACGTGTAAGTTTCTTGACTGCTATTTGATCTATATTTCTAAATTATCACAGAAACTCTTATCTTACTGCATTATCAAAACTAAGCAAAGCACAATACTAATGTACCAGTAATATTTAAAAATAATAAAGAAATAGTCAAAAAAACTTAACGTAGCATACGTCACAAAATTATGAATTTCGGAACTACTTAAGCTAAACAGTTGAAATTTGCTAAGCAACTACTGATTATCTATAGTTAATATGTGCCTAAATGAATGCTTAGAAATTTTGAATTCTTTGCGTGAAGCGTTCCTTGGACTATGCACTTGCCAATTTCAATACTCCAAATTTAGATTATACATGAGGATGTACGAGAATATTATTGAAGTATTAAGATGAAACATGTTCAACTTAGTGATTACCGTTAGTAATCAGCACTCGTTTATCTACTTACTCCTCTTTTGAACTACGCAGTTGACAGTTTTGAAACTTCGTACTAGCAATCAAAAATTACAGCATAGAAACTTACTATAGCATACATTACAAGTTTCAGAATTATCAACCGCCTGAACTGGCACAGTCCAAAATTACAAATGATTTTAATGAAAGTCTCTGAATTATACGCTTGGCAATTTTGTCACTTCATACTCCATAACATTTGCTGTGTAGTATTACAAGTTTATTGCGGTCTGAACTGGTACGAATCAGAACCACGTAATAAACACTAAGCCTACGAACACGTTTTTTATACCCGTACTTTCCTATTGAAATGGATCAATTTGATGCGTAGTTGGTAGGTTTAATGTTAAGAAGCGAACTACTTAAAAATTGTTAAGCAAATATCCATTGTGAAAGATTAGGATATTAAAAAATACACAATGTTGCCACATAATCAGAGTATAAAAGTATACTCTGCATATAGCTAAAAAATGTGACACATAACTAACCAATACATCGATCGCTTGATCGTCGACTAAATAAGACATTTTTATGTAAAAAAATATGTAAAATCTTTATACTAGCGTCACACGTATAATTGCAACCCTTTCCTTTGTACATTGCGGCAGCTTTTAGTTAAACACAAGCTTCTTTTCTCTTTTTAGTCCAATGATAGAGAACTGGCGGGGTATCGGTTTATTATCCAATTTTTTGGTAGAAAAAATGTATTACATCAAAATGATTTATTTTCCCACTTTTAGTTTTTGATGTTTCACATTACTTAGCTACGTAATTAGATAAGACTGCTAAGAAGCAAATAAACAAACAAAGTGATTATAACCAAGAAGTGGTTGAAGACGCTTCGATTCGCGAAGTGCAACATTTTCTGATAATTTCTCGATTTTCTCAAAATTGAATGGTGAGGGGTATATCTCTCTTTATGGGGAAATGGTGATCCTCGAGAGTCTTTCATATGGCTCGTGTATTGATCGAAAACGTTTCATTGCGATTGGTAACAAAATTGTTATAAATAATTTAAACGAGTTCACCCTACTAAATTTCGATCATGGTGACACATGTCTAGCGTGGAAAATATGTGATAGACATTTTTGGTCTAAATCTTCTTCTGAACTCGTTTTCGCTCGAGAAAATAACAGGAAGAAATTCATATCTCTTGAATGCATGAACCAATTTCCTTGCCCTTTAGCGCATTGGATTCAAAAAAATAAATTAGGTTGTGGTTCATTCATAAGTTATGCCTGCAAGCTGAAACTTTTTCGGAAACCGAGATGAAAGTTTTATAACAGTTGAAAAACGCGATACTTCAGTAATAAGTTGTCTCGGGTCTTTCATTGGTACATATGTATGCATAGTTAACTACTTCGCGCGAGACTCGACCGAGTCTCCTGATTATTGTGTAAAAATAAATTTTTAATTCCCGGTATAAATTTTAAACGTGTCGTCCGATTGGAATGAAATGTTGTGTATTTTGTGGGGGACATTCCTGCAGTTATTCCCTTTACAAGCATTTGTTTTCCAATAAAATATTGAATTTGTAAAATATGATAATTTATTCATTAAAACATCGCAGTTATGAGTGCGGCTTTAGACTATTTATATTGAACCAGTATGCGTTATTCTGACAGAAAAAACTCATATGCTAGAGGATTATACTGCAAAAAAAAAAAGAAAGAGATGTAACTTCATGTTTCGATGCTCAAATTAAAATAAGATTTAACCTCGTAATATAACATCAAAGATGGATTCAATTGATTTTATTAATATGGATGAAACCTCGTTGATTGTTGATGGCAAATAGCAATGAAAAGTACATAATCCTTAAAAAATACAAATTAATTTTCCCTGTATTCATACTTACCAAATATCTTACTAAATACCTTCTGTTTCAGAGACAGCGCAAAATGAATACGACTTTGTCATTAAATGATATAAAACTTAAAAATATGAGACCATCAGTAAGATATTTAATAAGCATAAATAAGAGGGAAGTTATTTTGTACTTTTTCGCCCGTTTCCGAAATTCAAATTTCGAGGTTCACATCTTTTAGAAATATGTTCTTATAATTCATTAAACTGTCACATACGCTACAACTGAAAAGTCGAAGTTTTTCAGACTTATTTTGGTGGGTTTCTTAAATACAGTTGCATCTGAAGTAATTTTTAATCGATTTCAAAATTAATCAGGTTCTCAATTCGTCCAGTATATTTTTTCTATTTTCAAATTTATTTAACACTAAACATTGCTATTATATAAAATCCGATTTTTCGCCGATCTTATTAATTGATGTTATTTTGTTAAATTCTGCGATGAGCACATTCATTGGCTATCTTTACAGTCACACTATTTTCCATTCTCTTTGCTTAAATAAATCTGTATTCATTGAGAGATTCACAGAGATGCGCTGATGTTTAATTCAACTTTTTCTGGCATAGAATACTAGTCTGGATGAAAACACCATTAGTTATTCAGCAGATCTATATATTCACAAGCTGCGCGTTCAAACCAGAGTGCTCGATGTAACATCGATAAAAGTACTGGCTGCGAGATCGTAGTCAATGATCTCGGCATAATCTTTCCTGAATATAAAGCGCCAGAACTCTTATTCATCCTGGATCTACACGCGATGAAGAGAGATAGCCCGCGCAGGACGCTCTACTATTATCGTCAAACTTATTTTCCGCCCCCTCTCTCTCGCTCCTCCTTGTCGCCCAAGATATATCTCTACTATGTATACATATATGCATCGAAGAACGCCGCAGCCGCTGCAATTTAGAACATTTATCGGGCATCAAATTTATGGCTCGGAACTTTTAAACGAACGGCCCTAGATCCCGTGCGAGAATTTCGAGGGTAATCCTTTTTTTAAAATATCCACCTTGCATAGAATGGTTCAATTTTTCAGGTCAAGAATGATTTATACTGTAACTAATCGATGGATTAATCAAACCGGGCAAAGTATGATATACAATACACACGAATGTAAATCAAAATCTGATTTGCACAATTTTTTCAACATTGTTACATTTCTAAAAGTTTTTGTTTTCATACTTCTTTCTCCGCAATTTATGTTTTTGTTAATGTTGTATTATTTGAGAAAATTATTGTATAGTTAGAGCGCGTTACAACCGTTGATGAACGATTTTTTTTAAGGAAAGTGTAAATGAATATATTTTTTTGTATGACTCATAATGAAGCTATAATGGATATAGTATAATTGTTTTTTAGAATAAATTCAAGTGATACTTAAGTCTATTTGGGCTTTATGTTAATAATGGATTATTGTATTGCCTAACTAAGCACGCATGGAGTTTAGTTTTTGGAAAAAGTCCATTGAAACACATATGTTTGTTCAGATCGTGAACGTTTAAAACAATCATCATTTTCTGCAGTATACAGGTTGTAATTCTTTATGTGTTATTAACTTAAATCACCGATACCGACAGATAAAGTATCTATAGAACAAGAAAGCATTCTGCAAATTGCATCTCCTCTTGTAAATTGTAGCAATAAATAACAAAATTCCGTGTACTGGAGAAGACTAATAAGAAAATCGGCTTGTATAAAATTTTTCACTGCTGACTGATCCCCAACAGAAAGGAATCTTTGAGTTCTCACATGCAGTTGATAAAAAAAATATTCGCACACCCAGTGTCTTTGGTTTAATTTTTCTTAAAGGAAAAAACTGCCCTCTCCAAAAACAAATACATTTTCGTCAAGCAAGAAGACAGTTTTATTTTTTAAGACAATTTATTCCAAAAACACGATGTTTGCGAATTCTTCGGTTAAATAATTACATTACGGTACACGTACCTTGGCTTCAAGAATCTCCGAATGAAATTAATGACACATAAAAGCTTAGAGTCTGTACAAAACATACGATTAAATATATTTTTGTCGGAATTTATAAAAACACCGAGACTGAAATGGTTAGTATGTGTATTAGCAAATTAAGATTGACTTAAAGTAAAGACGCATGGGTTAGACGAGTTAAGAGTGGGATTTACGTTATTCGCGAGAAATAAGGGTATTGTTTTTCAAAACTGCTCCTGAATGAGTGTAGGACGTACGATAAACATTTGTCTTTATGACTATTTCTGAGACTGATCACAAATTGTTGCGACCTATAAAATTTCGAGTGATGACGTTTCCTGAACGTACAGTTTCAGAAAACTACTCTTAACCTATTAACAGTCATTTTTAAAAAAATTAAATTATTTTACCGATCGCTGTTGAAGTATCGCATATACGTGGAATCGCAGAAAAGAACATTTTGAGTTTTTTTTCTTACATACATTTTTTATTTCGGGCTCAACATATACTTATTAAAGCACATAATTTGGACTAACTGTCCTGCAAGTTTCATTCTAATATTCGCAATAATAAAAACGTCCAAGTAACGTCTGTAAGACATGATTTCCGGTGCCCACTGTAAGCTAATGTTCTGAAAAAGTATTTGTTATTACAAACATCAAAATTGAATTTAAAGCATATGAAGTCCGACTTATCTAGCTTAACAAGCATATGATAAGTTCTGAATACAAAGTTTTGTTTTGAAGATAAAAAATGGTACAATTTTCGTTTGTGTTTGACGGTTCTGCATCAATAAAAACAACTTAACAAGTTAATAACATAAACATAGATTAATAATCACACACCCGTCGTCACTCGTAGTTCTATGTAGGAATACAGTAGAATCCTTCTATCCGAATCACATTATTTTTATTTTCTACCATCTGGACACTCTGTTGTATTATTTATTTACGGGGTTTCTTGACATATATGAAGACTAGCATCAAGAAAAGCTAAATGCACATAACAAAATTCGGACAAGAGGGGTTCTACTATAGTTTGAGTCCAATGTACCGTATGCAAAGGACATTGCTTATCTATTATCCAAGACGCGCGACAATAACTGCCAAGACACTTCCAGTTGAGCACAATTCAAAAAGATGAGTGACCCTCAGCCCTGATACTTTCAGCCCTCCGGGATTCGTATACAATCGGATAAACACCCTACCTGAATGTGTGTCTCAAGTGTGTGAGTGTACTAGTGAAGTCTAGCCGGGGCTGATTAGCATAACGAGAATTCAAACGAGAGAATGAAGCGCTCGGCGTTCAAATCCATCTTTATAGGAAGCTCCCCTCTGTGCAAGTGGTATCACAGCTAGACGGGCGAGAGGTATCTGTGGATTGCGTCGGGACGGATAAGTATTATACGTTCGACTGTAACCAATAACGGATGCGAATGGGACTACGATGCTGTAGAAACCTCCAGTGGTGTTACTCTTTTGATTGAACAACCAGCCAAACGAATAAAGGCCCGTTTATACAGGCTGAAAAGATTCATATATCTGGCATTGCAAGGGGTGAATCCTAAACCCACTGTGACAAAAATTGAGGCAAGATTTTTCATTTTATCCTTCCGTTTGTTAGTTTAGCAAGTTAAAATCTTAGTAAAATAAGCAATTTTTTTTATTAGGCCGGTCAGGCATAGCAAAGTCGAATCGATTACTAGATCAAGTCAATTTCACTGTTTTTTAACTTGATATAACTGACGAACAGAAGCGTAGAATATAAAATCTCTAAACACTTTTTCTCGCCTCGATCTGCAGATTCATCCCTTACAATGTCAGACACATCAACATTTCCACTCTGTAATTAGAGATGTTGAACGTAGCGTGGCATACACGACAACTCATTAATAAATATTTTATTTTACGATTTAAGAATTAGAACAAAACGGCGCGATGACTCCTTTTGAACGGAACCAATAGCAGTTAGGTTAGCAATAGCAAATTCAATGTAAACGTACTTTCTTATTATAGTCTTCTCAGGTATACTAAATCTTTGACTCATTATAATGAACCAGAGGGGATGCATTGATACATTAATGACACACGAAGATTTGCACCCTGTACATGAACGTATTTGTACGTGCGAAAAAAAATATTCGTCGCATCTGCCACGCTACAATGAACATTTGAAAATGTAAACGGAGCCTAACGCGTGACCCCTGAAAAGAGGACTTGGCGCGCTCGGGACATGCGTTGCACCTGTGCGTGATGCTTCTCTTTTCACCTTGTTTCTTTTTTCCTTCACTACTCTGGCACCGGCTGTGAGTTCCTTCTTCTCTCTATATCTCTGTCACTTTCTCTCTCTTTTTTCTCTTTCTCTCTGTCTCTCTATCTCTTTATCTCTCTATCTCTCCTTCCGTACATGGAGTTTCTTCACCGAGATGCGTAGTGAGGGATGCTACTGCTAGAAGGCGTTCGAAGCGAATCAAAGGTACTCTGCCGTGTGTGTTGTCCGTCCCCCGTGGCCGGGGCGATCCTGGGTGGTGTGTTGGGTGGCGCGGCCGGGCAGTTTCGGGCGCCGCTGAAACAAAAAGCCAGTATTTTGGTATACCTGGAGCTTGCGTTCCCCACTTGTTTTATATGCGCCCTCTTGACAAAACCATTGAAGATATTAATGCCTTACACCACATATATATATGTATATATATATATATATATTTTTCAGATCTAGAAAGACCCATCCTGGTGCTGTAGTACACTTGAGTGATAATCCTTTAGATTTGAGCAAGGTACGCGTGTTTTTGAGTACGTTTTCTTTTGCATTATTCTCCATCCTTCTACCATTAAAACTTCATAGCTTACATTCTCTACTGATATCGCTCGGCGAGCTACGGGACACGGTATTATACACCATTGGGATACACTCCAGACTTTTATTACATATTGTATTTGTACGGACGTTTCTCATATCTCCCAAAGTTTCTCTCTTTCTATTTCTCTCTATCTCTTTCTTTTTTCTCTTTCTCTATCTCCCCTTCTCTTTCTCTCTCTCTCTCTCTCTCTCTGCCCCCGCCCCTCTCTCTGTAAGTCTGACGTCCCCCCCCCTCTCTCTCTCTCTCTGTCTCTTTCTCTTTCTCTATACTTGACTGTGTCGATTCCACTTGCGAATCAGAGGCGTGTGCTGCTTGCATGTTGGGTGTGTGCATGCGTGCATGCCATTAATTGTTGTATACCAAGAAACTCGTTGGCGAGCCTTTTTCCTTTCTCGACGTTCAATCAGCATTTTCACTCAGTATATACTTCTGTATTCGCTGGAGACACGGCCGATACATCGAAACTCAGTATTTAGTCTGTCGGAGTATGCGTATTGTAAACGCGCTGCCGTCGGTTGTTGGCTCCATCGACGGATATCTGTCAACGAGAAATCTAAGACGCGATCACAATCACTCATCTTTTTCTATGCGTCCCACACACACACACACACACACACACACACACACGAACGTTCATCATTGATATCGCTCGATTTATAAGTATACTTATGTCTATTTTTACTATACATGTATTCCTCTGTATGTTTGTGCGTGAATATATTGTGTAATTGCGTGCTCGAGGCGAACCAGTCTTCATGCTCCTCGGCCTGCCAACTGCGACACTATCTAGTTTCCATCCATTCTTCTACACGTTAGGAATCTTCTTAACGACTTTTCCGGTACAAAAAAAATTACAGTCTTTTGCTGTCGAGAAAAGCGGATGCTTTGCGTTTTGTTGCTGTGCTATATATTTGGTAAATATATAGCTACACCTTTTTCCAATATTTTCTTGTTTCTCTAGCGTCTGCAACACCATGCTCGTTGTACTTCTTTGGAAAAGACTTATAAACGTAGAAGTTGCCATACCTTGTAAAGTAATTACTACGATCTTTATAGTTATAAAATTATATTTCTCAACAATTGTCGAATTCCGAGCCGGTTAAAGCAGGATTTATTGTTACACAAAACGGCTGTTACCTTATACGATCACGGCGGTGTCAGTTTCAAAGCGCTGTATAACGTTGATATGAAATTTAACCCTTAATACTGTACAAGCATTGCCTATTGATTTGGCAGCGATTCAAGAAATAATTTTTAAAAGTGCCAATGGAGGTTACCTTTGTACTTGAATTCAGGTTGACGGGCACTCGGAACATTTTTCGCCTGTCATAAATATTACGGGAACAGAGCAGATTCTTAATTTGTTGTGTATATTCTTTTTATTTTTATAACTCTTGTGTTCCTTGTCACGCGCACACCTTTGCCGTCATGCAATCATCGTGGCAGTTTCGAAACATCATGTGCATAGGCCATAGAGCATCCTTTGAGGATCAGGCGCCCAGAAAGCATTTGTATCACCGCATCTTCATACCTGCTCGTATTGTGTGTTATGTGACTCGTAATCAACGACAATATCGCTCGAATTTACCACCGAGTTCTTCATCTCTCTACGACTGTTTCATTCGCAGTTAACTCTCTCTTTCTCTCTCTTTCTGTTTCTCTCTCTCTCTCTCTCTCTCTCTCTCTCTCTCTCTCTCTCTCTCTCTTTCTCTCTATCTTTAAATCAGACTAGGTCTTGCGCGAAAGCGAACGCAAAACTAATTGCCATTCTCTCCGCGCGGCGCTGCCGGTCCACGAGTGGCTCACGCATGGGAATATTTGCTTTCAGATGCTCATAGGCTATGAGTCAGGGCAGATAGTCTTTTGGGATCTGAAAATGAAGGCCGCCGATTACAGGTGCCAGTCGGATGAACCGTTAAAATCGATCACATGGCACCACGAGGGGAAACAGTTCATGTGCAGTCATACCGACGGCTCTCTTACCACCTGGACGGTCCGTCAATTAAAGCCGTCGAACCTAACACATCCTCATGGTGAGGAACTTTTTTCTAATCTGATAACAGGTCCTAGGTCTCCGAACACTTGATTTCCTATTCGACGACATGCGAGGACATTTTTGTATTTGAAGAATGGTCAAATCCCATATATGTTTCTTATTTTAATTAGTGGTTTCATCTAAAAAATGATGTTGACCTTGATTTGACTGTAGTTATTCTACCAGAGGTCGTTTTATTATTAATAAAAACATGCATCACTCGGAACCAGGGTAAAATAGAATTTTTATATACCGCATGGTCCCGGAGATATTCAAATGCGTTGATTAAAATGGGACACTATGTATCATAGTACACGCATTGTACAAAAAAAGAACGTAGAGAAGATTCGTGAAACATTTATGTATGATTAGAATTTCTAATGCAAATCACCCTATAGTTAGGTTTACAAAGAAATACATATTTGGGGGTCTTTTGTTTTTACCAGCATTTGCAGTGGGTAAAATACAGTCTTTGAATATTCCAAAAATGCAATATACATACAATTTATTTTATGTATTTAATGTTGTAGTTGCAGTACATTTCAGGAATTGCACAAATTATTTTGGCTCGGGGTTGGTTAGGGTGATTTCTCAATGTCATTTTCCAATAGATTTCTATGGTTACATTTCTAATAAATAGTATTATTATGAGAAAATAAGTGAAAAGCAGGTTACAAAATAACTTGGGCAATATTTACGTTAAATATGTCATTGCACTGTCTTTTTGTTTATATTGTTTTAGATGAAACTATACTTGTAATTTTGTTCTACAGGTTTATTTGTAAGTTCCTCAGGTATATAATAGGGGTTGCAGCTTTTGAAATACTCTGTACAGTAGCGGTAACTTGACAAAAAGGTTGCAATGTTTCATGCTATCATTCCGACATGTATAAACTAGTATCAGCTTTTCCGGTGTCCCATCTGCAGTTCAAAAGTTCAAAGGATTTATTAACAAATATTATGACAGAGAAACAGTCGACAGACCGCGCCCTCGAGTGGGGTCGGATGTTTTTCACTTTTCTCTCGAAATTGCTTTGGGTACCTCTCATCTTCGAGCGGATAAAAGTGGTCGCGCAAAAACGTTGGAACACAAGTGAAATTCGTAATGGGTTTTCCGCTCGTCCGAGAGGATCAAGCGCGATCGAGAGCAACGTTTTCTGGTACAGAGAGATTAAAAGAAATGGGATCTATTATCTCCGGCTGCGCTGCCAAAGAGACTCCATAGTATCGTTGGAAGTTTCCATCTCTCCTTGGAATAGTCCTTTACAAACCCCCTGCAGCGTTCGGGATAATGGTATCCTTTATGTTGACATATTGCTTCTAGCCAAGACCAACAAGGATGGCGATCCTGAACCTTGCAGGTCGATCCAGAAAGTCGAGTGGAAACTGTCAAGATCAGGGTAAGATTCCATATTTCTTTTACCACTTTTCACCTTCCGTTTAGCTACCGGAAAAGCACACTTGCTAGGTTTGGATTCACTTGCCTTCACTAATTGCTAAGAGTCTAATGCAATTTAGCATAAGCTTCGCCCACAGTAAGAACATAACCGTTTCGCGCATCGTAATGAACTCAAGAGACGCGGCAGGACGCAAAGCCCCACTTTACCATGTAAAGTACAGGGTCTTAACACGGAATATTCACAAAGACTGAGTAAATATCTAGACGCAACTCGATAAGTGGGGGAGCAGAATTGTTTTAATATTTTGGAAAACTCAAAGTGTTAAAGTGTGCAGTCCTCGTACTTGGGTTCATTTTCCAAATTTATTATAACAAAGAAACACTAGTGTGATTGCTGAAATTGTTGAGAAAATACTGACACGAATTTTGGGGAGAATTCGACTGCCACCTTGATATCTGCAGTTTTTCTAAGATTGCACATACCGAATATGTTTAATTCACAATATTGAAACTGTCCATTTTATTAGTAGCAATCCTGTACATGTAAAGGGAATTATTGTTTGCGGAATATTACACGTTTTAAAAATTAGACGAGCATTTATTGGACTAGCAACTGGACTAGGATTGATCATATCTTTATAATGCAAGACTGCTATACATATAACAACAATACAATTTTACTACACTTACTCTTTACAGTTTTGCTCTTTGTCTGAACTTTCTACCACTTTCTACTATCCGAAAATCGATTTCATCATCTTCTTAGTTCTACTTGAAATATATAACGTCTAACAGAAAAAACAAATACAAATTATATAACAGACTGTTCGGATTGTAGAAAATCTGCATAAAAACGTCCTGCTTTATTCTCTCTAATTCTAACCTCACAGCAGCTTTTTAACGAGAATGCTTCTTATTGTTAGAATGACGGAAAGTAGTCCCTACACGATGCGAGCAAAGTGTCTCCATAGTTTTGTTTGTCACCAGTGACATCTGCACAATGCAATTGCTCCGAAAGTGCTGAAACACGAGTACAACTTGCATCCGAGTATAGCTGCAATGTACTTTACTTGCATCGTGCAAGAGCACCTGAAAGTTACCTGATAATACAGTTGAAATAATTGGACAATATTTTGTTAATTTAGAGAAGCGTTCGTGATATTCTCTGGTGGTTTACCGTCCGACACCACGTCGAGAACTTCCAGCATAACGGTAGTACATGGAAAAACCACGACGGTGCTAGAAATGGAGCATAATGTGATAGATTTCATAACTCTCTGTGAAAGTCCGTGGACAAGCGGTACGTTGACTTCCATTTGCATTTATTTCTACGACTGCTCAAAAACTGCCGCTCATGTCTTTTATACACGTATTGAAATCTTAAATCATAATTAATAGTTCTTTTTATTGAATTCAGTATTTTAAATTCCAATTATTGGTTATGTTACTGACAGTTTACATAATCTAGAAACATTAATATATTAAGCCTCTATAACTACATTTTCTTATTTCAAGTAAGAAAATGTGTAATGGGAAACCATACTAGATATGAATTAATAATTAATTTACAATCCTCAGAGAGTTTATCCTTAAAAAATTTGTAAAGTAGGTGTTGCGAATCGCGATAAATAAACTCACTTAATTCATGTTAGACGAAAAGAGGCGTCGTTTAAGTGCAGCTATATTTTAGCAAACCGAGCGATGGCCCTGTTGTTGCAAATCGAATGAACCTAGAATATGACTAGTAAGTAGAATAAGTAACTAGAATAAGTTTGACCTGTTGCAGATTATCAAGACCCGTACGCTGTCGCGGTGCTTCTACAAAACGATCTGGTTGTGATAGATTTGTTATCCCCCCAATTCCCGTGTTTCGAGAATCCGTATCCCATGGACATACATGAGTCGCCGGTGACGTGTTGCGCGTACTTCGCTGATTGCCCTTCGGATTTAGTACCTGCTTTTTACTCGGTTGGCTCGAAGGCGCAAAAGAAGGCGAAGTTCAGCGAAAAGGAGTGGCCGATTTCCGGCGGTGAATGGAGTTCGAGCTCAAGTAGTTATAACGAAATTATTCTTACTGGGTATGTATTATTATTATTTCTCGCATATATTAATAACATATTAATAATTGTACTATCCATGTATAATCAAATATTTACAGTATTCTTTCCATTTTGGCAGCTATATTTCGCAAAAAGTTGTGGGTTTTTGTTGAATTTTTGAAATTTTACATTTTTTTCTTTAGAGGTTTTTTTTAAAGAACGTATCCTCTACTTATTAAAGCGATTATTAAAGTATATAATTCGAACTGAATGTACTATACTTTTCTTTACGATTTTTGCAATAACTAGTCGGGTACAGCAACATTCGTGGTCTTTCATACATAATTTGCGGAAGCTACACTAACTTCGCTGTTTCTTATCTTAAGTGACTCAACCATTTTTTTTATTTAAGAACTATATGAGACTACTTGAGAAAAAATCGATTCAAAAAATTTAGAATGTTGTTCAAGTTATGCATGTTTGAACTCATTGATCAATATTTTCTTGGATAAATTTTGCTCTCTTCTAACGCTATTTCTTAGATACAAACAGACTAAGAAGAGTAGAGGCCAGTCGAGGTTTTGTTAAAATTTCAATTGACTCGATTCATTGCTTGATAAGTGATAATGGACGATGTCTTCGTCAACGACGATGACTTCACAGTTACTCTAACAGCGCGTTAGTTATTGTTAATATCGAAATTAAATTCGCCAGATAGTCAGTCCAAGCTATGTACTTTACGTGAAAAATTATCAGATTCTATCTTATTTTTGTGTGTCTATTTGTATCAGATAACCTAAAGTTTTTGCTGGCAGAAACAAAAGCTGCGTGTGCTCATATGTCGATGCCAGTATAAATAGAATATCAATACAGATAATATCAAAATAATCAGCATCAACAAACAACAAAAGTTTTCTCGATTCCTTCTGCGAAGATACAACTTAATGTCTACAATCAGCCTGTATTTGGGTGTTATCTTAATATTTTCTGTCACTTTTAACGAGTTTTCAGCTAGTATAACATAAATATTGACGAAACCTTATTATTAACTAATATTAAGTAGTAGCCCACTAATGCCGCACTACGCGTCCTTACAGCGTTCCAATGAACCACGAAAACTATTAATGAAATGAATACCAGCCTGCAGTATTCCTTGGCAAAGTGATTTAAAAGTGTCTGTTGTCGACAATTGCAAGAATTCCGCGTTACTTATTTACCTCTTCTGAAAATGAAAAATCTGTTTTCATATCGTGTTTCGCAATAGTATTCCACTAGTTACTAAGCCGAAGAATTGCAATCGATATGAAATGTTCAGTGATAAATTCAAAAAATATTTAAATCGTTATTGCAAATGATTAAATAAAAATATTCAAAAGTCAACGTAGAGGTCGCTGTCGACTGTAGAGAATTAAATGATGAGTCAGATGAGTTACTACAACTGTACTATACCAAAGTTAAATATCCGCTGGATTTCGATTAATCCCGGTAAATGCGTAGCGACTTGATGCAGGATGCACGGCAACTGGTTATTTCCAGGCATGCTGATGGCAGTATAAAGTTCTGGGATGCATCAGCAGGCGCACTACAAGTTCTCTACAAGCTGAAGACGGCGAAGCTCTTCGAGAAGGGTAGGACGCGTAGTATAGACTCGGAGGAGGATCCTTTGGCAATACAGCTCATCTTCCTGTGTCCTGAGAGCCGGAAACTAGCGATCGCGGGAAGCGGCCGCCACGTCATCCTCTTCAAGTTTAAGAAAGTTGAGAGTATGGCCGAAGTGGCGGTAAGTAATTCATTGGGCTTTTCAACATTACTCGGCTCAACACTTCCGGAACGCGTAATTTATGCACGTGTCCAACAAAGAGATGCTTTCAGTCACGGCAAATTAAAAAAGTTCCTCTGGCAAACTTGCCGTTAAAGTTCTGTGTATAGAATTCCTGCGCGATGCAAGTCTTCGGGGAAGCTAGTCTTTCTTCGCTTCTCTTTTTCATGCAAAGTTTCATGCACGTAGATTTAATTCTTAAAGTAATTGTCGTGCTATGTACTTTTCTTAAGAATTGCCTGAAATATGTTTGACGTAAGGAGATTATTAACTAACCATTCATAAAGTTTGTATTCGACTCCAGACAGAGTCTTTCAACGAAAAACTATAGGCGTTTATTTTAATTTAAACATCAAAATGGATGCGAAACTTTCGAAAAAATAATTCAGGCTTATATGTAGAAGAGTATGATATGAATACTTGAAAAATGATATAAATTGTTAAGAGATTTGTTAAATAAATCTAGCCCCTTATCTAGAGTCGTATATTTAACTTTTGTATAACATACAAAACGGCAACTATTACCTTAATTTTCCAACCGGTACAGAATTAAATGCGAGTAATAGAATATAATGCGAGGTACAATTACGCTTTAATGCATATAATGCAATTTTATGACCCATTAAGTAAGTAATATAATAGGTAATAAAGCAGTTGTTTATAAAGTACGAGTTGAAATACGAACCTTTATTCTTATGCTTATTCTACATGAATTAACATTATTCATATAATTAGAAATGTCACTTTTGCTCACTTTTGCTGTAAGAAGTAATTAAATGAATAGCACAAAGGAATAACGAAAACGTGCAAGCGTTTACCACGATATTCGGAATCACGGTTGTTACAATTAGTAGAGATATATTATACCGGTTGAAAAAACGTTTCGAAGAGGAAATGCGAGCGAACTTGTTAAAATTAATTATCCCTCCGGCGGATTACAGACTTTGCAGATATCATTAACGGGAGACCAAGGCAGGGAAGTGGAGAACTCTTCTGATCATGACTCTCCAGCCGGAAACACATCAGGAAGCGGCGAGTCGAAGAGTGGCAGCGAGTCGAATCATCCGCTGAAAGTAAAGAGCGGCGTGCAGAAGAGAGCAGCGGGCTTTCAAGCAACTCTGATCTGCCTCACGGTCGCTCCACCCGGCGAGCAAGCGGAAAACATAACAGCTCTCAGTCTAAACTCCTCCTACGGCTTGTAAGTATATTGTACTTGCCTACTTCTCTCCACTCTACAGACCGACGTAAAACTTTACCACAAACAGTACTCAATATGTACTCCGCATCAATGTTTAGGGTTCGGTAGTTCATCAGGAACTCGAAAAAGTGTACTGAGTATATACGATAGAAAAAATTGCAAATTTTGAAAGTAATTCAAAATTAGGAGAAAACAGTTAGCAACGTTTAACCTTGATGGGAGAGGAATGAAAACTTTCATAATCTTTTAACATTATTTTTGAAATTTTTTTGAAGAAAAATCAAAAACAACATCCATATTTAATCATAACTTTTTCTGTTTCAAACGACAAATCAGAATCGGAAACGTTAGCCAACATTCGTTTTATTTTTTAGAAAAAGTTGAATACCATTTTTACAAAATACAGTATTTGTGACAAAAGTATTAAACATTCAAACATTCACAAATTCATAACTTTTTGAAGGATTGAGATAGCAATCTATAAATTTACCCGGGTACTACTTTCAGAAGGTACTAAATGAGAACAAATTGTAGCGAAATGAAAAATGGTTGCAAATCTAACAACATGAAACATGAAAAACAAATTCAAGATTAAACATCTTCATTCCTTTGCAATTATCATTTCGGAAGTCTTCCAGTTGCAGAATTTAATGTAAACGTTAAACGTGCATTGTTAATTTGCTAACAACACTTAAGTTAGTGAATCAAATTTGAGAACATTTTCTACAATGCGATATTGCCAATTGTGAATCCACTTTTGGAAAATACACAAGCCATTACATACTTTAATATAATATTGTGTGTGGCAGAATTATTTCTGGAAAGTACACATATTATCTACAGTGCATCTGCTACCAATACAAAGGACAATGTTTGGGTCTGTTTATATATTCACCATAAACTCAAAAAATATCTGAATGGATTTTAATGCAATTTTTAGGTTTGAGTAGTTCACTAGTTACAATTTCGTCATGTTCGACGAAGTAACGGACACATCTGTCGCAGCCGGAGTATCTGTTTAAAAATCTGAAATAATTTGTTGATAACTAGTGTTTATGAATACGTTCACATAAAATTCTAAACCATCACTGTAAAACAATGATATAGTTATAGAAAAGAAATAAGGAAAACGGTTTTCAATTTCACAAGGTTCTGGCTATCATATTTTCCCCACAAGTTGAATCAAACTTACAGTTTCTTTTATATTCCAAACATAAAAAGCTATAAAAAAGCGCTCCGCTGCATACACGTAAAATCCGTCAGCCATTCGCATTATTAATTTTAATTGCATTTTATGTTGAATGTCAATGCAGGGGAGTTAAATACATACTCAGTAAGTTACAAGCAGTTTCTGAAGAAAACGACGGAGAGCCATCTGCTGCTGACATTTGTAATATTTTGATGCTAAAAAAGAATGAGAAACTGCTGGCGCTAATATTAATATAAAGAAAAACACGGCTAGGGAAAACGGTGATTCAGCAACGCTCCCCTATTGACCACTCCCACAGATTCTATGGGCGTGTGCTTATACATAGTACATAGTACATATGTATAGCACATACAGAGACTTAGAGTACATGTATACACTTCACAGGTCCTCTCTCTTTTGGACGCACAGAAAGACACTGTATAGTTACAAGCCGTCCACGTGTCCAGGGTGATGCATTTGCCGTTGGATCAATACTACCGTATTTTTTATCATTTTTTACCAGACATATATTTATATTGTGTGCAATGTGTATACAACAATATGACACGTAGGATATAAAGAAGCGTCCGGAAACATTTCCGCGTATTCAATTATAAATTATGTATAATTTATAATCATCTGTATTATTCTGTCGATACCCCTGAATACTGATTCTGAAATATGATAATTTATCCATTATCCAGTAATTAACCACTAATAATCTAGTGGTTAAAATTACTATATAATTTATAATTATCGTGTGCATAGCAATTTATAATGAACAATGATGATTCAAAGGCAAGCGACGACTCATCCATTATAGAAGCTAGTTCAAAGGGTTAAATTCTCGCGACTTGTTCCTACTTTTTTCCAACTTGTGTAGTCAGTCCGTTTCCACAGATTGCTTTAATGTATTTATTTTCAAAATGTTCCTTATTCCTATATTCGACTAGCGTGAAACTATTAACAAGTTAACGGTTAGTGAACGAATACTTTCTGAATTATTCATTTTTTAATATGCATAGTTAGCCAGAGAGAGGCTTTTTGTACAAAAACATATCAGCCTGTCATTTTAAAACTGCCGAACGGTAGTTTAAACCTTTAAATGCACTTTTCTTGAACATTGCTATTACATTTCTCCTTCTATTTTACCAGCTTAAAGTTTGAAACGAATGGTTGAGTCTGCCGTAAACCGACTATTATTGTATTTAAATTTATTCTAAAGTAATGCAGCCTGCAATGAAGATGAAACAAATATCGTGTACTTGAAACTATACATTATTTTAATCTTTAGCGTTCGGATTCTTTGGTAATTACATTTTGAATCGACCACATAAATTCTATATATAACTATAACAATACATAAATTACTTAAAGTTCTCTTGGAAGTTTTAATGAAATATTCGGCTCTTCGCAGTGATTCTAAGATTTTGAAATAAAATCCACCGATACATGCTTTTCTATATTACCGTTTGCGATCCAGTAAAATCATTCTGAGGAGAAATTTATTCCGAATAATACATGCCCACATTATTTCTCCGTATTAAAATGATAACGCTGGCGAAGGCAATATCATAAGGATGAAGTGCCACCCTCGAGTTGACACAGTTATGTTATGCTTATAGACTTATATCGATATTCTGCTGAAACGGCCTGCAGGAGTTTTGCCAGTAATGAACATATGTTGCGACACGGCTATGTACCGCCTCCAGGATACTAAACTTTCATGTAGATGAGCAATGCTGGGATAAACCCATTCAGAAAACTTTCAGCAAATTACGTTCCAGTTTGTTAGTTGTCAAGTACATTCCTCAAACTAAAAAATGCCAAAACGTTTTTCCCTAACCAACTTTGTTTGAACTTTTAGTATTTTAGTTTTTAATACTTTAGTATTTTCCGGGTTTGTTTTTAATATTTGCATTTGTTTTTCGTAGAAAAAACTAACGTCATTAAAGATATAAAAACCATAAATACTGGTTAATATTTCTGTCTTGTAATCTGTTGAACGAATTCTGGGAAGACATAGACATCTTTTTCAGCAAGTACGTGCCCGTGTCTGCACGTCTGTCTGTAACACTCAAATTGAATTAAAGAGCAAAGAAACTCCATTATCATTTAACACAACCTTTCCCTCACGTCTTCGGCTGTGTAGCTAGGAAATCGCAATATCTAGGGAATGCAGTGTGCAAAGAAAAATAAGAGATCGTAAAAGTAGCCGAAGGGGTTTAATCTGTCATCGCGAATTCCGGCGAGCTACAAAGCGTAATCCTATTCGGCATTGGAGGCTGTATGTCGTAACAATGCTCGTATTTCACAGGATGGCTTACGGAAACGAGTCTGGTCTGGTAATCATCGACATCGTGCAGAAGATCTCGCTGATGGTGCTGAGCACAGCGGAGCTCGGGGGAAATACAGATCCGTATCAGCGAGTTCTCCGAAGCCCCAAGCGACAGGACGAGCTGAGGCGCGAGAATGAAGATAAAGCGAGGAGTCCCAGCACAGATCAGGTATAGTACTCCCTATTGGTTCTATCTCTTAACGTGTTTACATACCTAGAGCTCACTCAGGCCGAGTGTGCGTCCCCCTTCGACCCCCTAACCTCTTAACCCTCTAACTGCCAGCCCTCCTGCCTTACTAATACTAGACCGTTTGGAAAGATGTTAATGCTCAATTTACACACTCCCGTGACGCATTACTGTCTGTACCATATCACCGCAGATTGCAAATATCATTTTCATTCAACAATGATCGCAAGTTTACAACAGTATTTCAAAGAAATAATGTCAAACTCACCATTAAAATTGGAAAGATAGAGGCAAATAAAACAGTTTTAAGGTGGGTCAAAATGATCCGAGGATGAAGAATGTATTGATATGGTATGGCAGTGTAATATTGCGTTCACTAATGTGTGTAAACGGGCCTGACAGTCCCCCGCCCAGAACTGTTCATACTTGGATCTCCTATCGATGCTAAATGAGTCTGATACTTAACAGTGCATGATGGTCAACGATGATACGATGCTAGTACAACCATATCGTTGAACCAGATAATACCTGAATTATAAATCTCTTGTACTACGAGTGAACTAAACTTTATCCATGGTAAGAGCATAAATCTGATCAAACCGACTTTCTATCGGTTTCCGTCGATCCTAGCGCCACCTTCCCAACTCTCGCGTGTGATTGGCTGGAGGCTTTCTTCGACTCCCCAGCGCTGAAAGTAAATAGCGTTCATATATTTACTTAACCTCACTGAGAACTTCGAGTTAAGACTTTTGACTTTACGAAAGCGGGATTTTCGGGTCTTGCCACGCCTGTCGAGTTCATCGCGATGCGAGAAACTGTTGTGCTTTTACCATGAATGGAGTTTACTTTTGCATAGTGTCCCTAGCCCTTTCGTTTTGTACATACTTTCTCCCCCACGGACTGTTTGCCAATTACTACGACTGGAAAGGACATAGGCTATCGGTATTCTGAATATATCGGACCAGTTCCAAATGCTCGGGAGACTCTCGAGTATGAGTGTTATTCATACATGATGAAACCTCTTATCAATTAAAACAACTCACAGAAGTTTGCCAGAGAAATTCATGAGGAATTCGACGGTAACTAGGACGGCTAATGCATTTTAATGACTAATTGAAAGGAAATGAATATTTCATAATGCTTACAAAGGCGATATCGTAGGCGGCCGCTTATTATAATTCAATACAGGTCACATTAATGTAAGAATAGTTATGAGGGCGAATTGCTTCCTAAAGTGGCAAGACTTCAAACTTTCATAACCATCGATAGTTATATTTCGACCTTCCAGCCGACAAAACGCATGTAGAGATTCTGCAGAATCCCACGTATTCTCCTCATTTGCCTTTTTCAAAATCGTCAGCCTTCGTGGTATTCGTACGCTTATGGTAACCGTTTTGGTTATCTAAGGCAGTGCAATAGTATAAAATATAATTTAATAGTATCAACTTGATACTTCCAAAATTATGTACAAAGCTCAGGGATACAAACTGCAGGGATTAAACATTCAAATATTGTTTAGTATACAAATTGCATACTTAATGGTTTTACTAGATGAAATGTGAGACCTTTTCTAATTTACAGTTTTAAAAAAAGGTTTACTTTCATTAACTGTTTTTCCAGGGTCTTTTGATATCTTATAAAATGAATAATTAGTAATTTCTGAAGTATCAACCTGATTGAGAGAACTAATTTCGTAAATTCTAAGCGGAGGAAAGTCCAGTGCATATGCAGAATTCTTTTTTAAATTATAAAACATCTTTAACGCGATTTGAAATACTCATGCCCATTTTTATCTACAATTTTTCTACGAATACTCTTAATTAATTTTTAAATTATTGCGTCTTTCTATTAATAATAAATATGAGTATACCGAATATAACTTCATGTATTAAAACATGTAGTGTAACATTATAAATAGAAATAACTAATGAATTATTACACAGCTTTTGTGTAATAGTAGGGGATTCACATCAGTTTGGTTGCCGCTTGTAATTTCCGAGAGTAAATCCTAGATTTAAAACTCGCGTTATAGGATTACGAAATTAGGAGGAATTGGTAAGGCGATTCTCAAGGAAGTAGCGAGAACCAAAAGCCAAACGAGAATTTTATCGGCAACTAGTGGTCAAACTTGTCATTTTCCAACAGGAGAAAATCATGGACAACGTTCGTTTCATGTTATATAAGTTCTTTGCGATGACCAATACGATTGTGGAATGATGAATTTCAGTCTAAGTAAATTAGATGTATATAAACTTAATTTACATAAATTTACATATACTTAATGACAGATATGCTTTTTAAGTTCTACACAAGTAGACAGAAATGCGTGCTGTTAGTTAATCTGTTTTAAGAGATCTCACACATGTAGCACTGAAGAATGTGGTAAAATTTGGTAATTTTATTCTACTGAACATAATTTTTTGATCAGAACCTATCATTTACTTATTAAACTGCATAGTTTGACCTAAATATGTTGCAAATTTCTATTCGATATTCACAATACTTACATGTAGGAAGCCATTTTTCTCAAAATAGGGTTTACGGTGCTCACTCTGGGTCCACTATTTTTTATTAGAAAATGATCATTACAATTTTGGTACAAGTAATAAATAGATAAGGCTACATACAGCACTACATTAGTCAATATGACAAATTTGTATTCTTATCGAAAATATATTATTATTTCAAATTACCAATCGGTATTTTTGACAAAATTTGTCATATTTGTTTATGTGACAAAAAACTAAGATGGGTATTGAAAAAATCCTACGATGTCCACTAGATAATTCTAGTACGAAGATAAATTATTATGAACACCACTTTGACAACGACGGTTTCATAGGTGTTCCCATAGTATGGGTACTATTCCGAATATCAAAAAGAACTTTGCAAGACAGCTAATCCATTATATCCCCTTCAACAAGTACACGATGAGATCTGAATAAAAGATAGTGTATGAAAAAAATCGCGAAATTTCTCCATGTTTTCTCCGGATCTACATACGTGGGATAGTCTAATACATAATAGATAAAGGAAAAGGTCTGAATGCATTATATTCACATGCGTAATATATTTAATGTTTAGCTAACAACTATGTGTCTACCCTCATTGAAACAAGTAAGAGTCAATACTTCTCTTTCACTTAACCAAAGCAAACAAAACCACTACATCTTTGTTCCCATGATATGCCACATTGTGTTTTACGAGCTACCAATACAGAGTCTCATGAGAGTAGGTAGTAAGTGGTAGAATAATGTTCACCTTTTTCGATACTAGTTCCTTTATTGCTCACGTAATTAGACGGTGTGGTGTGTGCGGTCTGTGTTAACCATAGTAGAGATTAAGACAGACACACCGGCGAAGAAACGGGACCGAGCAGTAGAAGGGGATGACACGCTAGAATGAGACAATCCGCATTGACGTCTATCGCTGTTAGAACTGTGTTCCGCTTAATTGCCCCGTAAACAATCCAAATGTGCGCTGGTTTTCACGAGACAGACTTTTTAATGGACTTTGTGCATGGATATTACATACATGTACAGGGTGTCCCGTCTTAATCAATGCTGTTGGATTTCTCCGAAACCACGTGTGATACGGAAATTCTGTTCTTACAGCCTTATATGGTCACCAGACAGACATATTTTGATAAAAACATCCTCGATATTATTCAGCCTTCAACTACGGTATTTCCCTACATTGCATGATTTCGGAGATACTCAAGTGCGTCGTGTTAAATGCGACACCCTGTGTTATTAAGGTGCGTTAGGGTTGGCTGCTTATGTGCAATAAGTGCTAACAAACAAGGCTCGTATCGCTCGGTTTGGCGATACAAACAAACTAATTTGTGGACATGTCACTTTTTAAGGTTAGAATCATGCAGGTGCTTTCTCTGCGTTGCAAGGCAATAGTAGACTGCACTCAATGCTACATTCAAAGTGTTATATGTATTCATCATCATAACGCGTTAATTTCCTACCTATTTTTAAATCCAACGTGCTCGCGAGTACTCGAAAACCTCAAAACGAACTACTTGCCAGCGGCTTAAATAACTCGCAAACTAAATTCAATGAGGATTCTAAGCACTTGTAAGTGTGAGCGCTTACAGCGTGTAAGGCTGCATTTATATAAACCATTTGAGCTGATCACTCACTTGAATTCAGTTCATTTGTATGTGTTTGATATGAATAACTGACCCGAATCTTTTCATTCTGGCTTGCAATTCACGTAACTCGGCATCTTGCAGGATCGTGAGTTAAAGAAATCAAGTCTTTGATCATTCTTTGTAGGTTTCGTTATCAGATAATTACCGGATGTCAATTTCAGTTCCACTAGATTTCGGCTTATCTAAACTCCACAAGGTAGCACGTTCTTATAAAGATTATTCAGAATGCATTACCTTTCCAGAATCGAGATAAAGCTTCCCAGATAGCATAATGACGTTTTAAAAACGAATTTAAAACGCCCAAGATATTTGCGCGTACGTTACACAGACGTCAGATATTACAAACTGGAACATTTTAAAGATGTCCACAATTCGGTCCACGTCCGAAGAGACATATAAAAGACGTTACATACATCTCTAATACGTCTAGAAAACATTCTAATCAAACTGCAAGAAGATATGTAGAAGCCGTTTTCAATACGTCTTTAATACGTGAATGATAAGACTTTCAATATATATTACTATATGTATATACTATTGGAACAATGTGCAATTATCAAACAACCGTGTATCAAAGGCATTTTTAAAACTTGTTTTATTGAACGTATTTGCAAAACTGTAAGAATATCGCAAAAAGGCAGACGTAAAAATAACCTATTGGAGGCGTTTTAAAAATGAAAAAATGTGGACATCTTTGAAATGTCTTTGGCAGAATATCTTTAAAGCATTCTACGAATATCGTAAGACGTGCGAAAGTGAAAACTATTTTTAAAATATTGTTGCTATTTGGGACTGTGTGTGTCTTCTACTAGCCAACTGAATTCCTATTGGTCAATCAGTTCACATGACTAATGTAAAGCCAGGCTTAAGCGCCCAACCCGAATACACACATATATTACAACTCAAGGACTGTTCTCCGAGACGGAAGCGTCCATTGGGAATGCATTGGTGTTTCAAGTGTTTTGTGTATGTGATACAGAAATGCATGAGGCATTTCGGGGATCTCTCGAACACCCTCGACCTAACAGCAGTCTCACCCGTACGCCCAACCAAAAACCAGAACCGATATTTGACTCTAGATAGTAACAGTCACACGCCACAAGAACCGGGGCACAGAGATTGCATTCTCCATATCGCGTTGGCATCCGAAATTCCAAGGACCTTGTACATGCGGATTTACTTGCCTTTCAATCCCTGCACATGGGTATACTCTGCTGCATGTAGCATAATAATACATTATGTGGTCATTCTTATTATACATCAATATTTTCAAGCTCCTCTATATTCTATGTACTATACAGGATGGAAAGGTTGATGAGTCCGGTGGTGCAGAAAGAGTGACACAGGACTTTTTATTTTACGCTTCTGTCTCTTAGTTATAGCTGGTTAAAAAATCAGTGGAATAAAGGCCTGAAAGCTTTTTCTTTGTGCTATGCCTGTCCGCCCAGTCAAAAGGTGGCTTGCATAGAAGCTTGCTCCCTTTCAGGCGCTCATTCCACTGATTTTTTAACTTGCCAACAACGGTCCGGTCGGCATTTTCCCGTATGCTGGAAAAATGCAAGTAGAACCAGGAAATTAACAAAGAAACAGAAGCGTGAGATAAAAAAATCCGTGACACTTTTTCTTCTCTCTTTTTCCCGCCTTTTCCAACCTGTATACACATATATTGGATGAAAAATAGGGCTCGACAGTATAAATTCAAAGGCAAATCCATCACCTTGTACATCCGACAGATGCATTACCTTGGCACATTGTTGTCTCTGTATTATATACTCTAATCGCACAATTAAAGTATTCGTCTCTCGCACTCGCACTATGATAACAGATGGAAAAAAGCCGATCCGAAGAGAAGCAGAGCACATTTTCGGCTAGAAAGTTGTCCGTATTCGAAAGCTTTTAAGTACGATGCGTTTGACCCTTGCGGTGATTAGGGTTAGCAAATTACATTCGAAATATCGTATCCTGTATACAGAGTGATAACCGTCACATGCCATTAATTTGACTTGTGATTCTTAAGACTAACATGGAACATTAATCATGCGCAGATGTCACTTTCGCCAATGTAACGAAAATTAATAATAGTATTTGTCAGTTTTCCCTATTTGCAGAATTTTCCTTATTTCACTGATTTAAGTAATTTAACCTCACTTTTCACCATCTCGGAATGTATAACAGTTGATGCAAAATATGTGTTTTTAGTCTTTTCTGTTTCGCTTTCCTTTCTTGTTGCTTCATACTGTATACAGAATAAACATAATTTTCGAGAATTTATAGACATTTCGTGTCTGATAGAATTAAAAATTACTAATTAGATTTAGAAATATATTACAGAATAGTTAACAAAATTAAGTTAATTTGATATTATACGACTTCTCCTTGATTGGAAGGAACAGCTAACATGCTGAAATGCAACTTACAAAATTCCTTATCACTTTCATCACTATCATATATCACTTTTTTGGCCTCAAACATTGCTCATTGAGATTAATAACATACAAAACTACACACCCTGTATATTGGATTATATGTAAATTTTTAGGTTTCAACTAGTTTGACTTTATGTTTGATCCATTTTGGACTATGAAGAGAATCTATTTGGGAACCCTAATACTAACTATTAATTGGTCCAATGCTAGACTGTATTAGTAAGTTCGCACATGTCTGTAAAGTATTAATTCATTATGTACTTAAAAGCTTTGCTGTCGTTAAATTTATCATTGTACGAAGTATTCGACGGAAAAGTGCAGCGCTTCAATCACCGTTAGTTGTAACTCAATGTTTTTACGCTGCGGTTCTTGATCGTGATAATTGTAATTGCTCAACTTCCAGTTGCAGTATCGAACACGATTTGCTGCAATATCCGAAGCGTACCAATCGTACTACATTACACAAACAATCCTCCTTAATTTAATCAACGGAAGTGCAGCAACTTTGATCAAACACTTCCGGCAGCCGTCGTCGCGCCTTCCAGGAAATCGTTTACCTTAGATTCGACTACCTTCGGAACTAATTAAGATTCCAATCGTAGCTCGGTCGACGCTACGAATTTCGATGCTCTGTAATGATCAAAGAGGTAACAGCAGTTCTAGTCGACTTCGATTAAATATACATTGAGAGCGAAGTATTCTTGAAAGTTCGTTAGTGCTACGTGCCAATATTTTACAATCCAGTGGCACTGCGACGACTATTCGAAATTAATTATGAGAATAGGCCAAGTTTTGAATGATCTAAATATTTGATCAGGGAGCGTGCAGCGAATTTTCACATGTTTCTATGAGACTAATTGGAAAGCAGATGTCGAAATTTCCATTTCTGTAAAAAGTTGAATGTTGCTTCGGTATTGCAGAGAGCTGGTACACTCTTACAAAGATAGAAGACCTCGCTTCAGCGGGCAGAAGTGCCTGTCTTAATGTAAACTATTTTTTTTGGGAGGCTTATGAATATTAATGCAGTAGAAGATGTAACAGTGCTCATACGTCGACGCATCCAAGACTAGCATAACTCTTTAGTTGTCTATAGTTTTGACAAGAGCCTCAACTCAAAATTGCTAGCTATAAATATATAAAACCATACATAACTAAAGTTAGTAACGAAAAATATTCAAGCCCTTTGTGTTTCTAATGTTTTGATTTAAATTATTTATTAAGTCGTATGGTTATTCTAACCATGAATTATTCAACACTGTTAAAAAAATTCATAATTTATTTTAAAAAATACATATATTATAAATAACAATTCATAACGTAAATACATCCTTATTTTCGGGTGACAGGAATATTCAAGCATTGTACAATATAATTGTCAGAAAAAACAATCAAGACGATTGCTTTAGAAGCGACTAAAATATTAAGTTCTTTATTTTTATTACTGTAGAAGCATTTTTGTGACAAGTGGAAGTTCCAGAACAATTTATCTCGTGAAAGTGAAAGAGCGAATCGTGTTTTTAACATTTACCTGAATTATAATAATCTCATTTCAAAGTAGTCTTGGATGTGTCAATCGTCTTCAACAGGTTTCGAAAACTCTTCCGTATCACTATTGTATGCCTAATACGTATACATTTGCGTAATGTTTCCTTAGTATTGATTCTGTTCTATCAAGTTTTCTTATCATACAATGCGAACAAGTATTCTTAGTTTGACATACTCGAATAACAACACGAACTGTAGTATTGCTGTGTACTTTGTCCGCATCTTCATTAACAGACACTCCTCGACACATCTCGTCAGTAACTAAAACAATCTTACTATTGCAGATCAATGTACACTCGTGTAACATGAACTGTGAAATGTTTCAGCTGCGTATGTATATCACAACAGTAAATGACAGCATTAATCAACTCCTCATGATGGTCATAGCAGGTGATTTAAGTTATATAAGTGAAACGTTACAAGCAGAACCAGTAGGCAGAGGGGCCACCCCAACGAATTCCCAGAATTTCCCTTCGAACAATACAGGGTAAATCACTCGCCATAGAATCACCAGTGCCAAGCATATAATGCTGTTGACAGGATTACAATAAATTATCCAGTAATATTAATTATACATGAGTTTACCAAGTTTGCTAGCTAACCTTTACATGATACTTAACATTATATTATATGCATAGTGTGTATAATATAATATAATGAAATATTCTCATCAGCCTAATGTTACATACTTTATAATATATATACGGCATTAATGAAGTGTAATTTGTAAGAAAGGGAATACGGCAGTCCTGATTCAATGACAAGTGAATCACCCTCTACATCAGCGCCATGATAAAGATATACTATTAATCCAAGTCAGTGGAATTCTTTGGAGTGCAACGATTTTTGTCGTATGCTTGTAACTGCGCCATGTATCAATCGACCCTGTCTGTTTGAACACGCTACTTTTACGATTGTCGAGCAGTAGACATTTGAACGTGTTGTCAACCGTGGCATTAGCTTGACGGACTTCAATAGTTCTGCCGTTCAACTGATGAAATGGGAACACCCTGTAGTAAAGCCTTCGCAATTAATTGTGGGGGATTTCTCTCTGGCTCTTTCTGCCTCGCTAGATAGTACTGTTTCTCCTTATCGCCCCTCTTTGTCTGTTGGACCGACTGCACACCGAACACACTATTCTCCCCCGAAGTATTTTGTGATGCGGCGTTTTGTTGCTAACGTCACGATTGGAACAGAATCAAATACGTTCCGCTCAACGACGGAAGTACTGTAAAAGAACCCCAGATCTTCCTGGTTATGAATATTTGTAATAAAAGTTAGTAATTGGGAACGTTGAACTTGGTGTGTAGTCGGCTTAACTTGATTCAAGATGCGCTAGACATGAAAGTTTCGCCTATCACTATAATCGATACTCCCTAACCTATACCGACGGCGAAAGATCTCAGCCAGCAGAGCCCGAATGCGGTTATACAAGCCCGCATATGTACTGTTCTTTAACGTGACCCTGTTTGCATGCCTCGGACTTACTTGTTAGTGCAGTATCGTGTTAGCCAGTACTAATGTAATGCTGATGCGGATACTGATTTCGCGCATTCAATCTCTTCTCTGTTGTCGGAACAATGGAGGCGTCTGATTCTCGTCACACACGTGTAACACACCGCAGGTTCGATTCCCTCCGCAGTCACATAATGCAGAACTTACACACTCTCGAGTATTCCAGATGGGTTTCTTGATAATGCGTCTTAGTGCGGCCCAATTAAACGCCTTCCGCGTCGAGTACCTCCTCGGAACTTATCGGACAAAGATTCTGATTTGTCATTGGATCGTTCGATCTTTCTGTATTTTGCAAGTTCATTTAACACTTTCGGGACTCTTAGCCAGAAGTCATTGCGCTGAAAGTATCAGTCGACGGCGGAAGAACTTTACCTAATTATAGTTGTTATTTAGTCGACAATGCCTAACAAGATCAGATCATGTATTTGTTTTATTCAGAAAATTGATCATTTTCAAGGAGAGGCACTAATTCAGAATTAAGGCTCAGCGATGTTTCCCTATTGTTTCTATGAGCATCTTAGGTTCCCGTAACATTAACATTAGCCTTCTTGCTGTCAACTACAATAACGAATAATCGTTAAGAAATGTTCCACTTTTTTTAAGGAGCTAAACAATTTTCATTTGCCATAAAAAGAAGAAATCAATCAATCAAACAAATGCGGTTTGACAGTGATTTTGAAAATTTTGAAATTCTGTACAACTTGGCAATCTGTTTGAACTTGTCGTCCTTGACACTCAAAGTATTCCACGCTCTGCCAGTTCATGTCGCGTGAGCTTGACAGCGAGTGGGTTGATGTTTTAATGAAAAGAGACGCTTCAACTCTTGCCCGAGACTCACAAGCGGGTCCCACCGATTGGGGAAGTGACAAGTGACCATGCGTTTGCGATATTTCTCCGTTTGAACATTAACCGCGATACTTCGCCCTTCGCATACATCCTCTCACACCGTTAGGCAGTCCGACAGGGAAACGACACGCAAACAAACAGTCGCGTGACATACATAGATTCTCGGCTATAAATCCCGATAGGAGGAGCCGACCGAACAGACCAAGCTGTCCCACTACGATAATCGCAAACTGTAACACGTTTCCAAGCGAGTATATAACAGAATCCTGTAAACAGTGCACACTCCCTGCTTCTAGACTTACTAGAATACAAAAGAACAAAAAGTCAACTAACCAACTTACCCTTCTACTAAATGCACACTGATTTATTATTGCAAAAACGCCCATCTTACATTCGTCAGAGCCATCGAGACTCTACAGCGGAATCCGAAGCCTTGTTGGCTTCGATCGTGGAGAGTGTTCAGCAAGCGCAACTACAGTGCACGTCACGTGGCGACGCTCAGATCGCCAGCGCTAATAACGAAAAGAGTAGCGCGGAGGAATCTGTCGGCGAAAGCGGCAAATCCGCCGGCAACGAAGAGTCCACCGACTGCCCGAAGAATCCCGCGCGCAAGAAGGGATTCAGTCTAAAGAGACAGCTAAGCAAGGTTGATCTCAAGATAAAAAATACGTTCACGCCTTCGTCTGTCACGTCTCAAAATGGGGTACTTGTATGCCTTAAAATTATCTGGTTTTCTCTTTAGTGTGTGCGAACGGCCATGTGCTGCGGCTTTCACTGATACGTGCTTCAGTTTACGTTTAATCTCCCCCCTTCCCCCTCCCCCAACCCCCCCCCTCTCTCTCTCTCTTTCTCCCCCACTCTTTCTTTCTTTTAATTGGAATCTAATAGTGTCCACGTTTCACCGGTAATTTTAGTTCTCTCTTAGTTATAGAGGTGGACTGGAAAGCATCTGCGGAACTCTCTGTGTGCACATAGCTAATTGAACTTTACGTGGTGCAAATAGTTTTTGCAATTTGACAATTCTAGACATGTTCCTTAGAGAGCGGAAACGATGATCTAATTTTTCAATCTTTTGCATTTTTCATGTTACTATCAGATATTATGCTGTATAGTACTATATTTCTTTATATTGTTCTCTCCATTTTGGCTAATTTATACATAATTGGAAAATACAACTACGGTCGAACATGGCAACGTAAAGGTTAAAATTGTGATTAAAAAATGCCATTAAGTTTAATCGCCATTAAAAATTTATATCGCAGTTGTGCAACGTGCAAACCTGAAAAATGTAAATTACAAAATTTGGTGCAAAATAAGTTATTATTTTTCCCATTGATTTGTTTATTAATTTACTTTACAGGTCCGAAGGAATGTGCACACGGCATGGTTCCGCAGTATCGTCGGTTTAACCTGTTTGAGCTAAATCACTAACAATTCTTTCCTTTATTTCCGGGTGCGCATTAAACGCGACTGAATGGCTTAAAGCTGTGCGCGTACTAACACCGTAGCCCAAGACTGCACGATGTGCAGCTGCTTTGTAAAAAGTTCGCTTTCAGAGAACCTTGTCTATTTGGGTGGCTTGTACAAAATACAGAGCGGGAAATAAAAAGATCAGGGGTTTAGGGGCTGTGCGCACGTGTACGGTGCGACGATACAGTGCGGGAGAGTTCATGCGAGTACCCCATTGCCAGCAGGTAGGCAGCGAGAGTGGCAATCAGAAATCCTCAGTGTTTTACTGCAATGTCAACGAGACGGCGACGAGCGCGTTGTCGCCAGTGGAAAGCCTCGAGTCCGAGTCCTCGTTATCACCGCCGGAGGGAGTCGTGCCCTTGGGCCGAGAAAGTCCCTCGGCCGACGACAGGAAAAAGGATAACCCGGAGGGCAGCAAGTGCCCAATTATCGAAGGCGACGCTAACAAAGAGACGGGTGCAGGATGCGAAAACATGGGGACAAAATCAGAGGCAGTGCGCCCGGTGAATCTGACCTTGAACGAAACTGGCGAGCAAAAGCCACCACGGCTCAAACGAATCGGGAAGATGAAGCAGGTCAAGAGGGAAAGCCGATTACTCTCGGTGCCGAATCTAAAATTCGCAAAAAACGACACGACTGTATGCGACCTAAGATGCGAAGAGAACACGGCCACCGAATCCTTCACCTGCAATCTCATGAGAAGATTCAGTAAGTGTTTACACCTAGAGTAGAGGAGAGATTTGTGTCGTCCATGTGGCCTTTTTTTTAGAGATGTGACTTACATGTAGAGGTATCACGTTACATATATGAATGTGGATGTGCGTGTGTGCCAGTCGTGAGTGATCTGATTGACGAGTTCTCCTGCGATTGTAACGATTGGACCGTCTTTTCACGCTCCTTTTCTCTCTCTCTCTCTCTCTCTCTCTCTCTCTCTCTCTCTCTCTCTCTCAGCACTGATTGACTGCCAGTGAATGGAAGTGTGCCGCTCTGATTGGTTTGACAAGTAGACTTAACTGATTAGGCAGTGGACTCCGCTACATCTCGACATGCCTCCACCTTGTTCGCTAAGTTTAAGGAGAGGCCTAGGATGCTCGTAGATTCATTTAAAATTATTCCTAGAAACTCGGAACGCGGAACGAGGAGTATATATATATATACATGTATACCTTGTAACGCGGGTATGAGTGCAAAGCTTCCGCTATAAGATGTCGTCGAAAGGTTTATGTGAAACATGATCGTCTTAATCCTATGCCGCGTCTACTCAGCCACATCTTACATTTCTGCCAGGCTCTCTTGTTCGTGATAGAGGGTTTAGCCACGTCGAGCGAAGAAAGAATCTGATTGGAGATATCGGGAACACGATTGGACGCGTGTCGGATCGAATTATTAATGCCGCCCGGCGACAGCTTATCGACGACACCTGACTCACATAAATCTGACAGTGAACACGATGCAGGACAGCTTGCGAGAGTAAATGGACTGCAAGATTAGACACTAGAGGTTCTGTTCATACAGGGTGGCCCGGAAAGAAATGCACGATTTCAATTGGCTGTTACTAGAATGGTGCAGTTATCATGCTGAATCATAGTACAGATTAAAAAGAGCTTCAGCTATGACGCATTGGTTGGGAGAACACCGAGCATACGGAGCAAAAGCATTTTTGGAAAATGATGATTTATTGTAGATCTACTGTACCATAGTGTTTTTGGACGACATTTTAAAAACAGTGGAAATAGTCAAATTCAAACACGTGAAACTATGTTATATTGTATTAAAATTAAATCAGAATTGAAACGAATTGGAACACGAAGAAGTATCCAACGGGTATCAAAATATTAAAGTACTAAAGTGTCGTTTGTAGATACACCACGTTACAATCAGCGAATCATTGTTTTTAAATAGTGTTACTGTAGTAAAAGCTCGCTGTTCTTTCGACGAGTAACCCATAGTTCAGCTTTAAAAAAAGCTCTATGACTCGGTGTGCTACCTGTCACCAAGTTCGAGTATCGCGGAACGTAAAACATTGAATTATTTCCGTCCCATCCTGTACATGTACGTTAGAGTACCCTTTTGGCATCGTTGCATGAGCGGTCTCGAAGTTTTTCGTTTCTTTTGTTGCCAGTTACTAGAAGCAGTCGATGATTTGGTGACAGTTCTAATCTCGGAGTATATCATAGCATTGCAATTTACGAGGATGAACTTGACACTCACACCTGTTCCTTTTCTGTTTGTCTGACATTCGCGAGGCATGTATTCGTCGACACGAAATAGCGTGGTTGCGACTAACCGAGCAATTTAGTTGTGCATAATAGAAACTGACATCCTGAACAAAGCTTATCGTTGACATGTGTAAGAGTGTAACAACTTTTGACATCATTCTCCATCGCAATCGATTCGAGTATCGGTTAAAGAGATATTCACAAAAGTTTCAAACCAATACTAATATATGTATATTGCTATATATCGCAATACCGTATGGTATACAAACAGCCTACTAATCATGGGTTGGCCTTGGTGCGCTCTAAAAACTGTGGTGGCGGAAGACTAAATTTCCATCCAAGGTACTAATTCGTCACTTCATGATCCAATTAATCATCAGAAACAAAACAGCTACTGCTTTACTCTTCATCCACGCAATCATTACACGCGCCTAGCAAACATCATGTCCGATCACAAGATAGAGCAGGAGGTGTACGTATGTTTTTGAACTGCTACAAGCCTCCCGTCCTACGTAGCAAGCTTTTAAGCGAAGGATCCGCAATACTGAAAGAAAGCTCCAACTCCCACTAGCCTAATAACCATCAGCTTTCGCAATAAGAAAGGAAGAAAAGGTTAACACGTTTGGCTATGGTGCAAGAGGATATATGGTTACAGGATCAGAGCGTGAAGAAGGTTATGTGGAATTATGTGCTGCTGCTTCGAAATTAGTGGAACATGTAGAGTCTAATATAAGAGTCAGTCAATCGATTGCGACAGTAACCACGCCGAGTGTTGTTCTACGATCTCTGATAAGCCGAGTACGAAGAAGGCTTAGGAAAGTGGTTTAGAAGAGTGCAGTACAATTACCGGGAAGATGAGGCATTGCCGAACGGTCTCGGCTTGCCGCTACGAGATCGTGCGATCCGGGAGAGCCATACACTTAGATGGCGCACATGTTTCTAAGGAGATCTAACCTATCGAAGTAAGAAGCTTAACTCGTGCCCACATAACTCTGTACGCACGAGGACCTCGACACTGAGACACTTATGCGTCCACATGTAATCCACATGGTACATTGACGCCCGAAACCGAAGGGAGGATTGAATACTCTTACGATAAAACCCGCAAACATGCCACTGTTATACGTTACCCGAATTGCACCAACTTGCAACCGCTGCCCCACCAAACCCCTCGATGTGACCCTTCATCGAGTCACAGACCAGCTTGCATAAGTACCCTGTGCCTTGTTCGTTTACCTAGGAAATATGAGATGTACACCTTCAGTATTAGTGGCCCTGTTACACTAGGCAAGCTCCTCCCAACTGTTTGGAATGCGTAGACTACCCCAGTTACCCAGTGCATTGTCCTGATTGTATCCCTGATACGGTCCTGCGCCGATCGCATTCGAATTCTCTCATCAACTGGCTCAACTCTCTCTCTTTCTCTCTCTTGCCGCAAATACCTATCAGTTTCCTACGCAGTGCGATCTATTGGGAAAAGAGCTTCCCCGAAAGGTATTGAGCGTGGAGGACTCTGAAAGAAAACACTCAACGGAAGCAGTCTCAACGCCGGTGATAGGAAAAGGACGTGAGATGGGCGAGCGGCGACCACCTCCCCTCCAGCACTCTCACTCTCTCTCTACCTTGTTGAAAAGTTCACTGTGAAGAGATTCTACTTTAACGCTTTTTCAGGTTCAGATCAGTTTTGCGGTCTTCCCCGACAGCAAGCTCGATTCAGGTAAAAACAAGGTTTTTCATATTTTGAACAGTTGTCTTATCACCGAGAGAAAAGTACGACATGCTCTATGCTCGGCACACGGATTACGCCTGTCCTCCTGGCGTACATTGTCACTTGTGTTATCCAGAGCGAATTGTGTATCCTCCTAGGTAATACGGCGAGCGCAGCGCTCCCTGTCTGTGCCGCGCCGATATATGCACACTCTCTTTCATTTAACGGGGTCCCAATTCAGTTCTGTCTCTCTCTCTCTCTCGCTCGCTCGCTGTCTCTCTCTCTCTCTCTCTTTCTCTCTCTCTCTCCCTCTCTCTTTCTCAGTTGAAAGTGGTCAATTGTAACTGTCCGACGGCGACGTTCCCCCACGCTTCTGTACATACATTTAATATTATGACTCAGATGATCCGCTTACGTAGTACATTGTGTTGTATATATATACGGCATACGTAATCTTAACACCTTTCTCTCGGTACCAACATCGCTTAAAAAGCTTCTCGACATTCGCTGGATGGTTTGCACGCAACTAGCAATAGTAATAATAATAATGACACACGTACACACTGATGATACTCACAATTGTCAGCAGTGGGCCCGGGAACGCAAATGTATACGCCACTCTCGTTTCTTTACTTTGCGCTCGATCGCAGGCTGCAATTTTCGATACACCTATTCGTACATATACTGTATACATATATATATACACTTATGAGCAATATGACTATATTTATCTGTATGTATTTTTCGACGTTCTTGGCAAATTGCAAGCAAGGTTGCGCAAATTTCTGGCTGGCAGGGCGCTTTGTCGATTATTGTTTTTCGAATTCTTTTTTGCTGATATATTGACTGACTGCTATACAAGACTCTGCATATAATACGCTGATCGATTCCACATAGCAAGTTTTACGATGTATAGGCATGCTATTCGAATGTATGCAGGGTTCTAATTTTTATGTGCCAACTGTTTTACTGAATACGGTAAATTTTTTAACTAAGTGCAAAGTGAAAATAAGTCCTGAATGATTTCTTAATTCGTACTTTCGTTTGTTAGTTGTAGCGGGTTAAAATTTGTAGTAAAGATTGCCGCCAATCGAGGAAGATGCTCATAACGGTAATGTTTTCGGCCTTGGTTAATGATGAGTCTCTTGTTATTAAAAAAGAATTATGAATCTAAAATGTGTCTCATTTGAAGCGGATGTTATATTAATAGTAACAAAATATCTTAAAGTTCATTAATATTTAAATTTTCACTGCTAATTATTGTTCACATTTCGACAATAGTGTAGACTAAATATCAAAAGATTCAGCAAGCATGAGCAACAAAACGGTCCTTGATGTTTTGCCAATGAGGGCACAACATAACCTTACTTTAATTTGTCTAATCCTGTAAATGGGCAGAAAAATTATTTCTTTAAAGCAGTTTGTTCACTTCCAGGCACCACTTTTCACAGTGTTTTATCCACGCTATAAGTAACAATCTGAAGTCCGAATTGAAAATGTTTAACATTGTTTTGCATCTTAGTTGGAGAGGTTGTCGATTGGAGCGGCTGGCCCATGAAGATTTCCATTCTGCATATGTTCGAGCATAATTTTTTGCCCCTCATGACTTGATATAATTTTTCACTTTTATCAAGCTATTAAAAGTAATTAAGTGTCAGTGCAGACAACAACAATGACTGTATTCTTGGACGTATAGGTTAATGAAATTATTGATATTGGTTAACGAAATCAAAACGCGATAACTCTTAACGAAAGAATGTAACCCGGGCATACATTGTACAATACAGCAAAAAGTAGTTTAGTTAGTAAGCAAGTAAGTATAGTTATACATTGGCTAGGTTTTATTATTTAATCGTTATGCATTAATTAAACGCTACAGAGCTTGAATATCGCTTGGGCATTACTTGAGAGAACCGTGGGAGCAGTAATAAATACCGTGACTGGTAGTGCTACGGTCGTTACGATAGCGGAAGGCGAATTGTGGCGTTCGTAGTCCAAGTGGACTATTTAGAGTCTCGTCGATAGAACTTGCTTATTTAAAATGCCACGTTGAACTAGACTGTAGCTTAGATAACTTAATAGCAAAGAGGGAGAATTTAGTATAGAGTATTTATGATGGTACAACGAATGAAAATAGTTACAGGGTGGGCAAGACAGGAACAATAGCACGATTTAGATTTGCTGTTATTAAAGTATCGTAGGTGGCGCGCTAAATCGTAGTGCAGATTGTAGAGGGCGTCAAACTCGTTGGTTGCCATGACAGTTTGGTCGAGAGAATAGCATATGTTGTCCAAGAATTTTTTAAAACAATGGTTCACTGTAACACAACGTATGTTTGGTCGATATTTTAGGAACAGAACACAATCTGTATCTGCTACTGGATCTGTTATTGACAAGACGTCACCTGATTTAACTGACTTACAATATTAAAATACTAAAATTTGGCTAAAACATACGCTGCACGATCATAAGGGAATCATAGGCCTTACAAAATTGTTCTGCAGCAAAAACTTGTTTTCTTAACCAACGTTTCATGGCAACAAAAATCTTTGAAGCTCTTTACAAATCGGTTTACGATTTAGAGTGCCACCTATTACCATGTTCTAGTAAAAAGCCAAAATTTAATTGTGTAATCCTTTTTGCCCCACCTTGTATTTGGTCCGTATCGGATGTGCCAAAGTTGATCGATCGAACTGCAAACGTTGATAGTTATAATGATCAGATACGAAATTAATGTGAAACGGAAGAAAGTGAAAACATTATATTGTTGATTCCTTTTGGCAAAAACAGACTGCTATTAGTTCAGTACGAGTAAGTTGGCCATATTTATTGAATACTATATAGATATTCGGATGTAAGTAAAAATTATAAGCATTATTTAATTAGCTACACAGATGCAGCCATCTTTTCGATAAATCTAGAGTTTATCGAAATAGTGAAATAACATAATAGAATATTGAAGATTGGCAAATGTTACAGCTTTTAATATTTAATTACGATTTGTGGAAAATAACTTGTTTTTTTATGAGTTTCGAAAAAATTGTCGACATGTATTAACGCATTTTGTCGCGTAGAATGTGATATTTATCTTAGGCGAGCTCCACCTTACTTATTATTGTGCAGGGTTTCAGAACGATTTAGTCCGTCAGTTTTGGACAATGCCATGCTAAAATGTTTGCAATTTCGAGGTGAGGCGAAGATAAAACTTAGGGATCTTGAGTCTGGTTTATGTAAAATCTTCGTTTAGATGTAAAAGAATCGATGCGAGATCGAAGAAATTGAATTCTCGATATTATTTTTTAGCAAGTTAGTATTAAGTACAGTAAAAAGTGAAACAACGGTATATTTAGAACGAGTTCTCCAGGCACTGAACATCACATGTAAGAACCAAAATTAGTTATAGGCATTTTTTCAAAATTTCAGTCCGTCAGAATCAGGATACAATTCAACGATTCAGAACTTTATTAAATAATTTAAAAATGGATTCAGCGTCACCGTAAACAAATCGATGCTGTCCACTGTCACAACAATCAAGATGCAAGGAATTCCGAAACTCTAATAGTATTACTTTATTATGAAAGGGATCGATCGAAATCGAACACGTCGTCCATTCATGGGATCGAAAAAGGTAGAACAAGACTCGAAGAAATTCATCCTCCATCGCATAAGCAGTGCATTAACTTAGTCCTGCAAACGACCTAACATTTATCGATACTACTATCACCCCATTAATTTATCATTCCAGGTAACCATATCGACCATAATACCAAACGCAATACTTATTACCGAGTTTTGTGACTAATCTCTAATCACTATTCTCCGACAGGAGAATACTTTAGTCCCCATGCAAACATGTCCCTTTCGCCCTAATCCGACTGACACTCGGATCGAAATGGAATATCAGGCAATAACCCCGATGGACCCAGGCCATCCACGAAATCCCCAGCTCTATGCTCTCGACCCTCACGTCACGCTTGACTTGTCCCTGATTTATAGATGAACGGGATGTGCGTATTGCCGATAACTCGCCGGGGTACGATGGTGGCGGTCGGTGGTAGTGGTGGCGGTGAGAAGGTTGACCAGGCGGATAATGGGGGCGGCGGTAGCGCCTCTAGCGACGGTGGCTCGACTAGCGAGGTTGGCAGCGTCGGCGGTGGATGTAGTACTAGTGGTCTCAGCGTTGCTAGATTGGCAATTCGGAGTCCTAGCGGGGTTCAAAGCGGTGCCGCCGAGGATGATGCCAGCGGATCAAGCTCCCGCCGGAGTCTGACGGTCGAGCAACCGCGGCACTCCCGTGCACAGGGCATAAGAAAGCTCCAGAAGTGCCTGAGCACTGCCACCAACTACTATGAGGTGGATTCCTCGTCTCAGAACGCGAGCGGCTTCCCGTCGGCCTCGTTGTTCTATGCTCAGCGTAGCACTGAAATGCGGAGCTACTCCTCCACTACTGCTTCGCAGGCTGGCTCCAGCCACCAGAATACTCTCTCCAACACCAGACAGTATTGCAGCTTCGGTAGTATCCTCAGCCAAATTTATCAGTTTAATATACATATCTATATCTACACAGTATGTCTCTCTCTATCTCTCTATCTCTCTACCTATCTATCTCTCTCTCTCTCTCTCTGTAATACATGTCCCGTACACACGAGTATGTATACGTGCTACACGCGTTTCCAGTGGATATACATATTGTACGAACGACAAGTAGAGGACCGGCTCTTCCTATGTATGAATGTCAGGCAATTCTGCTCTATCTCTCTCAGTCTCTCTTTCTGTCTGTCTCTTCCCACCAGCTAGCTTTTTTCTACATTTCTTTGCTGGTTGCCTTTTTCTGAGAATGGTCACCGGCCCTTCCGCGACAAGCACCGCCGGTCGATGAAGAGACCAGGATTTCGGACAGCCTCGCTATCGCATCGCCATCTTACCAGTCACTTACACGATGCCTTGCCGGGCCCTTATCGAACTCGAGATCAGTAAGGTGCAAAAGTGGTTCGATAAACCAGCACTTATGTCCACGGGAACCGGAATAGCTGACCCCAGGTGTAAAATAGGGGCTAACTTTTGAGGGTAGATAGCGGCGCTGTCCTTCGATATCTTTCCTTCATCGGCACATATTTCTCTCACTATCTCGACTGATTGATAGATACTGTCCGGCTCTCCTAGTAACATGGCCGTCGAAAGATTTCCCGGCAAATCTCATTTCTCTGCTTCGCTCTGACTCTTCGTGAATCTGTCTTCTCACTTGCGTCTAACGAGGCTCTTTCTCTTATCTATCTATTCTTCTCTCTTCTGCCTCTGTCTTTATTTCTGTTCTTCTCTACTGCTGTTCAGCGGTACACAAAATTGCACTTGGTTTGCATCGCGCGACTTCCACCCCGCTCTCCCCCTTTCTCCCTTTCTCTCCCTCTCCCTCTCCCTCTCCCTCTCCCTCTCCCTCTCCCTCTCCCTCTCCCTCCCTCCCCCCCCCCCTCTCTCTCTCTCTCTCTCTCTCTCTCTCTCTTTGTGCATCCTCTTGACGAGTGAAATTAGTCTTCTCTCGTTCGCTGTCTCTCTTCTTTTTCCGTTTCGCCGGATTTCTCGCTGGACACTTTCGTTCTCGCTTCTTTTACTTTGTCTGGATGCAGCGTGGTATCTTGCATTTGAAGTGAACTTCTCCGCCCGATGCACCATGATGTACCACGCACTGTCTATGGATGTATATGTGTATATATATATATACATACTATGTAATCGGTGAGGTGTGTAAGGCGAATGAAGAGCTGCTAGAGCAACTAGAGGAGTAATTTTGTCTGACTGACTCTAGGAATCGGTGCTGTCTCATTAGGAGGATCCTCTTAGCCAATACTGTCACTCACCCGTCTCACTCGAATCTGTTCTTCCTCTCCCAACACTCACTCTGCAAATCAAGACGGCGGCAAACTCATCGTTTCTATAGCGCTTCTTTTATTTTACCAGTTCATCGCTCGCATTGTGATCGTCCAATCGTTCGACGTGTGGTTTGTCCTCGAGTGAATGCTAAGGCCCTGTTCAGACATTGCGGTTTTAACGACGCGCTTTCCGCGCGGATAAGGCCGAGGTTTTCTTGAGTGCTATTTTACTGTTCAGACATATCCAAGCAGAAAAGGTGTGGAAACCGCCCGGAAACCGATTGGTCTGACCCTAGCCTAACAGGATCTCCGTGATTTACTTCAGACTGACAGCATAGAATCGACAGTGGTACAGTTCCATAACGTGTAACACAATTCTTGATGGGAATAGTTACAAACTCGCTTTTGTTATTTAAAGAATTTTCTATCGGGATATTTCGGGTTGGTAGACGTGGAGATCATTTCAGGGACAAACGGAATCATCGTTACTGTTTAAGCCGGTGATGATAATGATGATGATGATAACCGAAATAAGTCACATTAACCCTTACGCAGCCTAAGTAATTTCACCTATTCTCGTATCAATATTGAAAATTTGAAAGCAAAGTAACTTTTGGATTAAAAAAAATATTCTTTAATCTTCAAGTTTTGTGCATCCTTCGCGTGACTAGCATGTATGTATATCGCAGTTTATAATTATATTTATCAATATTGTATTAGTTTAGCTGCAGTTTGTTTCACTTACGCATTATAGAAAAATTTTACGAAAATCAACTATCGCAGCGTAAAGGTTAAGTGTTAAGTGTACTTTAATCATTATCAGTTTTAAAGGCTTCGCGCAACCATGAAGCCATACAAATCCCGTACGAGAATCCGTAGTAATATTGGTGGACAAAGACCATAATTTTTCCAGAATATTTCAATAACATTGTACGGTCATTTTCAACTACAAAGGAGAACTTGCGGTGTCGACGATGATTGTACAATCAGTTACGTGTAGGAGCATGACAAAAATCCACTGTCCGTGTCAGAATGGTTTACTCGTTCAAGTATGACTGAAATCATTGGTAGTTATGAACTATAAAACGTAACCTCAACTCTTGTACGTGATTCTGCAATCGGAAAGCGACGAAATAGCAGATTAATCCGGTCTGTATGGAACATGGATGGCATATTCTTAGCTAATCGTTCCTTCCGGGAAGCACTATCTAATCGTGATGGTTGTTGTTGTTGCTGTCGCTGTTATTATTATTACTATTGTTGTTGTTATTGTTGCCGCTACTTACTGTTGTTAGTACACTGATCATTGTTTACATTGTCGCTCCATTACCGTTATATGACTGTTGTTGTTGGTACGCTGTGCAAAGTTGTCTCGCGCGTGCCGATCAGTTTTTCTTAGCGATCATTGCTCATTAACATAATTGTACTGTGTAAGGAGAATGTTTATTACTAATATGAGAACAAGTCTGCGATAGTCACGTTGTGCATGCTTCTCACCGTAGCGGTAACCGAGGCACATCTCTTGGTCCATGCTTAATTTGCATTTTGTTCTTGGGACTGCTGGCCGTGTAGACAAGTACGACGGCTCCTTCCAAAGGTCGCGGAGCTCGAGTATGTCGTCTCTTGAGAACATCACGACGGAAACCATAAGCTGCCTTACCTTCGCAGACTCCTATACGAAAAAGAATGGTAAGCTTTCCAACGATTTAATTATTATAAATAGGTAAGAAAAGTATTCGCTCGTTTAGTTTTCCGGGAATAGATTTTCTTGCTGAAAATTTACGAGCCACTGTATGTATGATAAACGCCATTTTCTTACTTTATTTCTTGAAAATATTTAAGAAATAATCTCTTCCGCATTTTCATCGGAAACATTAATAATGACCCAATCGGTATCTCCAAAGAGTAACAACTTTGGATTGTGTGTAAGGCTTAACGGTTACACGTTTACAATAAAATAATTACGCTGAATCATCGTTTGATTATTCAAATTATTTCATCTTCATTACTTTTAGTGAAAACAAATGTGTTATGAATAAAAAATAATCACAGTGTAAATCTTAGATTGACATTCAAATAAATTCTATTAAGTACATGCGGCGTGACTGAGTCGGCATTTCTATAATTCTGGTATTGTATTTTTTGTCACAGACTCTTGTCCATCCCCAACACTGTGGGTTGGCACGTCCCTCGGATCTATTCAGACAGTGATATTTAATCTACCACCGTGTAGCGATCGCCAAACTCACCCAGTGGTTGTTTCTACATGCAGTAAGTATTCCATTTTAGAATAATCACAAATATATTTGTTTTGAGCAGAGTATATTGAAAACATTTTATTTGCAGACGGATCCACCTTCAAGATGAAGGGTTGTATACTGTCAATGTCCTTCTTGGACTGCAATGGTGCTCTGATTCCAAATTCCTATGAGTCCTGGAAGGACGACAGTTTAGACGGCAAGGATCGGAGTAGTAAGTGCATATTTCTTATTTTTTAATAACTCTGCATATTAAGAACGTGTGAAATACGTTATACAACATACTAATCAGTTAATTTATCTATTATTCAGCGATTGTGCTACATTTACCTATCTTAAAATCTTTTGAATTTTGCTTTATTTTTGCTGATTCAACACTCTCTGAAATGTTGAGTACCTCACTTGAATTCGCAAAGAAAATGGTTATAAACGTAGATATCTATAGTTAAAAACTATGATTCAAACTCCATAATCGCGAAAAATAGGTCGCGCAGTGTAGTCCGTCCACTGAAAAAGACCAGTATGTGTTGCATTTGTAGGTAAAAAGTGTATGAGACAAATTAGAGCCGCTTCTTTCTGGTAAATTCTTTCAGCGGTCTGACTTATAAGTCATAAATCTACTTAAACTTATCAATGAGTAAAGTCGATCTTATGCCTTAGTTTAAGTGTGCGTGTACACTTAATCTTGTCATGTAAATCGATCAACTCGAATTCATTTGGTATGTTTACGTGTTCCATATTAACAACTGACAGGAGTTATTAGGAATTCAAGTGAGTTGATTAGTTGGCATGACTAATGTAACCCAGCTTAAAAGCTAGATATTTTTTTATCACTTTTACATTTGTATATGTTTCGATGTCACTAGTACCACTTATCATATTCGCAATTTAAAACATACAGCTTTTATAAAACTTATTATACACCAAAGCCCGTCAACACATTTAATATTTGTTATTTTACTAATTTGTTTACTAATGTGTTATTGTAATTACTATTTTCATTAAGTCGAACCAGGTGTCCGGGATCTGCTCCTGAGCAAATCGTCCTCTTATTAAATTAAATGTATAATTAAAAGCAAATGTTTCATTCTCCTTATGCAGGGCTTTTGATTGGTTGATACTGCTCTTGAGAGCAGACGTTGGAGAGTCCTAGCGTGTATGAATTAACGAATATTTCATGTGTTTCATTGTGTTTTTGCAGAAAGCCAAAGTAAATGTACAAATAGTCGGATGTCTCCGTCGATGAACGCGCAATTATCCAGTAGTGATGGATTCGAGGACCGTCAATACGTCGTACTAGCATCCGAGAAACAAGCAAGGGTCGTGGCTCTTCCTTCGCAAAATTGTCTGTACAGACAACAGCTGGCGGAAACGCATATTGTTATCAAGGCAGAAATCACATCTTTGAAAGGTTTGCAGAATCAATTTTATGCTTGTCCAATGAATATTTGTAATAAATTTGGTCACAAAGCCTGGGAAGTGCGAGATGACAGTATTTTAAAGAGAATTTAAGCGTCCGTCAAAGTTATTTTCTGTTATTAATTATTTTCTTCCACACATTTTTAAGCTTTGTATTTTATTTTGTTTATTCACACTGGATCGGCGAACGCTAGGTCATTTTGATGAAACTCCCACACTAGCCGCAGGTCCGTCACAAAACATCGACATAAATAAGATAATGTTTACCGAAATCTAATATAGCATTTATCAAAGTATTTCACTGAAATAATAATAAGTAATTCTGCATTAAAACTTTTGAAACGTAGACGAGTAAGAAATGTTTACGGCGAGTTGACATAACCTTTAACTGCTATAGTCCCGGCATTTTGATAAATTCCCTTGAAATATAATTTATTTTGTACAAAGTAGAGAGCAACAAGGAAGTATGTGGGCGTCCTTTCCATCTCGCGACTCCAAACACCCGCCCACAGTTTTCCCTAGTCCCTATGTCATTCTGTCATATCCCTGATAGCCATTTGGCAGCAGATTGATGTCAGATTGGCAGCAGAGGCAACAGAATCTGATGCCAAATCCGTATCCATCTGTGTCCGCATTAGGATCGCATTTTTGGATCAGAGTCTGACGTCCGAATCGGGCAACAGATTGGCGTCAGAAACACGGCAGATTGGTGTACGTAACCTGGCGTCAGAAAGGCAGCAGAAACGCAACAGACTCTGCTCTGTCAGCCATTTAAATGCCGGGATCTAAACGAGTCCTTTAAATTTAAAATGGCGGCACTCAAATAATTCCTTTAAATTACCACCAATGCTGCTATTATATATGCTATTATTTATGTTGTTTTATTGTTTTTATTAATAAAAATGCAGGATATTCTACGTAATAACCTTACATGAATGACAAACTAATACAGCGAATCCTCCTTATTTACAACTGTCTTTTAACAAATTCATGCATCCATACAGTCTTTGATATTAACAGTCACATCATTCACGCATTCGCATTCTCTCTCTCCTTCTCTCTCTACAACACAAACGAATAAATAAGGGGAAAGGCGGGGGAACGTGAAAGAAAAAATATTACGACTACCGGTTATTGAACATGATGAGAGGGCAAGAAAAAACAAAAAAAACAAAGGCGACAACGGGGAACAGAACTCGGATCACCGCGGTCACTGTTCCAACGCTTTGCCACGGCACCACTTCGATATTTGTAAGAAAAAATATCATAGGCTCCTGATAAATTTGAGTCACTGGATTTGGTCGGATTTAATGGGATCTAATCGGATGTCGCGAAACAACTATTCAAGGATATTGGTATATACATATCAAAGTACAAAGAATACAGATATAGATGAAGATTTAGAGCTGAACAGTTATCTGTAGTTTTTTGCTTCTTCTATATCGATACTTGTTATACTTTGTATGTGCGTTACTACTATTTACATTCTTCTTTGAAAGTATTTTCTTGATGACGGTATCTCGTGCGTAAACGACGAAAAGTAGAATCGGATAGCCAGTTTGCTTTGTCCGAGCACATCCGATGACGTTATCTTCTACATTGAGGGATCGATCTCCAAAGAGAACCGCGGTCTATACGCGGTCTATCACTTTTCGTAGATTTTTATTTAAACAATAGAAAACTTATACTCTCGATAATAAAGTATGAGTTCTTCCAATATATTAGCTGTCTTATTTTATATATTTATGTTTATTATACTTCTCTTATATATAAGAAATAATAATATATAAACGTGGGTTAAATTAAATATTCTTTGAATTCACATTTATTTCAATCTCTTTCATCTCAATCATATGAGTGTGGCTATAACAGCGCGTGTATTTGGATAAAATGCCGGTGACGTATACATACGCCATTTAAAGTTTAAATGGCTCTTGCCAGAGCAGAGTCTGCTGCGTTTCTGCTGCCCGAGTCTGTCACAGGCCTTGGTCTGTTTCTGTCACCAATCTGCTTTAGCAGGATCTGCTACATTTCTGATGCCAATCTGATACCAAAACCGAATTTGACAGATCTGTATCAAATCTGACGTCTTTTTGACGACAGATATCTGTAGCAGATTCTGCAAAAATCTGTTACTGACGGGTTTGGCTATCAGGGATTATACAGTGCAGAGAATAATGATATTGAAGGTTAGTAGTATTTGGCTTTGTTATTAACTACATCAGGTGGGGTAAAGAAAAGTTGTTTCTTCCTGCATGAGTTAGGAACACCACAGCGATAAAATGTTAACGAATGTTCTGACCGGTCTCCGATTTATTTCGGACACGGTATACATATATAAATTATACCGCTTTCCAAATACATATTTAACTACAACTTGGCGCGAAACTCTACCGAGTCTCCTGATGAGCTGCTGTATCAGTGTCCAAATGGTGTTATTCAAAGACTAAACTACCTTGAGTTGTACACAAACGCCTTTCCGGGACTGAAAAGGTTAAGGACTCTGTGGAGATACACAGCGAGCCGGGAGGGCGAAATGGGTCGGACAGAGTTGGATGAGTCCAGAAGGGGCTGAACCACCCGACCGTACCTCAGAGAGCCACAGAGGGTCCGGAGCAAGGGTACTCGAGTTAGTGGAAAACGAAACTGAGAGTAGTGAAGACAGCAAGAAGGATCAGGAATAAGGTCGAACAGTGACTTATCACAGACTCTAATAACCTGATGTCGCCATCTCTCGCATACATCAAAAGCGAGAACCGGTAGCAACGCTAGTAAAAATTAAAATGTAGACTCACAAAAAAGTGAATATATGATACAAATTTGACATTGGTATCGCGAAGTGACATCTAGTCGTCCGACAACTGCTGACATATTTGACAGCGGCCGTCAAAGTATTAGTTTTACAACTTTATTGGTAATTACACACTGAATTAAAACTGCTGCTCCGTTCGCCCGCGGTATCATATTTAATCGTCTTGTAAAGGGCAGACTTGTTTCTCTGCTGGCCGGCGCGGTGACAACGTATTAGCGGATGCACTTCTGTCGCAACTGCAGCGAGAGGGTTAAAAAGAGACAGTATAATATTTGAGTTTCCATTTTAAGTGTTCCAGTGAAATAGATGAACTCTTTTCTTCCACAGATAATGTCTGCCTTGTGTGCTACGTTTCCAATGGGCACATAGCAACGTACAGCCTACCTAGTCTGCGACCACTGACAGATGTTGATTTTCTACCGCTGATAGATTTGAGGTAAGCTGATGCATCACTCCGCTAGTTAAACTTTTAATCGATGCAGGAACATTTTGCGCACGTATATATGGTGATAGCCATTTACAGAAATTGTGTAAAGATAATAATAATTCATTCAAATGAATGCAAATATGGACATTGTTGCAATCCGAAATTAATTTGTTGTCCTTTCTGTCGAAAAACACTATGATTATTAGTAAGTGATTGCTGAATGCACAATTCCTTCAATTTCCAATTTGACAAAAATTACTCGAGTTAATTTATTCCTATTAATTGAATTGACTGACATTTGATTTTATTGTATTCACTGAAAAATATGTATGATGGAAAAGGATTACCAATATTAATTTCTCGTACGAGCTTTTTCGGAATAACTATCTGGCAAATTATTCACGAAGATATTAATCTTAGTTCTTACATGCAGGTTTGTAGATCGTTATTATTTAATATTTAAATATTGCCAAAGAACTTTGAACAGCGCTTCAGTATTTCACTTTACTAAACTTTACTAAACAAATGCGATTTTTCACACTTAAGATACATGATATAGATTTTTAGCAGGGGCAAGCTGTTTGCAATTTTGATTATCTTTGTTAACTGTTCTGATGCCTGTACATTCGCCTCTAGAAAGAAGGCGCCTGGCTCTGATTTAGCGAAAAATTTGTCTCCTCTTTCCAAATGTGGTACCTAGAGACGGAAACAAAAGGTTTTACAATTAGCGATCTGAAGTCTTGTTTCTATTGGCTAGTAGGAAACTGTGGAAGTGGGCAGTCGATACTTATTTTTCTCTTACCTGCGGTGCGGTCAAGATTTTGCAGACCCTTTCATGCGTGTGATAAAGCGGCGCACCTGAAAAATTGCATAACAATTATTTATTCTTATAATGAAGTAAATTAAATAACACTGTACAAAAATACTTATCTTTTTCAAAAATGTACGTTGGCCCATCGGACTAAACACACCTTCAAGCATAGTTATCAAAAATAGGCCACTTGCAAAAACGATACATATAGCGAAGTCACTTGCTACTAGCAGATTAGAAGTGGACAAAAACTTTAAAAATTGTCTTTTTCGTTCATATTTTAATTATATTAATACGATATGAGTCAACATTTAATAATCGTCCACGCGGACAAACCTCTCGGTTTTGCAAAACTCGTGCCGCACTCCTGCATCAATAAGTTTAAATAATCTATTTTTAAAAAAGTCATCATCGACGGGGTTGGCTTTTCTATAGCAGGCCACAGCCTTTCGTAGTCAGTCAAGCATAACTTCGACGCCTTTGTAATTATACAGAATTTAAATGAAGTGGTCGTCAGGTTGGAATAATACTATTGCTAATCAAAATTTAATACCATGTAGTTGTTATTATAGTTTTGAATGATATTCGATATAAAAGTTATCTTGAACTGCTTTCCACAATCAAAATTGGCCGATTACAACGATCCTAAATTTATCGTTCTGCTCCCAAATTCGAATCTATATTTTAAACTTTAAACCAAGTTCATTTTTGGAAACAGTAACTTGTATTATTTTCTCGTCTCGCCAACGAAGACGAGGCGAGTAAATATCGCACAATGATATTTGACCTGAGCCGAACACGATCGCAGCCAGGTATAGGAAAGGTCAGGCTAAGGCCGTCGGGGGTTTCGCCCGAGGAAAGATAGAAAAGACGGAGTTTTCCAAATTTGTAAGACGTAGCCCATCAGTACCACTCTTTCCAAATTCTAAAGCCAGGCGCCTTCTTTCTAGAGACGAATTGTATGTACATACGTACATATGTACTTACATACTAGTTAGTGAGGTCTAAACTTTCTTAATCTTGCGACAATTTTCTCGCATGTAATCGGCTATTATACTTCGAATTCCGCTTTTTCTTCGGCTTGCTCAAATGCCTTTTCTCAATACTTAATAAATCGATTCCAGCTACTTTTACAAATGAAAATTCTAAGAGCAAGCATTTATTGACTGGCATTTTGCGGATCTTTTATTCCGTCTCATAAATTGTACTTGCCCTGAGTTTAGGGGAAAAAATCCTTGAGCTGTCGAATTTAATACTTTTGAGTGTCTGCAGCTAAGTCTTAGACAAATGCCGTCAGCTAGTGCCATTAGAAGGTCCAAGTTAGCAGAGCACAGTATTCCACCGCAATAATCAATGATTCAACCGAGATAATAATGCTCTCGAAATTCAAAAGTTCGCCTAGTCGAACCATGCACAATGCCAAAATTTACTTGTAACTGTACATATACATATAGAATAGAGAAAGTAAAGTTCCCGTGGAGCGAGCAGATTGTCACGTTCCTTGATATAGCAGCTTGTCGACGACAGGTCTGCGCATAAAGCTTTGCCCACGTTGGAGAAACAAGGAAAAGTTTTTATTTGATATTTCGTGTTTCTTAAAAAAGTGTCATGTCTTACCGACAATTTCTCAAAATTCCTTAATATTTCTGTTGCCAAAGTATTAGTACATATGATTCACCAAAAATTCGACATACTATGAGCGATAAAAAGTTCATATGTGTCCCTTGAGTGAAGATACAGCTGAATATTCACGTGAACTTTAACCCTTAGAACTCCCTTGTCGAGTGTGACTCAACATCAATTTCATACACAGATACTTCTATGTTGAGTTCCGTCGGGAAAAATATCACTAACATCAGAGCTCGGCAAAGTTTCAATACAACTTTTTAAAATAATTAGTAAAAAGAATTGTTTAAATTGGTTCTGATCAAGCAGCTACCATTTGTAGTACATTTCAAATAAAAGGCTCAAAGCAGTAGCAAGTTACTGGAAAGGAAATTGAAAAGAATCAGGAATACTAAGGGCTAATCTTTCGAGTGAACGACGCGAGGAAAAAGTGTCGTCAATCTCGATTTATCACTCTGGCATGTAAATTTGTCTCTGCTACAACTAATACAACGGTTAACCCTTAACACACTTTCAGCATGCTTTCATGTAGAAATGTTTATATACGAGCACTCTTCTATTGCACCGTTTCTCATCTCTTGAGCATTCTCGTAGCGTGTCTCTTATCTTCTTTACAAAGTCACCTCGTTTGTGAAATTGGCAGCTCTCTAGTTCTCGAGCACCTGCAAATTTTATACTGTTTCTCGCAAAGTACATATTTCTAGTTATCACAATATCGTTGCGAAGGTTTTCGAGTGTCCTGCTATCATAGTGCTTTCTTGCACTAAAAATTCTGATGGTGCATTAAACGATACTTCAAGTTTTAAGTACACAAATTCTACGACAGCAATATTAACACTGTGTGTATCAGCTGGGGTTAAATTAACTCCAACGGTTTAGTTTCAAGTGTATTTTTACTTAAACGATATATATTTCTAGATGGATAATGCTCGCTGTAAAATGAAACCCACACAGTTTTAACAAAACGGCTAATAATTGCAAATAATTTGTCAAATATTTACATACATTCTTTAATAACCCTGTCCTTTCTTTATTTAAATTGTAAAACCCATTTTGATACTACAATTAAAGGTTTGTATATGCTTTTGTGAATGGTAAATTCAGTTTAAATTGATATAAATGGTTACATTGGTATGAATGGTTTGCAAAATTCGAAATTCTCGAAAAATCGCGCTCATAACCTAGCAACCTTTTGCGGATAGAATAGCTTTTTCTTCTATAAATTAAGCGACAGTGGAAAAACTGCGGGAAAAATCAGTTATTCTGTGAACGGTCGTTTACCGGCGCTTGCAGGCGCTTTTCCTCCAATATTTGACTCGTTAGAACTAACAAGCGGACGTGTGGATTGAAAAACAATTGAATACATCGTTGTTTATTTGATGGACTCACCAGTTGCAACAACTGACGAATGAGTGTATTCACCTTGCATACATGCATATATGACAATATGTTTATTCATAAATATAAACAAAAATTTATTTATTAATCACAGTCAGAGAATGCTCGTTCGAAGTTGAAGGCTTGAAACATTTTTTAATACGGGCAGCAAAAGAATTTATTGCATTGGTCAAATCAAAATTGAACAATTATTTTCTTATTTTCCACTTTGTTTTATACAAAATTTTTGTAAAAATTTTACAATAATTATTCACTGCAAAAGTATGATACACCTCGTAAAAATATACAGCGTCGAACATACAAACGAGAAGATTCTGTCTTCATAATTTAAACAGTATGATCCTGCTAAAAATTGTTTTACGCACACTCTCAGCATTTGACTTATTATAATAAAAATGGAAATGTCTGATATTTCCTGTTTACTTACATACATGGCTTGCATTAGCTGAGTTTTCGCGTATCTGGTGTTTTCATGAGTATTTGCCATATGTTTCGTGACTGTGAATTTTACATTTTCTCTCTGCAAAAAGGGTGATAAATAAAATATTGATGCGGCTATCGCTAATTTGTCATAGTTGAAAATACTCTATTGCTCGAAAATATGTTGCGCTCTGAGAATTAGCAAAAACCACAGGAGGAATATCATTATCAAAGATGTCCCATTAACTATTAGTTATTGATTCATTATATTAATTATGTACATTTGCTGCGGTTTCTTAAAATCCAAGAACCAGTGTATGTATGTGTGTGTAACCAGGAGAATGTAACAAATTATACGATGCACTGCCCCGCTTCACATTTATTTGCAATTGTGATAGCAGGACGCAAATACTGCCGTGACTTTTTGCAACTCTACTTTTGCCGCAGCGATTCGTTGCACAACATCAATTTTGCCGAGTACATTCTCTACATATTTATTCCCACGTTCGCATCACATGGAATCATCGTCTTACCGGCATAATATCTACTTAATCTGAGATGGGTTGACAATGTTTGGCTCGCGCATTTTTGAGACCACCGATTGAATCGTGTGAAACTTCGCTGTTTTAAGGGTTAATGCGAATTACTTGCAAGAGAAAAGCTCTGACTCTCTTAACTCTATTACCTCTTACTTCGTGTACCGCTGTAAACCCACTTTCCTCCTGTCTCTGTAATCTCTAACAGTTTTCAGACTACAAAACACGGCATTGTAGACCCCATGTTGTCCATATGGGGTCACCAACTCTTTGTTAATGGCGATACCGATCAGTAAGTGATCTACAAACTTCACCTTCCACCAATTTCTACCTCTCCACGAACGTACAGCCGCTGTAACAAGCATTCGCGCACCGATCATTTTTAACTGAAATGCAGTACTTGCTATGCTTATTAAACAATGCCTGTAAAACAAAGAAAGTCTACGTATTCCCTTTCGTCGTCTATCAGATAAATAAAATGACAATACATGTATTATTCATGTTTTATCCTGATATTTATTCTGGAGGCATCAGAGAATGGGTACAATTTTTTTTATAGAGATATCGGTTAATAAACATAGTACATAGTACAACGTTTTAATTAATCCTCTATAGCCCGAATTTTTATCAGGACTATACGCAAATATATGCAACATAAAATAAACAAATATCAATCTTTAAATACAAATTGACAATGAATTTTCAATTTTGAAAGATTTAGAATTTACTCTGATAACTTGAGCTAGATTTAATAATCGCTACAAAGAATTTTATTAATTACCAAAGTGATACGTATGCCACTTTGTCATAAGGAATTTAATTAAATAAACTAAAAGAAAATTGGTTTATTGGCACATGTTTAGTTCAAAGGTACAGGGGGCTGTATAGGAATAACATTGATCACTGGACGAATACTTTTTATACCAACGTATATACTTACAATGCCCTGCGCGCAGTGTACACCCGATTTCGTTCCGCTGCGTGATTTCATCGCCCCGCTTCTTTAAACGCTTTGCTCCATCAGTCTTTTCTTCATTCAGTATATATGTGTTTGTATAATACCACCTCTCGCGAACCTAGCGCCACCTCGGTCTCGACCGATTAATCTTAAAGAGATCCCAGACGATGCGGCGAAAATGCTCGCAAGAGTGACATTTGCATCATAGAATTACAGTCAAAGTAGTCAAATGTTAGAATCGGCATCTCTCAATTCGAGCATCGTGTGGGACCATCAACTATAGTCTTAGCCCCTTTATCCGCTACGGCGCTGCTTTGTATTATGTACGCAGTATGCACAGTCTTTACCTTTTTATGTATACCTTAAATAAGTCGCCTCGGCCCTGCCCCTTCCCACCGACTAACCACCATGTTGTTGTCCGAAATACATCTGATTGGTCATTCGCAGATGTAATTCTATTAATCCTGTGTGTTTTTTACAGGATCGCCAAGACGATTTGCTTCAGCAACAGAGGACATGGCCTCTATCTCTCCTCGCCAACGGAGATTCAAAAGCTGTCGGTGTCCAGTCAATTCTGGTGGGTAGTTGGTCGGCATATACTCGAACACAAGCACTCCCTAACGACTTCCGAAGTCACTCGGGAAACAGTTAACACATTCACGACGGGCTTAACCTTAACCACCGGTGGTACATTCATGGTTGTCCCAAGCGACGGGATGCGACACCGATGGTACATGAACTATTGCCTTGTCATAGCAATTAAAAAACTGATTACTGTAACTAACAAATTTATTTACGTCTTCATATACATAAGAGAACTATTTATCTTTTTCAATTTCTTTAAGACATGGTAACGAGCTTGGCTTTACTGCGGCTATAGCGGCGCCCATTTGTTCGGATAATTTTCTGTAACATTCTCGATATTACTTAAAAACCATAAATATAGAGATATGTACAGAGCACCACGTCGAAGAAAAAATAATATGTAAATTGTTATAGCAAATTTTTTATTTTGTAGTATTGTTTAGGTGAATAACAATAGTAACGGGTAGTTCTGATAGAAACAACAATATGTGTTTTTATTTTAATTGTTTTATGTTCACAAAAGATGGACATCTTCCTTATCTTAAAATAACTAGCATATGATTTAGTTCAAATTAGCGCCGCCAGATGAGAAAAAGTACAAAAAACAAAGCCCCCACACGGTGAGGGCTGCAACTTTCGCGTCAGAACTGCCGGCAGCGAATGTGCTAAGTAGTTAAATGATTTTTGGGGATGGAGGGGGGTTACTTGGCGTTTTTTGATACATTTTACTGTTTTTGGGCAGATTTCATCGACACAATTATAAAGTGTCAAAATAGCAATCATCGATATTTGCTGAGTATATTTCAGGTCTTTGGCTGAAGTAATTAAGTAATTCTTGAGCTACATACTTGACAAGTGTAATACTTCAACATTGTCTTAATTAGTATTTGCTCAGAATCAGGTCTATCGCGTACCTGGTACTCGAATGTACATTACAAGCTTGATGGTTCTATTGTGTGTTCAATAAAGAAATAGAACTGTTAAATTTGTTAGATCTCCTCGCATAGTACTGTCATATAATAACCTACGTAACCAAGCATCCGAACGTCAAGTAAATAGGCATAGCCATATTGTTTGGTTAGTTTCTTTCTATTATATGTCTATCTTCTTTCTTGAATATCATCTCACATCTATCTTCTCTCTTTAACATCATGTCACAGCTCTATCACGTTCTGCCATCTACCATGGACTATGTGAGATGAACACTTTTAGTCTGAATTTCCTCTAAACTCGTTTATGCCCGAGAAAATAGCAGGAGGAAATTCATATCTTTTGAACGCAAGGACCAATTTCCTTGCTCTTTAGCTCATTGGATTCAGAAAAATAAATTAGGTTGCTTTCAATTGACAAGTTATGCCTGTGAACTATAACTTTTCCGGAAATCGAGGTGAAAGTTCTATGGCAGACGAAAACCGCTTTGATTCGAGATACGTTGCCGCCGCCCTCGCACTTGAATATATAGCTACTACTTGGTATTCTACGTATAATACGCACATATGCATACTATAATATTGTAAAATATTATCTTCAACATTCTATATTATATACGTCATGCAGTATATTGTTATATGTATTATAGATACATTAGAGTTAGGTAGACAGTTGTATTTGTATAACTAATACTTATGAACCCAATCCATCGGTAAAATCTCAGCTATTCAATATATTATGTATCGTCGCAGCTACTACTGAAATATGTATCTCCTAACATTGTGATCTGTGTGTGTTGACCAGTTCCGAATTAACTGAAATGATGGGAGACTTGTTCATCGGACACGATATGCCGGAGCCACCGAAGGAAAGCTTCTTCAAAGGTCTCTTCGGCGGAGGATCACGAAGCATCGATAGGGAAGAATTATGTAAGTTGACGCATTCACGTTCCTTTTGTTCAAATCAAACGTTTACAAGTGAAGCACTTTAACTGTAATATTTATGTCTTTAGCCCATAATGAGTGTATTAGAATTTTATGTCTTTATATAAAGGATTCGTCACTAAGCAAACCTTTTACTTGAGATCAAAGTGCTACAAAAATTGTTGATAAAACTGCTATCACCTTTTAGTCTGATAATCGTTTGATAAACAATTAAACAACTTTTAAATGACAAATAGCCCTTCTGAAGTCACATATTCGTGTATCGATGAAATTGAGTTAAGGAGCGTTACGATGATATAACTTAGTAGTTGATGCTTAAATTGGGAATCATATAACTTATGAAATTCAACCTTTTCGCTAGAATTGACCAATATTTAAAGTGACTTCCGCTAAACTGTTTATGGCGGCTGTCCGTCCAAGCTATCATTGAATTCCTAATTTTCTTTTTTTTCTAAAAATGTATGATTACACATCATTTTGTTTTTTAATCTTCTTCAAGTTTATACACTGTTCTATGTCAAAGATTTATAGTTTTATCAATAAATGCACAATTAATACGGTTGTAGACAGCGGCAACACACTGGTGGTTAATCCTATCGTAGCGAAACGATTAAGGAAGTCGCATGTCCGATACAGAGTGGGAATGTTCACGCGTCCGACGTTCCAATACCAAGTGGTAAAAGCGTTCGGAAGCGAGCAACACCAATTTTGATGCAATACTGGACTCGACTGTGAGAATAGGTCACTATGACCTACTTCACCATGTCTCTCCGGCCGTTTAGTCCACTGATTTTGTTATTTGTTATAAGCGATAAACGGAAGCGTAAAACAGAAAAATTTTATAACACTTTTCTTCCCCTCGGTCTGCAGATTCACTTCATGCCACGCTGGACACGTCAACATTTTCACTCTGTATTTTTAAGCTTGATTATTACATAAATAGACGGATATTCATTTGTTTTTTACGTAAGGGTAAAATGGTTGCAAGAAGCTACGTCTACATATAGATTTCCTTGGTGTAGATGTAACCCACTTGGATTGGAATCGAAGTTAATAAGTTTAATTTTTGGTTTTTAACCTACTTCTTCGAATCAGGAGGATATCACGAAAACACGGGATTATTAAATTTAAGAGCACACTCTTATACAAGTTTTGCACCCTGCACGTATGTATTACTAATTATTGAAGCTTATCGATGGGGTTTTCCTTATTTACGCCCCCAGTTATGGTCTATTGATAGGTTCATTGCATTTTAACTTTGTATTACCACATGTGAACGAAATCGTGCCTATTGTAATACGTACTATGCTGAGCATATAAGTAGAAACAAGAGTCTTAGAAAATTTAACACAAATTATTTTTTGGTAACAAATATTAGATATATTTTATAACATTATATACTTAAACGTTATGTATTCTTTGAATACCTATAACTGTTTGGCGAATATTTCTTCTCGCGATATAATAATCTTAATTTAGAAATAAATAATATATATTTCAATGCTCGGTTAAAATCAACTATAAGTTTCAAATAATTTAAGATCTTTTAGAAATATTAACCAAGGCTTTTTTACTGTGGTAATAATGCCAACTGTAATGGTTTTGGTTTGAAACAATATAACACTGTTTGAGCTACGAAGAGGGAAAGAGAGTATAGAGTATTTTAGTTTATTTCCAGAGTGAAAATATACCACGCAGAATTACAGTGTAGAACAAATATGATAAAATGTATCCCTAAACAGAAAAAAATAGATCAACTATTGTTACCTTTTAGAAACATATACACTAAGTTATGAATGATTATACATATAAGAGAGAAGTGTTCCAATTGGTGGATTATAAAATAATTCTATCGGTTTCAGTTGGCGAAGCAAGCGGTCGTGCATCACGCACGGTAGCGAAACACATCCCAGGTCCAAATGCTGGCACAGAGAATGTTAGGGAGCGCGTGACCACCGCCACCGGTGAGGTGAATCAAGCTCATCAGATGATGCTAGAGCGTGGGGAGAAATTGTCCCAGCTAGAAGAGAAAACAGCGCGAATGATGAACGAAGCCGAAGGTTTCTCACACTCGGCGCACGGCTTGATGCTAAAGTATAAGGACAAGAAATGGTATCAACTATGAGGACTGCGCTCCTTGCTAGTCTCGTGGCACGGCGCACGATTTCACAGTAACTTAGCGTTCACACTTCGTCTATGAGTTCTCTCGTATATGTTAAGGAGGAAACCAAATAAAAGTAAACCCACAAAACCTAGGCATATTAAGAACTCTGCACGCACATTCAGGAAACATGTACGCGGTTAGGTGAAAGAAGGAATGAAGCACGGGGAAATTGTTAAAGAGAGGACGGGGGGACAAGGGGAACAGTATAAGTAAAGGATTCCCGCTTGTGCCCCGAGATTAAGGTACGCACGCACATCTTTACTGGAGGAACAGAAAAGTAGAATGGATTTTAAACCCGTAGATAAGAGTAAATAAACAACCGCGAGCTCTCTCAAGTGTATAATTATAGTCTCTATACATAATGATATATAACATACAGAGCCAGGAAAGAGCCAGAGGCACAGCTGCGATTGCAGTCACGTGAATTATTAGCGCATCTAGATACCTAAGGTTAACCGAGAACAAGTACTTAAGGAAGGAGACACAGAATTTCAAGTACTTGCGAGTCAATACCAGGTAATCACATAACAATTCGCTTTTTAACCGACGGCATTCGTTAATCCATTCGGACGTCCTGCGAGTGAAAAGCGCGTTGTCCGGCAACGGAGTCCCGAATTTATTGTTATTCCTCACCGGGAGAAAGTATCTTGCAGGCAAGTAGATTGGTTGAGCGATTTTAAGCCGCGATATCCGCGGCCATCACTGCAGCGACGTTACTCCGAATGTATTGACAATAAAAACATAGTCGATTAGTCAAGGTGGGGAGGGAAGTGTATTGAACACAGGTTGGCCGCAATGGAGTTTATGTTTTCTCCGCGCGCGGGCTAGCCTCTCGGATACCCCAGGGTAGTCTCGGAGCCCGGCGCGTCAATATGAAAAGCATATTAGTTGTTATCCACTGTAGTTACCGCTAGACCTGCTATGTATATAAGAGGACGGATACAGTAGGAGGAACTTTGCGTTAAAATCATGCTGTTTGTATAATAATGTGTTATAAGTTACGCTATTTCAGCGTCGGTGATGAATTCAACTGAATTTATGATACACAGTGATGAGAACAAGCGAACTACTGTAATTTTAACACTATAGATAGACTAGATTACGTAAAGACAATATATATAAATATATATACATACATATAAAAGCTATATATATATGTATATGTAATAAGTTCATTTGAATTTATTGAGGCTCTGAATTGTCGTACTGCTTCCATAGCAATAACTGTATAGTTGATGTTAATGGTACTAATCAATTGCGTAATTACATTGACAATGTGTCCCACAGAGAAAACTTCTGTAGAAGCGCAGTCTTCTTCGAGTTAAGTCGCCACCTTCTGGTATCATTTCTCTCGGACAATATACGCTGTTAGACTAATTCGTTCGAGTTGTACGCCGCTATGTTCCATTCCAGATGATTCTCGCGCGACCCCTGATAGCAATTCTCCGTGATTACGGATTGATTGAAAACTGGCGATAGTGTGCCACGGCAACGGTGAGCGACATTTCACGACGGATATTAAACTCGATTCTGCTTTCGTTCAATTAGCTGAAACGACGACTTCTCCGTTGAAGAGTTTCATTGTCTTAACGCTAGGATTCTTGGAAATCCGGAAGGACGGTCGAACGCGATCAACTTCCATGGTAGATGAGCGACACTTAAAGTAAACCTAAAGTATAAAACCTCTACTTTTAAGGGAGAAGCGCGCAGGAGAAGCAGCTGAAAGGTGTTGATAGTGGAATAATACGTAGGAAGAAGGATTTAAGATGAAGCAAGGGTCTGTTTTATGAACGGGAAAGCGGGCAGGCAACCCGTACGTTTTAAATGAGAGGCGCGCATTGTTTGTGAGGTCTCGATGAACGCGTAAGCGAATCGTTTATTGCTCTAAACAGTAGAATGGTAGTTAAATGTGCGATAGTTGCAGAACACAGAAAATGCATTACTATTTAAGTGTTTGATAATATAATATATTCTAACGTTCGTTGTATAAAGACTATTGTCTAAGTGATTTCGGATTATTTATCATATCAGACGCGTTGAAGATGTGTTTGAGAATAATTTATCACGATGGTGGGTATTATCGGTTGTACGAGCTGCCGGAGATGCTGAATACTTGCAGATGGAAATTCCCAGTGAGTTTTGCGGGCAACTTCTCGATCTCTCGGCTGTTGGCAGGCGTGGGACAACGGGACTCAAAATTGATATCGCATTCAATTAGTTTCACTCACAATACCTATTCACTTGGTGAGAAACGATTACAAGTCTGGGATATATGACTCGTACAGCTTCGTATCCTGATGCGAAACCGTTGTAACCCATTGGAGGAAGAGTACCAGTGTAATTTTCCGATTGATTTACTTCGTTTCTAGGGGCTAATACAATTGTCGTAGCGGAATTAATGATTTCCATTCGCCTCTATAAAATGCATATTCATTTTCAAGTCAATGTGTACGTGAATCTGCTATTTACTCGCATGGATTCTTTCGTACTACTTGCCCCGCACCCTTCAAGTCGCTGCGTTCCTCTGTACCAAATGTACTTTGTAATATCGTGACCGATCAATTTAAATGCAATGGCCTGGTTACTGCATGTAAAGCACTTGGTTCGCGTTGGAGCGGAGATGGTAAATTCAATATTGTAAATGAAAATCTACCTTTAGATGCGGCGAAATGTCTAATACTCTCGATTTATACTATTAATGATCTAGTGCAATTCTTATTTTTCAAGGGGTAAGATATATAGATATCACCTTATTTGTAAAAGTACTGCCTCGACGACAGACTGTATCTTGGCTCCGATTAATAAATGAGTTTGAACCAAAATCTGCATCACCTTATCTAGAAAACCCAGTACAGTAGTCCTCCGATCTTTGCAATTTTCGAGACCGAAAAATAACAAAGACTGCCACTTATTCGGGGTGCAAGGGACACTAACTCTAAAACCAAGCAGAGCTAAGCGTGTGCCATAGAATTGTGTAGATACTTGAAACAGAATAACCACCAAAAGCAACTACAATCTAGCCTGAAGCAAAAAAGCTACATTTCTAAGAACTAAAGAGGATAAAAGTTCTGATATGGGGTGCGAACTTTCTGGCCGTTCCTGTGCACGCTGACAGTGACTTATTTTAACGATTAATAGGTTATTCCCTGAGGAGTTTTATTAAACTTTTCACTGATATCGACGTTTGTGTCAAAAATATCGTGACTTCGGAAATACTTTGAAAGTTTAAACTGGGACTGATCTATATTTCTACTTCTTATCTATACTCAATATGTATACATATAAAGAGCGGAAGCTGGTATGTATGTCTGCCGAAGGTAATCTCAAAAACTACTGTACGGATTTTAATACATTTTTGTCTCTTGTACAGAGTTATGACTCAGGCCAATTATGAGCTTTAAAAATATTGTAATATTTATCACCTATACAAGTTGCTTCAAGAGTAACTGAAAAATTGGAAGGAAATGGTTTGCCAAACTATACATCATTAGTTGTTTTTTTGGAACGAAGATAGTTAAAACAACTTATTTTTCTTTAAATTAAATTATTGTCAACGTGTACACAAAATGTCACCCGTGCGAAGCCGCCAGGGATAGCTAGCACTTTATATTGTACGGATATATAACGAGGGATTTCATATCTAGATTCTACGCAAAATTTGTCAAATCTACTCAGTGGTTTCAAAAATTACTTCTCACATATAAACTGTTCAATTTTATATACATATTAATGACCTCAATAGCTAATTTGTTGAATTATACACAAACTGCATAACACCTTTATGAGTTGTGATACTATATTATTAACATAATAGACCGTAAGAATATTCATAAGCTTCTATTATATGTTTAAGTGTATTTTATTTATTTATACGTCCGACTCTTTTCACAAACCAGACAGAAGTGAATTTGAGCAAATATTTGTCACCTAGCACTTCCTAGGGCGGAAGTTTTTTCGTTCCTTTCGTATTACATAATACAATTTCCGTCTTGTTTGATCTCTATAGTTCAAAATTATCTTTTAATTTTTTATTTTGAACACAAACAAACACCGTACGTTTTTATACAGGGTGGAAATGATTATTCGTCCGGCGTTGCAGGGAGTCTACAAGCCGAGGCGAAAAAAGTGTCATTGACTTTCCATTTTACGCTTTCGGTTATTAATTATATCGGGTTAAAAAGTCAGTGGAATAAACCCTTGTTCGAATTATCGCTGACACACAAACAAACACCGTACGTTTCTATAAATGTTTATGCGCCCGGAGTGCAGAAGGTGAATCTGCAGGCCGAGGCGGAAAAATTTTCATTGACTTTCCATTTTACGCTTTGGTTTTTAACTATAAGAAAGTAATAAATCAGTGGAATAAGCGCTTGAAGGCAAGAAATCTCTTGTGCATGCTACCCTTTGACCGGCTGGTCAGACATGGCAATGTAGGTCACGGTCACCTATTCTCATAGTTGAGTCCTATTCCGATATCGGATCGAAACAGGTGTTGCACGCATTCAGGTGCTTATTCCACTGATTGTTCCATTTTTGTTGCAACTTGGTATAGCAACGCTGGAAGCATGAACTTTGTATTCGACATGCAACTTCCTTAAGGGGGTATATAAACCTGGCGCACAAGAAAAGTTTTTAACAGTAGCTCTAGGTGTTTACTATTTAGAAAAAAATGTTTCATCTGCTTTAGATTAAAAGTGCCTGACCTACAATGGGCACCATAAACCGTGATTTGTAAAAAAAACGTTCATACATCCAATTTTGTAATTATGACTCATAGATTAATGAAACTAATTTATAATATACCTTAAATCATGTTCTTGTACATATATTTTATAAGTAAAAACAAAAACGTTTTTTCTGTTTTTTCAATATGTTAAAGTTAATCCTAAATCTTTGCGCTCCAGGTGTGGTACCTCCTTAATCTTTTCGCTACGACAGGGTTAACTGCCAACGTGATGCCGCCGTCTGCAGTTGACAACAGGTTATATGCAACGTGGCAGCACCCGAGTTATGCAATCGTATTAATTCAACTACGCATTTATTGATATAACTGTAAAACTTTAACATAGATCGGTATATAAACTGGAAGATGATTGACAAACGAAATAATATGCAATCAAAAAACATGTTTGGGAAAAAATGAAAATGAATAATGCAATGACAGCTTGGATGGACGACCACCAAAAACAATTTAGCTTGGATACATTTCAACAAGAGATACTATCTGTGCTCGCTGCAGGAACACTGGGGAACTATTTGCCACTAATTGTTGCCGAATGTTTCTTTGTATGTATATTCATATTTTGTTTATACTAATATTTTGTTTATAATAATTTGCCACTGGTTGCAGAAAGATTAAGGAGTATTAACGAATTTTCGATAACAATCGACAGCATATTCATGAAACACGAAATACCAATAAAATATCTTGCTATTTCGTGAATGGGGACACAATTTTAAAAGAGCATGCGATTATAATTTCTTTGTATAAACTAATCGACATTCTTTGTATAAAAAATATAATCTATGAATATATTAACATATTAAAAGACACAAATATTGTATATAATTAATACTTCTTATATTATGGAGGTGGTGGACAGAAATTTTTAGTAAGTATAAATTTCGTTTCAATCTGTATTTTTCAAAATCCACTTTGTTACAATACTGCGCAAATTGTAGTATATCGTAAAATAAATTTCAATATCGCTTTAAATCAATACTGAAAGTGTAGTTGCCGCAAATTTACTTATGATTTCACATTTCTTATTCATTTGCTCCCGAATCAGGACTGTGCTATCCACCTAATAACAGATATAAATTGAGAGTTGCCCGTCCCAACATCATGGCGGTAATATTTTAGTACATTTTTGGGGCATATTACACGTATTAAAACTGTGAAATTTATCAATAATCAGCCAGCAGTTGGTATAAATAATTACACAACTAATAGCTAACAATAAATGCCATAAAACAGATTTATTTCACAAAATCAGTGGGTGAAAATTCTCGCTGATTTTAAAGTAAACGCGTCACCCTGTTCATATATTGTATACATGTATGTATATTATTATATTAGCATTCTATTATTACAGTCTGTTATATTATTAGCTGTCCTAGTCAGCTTCGCCCGGCTGACATTTCGTATGCACCTTTGTAATCAGCGCTAAAGCACTCTAATAAAATATTTCGCAGATGAAACGTCTATAGCTAAGTTAAGACATTCAATAATTGGCAATACACTAAACAGATCCTCCAAAAAACTCTAGCACATAATAAAAGCCTGTGATCAATTATTGAAAATAAAAATGCAATAATTTATACCGAAAGTATTATGATTTGGCATTGAGGATATAAAACTAGGCGACAGATATATCGATCAGTTATTAAACATCTGATCAACAATTGCCATTCGTTAAATACTTTAACTGATACGAACCAATGTAATATATGTATATTAGAGCATATGATCTCATAATTTCAATTCTTAATGTTGTATACACTACAAATAATCCTTAATTTTGAAACAAACACACGTTAACAATATACAATAAGGATCGAGATTCGTTTTATCAGCGAGCCTACAAGAAGCGTAACATCAGACAAAAATTTTTTTCAGCTCAATTAATTAACAAAGTCGTCGTGATGGTAAATCATTCATAGAGTATAAGTACGGGAGTCGCTCAGCCCACAAGTTTCAGTTTGGATTTTGACAAAAAATTAGCAAGTCTTTGTAAAAGTAAGTATTGGTGAACGTTAAGTTGGAAGGTTTCCGCGTACGGTCAAAATCTGACTAATCACTGCCTATTCCTGCTCCACGATAGTCGCGTTATAAAAAATTGTCAGCATTGTAAACTGGTTTTAATACTAGGGCGAAGACAGTGTATCGTTAATAAACAATAAAGCAATTTTGTCTATTTATCAAAAATGTTGAAAGTGTTGGACAATTTTTCCGAAGAACACCTATCCATCATCCGGCAAGAAGTATTCCTACGAATCAGCCAGGCTTGAAGATACGAAACACAGTTAAACAAATTCAAGAGGAATAAATGCATTTTCCTGATCTCCAGCTAACGGACACGGACCAAAGAATATATAAATAAATCAAAGACTGTGGCATTTCCCCGGCGTGCCGTTAGCAAACATTAAACTCCATATTAGGAGATTTTTCCACGTTCTTGGACGTACAAAACAAGTGCCGACCGGGTCGACCTTGCGAATGACCGCGGACCTAAACTCAACGTGCTACGACTAGACGAAGAGCGATGAGTGTCTCGAAAGTACACAGTGATATTATCCACTGCCTCGTAAAGTAGCAGCTGAGCGGTCACACCTTAACAATAATTTAATTTAAAAATAGTAGGGTAATTAAACCATCTTTGTTTCTAAAATCTTCGAATGATGTATTGTGACCTCCATTCTTTTTGAAATTTTGGACTTGTTTTCGAAGTATCCCGCATAAGTGATAAATATTAAAATATTATATCACAATTTCTGTACCTAAGAAGCTCTTTTGATTCCTCTTATGGTCCTTTTATGCTCACTCTTCGGTTCTCCGAGCAGTTAATAGTAATGAAATATACTGTATGTCCATCTAGATCAAATATACTTTCCAACGGTGAACGAATTTTAAGAGAATTCTTTCTTTACTTTATACCATCTATATCTATACACATACAGTCGGGGACAAAACTAAGTGAACAATTAATATACAGAATAATATTATTGTTATAAATCTAAATCATATTTCTTAGGTATCTTTACGCTACATAAATTGATTAGTTAATAATTATATTTAGTAATTATATACGTGTTTACGTAAAGTATGTTTAGTAAATAAGTCACCCAAGTATGTAGCAAGAAAAATAAGTGGATACTTATTTTTGTGGATATATTATTGACGTACTTCAAACGTCCTGGCATTCTATTTATAAGGATCTCGATCTAACCTTTACTAATGCAGTCGAAAGCTGAATGCAAATTTATGTAACACAAAGATACAAAATACAAAACGTTCAGTATATAACAATAATATTATTCGAGCAAATTTTGGTCACAACCATTCCTATTTATTTGTCCATTTAGTTTTTTTACGACTGTATGTGTGTATGAAAATATGTAAAAGTCAAAATATGTTCGTATGTATGTTTCGGGTGTATTCACATGTATTTAAAATAAGAACCAGACAATTTCGAATTACCTCACTGGATAATTTATAACGATTAAAAAGCATATGAATCATTCTGTATTGTCAATTTATTATTGGTTCCACTTTTTCGTGTTGAAAATATTTAACATTCTGTAATGCCTTATAACTTTCAAGTTCATCAATTTATTTCATTTTTACCATAGGTCTCTCGAACATCTTCTACTTATACAATATGTAATCTTCATTCAAAGGCAAACGATATATGATTTTTACTTGCGCAGTCAACATAAGTAGTATGTTCGTAATTCCAAGTGGACTTAATTAATCGTTGCTTTCCTTTGTTCATAAGCGTTCGTCATGGAAAATGTTTATGAGACACCTCTTTCGAACATTTTACTTACACCATATTGTAAAGAGTGAGGCTTTTACCTTGGAATCGGTACTTTTTATCAGACACATGTCAATATTGTTTTTTTTGGGGGGTAGGAGAGGGGAAATGCACCTTATGCACCGTGGGGAGGGTTTGGTCTCTCCCCGTGTGTCGGGCTCTGCCGGGTCTTAGACATGTCAATATTACATTATATTACGTGCATGTACATAGATTTACGTGCAAGTAAAATTTCTAAATAGTTTATAATTACTCTTTGATCGACAGTAACTGAATCAACCTGTTCAGGACGTTAGTAAGTGTGGCGATTCAGTTAGAGTAATTTATCACTGTTACGGTTATTAACAAAAGAGTCAACAAGTTGGTTATGCAGTAGTTCATGCGCTAATCAATGTGAGGAAACTGTTTTATTTTGAAAGTTGGACGTCGACTGAAATACTTATTGATCTCCAGACAAATGCATTCGAATGCACGAATTCATTTTTTCAGAATTTATATGATTAATATTTCTATTTATTTCTGTTAATTAATTATTAAGTTATTTGACTCGACAGCTTTTCACTTTTCTTTTCGCATGACAAAAATAGAAACAGAAAAATACATGTCAAAAAGATTGATAAATTAACAATGGTTTGAAGCGATCCATATCTACTGCCGCAGGTGAAGCATCGATCGGACTTTATCATATACATCACATATGGAAAAGAAACAGGTTAGTATTAAGTGCTCTGTCTTTGGGCGGTAACCGGCAGACCATTTTTGGTTGATCCATATTTTATTCCAACATATTTCCACTCGCTCATTTTTACTTTTTCTTTCTGTATAATAAACCGATATAAATACAAATGATATAAATTAATAAATCGGCAACGTATTCTGTCTTCATCACTTAAGCAATATTCCGTATTAGTAAAAGCAAATGAAAGTCAAATTGACTAGTGTTCCCTTGAAATGTTATTACAGTGAGAAAGGACGAATAATAAATCTTAATTCATTTGTAACAAGTTCACTTTACCCGAGCATTTGAATACAATGGATAAAAAAAGTTCTTGTACACCCAGTGCTTTTGGAATACATTTTTTTAATAGAAGAAACCTCTTCCGTCTAAATAGAAATACATTTTCATAAACTATAAAGCATCCTTCTTAAGAAATAATAAGTTTCTTTAAAGGAGACAGTTCTCTTTTTTAGGAAACTATATTCTAAAAATGTTGGCTGTGTCAATCCTTTTTCTACCCGCTATATGTGCAAGTTCCGAAACAAATAGAATTAATCAACAATTTTGTATATCTCCTCACAAATAAACAACGACGTAGTACAAATATATATTTGGAATATTGTTAACGTAATATTTTTACATATATGCACCATCCATCAAAGAATAGTTTCCAACAATTTAGCATAGAAAAATTGTAATTCTTAAATGACTATTCACTATACTAAGATCGTGTGCGGGAAATATTTATCCATTTAAAATAAAGATAATTTACCTTGTAAATAAAGAAAAACTTAAAAATGTGATCAAATTTAATCAAGTTTCTCGAAGTACTTTTCTTTCACGAAATATAAATAGTATACATATAATTAGGACACCAAAGCTGCAAAAATTACTTATAACAAAAAAAGTAATCTAAAGGACAACCGATGATGTTATATGTCATATTACTCATATTATGAGTCTCTCATATTATGTCATATTACATATTACTGATTTCAACAACATTTGTATAAATTGTTGAAATCAAATGTGGTATAAGAGTGCATAGTATTTATAACACGTCAAAGCCAATCTAAAAGAGTATCAATGGTGATACTTATACAAATATATTAATATAAATGCACAAAGTTACTTTCGATGCAACGAGTAATTTGTGAAACTATCGAATTTATTTTGATAAAACTTTAAATCCTGTATTCTTCGAGAGTTGCATAGTTGATGTGTCATCACTCTACAGCAATAATTAGGGAATTCTCATCATAAAAAGTCGGAATAAAATTGTCGTAATGTCAACTTTAATTCTCATTCAGAAAAAATATAGTATTCTATTTAAAAAGACAATAGTGACGTTGATATGACTGTGACCTCTTCACATAAGGGCACGAAAGCATACCCGTTCGTTAGATTTTTGAAACCAGTGCAACCTTTCTTTGAAACCGTTTTTTCAGATATCCTTTGCTATTGAAATATATAACCATTTCCAGATTTTTGGTATACAAACTTAGAGTAAAAAATATGCATGCAGTACAAAGCAAGTGTAATATTCGGCAAAGGTTTTAGATTATAATTTAATTAATTTTATTACTTTATCAGTTCGTGCAATCTTAGATCCGAATTTGTACTAATGTAAACGGCGAATTATAGGTTATAAAATATGGCAATATTTATTACTTATAGGGGGTGTTCAAAAAGTAACCAAAAAACTCTAAAATAATGAAAAGTCAAGCTATACATCGTCAGAAGATTTTTTCAAACAAAAATAGGTCCAACACCCTATTATTCTTTAAATTAAGTTATTATTAATATGGGCACAAAGTTAATTGAATTATAAAGCATTTCTCTACAAAGTTTCCAAATTCGCCGCACACCACACACACATAGCTGATTGAAACGGAAGTGAATGCGTCTGTACATGTGGGGATAGGAGTGCGGTTGTGTGTGTGCGGTGGGTGGACGGATGATAAAGCGTGGTGGTTGTGCGGTGGTGTCTACGGTAAACGGTGGCAGACACGATGACTGCCATTGACATCGGACGTGTAATTAAATTAATTTCTGCGACTCTTCCTTCGTTGGAATAGGCATCGGACCGGAATAATGCAGCGGCGACGCCGGCGACGCTTTTTTCAGGGCGGCCGGGCGAGCGCGATGCCGGCGAAGGTGCTCTCAACCGCACTCGCGTGCACTTCTCATTTCCAATTTAAAAATAATGAGAATTTACTGGGAATAGGCGGCGCTGTCGGGCGCAGATGCCCATTGAGAGAGCTCGAGCGTCTCGCTAGCGGGAACTCGGATGAATTGAAAAAAATTCAATTTAGCGCCAGTGCGCCGTCGCCGCCTCCTTCTGCCGCCCGCACCACTCCTCCTTGTCCTACTCCTGCTCCTTCTACCCTGGCGAGCCCCCGCTTCCTGTTTCATCCTACCTCAACCCTCTTCAAAGAGAAGTGTCTCTGCCCAATAATTCGTCGCTGATTTGGACACTCACCTATTGACATCCTTTAAATTAACATCCTGTCATTGTGCACTAAGTGTTTTGTTATTTAGAAAGTTTTCGAAAAACCGACGAATGTATATGTTTATGCAGTTTAGTTAGATGAAAAATACTGAAGTCAAACGTTTGACTTTCGTCATTCAAGTGGTTAAAAAAGCAATTCTTTAAGGTTAGGTTCCGTACTTTGAAATACAACAACTGTAATTTTTATTCAAATTGTGTGGAAAATGTGGTAAATAGAGTCTTGTTAAATTGAAAACTCTTTTGGAACCACTATAATTTATTTGAAAGTACTCATTAAATACTACTTTCACAAACTATTTCACCCATCTAAACAAAAGGATTACGAAATTAATGGGGATGGAGAACCCTTTGTCTACGACGAAATCATATAGTTTCTTACTGAACTGCAAAATTAAAAATATAACAATTTGTATGGACTAACAGTTCTTCCCAAAAATGATGTCAGTAGAGCAGTGTGATTAATTTATTCTCCAACTGTAAAAAAGCCCATCATTCTGGTAAAACCATAAGTATAGTTGTAGTTTCAAAGAACCGGCCTCAAATGTATTAGATTATTATAACATGCTGTTAGTGACGCGAGTTTACACCTTGCATAAAAGCATCCTAAATAATAATAGTAATCTTTGTGTGTATGTTGAGTTTATTGGTCGCCCTGGGGTTACAATCTCTTTAGATTTTCCTTAACCTAAATTACCGTTTCCTTAACCTCCACTTAATTCTAACGTTCCTCTTTCCTCGCCTTCCTAAAACCCCTCCGTCTCTTATCTCTAGCTGTTCCAATCCTTTCCGTCATGCCTCTTTCCTCTCTCCCTAACGCCTCGGACTTCCGCTTCCGCTGCCCCTGCTCCTCGCTCTTTTCTTCATGCATTCGCTTTTACCGACTCACCTCTCTACTCCCACCCTTCCGATCCCGCCAATTTCTACTCAATGGCCCTTCTAATAGTAATCTTTGTACAAAGCAGAACAAAGGAACATGATCTTTCAGAATTTTCCAGAAAATTATTTGGAGAGTCGATCGATTAAAACAACTACTTTACGGTACAAAATTATAAAGAAACGCGATTAATAACCCATACTAAAGTATTGTAAAGGACTTTATTATAAATAGTGTAATATTTCATAATCATAATTAAATTAGTAATCAGTCATGTTCGGCAAAGCAATTTGTTACTGAGAACAACATAACTAATATTTATACAGTTCGATTCATCCTTTTACGATACTTGTCAAGTACAAACTACTTAATTGGCGTTCTTATGGTAGTTTACCAGTCATTATTAACTGTGATTAAGAAAATTAGTGGGTTGACTAAAGCTTGTGTCAGATTCCTCGTAAGTAAATGTGCAAAATGATATGAAAGTGTTGTTACTGTCAATACCTTCGACGCAGTGACGAGTGACGAACAGTGGAAACATGAAAATATTACATGAAAATATTCAGCAAATAACATAAAAACCTTACACATTTCAACGGGGAAAATATCGGCATGCTGTCACGCAAGAAACAGGATGTTATTTCTTATAATTACTAGATATTATATGTATGGAATACTCGTCAAACTAGTTTTAACATATAGCGACTTAATAGATTTGCTGACATGTTGCCACGCCTGTTCAAAATTGCTTTAGAGATTACGTTCGATGTTAATTTCAATTAAGGAATAACTAAATACTTTCACATTATTTGATAGTAACCTTGAGAATAGTCGCATTTCAAAAGCTTTTATAATTTTTTATTACACATTCATGTATCTATTAATTTAAAAGTTGTTTTAAACATAATTGTAATAAGTTATGTAAATAAATACTTCATTTTTTTTAGAAAATGTTATTACCTGCTTTCGATAAATAATTGACTTATGCTAAAGCGTAAAGCAACATATATATTAGAAAACATACATATATTTTTTTATATTTACTCTTTCTCAGTAAGGAAGATATCATGTATGATTTACTTTCTGGAGCAATAATCTTATTTAATATTTAAACTAAGTCAATTCAAAACATGTATAGAAATACGAACTTGTTTCCTGAATAACGTGTTCTCGCAAAAGGAAATAATTCTGTTCCTTTCAACAGAAATAGGTATAATTTAATCCTTTGGTAGTTTTAGTGTTAAGAAAAATAGCTTAAAAATAGTTTCTTTACTCTTGAAAATTACTATACTTTTCTAGCTATTGTTGAGTTTAAAAATGGCCGTTTCCGCGAAGATAAAAAAATTGAATATCACCGCGTTTGTACACTATCTTTAAGTATCTACGTTCAAGAAAAAATTGTTGGGTCGCTTACAAATAAAAATTGACATACCCACAATGTGTACCGTAAATCGTGATTTGTAAAAGAAACGTTCATACACCTATGGCAATAATTTTGTAATTATGACTAATAAATTAATGAAACAAAATTTATAGTATATTATAATATATCTTATATATATATTATATATATATTATATATATATCTTATATATATATTATATATATATTATAATATACTATAAATTTTGTTTCATTAATTTATTAGTCATAATTACAAAATTATTGCCATAGGTGTATGAACGTTTCTTTTACAAATCACGATTTACGGTACACATTGTGGGTATGTCAATTTTTATTTGTAAGCGACCCAACAATTTTTTCTTGAACGTAGATACTTAAAGATAGTGTACAAACGCGGCGATATTCAATTTCAATTCATATATATATATATATATATATATCTTTCTTTGGGCATGTACGCCACATTCCTTGATATTTCGGTAAATACAATGTTAGAAGGAATAATGAAATAGAAAATAATATTACAACTATACATCCATCAGAGTTTTTGTGCGACTTGATGATAATAAGAAAAGAATGAGGTAGTGGTATAAAAATACCACTGCGCTTATCGTGAAAAGCGCTGAAGGCGACATAAGAAAGAAACAATAACACTTGCATTCCTTGTGTGTCTTTCTAACAGGTTTCTTGACTGTGTCTTTGTGATAAATATATCCGTTCCATTGTTTTCCAAATTGACATTCTCTAAAATTTATATTCTTTTTGCTGAGGTACTAACCAGTTATTTTGATTGGTTCCAGTATGTCTAGTTTAAATATAGCGTATTTGTAAGCGTGAACAAAGGGAGGAAGGTGGCAAGACAAATTATTAAAGTTGACCCTTTAAATGTTGTAATAAAAGTGTCGTAAAATTTCGCGGAAATGAAACTTCATAGATTTGAATAATTTTTATCAAGACATTAAAACGAGTCGTTTTGACTGTTAAGTAACGCACTACGTCAAATTTTGCTAAATATTATATAGATTTCCGCTCCGAGTTCATATGAACAGTCAGTGGTTAAAAGCTTTTACACATGCTATGAACCAGTGTGTATTATACTTAAATTACCAATGACTCCAAAAATAGCGGTACAGATTTTACAGGCGTGACGTCATGACCATGCGTCCCGTCATCAGTTGCCGGGCGACAGAGTGGAGGGGTGCGCTTTAAAAGTAGATTTATCGCGGAGGAGGACCATAAACCCCTTTTTCGGGAAGCTGCCGCTTCGTTTATTGCTTAAAAAGGAAGCCATTTATCCTGCATGAAGATATATATTTCCTATTGCGCATACAAAGCACGACAATAGCGGCAGGCCAAGGGAACGGAAGGTAGCCCGCATGCGTACGTATTAGCTGAAACATTTTGCTCCTTGCCACGGGCTTCAACATAAAAGTCAGATTTTGATTTAACACTAAACCTATCACGCCCGGTTAAATGAGCGGTTTGAATGAAATGTCTAAATGAAAAAAAACTTAAACTACAACTGGAGGGGGGAGGGGGGAGGAGGGGGGGGAGTAAGCGGGACAAAGAGAATATGGATAGGCGCGGGTAAGGCAGATGATTGCCAGTAATATTTTATTTATATTTACGCCGTTTCCGAGAAGTAGCAGTATATTTAGGCTTAATGGGGGAAGGTTGCCAAAATCGCATATTATGACAGCAAATTTTTGTAAGCATGAAAACAACAAACTTTTTTTTACTTTTCAGCGCATTTTTTATGCTTAGTTTTTAGTTTTTAGCTCTGTGTAACGCTGTCAGTTTTTCGAAGTCGATCACATTAAAATTATCCCGTAATGATATTGACATATAAATAGTGAAAGATTTAATTGCAAAATTGAAGGAAACAGAAAGAAAGTTTATCAAGAAATTACATGGATTATATCTAAAGTAATCTTCATCAAGTAAACTTTTTGCAAAACCGAGGCTTTTCTTATTTCTACAGTATAGGTGGTTTCCCTGTCAAGGTATTCTTATGATACTTCACTTTAGATGATTCGTTGGTTTCAACTCCTTAACATGAATTTCGGCCGTTATGAAAACAGCGAGTTAAAAGTCTATGGCTGTCTCACTTTTGTGACAGGTTTGATTAGCATCAGCGTACTTCATCTGCAAACCTCACAGAAAGGAAGGTGTTATGAGAATACTCAACACGGAAATCACGTATACGGTGGAAATAGCACCAGCCATGGTTTTACAAGACTTATAAGAGGTTATGTAACATATAAATCCATTCAATTTATGTTAATAAACTTTCTTTCTATCTTCTACAATTTTGCAGCTACCCGTTTCATCATTTATACTATCCCAATTTCTTTAAGATGAAACCCTTTAACATGAAATTAGGCTGCTACAATAAATACCAGTTAATTGTGAATTCAAGTCCTGCAAATGGACCGTGTTTGGTTGAATTCGACGTGAGTCGCCTGAAAATGTTTTCTTGTTAGTATTGTTAGCTTGTAGTTAGACACTTGTATGTGTAAGGGTTGAAAGTGTAAGAACCTAGCTAAAAGTTTTAGTGAGGCATGCTGCATGATATTGCTAGTTTTGAATGTTTGACATTTGAATACAATACAAAGTAACAACTATCTCAATTTCTCAATTGGTAGAAAAATATATGTGCGCGAATAAAATATAATGTAACATAATCTGTAATCTCTTTTTTTGACATGTGCATAGTATAAAGCGTGAATACGATTTTCAAGCCCAGACGTAACCCAACCCTGACACGCCGATTTCGACGATTTTTTTATAAATATTTTTCAGAAATTCATGGACACGTATTTTTTTATGGCAACCATTCACTCCTAAGGGGTGAAATTAATCCTTGAAATTGGGGGTATACACTCGTAAAAACGTTATGTCTGGGGAACTGCTGGAGACAGACAAAAAGACAAGAAATTAAACTGCGTTATGAGACTTTTAAAAAAATTGCGATTACTCAAGTGTTTAATCATTTTTATTATTCTTATATTTTATTTGATTTCATCGTACTATTTTGATTTATACAACTATGTTATACATATAAGCAATATATAATTGATGCATCTATAAAAGTGGTTTGTGTGTCATGGATAAGTTGTTTTTACTAGGTTTGCTATACGTTTTATTTAACGTAATTCTCACAATAATGGTAATCAATAATAAAATTATTCAAATATAAATATTCTTTAAATGATTAAAACATAAAGACGCACAAATTTCGTAGAAGATTTTATTGTCTTTATACAAGTAGTTTCCAAGATATAATACTTTTACTTGTCTACACCCCCAACTTCGAGCATTAGTTTCACTCCTTAAGAGCGAATGGTTGCCGATAAAGAAATACGAGTTCAATCAATTTTTGAAAATTATTTGCAAAAAAAAGTCGCCGAAATCGGCTTGTCGGGATTGGGTAATATACTTTCTTAGTTACCCTTTCTACCTTTGAAAAATGTAATCTTATAACAGAGCACTGTTGCGGTCTCGGAATAATTCATAGACGTCTCGGCTTAGCACAATGTAGTTAATTTTGTCACGATGCACACGCGTTCACAAATCGTTCCAATTAGCACACTACTGTAAATATGATGGTTGACACATTAGTCATACAATTCTACGTAGGCATTAGATGCCGTTTCTTGGCGGGACTTCAAAAAAACTTTAAATGGAACTTAATTATCCAAATAAAAATATATTTTCTTGAATAAGAAATCGTTCTTTTTAAGAAAAAATAAATTTCCTTAGAGGAGGCAGTTTCCTTTTTTAAGAAACTCTATGTTAAAAATACTGGGTGTGTTAATACTTTTTTTACCCACTGTATGTACAAGTTATTTCTAAACTAATATTATTATGTTTAACATATTCAGGACATAACGTTTCACATAAAGCTTCATTATCTAATTATCACTTTCCTTTAATTTCTAGTCACTTTATTTCTATTTTGTGCCATTTAATGCTCTGGCTATAAGAACGAAATAAGATCGTGAAATACTTAATGGCGATTCACGTTATTGGAAATATTTGAACTGCTCCTTTAGGTGTTAAATTTTGGATAAATCACAGTAAATGTTCGACAGTAATGGGGGTATTATAATAGTGGTCGCGCTCCTTTTGGGCCTCCTGTCTTTATTGTGGTATCTCATATATGTAAGATGGTAAAAAGCGGTCAACTGCGTGCTGTGCGACACATTAAGCAAAGGTTGCGTCGTTTCGAAGACAAAAAGTTGTAATTTTTGTTTAACTTGTCTCGAAAATGTGGTAGATAAAACCTTGTCAAATCGAAAACAGTTTTTCTTATTTTTTTCGAATCATTTTAACTAAATACTATTTTCACTATTTGAGATTTTTAAAGGAAAGGTTTATAAAATTATAGAAGAGGGGACACTGGTTGTGACAGAGGGACGGCAGACATGACTAAATTATAAGAGTTCCTAGTCCATTATAGAACTCTAAAGAGGTGGTAACATTTGGCGACTTTTCGGCCAGACTCTTGCAATTTAAATTCCAACGGAATGGTGACAGGTGAACTATGAAATATTGGTTTTTGCTAAACAATTGCTCCTTTCTCATTTAAAAAAAATTGAGAATACAAAAACAGTTGACACTACTATACGATTCGAGGTAATCTAATGCGTCGTCCAAACACGTATCATTTTTTAATTTTACATGATCCAGCACCGAGCAGCAGTGGTCACGATAATAAGATGTTAAATAACATGTTTAAAAAGTAATTAGTAGCACTCACAATTCAAATTATATGCGAATTAAAAAATTACTAACATTTCCACACAAGATGCCTCTTAAAATAAAACAAAAAACGATCGATCATATCCGTAAGATTCTTAACAAAACAAAATTCTGAAAATGTGTCTATTTTTAAGGGTTAACTTTAATATGTTGAAAACTTAAAAAGCTGTTACCCGCCAGGCTTCCCGAGTCCTAAAATATGATCGTGAAAGAATGCCCTAAGCTGAAGTTGAACCTTACCATGGCTCGCCGGATACATCTCAAACGGTAAAAATGTACCCTCGTGGGATCTTTTATTACTCTTTTTCTTATTGTGAATATTTGAAACGTGGTTGACTGAACAGCAGTTTATTAATGAGTGAGACAATCGATTTTCTTATTGAAACTAGAATAATGTTCAATATATTCTCAATGACAATATAATACAAAATACAATGAGAGTTTCAGTGGATATGAAATGTTGTTACAAGTTAGTCTGACTGTATAGTGCACTCATATTAAAAACTTGTTTTAAGATATGAGATGACGTGGACAGAAAGAGTTGAAGTTACAGTTTTAAGGCACGGAAACTACGCAGGGAAAAATCTATGTGGGAGACCAGCAACCTAAAAATGATTGAATCTACGCAGGAACAAAAGGAGAAAAGTAGTTCGATAAGGCTGATTATATAATAAAGCTACAAAGTATAGTTATTTTCAAGAATGAAAACGCTATTTTTGAGTTTAAAACACTGCCGTTTCGTTAAAAACTACATTTTTGAAAATCACCCCCGTTGCACACTACCTTTCAGTATCTACTTTCTAGAAAAAATTGTATCATCTGTTTCAGATAAAAATAGTGTGACCTATAATGGGTACCATAAATCGTGACTTGTAAAAAATCGTCCACAATAATTTTGTAATTATTACCGATAAATTAATGAAATAAATGTATAATATAGCTGAAATCATGTAGTTGTACATATATTTTATAAGCTTAAAACAAAAATGTATCTTATATTTTTTCAAATTGTTGAAGTGAATTCTTCATTTTTGCGTTCCAGGTGTATATATTTCATCACTAACATATTATTCCAACACCATCACTTCCTCTCTCACTCGCATAAGGTTAAGTTCCTAGGCACCTTTCCTTCGCCTACAAGCCAATACTTCAGCCTGTTACAAAGGAGAAAATGACAGATGCCAGGTAATAATACACCTATCCGGCTGTGTTCCCGTAGTCTCGGGTGTCAGCTCTCATTGGATGGTAATATATATACGAAAGGGTGGGGGGTTCGTAAATAAGGTCGAAATAAAGATCGGCGAGCCGTCCGTCTTTGGCGTGTGCAATAAAATGTAAATGGGAGCCAATTCACGCCCTCCGACAGCGTGACTTAGCCTCTAGGAGCAGACAGTTTTCCGTTGGCCGGGATCGGATCCGTAACAGTGAGTAAGTGGCGAGCGCTCGACGGGCCCCGCGGGCTTTGCCGTCATTTGCATGAGTAACGGTGGAACGCGGGCGTTAGGGTGGCGAGACAAGTAATTTATAGTCAATAATTCTTGCCAAGGCAATTTTCGCATCGGGCGCGAACGTCTCCTCTCCTGGAACGGCCTGCCTCGCAGAGAGAGAGAGAGAGAGAGAGAGAAAGAGAGGGCAGGATATAGGCAGAGAGTGGGAGAAGGAGGAAGAGGGCGCTCGCTCGGAGGCGGCAGGAAATGAGGCAGGATGTTAAATAGCCACCCCGTTGCCTCGTCTCTCCAGCCTGTCATCTCAGGTAGCTCTTAAACTACATACGGGAATTATGCACACTGCGGATACCTATTTTCTCAACATCTCGATATCTCCCAACCCCCGCCGCTCTACGCCACATGCCACTATCTCCTTGCGGCCCTTTCGAGTATGAGCTATGTGCGACTATCCTCTCACGCGGCTACTGCCGCCCGCTATGAATGTTCGTTTACCGCTGAATGCTGCAGGTCAGGAAATACCCGGATAGCACTATGACGTTTTAAACTCGTCTTTATAAATGCCCTATAGGAATATTTGCAACATCTTTCGGATATCCATCAATATCCTAAAAAAGTCTCACATAGGTTTGATAAACGTTCAATGTTACAAAATGGAACATTTTAAAGATGTCCATGATACGTCCGAAGGGATATATAAAAGATGTTACAAATATATCTCTAACACGTCTAGAACACGTTTTGAACAAGCTCCAAAGAAACATGTAGAAGCCATTTTAAATACGTCTTTAATACGTGAATGATACAACTTTTAATATATATATATATATATATATATATATATATATATATATATATATATATATAACTATACTGTATTCTAAAAGCAGTATTTTAGAATATTAGTTCAGTAAAATCAATGTTTGGTTTGGAGAAAATAACCAATTTCTAGATTATACTATATTATCGGAACAATGTGCAATTACCAAACAACCACATATCAATGGTATTTTAAAACTTTCACTCAACGTTTTTGCGATGCTCCAAGAATAGCACTAAAAGGCAAACATAAAGATGACGGTCGGAGACGTTTTCAAAATGAAAAAATGTGGACATCTTGAAACATCTTCAGCAGAACATCTTTAAAACTTCCTACAAATATGATAAGACGTACAGAAGACGTCTTTAAGACGTTGTATCCTATTTGGGATTCAAATTCTTATACAGGATGTTACAAAAGTAACGCCGCGTTTATCGTGGGAGAGGCATAGTGGAGAAAATGTTTCGGTAACATACAGATAGTCACAGATTTGTAAATTCGCTTATAAATCATTTATATTGATTAGATAATATTGATTGAAGCGTTGCCAGAATTGAAATGTATTGAACTATATACCTATGTGGCAATACTAACAATGAGATCAACACAATCACGGATTTGAATGAATTAGACATGACATAGTTCATTGTAAACGCTATTTTTTCGGTAATAACGCCGATTTTTCTGCTTTCTCTGGTACGTTCATGTGCAAGCTCCAGTACACTATAAGATGCTCTTCAACATATATAAATATTCTCAATAAATATTCACAATAAATATTCTTTGGGAAATAAACACAAGTGTACATATGTACATATATATGTACAAAGATAAGAGAATAATATATATTATATATGTCTATCTTAATAAACAATTAATAAAATCATTTTAAAATAGGTGAAGTATTACTTACAGATACAGATTCTAATAGCATGCTGATTTTGCTGCCTGAAATGAGGTATTTAACACTTGTTAGTGTTTTATTCATGAAAAGCAATACGGTGAGTTGTTTGCAGTAAAAAATTGCAAGTGTGGATCTCAAGAACATCGCGCTTTTATTGCGTTCGGAGTATTAAGCAGTATCGGTGTCTGAAATTTAGAGTTTAAACTGTACGGAGCACGCTAGTGACAATACGCTTTGGCAGATCTAATATTTCGTATGCATGTTAATAACAATTTAATTTAATAAATAATTTATCATATTATCTTCTAATCATGTATGGTTTGATCTCCCATTCTTTTTGAAATTATGGAGTTACTCTTTGTATTGTTTGTATAAATGATAGATATTGCAAAATTGTATAGTCTATGGTTTATCTTGATCATCACTGGTTAGAGTTGATGCAATCGGATTTAAAATTGGTTCAACCATTTTCGAGTTTCCCATCAACATAACAGACTAAGAAAGATTGATCTTTATAGATTAGTTATGATTAATGTTTTATACATCAAAACCATCCTTAAGAAATGTTCTATATATTGAATTTTATTTGCACAATTAACACGTTTGTAATTTAAAAACGTAATAGGTTCTTAACATGAAACACTGGAAAAATATTTATACGGTTCTATTGCAATCAGTAAATTTTGCTTGGTGAAATTTGCTGGTTTCGCCTAACTTCTTGCACAGACGAGACAGAAGTGAATCTAAATCAAGTATTTTCCTCCTTGCTGTTCCTAGAGCGGAAGTTCTGCTACTTTCCTCTTGTTTGAGCGCCATAGTTCGAAATTATTTCTTAGCACCTACGATGTTCTCAACACTCTGAAGTGGTGAAACTGTCATTAAATTGTGCTCAGTGGTTCTCGAATTTAGCGCGTTTATAAAGACAATCTATACAAGGTGTCCCTTAAATGATATTGAACTTAGCCGTTTGTCAGAAGTTGGCTATGAAGATGGCTATTTTCAAAAATTACATATTACATACTCTTACTTAGCTCACATCGTGCGTTTTTTTGCATTTAGTAGGGAGTTTCTTCAAGGTGAGCATTTTTTACATACTTTTTTTTATCTCTGTTAGATTGTTGATAACAATCTGGTTAACAAGTGCCAACCATGGAAAATAGCTTTGCACTCTTCAACATCGAGAAAATCGAAACAAAAATTGAAATAATATTACACTCCGTGAATGGAAGCGTCTGAAACCACTTCGTAATTATAATTGCTTTGTTCGTTTGTTTCCTTCTTAGTCCTTTTATCTAATTACATAGATAAAGAATGTAAAACATCAAAGACTAAAAAGGGGAAAATAAATCATTTTTGTGAATGTTTTATTATGTCATATCCTCATACCCTTCATCGTTTGACTAAAAAGAGAAAAATAAGTCTCTGTTTAACTAATTGTAAGAACTGCTCCAATGTACAAAGAAAATGGCTCAGCTATAATCTCTTCACTATTGTTACACGTAAATTTGAAAATACCAATAAAAGTATAGTAACTTTGAAGGGTGACACGGCTACTTTTTCAATTAAAAGGCTCTCGTTGCGCAATGGCTATTAGTGTCTGCTTTCCAGAAAAAATGGTTTCATCTGTTTCAGATAAAAATTTACTAGAATGGGTACCGTAAATCACGATGTGTAAAAAACATACAAACATCTAGAGAAATAATTTTGTAATTATGACCGATAACTTAATGGAATTAATTCGTTATATACCTTAAATCGTGTACTTGAATATATATTTTATAAGCTTAAAACAAAATTGTCGTTTATATTTTCACAAAATGTTCAAGTTAACCATCAATTATTGTGTTCCCTTAACGAAACAAGCAGATCCAAACAGGAATACGTTTACTGTGGGGATGTAGTGTGCGTGTCAAATTGATGACAAAGAGTACATGTGTAGTGCTGTGGCAGGTGACAGCACCGTATAAAGAGCAGTGACGGCTGCCAGCGAGGTCAGGCAAACAGAAAGTTAAAGTGGAAATCAGTAGATTCGGTAGCGATTGTCCGACTGGTATGCAAGGATCAAGTGAAATGTGTCCGTTGCGTGAGACAGGAAAGATGGAACTGTGACGACCTGTGGGAACTGTCGGCACTAGACTGGATCCATAATGTATAATTATGTAATATATAAAGTAATGGTTTCAAGACTAATTTATAAAGACGTATGACATTTATTTGGATGCAAATGGTAATTTCTGAAATTACTCAACGGATTTGAAGAACTCTTTTACTAGGTAGACGCTTACCTCTTCCTGAGTAAAATAGGTTATACCTTACATTGTTATATAGTAGCAAAGAATAAAGAATAACAGTTACAGATTGGTGTAGATTAACTATCTTTTGCACAAATGCCAATATTAGTGAAAAAAGTTAACGAAACCTTTATGTGACAGTGTGTTTAGACTTGCCAAAGAAGCGTAAGAGTTGTATTTGAACCAGCTGAATGGTTTGTATATATTTATTATAATGAAGTTGCAAGTTTAGACATCTGCTGTTTTTTATTGATTTGTAACGGTTCTCCATAGTGACTCGAAGAAACATTGATAGAACGAAATCTAACCAAAACGAGACGCGGGCGTAATCCGATGCCGCTCATACCATATAAAAAGAGCGACCCCAATAAATATTGATATAAGGAAATCCAGTGGAAATATGGTAATCTATAATCTATACTTCTATGCTAATATATTAAGACGTAAGATGATTGTTTACATGCATGAAGTAATCTCTCAAATTACCGAACAGATTTGCAAAATTCTTTCACTCTGTAAAGGCCTACTTCTTCCTGAGTAAGATAGATCACAAATGACATCTTTATACATATGTGTTTTTGTGAATATAAAGTATAACAAGTATAGGTTAAGTCTAAACTTTCTAGGTTAGATTCTACTCTAAACTTTCATTCAAGATATTTCAATGTTGTGTAAAAGATAGCATGCTATCTTTTGCACAAACCACATGAGTGAACAGGTTTAGTTAAGTTTTTAGACGGTGGAAAAACCAATTAATCGTTAACTAAATCAGTATTAGTCTCCACGTAAAATACCAGCCCCGCAAACCGGATTAGACAATTAGTCCAGGATAAGAAAGGGAATCGATTGAGTGTTCCGAGGCCGGTCATGCGATATGAAACTGGAACATTAAAAGATTCCATGAATACAATCATCAATAAATAGTACAATGAGACATGATACTTATAGTTAGAGGTGAGTGCCTCGCCATCAGTTATAGCAACTGATAGAAATATTATTATTATCATTAAAAGCGAATGCGTTGCTATCAGCTCCAATGGACTGAGGGAAATAAATTTATTAGAGGCGCATGCCTCGCCAATAGACAACTGTCTATTTTGAACAGCTCCTAATTACATTGTGAAAGTCGCACGGGTACGATTTCGGCAACAGCACTAAGGTACGATTTAGAAAACCTATCAATATTACAGTTCTTTTCATTTATTAACCTAAAAACATTAATTAGAAGAAAAATGGAATGCGTCAATCTAAATCTAACAGTATTATAGCTACTACCATTTGCCGTATCTTTCCTCCAATTCGATTACAAAATGTGACAAAAAATAGCATCAATGTGACCACTTTTCTCTTAACATTAATAATAATAATAACTCTGTTTTTCGCGGCAAATGTTTAAAAACAATTGAAACATCACTCTTACACTGTGAAGGAGTAAACTAATTTCATAAATAAACATATGGTGGTACGTGAGAATTTTTCGGCATGGGGTGGGATTTTGGCAACTTTACCCTACTTCTTCCCAAGTAACATAGGCTGTACATTATTACACTAGGAGAAAAGTGGGATCAAGAGCGAGCGAAAATATAAAGTAAGTCGTGAATTTTGTACGTGCCCGAGATGCGTTCTTTGATAATTTATCTTACACCAGCAGTATCTTCCCGGCTTTGCTAAATTGGGGGTCACATCTGTCGCATTTCTCTGTAGACTACTGACCTAAGTACAATATCCATGCGATTAAGAACACGGTAGATTCAGCTTAGTAGAGAGAAAAATAAGGGAGACTCGCGGCTAGTTGACACACTTTTCACTTAGTGAATTTTAATTACTTTGTGGTTAGATTTACTTGGAGTTTTAATATACCCTCAGGAACAAGAGTAAGCGTACAATTATTAGAAATGGTTGTGATTAAAGTGTATACACTGCAATATTATTATCCTAAACCTATATTTTATTTCTTATGTTTCTTTACGCTACATAAATTTATTAGTTAATAATTATAACTATGAATTACGGTATTTATTTACAAAGACATACTCACAACCGATTTCAATGATTTTGATATATGTTGTAGAGCGATTTAAGCTGATCATTTTCATATACATATATATATATATGGGGGAAACTTAAGGAAAAAAGTTAGGGGCGGATCTTAAAGGCGGATCTTATATATCCATATATAATTGCCGTGGTCTTGTGACATTATTTCAAATACCTGTAGAGACCTAATACAAATGTAACACAGACTTGAAACCTAGACTGCGGCAAATATACAAAATTTCTTCTAATTTTATTGTTAGATCACCGTATTTGAAATGCTGTCACAAAACCACTGTACTGTAGTATATTGAGCTGTTGACAGCACGAAGACCGAGCCATACTGACAATGAGTCTAGGTTGGTTAGGTCTGGGTTTTAAGTCGGTGTTACATCTATTGTATGTATTAGATCTCTACAGGTATTTGAAATGGTGTCACAAGACCACAGCTATATTTACGTTAAGATTTGTGTTGATTGTTCGACTATTTGATGTGCTTAGTGGTTGCTCTACCTGGGTCCTATAAGTTCCACTTTTAAGTTTGTCTAACTTTTTTTCTATAAGCTTCCCCCCACATATACATATGGATATGAAAATGATCAGGAGAGCGTACTCTACGACATATCTCAAAATCATTGAAATCGGTTGTGAGTATGTCTTTGTAAATAATTACCAATGATTATTTTAAATAACAAATAATTAATAATTAGTACTTGGTGTTTCCACGCTTTTCCAGAATTATTGCCTCCAAACGTCGTGGCATACTATTTACAAGGTCCTCACTGTAATTTTTACTAATGCGTTGGAAAGTTGATTGCCAATTTGTGTATAAATAAAGATACAAAATGGAAAAATGAAGTATATACCTATAATATTATTCGACTAAACTTTTGTCACAACCATTTCTACTATTTGCCTACTTACTTTTGTCCACGACTGTATGTATAAGAAATTCATACCGTCGGCTAGCAATCTCGGGACTTTCAAGCCCCAAATTAAAAAGTTAAGCGATTCTTAAGTGAAAGTGCCAACCAAAACCATGTACGGCGTTGGTTACCACCAACAAAATAATGTCATGCAGATATTGTTTTATCAAAACGATATCTACACGAAAACAAAACTAATTAACCGTGCATTCAACACAATACAGTATACAAAATATTTACCGAAGGAAATAGTTGAAAGTAGGAGAGTATAATGAAGAATAGTCATCCAGCAGTTAGTCCAGAGAGTAACACAACTAATAGGCCGATAATGATTAAACTATTTTATTTAACAAAGTTCCTATTGCGTGAATATACTTACTAATTCTAGAGTAAAAGCATCATTTTGTACTGTCTCGAATAAACACCCATCAAAATTGTGATGCATATGCTTGTTTCTCTGTTCACCTGTCTTTACATAAAAGTCCTATTATCCCTGGTCAAATGTTGCGACAGTAATACAAATAGTTATATAGAAGGTCTTCAAATATTTTTGGATGCTTAATACGTAAAACACAGGTAACCTATTAAAATCGTTCTTCAATGCAAAACATTTTAAAATCATGACTGATGGAAAAGTCGATAAAACGTGAATTATAAATTGTTGAAGTTCCAATTTTGCTATGGCCTACATATCATATATAATCATTTATTCATTCTTCTATAACAGATGGTATTACAAAAGATAAAATAAAATATTTTTGGATATTGGCGCATCACCCATTTTGATGATTTTGATATATGTTATAGGGTATGCTCCTGATCATTTTCCTACATATATATATATACATATATATATATACATATACGTGGGGGACACTTATAGAAAAAAAGTTGAACACACTTAAAGGCGGATCTTATACGGTCGAGGCAATCGTAAGTCGGAACGTAAACATAGCCTCGTCTTGTGACAGCATTGCAAATACCTGTAGAGACGTAATAGAGATGTAATACAAACTTAAAACCCAGCCCTAACCAACCCAGACTCAGTATGGCTCGGTCTTCATGCTGTCAACAGTTCAATACACTACGGTACAGTGGTTTAGTGACAGCATTTCAAATAAGGCGATCCAACTATAAAATTAGAAGAAATTCTGTATTATATTTGCCGCAGTCAGAGTTGATTAGGTCTGGGTTTTAAGCCTGTGTTACATCTGTATTAGGGCTCTACAGGTATTTGGAATTCTGTCACAAGACCACAGCTATGTTTCCGTTATGATTTGTGTTGATTGTTTGACTATTTGATTTGCTCACTGGTTACTCTACCTGTGCCGTATAAGATCCGGCTTTAAGCGTGTCTAACTTTTATTCTACATATAAGTTTCCCCCGAATATATATGTATATGGAAATGATCAGCTTAAATCGCTTTATCTAAACCGCTATCTAAACCGCTCTAATTAAAAGTACGAATTTCGCATATTCCAGTTATTTTTTAACTAGAAAGAGTTAAGTGTATAGTTGAATCGAAAACCGTAACAGGGTTAAAATTCTGACTCTGTATTTTAAATTGGTATTATCTTTAATAGTAAGCTATCCCACTCGGCTTCACGGGGGTCACATTTCATGTGCGCGTTAACAATGTCTTCATTTAAAGAATAATACGTTTTTGTCATTATCTTTTTTCTAAATTCTTCACACGATGTTTTTTTTGAAGCACTCTGTATCGGTAATGAATATTATCATATTTTATACCCAAATAGCCTGGAAAATAGTTCTATACCGGATAGAAAATTCTGTACACAAAAAAATAGTAAAGTTAAATCAAATGATAAGTAACATAAAGTGACTTGTTATCTAAAACTGGATCATAAAATTAAAAATACGAATTTTGCATGTTCAGATAATTTTTAATCGAAAGATCGTTAAGTGAATGATTGAATCGAAGACCGTAGCAGGGTTCATTAACCCTGAGTGAAACGTATGAATAGTAATGACGTTAATAATACAAGTTAATACTTTACCGACAATTCCTGGGAAGTGGGAGCAATAATGGAAGTAGAAATTCTAGTGAAAGATGGGGATTTAAGGTTCGGTTTCATGAATTCCTTCGTACACGTATTGCAGGAGGACGGTGTGTTCGCACCGGCAGACATTTGAATGTTAAATGTTCTTATCGCTCGTGGAAACGAATCGAGTGCAGGCTTCTTGCACCAGGCTTTCTTATAGGTTGGCGGCCACAGTAATTGTTGAACACAGATTTAGCGAGACTACCTGGCTACTAGTTCCCCGATAAGATCCCGCTTTTTACTCCTAGCCATTTCTAAACGTTATTGCACGCTTTGTATATCTGCGAGTTCCTAAACAGTTTAACACTGGAATTACCAACGGCGCCAACGTTGAAATGGTTTGTTGGATATTGGCCATTAGTTATTCCACGGGAACAATGTTTATTCATCCGAGTACAAACACAGTTAATCTAAGATTATTGCTTATCCTCTTACAAAGAGAGAACAACTTAATGCAAATGTTGTTAACTATACGTATATATGAGTGGAATATACTTGATAAAAGATTTTAACATATATGTACACATTATCCCTCGAACACACAGAGTTAACTTAATTAACATGTACAAACATTTGTTACAAGCAACTGATAGTATTCCACGCTATGTCTGATTGGGGTAAATATTTATCCATGTTAAACAAACACAACTTTCTTTATAAATAGGACACCAAAAGTCCAAGAGTGCGGGTAACGTAATAAAAACGACATGAAAGGAAACCAATAATGATTATAGTAAAATATGATGTGAATACCAGAAAAATATGAAAAATTGTTGACCGTTTATTGAAAGATATTTATTTCTGGAGGGAATGTTATATCCGAATGAAGCTCAAATTGTAGCATTGCCATATTTACTGACTTAACTTATATTTTACAAATGTGTTTATAAATGTATCATTCCAAAGTATACAAACCTAGTAAAAAATTTCGATTAGAAAATATATATGGGTGATATATTAATAATTCTTTACGTTTTATTTTTATGAGGCACTTATTATTATCCCACACTTGTATATGAAAGAGTTCAAAATATTAGAACCCAGTTAAAAGATTTGGTCAGGCAAAGATGGGTCATATCACTATTTCTTATATTATATATAATAATAAAATAAAATGTAATATGACATAACCTGTCGACTCTTTCTTCTTTACATGTGCATAGTATAAAGCGCGAATACTATTTTAAAACAGTTCTATGTTGACTTATTATAGTTAGTTTCACTTTCCTCCTTTGAAAAATGTAATCTTATAAGAGAATACTGTTGCGGTCCCGGAGTAATTCGTAGACGTCACGACTGAGCACAACATACTTTATTACATGCTGTAATATTTATTCCAGGAAAGATTTTATTTTACTTTTCCAACATTAATTTTATCAGGTTGGGCTCGCTTGCAAACTGTAAATGTGATTATTGAGTCAATTGTCATGCAATTGACCATTTGTGTATGGCAATATTGTCATTGGCAATATGATGTACTGGGTCCTTTTTCTTAGTCAATCTTTGACTACTAACATCGTGGTCCCATTGATATTGATCTCAAATTATATTTGACTTAAAATATAGATCCAAAGGTTCTCAATAACAGTACTTGAAATAAAAGCGCTTGGGGCTTGTTTTCAACCGTTTAACCTCCATGGTTGCTGATAAAAAAAATATGTGTCGACTATTCTTGGATGCCTAACCAGTATATAAAGTTTCATTAAGATCTGGATGTCCCTTTTAAGTGTGAAATAGTCACCATTTCATTTGGTATGAACCACGGACTCTTTTCATACCAAATCAAATAAAAAATGATAAGGTCTGTTTGCCAAAGTTAAGTTTGCTTGTTAATTATAGCCATTTAAAAAATCGTGATATGAACTATTTTTGACCATAGGAATAATCTATGTTTTATTATTTCGTACTTGGTTTGACTTACACTATATAAGATAATTGAGAGTTTATTTGAGCTCCGAAACTCGGAATAAAGTAAGAAATAAAATCTCTTTATTAACTAGTAAATGCATTTTAATAAGGGATCTTTGTTCTCTAATATTTACGCTAAACATGTCACACAAAAAATGCCAGAATTGAAATTGATTCAGTTACACAACTATTAATTTACGTAGGACAGTTTATCAAGTCTCGTACATTTCAAAAATATCAAAAACCAGGAACAGTCTTTATTTAATCTTTCCGCTACAACATTCGGCTAAAGTCGAATTCTTCAATCACGAATCTCCGAAACAAATTGATGCCAATACAATATTGACAAATATAAAGTTCAATGTTTCGGTTTAGATACTCTATGCTACCAAAACTGGGAATATAGAAAAGTTGGAGATTACAAAATACATGTTTACTCGAAATCAACGTTTGAAACTGGACACAGAAATATAGGAAATTAATTACGCGGCATAAGCGACATCTATGAATGCGGCTGTAAGAGAGTATATGTATTTACAACGATGTCTCATTTTGATCAATGCGCTTCAGTTTCTCTGAAGCGACGGAGGATACTAACATCGTGCTTTTACGAGCTTGTATGGCATTGACAGAATATGTTTGTGAAAGTATATTACCATCAACAATAGTATTGAAAAACGGAATTCACGTATAATTCACATATAATATGTATAGTAGGAAGAGTATGTTTCAGGATTATTATGATACGTTAAATTCTAACTATTAATTTGTTTAATAAATATTTGTTATCGTCGCCGAACAAGAAGACAGAATATCTTGACTTTCTTACCTAGATACGCTAAGGAAGAGGGTTTTCTTACAAAATTAGAAAGAAACATACCATAACCTAATTCGACCGCGAAGACAGGATGCGCTTATCTCATTATTGAAAGCACAGTGTGCTGCGATTAATGCTAAAGAATGTTAGCAACACCTTACAGCAAGGCACTCGCCAATATTGGTCAATGTTAGTCTATTACCATGAAGCAGCAGTGTGCACCGCACTTTCCAATATCATTTTCCGAAAGACCTACGTTCATTGTAGGTTAGTGTATACGTTTAGTTCCGGGGGCAAACTATTTCGATAAACAAGGCGTTGTTTGAGCAACGAACGCTGATAATGTGAAGAAGCACTGGGTGGAATAATAAAAACTGATTTCTTTCATATAATAATATTTAATACAAGAATAATAATGGTGTACGGACGAGTTAGGAAACCATTAATGTGTGATTAAATTTATTAAATAATTCATGGTTATCGTATATACACAAGCATATACTTAGTAATATTTATTCAAAATAGGCAAATGAATTTCCCAGTACTTTCGTGTCAGGAGGAAAACTATATAACATAAACAATAAGCTACGAAGCCTGATAAATGCATTTACGAACTCGAGGGGATAATAAACTTTGATTTATCTCAGTCGAACATTATTTCAAAGACACTTATTATTAAATGTAATTATTATTAACTTTAAAGTACAACATGATGCTATTATACAACAGCACGTGTATAAATGAATTACCCTGCGCTTTCGTGTGAGGAGGAAAACTCTAAGTTACACATTGAACTCCGCACACTGGCAACGGGTGTAAAAAGTGCCGAATGGGATAAAAAGGCTGATTTATCACAGACTCGGAAACTATTTTAAAGACGCTTATCTTACTATTAAAAGACCAATATATACTCCGTTTAAAACTAAGGAATGCCAGTGACACCTAACAACAAGGCACTCGGCGGTGCGAGCCTATTACCATTAAGCGGCAGTGTGCACGGCACTTTCCAATATCATTTTCGGGAGGATCTATATTTATCGCAGGTTAATGTAGCACATCGGGCTATCGGGGCGTTACCGAGCGCCACGAAATATCGGACGAGGTGATAAGCGTCGGGGTGGAGGCGAGGCGAGGCGAGCGTCAAGGTTGACGCCGTTAAGGGGATATGTATTTTCGCCTGCACCGTAAAACATGGCTAGCGATGGGGTGGGTTGTGTATCGAGAAAGGAGCCACAGGGGCTGGGGATGGGTAGAGGAGCTGCGAATGCAGCGGGTAACTATTCCCGGGGCGCCGCGACGTCGTGAGGCGCGCGCGGCTAGCACACATACTTTTATTTACCAGCCGGCGCTCCACTTAGGTGGAAAGTTTAACCCCGGCCGAGGTGAAGATTACCCGGGCAACATAAACCGATAGCGCGGACATAAAGGTGCACGGGCCGATATTAGATATCAAGGCCTCCGCCGCGGCGCCCCCCGTTCACCATAAAGTGTCCCGCAGAGGGCTATCAGACTGATAGAATATGTTCGACGCCGCCGCGACGCTGCCGTGCCCCCTGCTATCCTACCACCGATTACCATACACATATACCGCTTTATTTAGAGTAGCTTTTATCGCGGGCTTAACTTACATCCTGAAGCCGACGCCGCCGCTCCCCCTCCCTCCTCCTTAACCCTCCGTCGTCTGCCAACTCCCTTTCTTTCCCTAGCTGGCTTACGACGCCGCACCGCGGTGCTGGATGCCAATTCTTCCGGGCGTCTCCGCCGACCCGGCAATATGCTGGGAAGCGATGTCGATGTTATGCGAGCAACTTAGGCTCCGGCCAGCATACGGCGATATTGCGGGTTAAGAACGATTCGATTCCTCCCGAGCTGCGGCTGATAAGACTTTATTGAGAGGCCGAGGCTTATGATACTTGCCGGGATAATCGCCGACTTAGTTATGAGAGCGATATCCAAACGCCTTTGCGATTCCCTTCCCGATAACCAGCTATTTGTGTGTTCTTTCTAGCTGACTTTTCATACTCTCTGCATCAGCTTTTGCTAGAAGAGTCTGTAGTAATGGTAATATTTCTGTATATTGTTGTTATGAATATAGATATAAAGTGGTACAAGTTTTGTACTACAATTCTATCTTTTTGCATATCAAATTTATCATTTCGCAAATCGAATTCACTTTTTTATAAATGAAATACACCCTCTTGCAACTCAAGTTCTTCGACAGCAATAAAATATCTGACGGACAAATGTTATTGCGTATATGTAATAATGCTCGAACACAAAACAATATAAAGTAATATGAAATGACATAAAATGCTTACTTATTATAAAAAATATGTATAATCAGTTATTTGTGTGTTTTTTTCAGCTCACTTGTTATGGTTTTTACATCAATTTTTGTTAGAATAGTCTATTGAGACGGTAATATTGTCGTGTATTGTAATTATGGTGCCAGGTGATGTATTACAATATGATACATTTGTCTTCAAATCAATTATGTCGATACTGTATAATATATTACACATATTAAAAACATGGGGAACTCCCAATTGTCATCTAACAGTTGGCGCAAATAATGATACAACTAAAAAAGAACTAGTGTACTCCAGTTTATTTTTTTCCTATTGTAGCACTTTAATATTATTAGTGGCAATTACTTTTATCAGTATTGTTAGTTAAGTCAAACACAATAAATGCGCTAGTTGTTTAACAATAAGTGAGAAAAGATATGTTATATATTATCTGTACTTACAAGAAGAGTGCTCAGACCTGCCATGTAAGGAGGTATTTTTTAAAAATCATAAAAGCCGGATTTTACCAATTCGACAGTTTGTGGCAGCTATGTCGCATATGCTTTTAACATATCATTATGACCAAATACCGAAAATATCATGGGGCTTTCGACCTAACCGGTCTGATACTCCGAAATAGTGGACGTAGTCCTCAAGCGTCGTCGTATACGTGAAATCTGGCTTTTCGATCATTTTTAAAAATTACCTGTAGTTAATCATAACTGCTGATATTTTTGAGAAATATTCTAGACTCGTTTGTCAACATATATAAAAAAAATAGCACAAGTTCTGACGTGACAGGTCTGACACTCTCGCTGTTAATAAAGTAAATAGTCGGTGAATGTATAATACTTGCTGACCTAAAGCAAGCGCATAACCATGTGTTATCTTCAAAGAACAGCCATAAAAATTGTGGCGACTATGCTTATTCCTTTTCGCTCGACTTTAATTATGTTAAAGACGTATTGCTCCTAGTCAAATGGTGTACAAGTATATAAATAGTTATATGCAAGGCCTTCAAAACTTTTTTGATGGCTAGTAATTAAGACACAATTAAATTATGGAAATTGTTCTCTAAAGTGAAACATTTTAAAATCACGACAAATAACAAAATAAAATAAAATAAAATAATAAATAATATAATAATACTTCCCAATATACTCTGCTTGTTACATGTAAATTATTATTTCAACAAATTACAGTATCTAATTATATTTTAGTTCACGCGACACGCGAGTATTAGTAAACTGAACTCTTTACAGAAACCTCATAAAAACTGTGCAATTTATGGAGATATTTAAAACGACAGATTATTGTGTGCGAATCCCATGTCTCGGTTAGTGGTGAGAGAGTGAGAAATCGAGTGAAGGACTTTCTTCGAACTGGATGAATTCAGTGAATGACGTTGGCGCGGTATCCATTGTGTTCGAGTGGCTCCTCGGAAACAAAGCACGAAGCAAGAAATATTAAACCTGTAATCTTCTTGTTCATTATAAGAATTACCCGGGCGAATGGGATGGCGCAGGGTCACGGGGAGTCTACGAAGCATAATGATTGAAAATAACAGGAATCACATAAACGTGCAATCAGGCGGAGAGAGAGAGAGAGAGGCGGAATATCTATTGCGGAGGACGTCGGAAATGATCACAGATTTCAGAGCAGACTGATCATCCGGCCCGAAGACAAGCATTATCGTAATGACCCTCATTATCCCCGGATTATAGAATTATAACGCTATTATAATAAATTATGCCACGGACATTTTTCGACTAGCAATAAACCTCTCTTTCCCCTCTGTATCGCCTATCAACCGGAGACCGCTCGAATTCCACCGTAGTCTTCCAAGGATCCTCGCTCCCTTTGTGCGCACAGCACAGCTCCGCTTCGCCCTCTATCATGAAATTGACGGTTGCAGCTGGAAAACTGATATTAGATTATAAGTAATGGCAGCATTCTCGGAACGCTGATTCCATCATTTTTTCTCCTCGTTAATTCAATTTTTTAATGGCTCGGGTACATTATTACTGGTGCATCGGAAATTTCACAATGTGTTTTACAGTATAAGAAATAGTATGAAAGGAAATCTAGATTGCTAAATTGGAGAAAACGGATTTAAGACTTTATGTTTCACTTTCTTAAAATAAGTATCAGCGGGACGCGATTTAAAATTTTCAGAAACATTGTTTCTATTTTCCGAAACTGATACAACTCACCTTTGGCATCCGAATATTCAAGTTCACACTGTAAAACTTGTTCAAAATGAATATACAGCAATGTTGCGTGTGTTTGCTAAACAACTTAAATCACAATTTTTTAATTATGGTGGTTATAGTTAAAGTTAGCGATGTGTACAAATTAGTGCAGCATATTTGAATGAATTGCCGATTACAGATTTAAAGCGACATTGGCGAAAGCGATATTGTTTTACTATAATATGGTTCCAATATAATGTTTCAGAATTGTTTCATTTTCAATTAACCAATTTTATGTATGTTCGAATTTGTAAATAGGTGAAGTCATTATTTCCGATACTTCTTCTTTTCGATTATCTTTAAATATTTTTTTAAAAATGTCTTGTAGTTTTATTTATAATGTATGTCAAATAGAAATGACTCCCAGTGCATCAATAATATAACTAAATCATGAAAAGGGGTGACATATACTGTCTGACCAACAGCTACGATGATATGTCTTTCCAATCTGCAAACAAGATGTCGTTATGATCTTAAATTGTTGAGGGGCTTGTCCTCCAAAGCCGTTCATAGAAATATATCTACAGAACGATGCGTTTGCCAGCAATGATTTTATTTAATGTGGAATGTGAACTACCGATTTGGTATTCAGTAGTTCATGTACACAATGACATAAATAGTAACCAATAATAAATGTGAAGACGTTGAAAATACTCGCAGATTTCCATTTCATTGTTGTAATAGAAACGATTCTTACCGTTTTAGAAATTTTTCGATCAAAGCAAAATAGGCAATCAATTTCTGTTTAGTGAAGGCGGTTTAAAGAAACTCCTGCAAAATAAAAAAAGTAATGATAATATTCTGTTAGTTGGTACTGCATTTTGTCAGGCTCGCCAAACATTTTTGTGACGAGATACTTTGGCGCCAGATTGCTTCACTCCGTTGAACAAATAATAACCAGTAATAAACACGATAAAGGCAAAGTTATTTTATTCCGTAATATTGGGTGTCGATGAAAATAGTTTCTGACGGGGCGGCAAACGCATCACCTTCTACATATGCATCTATGTATCTAAGGTGTGCTGGATACACATATAACCGCTCTTGAATACACGATGTTGCACAATGCGAGAATGTAAAGTACTAGATGTCGAGGAAAACTCAATACTTGTGGCTGAGTTTCAAACTTCGAATAACCCTTGATACTCAAAATAAATACCAACATCCTGATACCTGAATTCCATGTTCTAGCAATTTTACGATAGTTTTGATCCTGGATTCTTCCTTCAAAAATGCCAATTCTATTTTGGCGCATTCTATACTTCAGCAAATACGTAATCCACTCAAAAACATTAAAATGTAAATAAACGCCAAGTAATCCACCCCACCTCTAACAACCAACTTTCCTTAAAATGAGTTCTTCATTTAAAATTTATCGAAAATAGAAATGGATATTATTGGAAAACGAAAGCCATAATTATTAACACACAATAAAGCTACGTTTTTATGATTTAACATACAGTTCTAACATTAAAAAAATTTGTCGTATGCGCGCTTCATTGCGAGGTAAAAAAAAGCAACGGGATACTAATTTAAACCTAACACTGACTTTACGACAATATAATTTCTTTAGAAGTATCGTAGCAACAGTATCAGAGCAAGTGCCTCGAATGTAGAAGCGGTCACACGCTGAGTTTCTTTTAATGTAAGAACTGCAAGTTAAATCTAAATATCATTCAATAAAAGCTTAGCTTTATTGTATGTTAATTATGTTTGAATCATGTGACAGGTTTAAAATTTGCTGAGACGATACTTATACTGATACAACTTAAGGACATGTTAACGATTAGAAATCAGTATTTCCTTGGTACATTTCAGGTTTTTAGCTTAAGTGTTTCTTGAGCTACACACTTAACAAGTTGAATACTTCAATATTGTGACGAATAAGACAGGGATATAGTTTGTTTGGCTAATATAACATACAAAGCTTATTTATATGCAATTTAAGAGCATGCTAACTATTAACAATTCGTCTTTACCCAACAAATTAACGTGTAGAACTTGTCAAATGTGTTGCCAAGAACCATTTAAGCGACAGGTTTGAAAATTGCTGAGCAGATACCGACTTTCAACGATTAGTAACCAGATAGCACAGTGACGTTTTAAAAACATCTTTAAAACGCTCGATAGGGATATTCACGTCATTTTTGGGATGTCCACCATTGTCCCAAAAACGCTTTACGTACGTTTGACAAACATCCAATGTTACAAAATGGAACATTTGAAACATGTTCGTAATATGTCCGAAAGGACATATAAAAGACGTCATAAATACATCTTTAACACGCCTAGAACACGTTCTGTCCAAACTGCAAGAAGACCGTAGAAGCCGTTTTAAGTGTCTTTAATTCGTGAATAATAGGACTTTCAATATACAATATTACTGTGCTACATTCTAAAAGCAGTACTTCCAAATGTTAATTCAGTAAAATCATCATTTAGTTTGGAGAAAACAACCAATTTCGGGATTATAGTATACTACGGGAACAATGTGCTATTACCAAACAACCGTATATTTTAAAACGTTCAAAAGTTGTAAAATTGAGACGTTGCTAAAACGTCTTTTGCTCGATGTCTTTGCGACGCTCCGAGAATACCGCAGAAAGGCAGACGCAACATATTGAAGACGTTTTAAAAATCTGGACATCTTCGAAACATCTATTACAGAATATCTTTAAAATGTTCTACGAATGTCGGCAGACGTGCGATCGCAAAAATCACATACAAACAGCATCTTTAAGAGGTTGTGTACTATTTGGATATGCTCTTGAATTAAGATACGATTAAGCTCAACAGTTAATAAGTTCTATTAATACTCTTATTCGATACACTTGCAAAATCTTAAATTTGTCAATCGAGTACCCAAAAACCACTTCAGTGACCGGTTTCAAACTTGCTCAACAGATACATAATTCAAGTACTACAGAAGTGAAAGATCTAAAGTTTTCTGAGCAAGTATTGCTTACTTATAAGATTCGTAATTCAGAAATCATTTACACGAAAGGCCTAGAATAGTACTTGTTTAATAAATTGTAGGTTTTTCGTTTAATTGGGTCCCGGCTACGCACTCGGCAACTTTGGTAGTTTATAATTGTATTGAACAAGGAGATATTGCTTATTCGTCTTAGAACTTGGGTAGGAATGAATTTAATTATTTTCTTAAAGTTGACTAACTATTAATAATAATTAGTATTTGCTTAGAAAGCTTCAGGTCTGTCGCTTTCGTGGAGTTCGAACTATGTACCTCACAAGTTTGACAGTTTTATTTTGTGTCGAATAAGAGCATAGAACTGTTAAATTTGTTAGATGCAGAGTTCAATTAATAAGACCTGTTACGGCGTGTGAGTGATCACGGCCGTGAAATGTACAAGTAAATTGAAGACTACGTCAATGCAATCAAAAATATGTGTGGCTCTGAAGGAGCAGAGGAAAAGGGACAACCGCCGTGCGGGATGCCAGAGTGCATCGCCTCGGTATGTGTGTGTCACCGTAGAATGTATGTGAGGCCCGAGGCTGCGCTGAAACAATGACATGTGACGGTGGTCAAGGAGCCGAACGGCGAGAGCGATCGGCATTGTGCCACAGATCGTCGAAGTCAACTGACCAGAGGACAGAGAAGGCAGTGACGAGATTACTATTGTAAGTCTAGATCATTCTTATAATAACATAATTAGTGACGGGTCTTACACACCCACTCACTATATCATTAATCGTAAAAGATGGCGTAAGCCCAATCTCAGTACGAACAAAGATGGCAAGGCCCGATATTTAGACAGTAATAATACGCATGAATTGACTGGTCCGTGTAAGACCTCATGGAAGCAACGACTAAAAGAGTAAGCATAAGACTTCGATGGAAGCAGCCTGATACATAAAGCGTTACGCTATATCAGAATAAAAATAAAAACAATAAATTAATGATTACGATAATTCGACAGAAACTGGCTTAATTTATTTCCATCTCCTGTAGAAGTTCATTGGCGATAAACAAGACCCATCAGTATTGAAGTTCTATAATATATGTATGTATGTTACATTATGCTCGTGTAGTACTGCCACATAATAATACACATAACCAAGCGTCATATGTATAACCCGAACGTTAAGTAAATAAGACATCCAACCATCTTGTGTTAGTTAATTTGTTTTTATATATCTATCTTCTCTCTCTAACATCATGTCACAGCTCCATCACATTCCGCCATCTACTATGAACTATGTGAGATGAACATTTTTGGTTCGAATCTTCTTCTGAATCCGATTACGCCCGAGAAAATAACAGAAGGAAATTCATATCTCTTGAACGCATGGACCAATTTCCTTGCTCTGTAGCTCATTGGATTCAAAAAACTAATTCAGCTGTGTTCAATTGATAAGTTATGCCTGGAAGCTGTAACTTTATCGGAAATCGATGTGAAACTTCTATAGCAGACGAAAACCGCTATAATTCGGGATAACTTGCCTCGGCTCTCGCGCTATAATAGTATTGTGGGCGCTATAGTAGTATAGTATTGTCTATAGCCCATACTATTATGCGCTATAGTAGTATAATAGTATTGTGTACTATTATAGTACATTGTATCTACTACTTGGTGCGAAACTCTACCGAGTCTCCTGATATTGCGAAGTAAATTATGTGGGAGTTGCGCGTTTTCTCTAAAATACATGGTGCAAAATACAGTGAAACTCTACGAACTCTTGAATACCCATGATAGTTTCCCAAATATTTTCGATGACAATGCTATTTGTATGTTTACCACTACAATATCCATTAACAGCATTAATCTATAGTTCTGTTACAATCTAATCTGGATTTGGCTGAATGATTTTAGCTTCTTCGCTGTTGGTTAAATTTAAGTAATTGTAACAATAATAAGTATTAATCGCTATAATAACCTGTTCCCACGAAACTTTGTTCCATTTGAATTTTTTGGCTTGTAGCAATATAACATTGTTTGACTTGTGATGATATAATGTTCCGATTTGTATGCTAGCCTCTATATCGTCGATCGGATTCGATTTCCATTTGCAACGCGATGTACTCAAGCGTCAAAGTTATTTCCATTGCGGAAATATTCAAAAATAGTGTATTGGTGGTCACATAAAGGTGCAGAAGTACGTCAAAATATATACAAAGTTAGTGAATATATATTTTTTACTAGCTGTCCTATTAAACTTGAGTCAGGTAGGGTAAGGTTGCCGAAATCGCCTTACTTTTCGCGTTATGATTTATTAGTCAGAAGTGTACAATCATATGTTTATATTTTTTATGTCATAATAAACGGCATTATTACCCCTTTCTTATATATTTTATAAAATAATTTGAATACATGATGATCATTTTGAAAATAATTGATTTTGCAACCCTTTTAAACCGTGCGATTTAAGCACTTGGTATCCTAAATTACACCCCGCGTTGCCAAAATCACCCCTCAGCTGGCAATTATAATTATAATAGAGATTTTGCACGTAGAGCAAAATGAAATAAATAATTTCAATCAACGGATTAATCTCAAAAGATAAAATAAAAAAATATTCTAATAAAGGAAACTACTGAAAAACTTGTAGAAATGATATTTATTTATTAACCTAGAAACATCGGAGAAAAGAAAAATGTAATGTATCAATCTAAACTTAACAGTATTGTAGTCACTACCGATTTTCGCAAACATGACTGTGCAGCTTATCTTTTCTGCAATTTGACTACCGAATGTACCAAAAAATAGCATCAAGCATTAATGTAACAACTTTTTTGTACACATTAATAGTAACTCTGATTTTCGCTGCAAATGTTTAAGGACAATTGAAATTTTACTCCTACACTTTGAAGGAGGAAACAAACTTCATATAAAACCAGATGGCAGTACGTGAGAAGTTTTAAGCAGGGGAGTGCGATTTAGGAACGGGTGCGATTTTGGCAATCTAACCCTAATATTTCGCCTATACGGTATCAATAACTTAATTTAAAGAGTAACAGGTTGTTGCAAAAATCTCGTAACGAGGTGTAAGACGACGTTTTGTTCCTTTTTGAAAATTTGGCGTTACTCATGAAACACTCCGTATAAGTGATACAAATTGTAATATTTTATAACCCATAGTGTGCCTGGTTGATAATTCTATGACGGCAAATTATATTGAAATCGATTGTGCCATTTTCAAATTCATTGCCAATGTATAGACAGACAAACCTTGTCCTCTATGTATATACGAAGAATAGAACAATTATTATTAAGTATACTCTGCACAAATAATTTTCACATACACGGCATGTTTTAAAATATCCGAACACTGCATTCAAAATTGGTGATACAGAATTCTACAAGTTTTCCTACAACTTGGTTCCCTAACTTTAGTGTTACTAGTAAATTAATAAATGTATGTTTGACTTATAAATTAGTTTAATTAACTTGAAAATTCTCGAAAACTGAATTACTTACATTGAAATATTCGGCTATGCTTGAGTGTCTCATTACCATGATTCAAATACGTCAAAAATTTGGGGGCATAGTTCTGTATACAATTTCTCCAATTTCATTAACACCAAACAAGTCACCTGAAGATTCATATTATAATTACTTAACTTTAATTAAGCAGATGGAGGGTGATACAAAAGCAGATATAAAAAGGGTGATAATGTTGAAAAAGTAATAAGTAAAAGAATTAGTTTACATTTTTGTGTTCAATTGCGGTGGAAGAATCCCACGCATTCACTTCGAGTTACAAAAGCTATCTTTTCCAATCTGCAGTCATGGTTAATACATTTCGTTCTGCCACACTTAAGCTCCCTGAACAATTTATTCAGTAAGTAAATTGTTACATTGAGCTGCGAGATCTACAAGTTAAAGAACAATTAATCGTTGTGATGCACATGTAATACCGTAATCGCATTCATTGTAATATTAGCGTTAATATATTTCTGCCGGCTCGATTATCCGAGTTGAATCGCGTAATTAAATGTAGTATTCTTTATGTACCTCAATTGAATTATCATTATGCCTGCGACGCCGCTTGGAAGCAGAAGGTGCGTGCTGGAAATGTGCAATGATCCGACGTGCGATCTCATTCCGCGCCGGAAACGAGCGTGCGCGAAGAAAACGTATGTGTTAATTAAGCTCTTTTATATCTCACCGAGCCGCCATAAATTTACATCGCATTGCATTTTGATGATCCTCCACTGGTCTGACGTGCAATTAGGTCTGTCATAAGTGTACTTTTCGCTCGCCTTAACTCGCCGGATCTGCCCGCTCCGTCGGCTTCTGACTTACAAACCCGACTCCTGTATTTTATGCTTCATGAATGCATTCAAAGACTGGATTCTGATTCAAATAAATTCAGATGTCAAGCAGTTCTTGATGAGCGCAGAAGGATACCCTTGTTACATCCAATCGTTTCTTATTATCGCTTTATGGAAACATTTATAATTACACATTTTTTATTTATAATTTTAGATGTCTGAACGTTTCTTACTATCATTATACCTACGCTTTTATTGAATTAAAACTATTGAATTTTATAAGTTCCTTTGGCAAGAATGTAAACATTGGACGGCGCATTTTGTTTTTAAATATTTGTTTCTGTTTTTCTATCAATCTCCATTGCTTAATTTCTTCATTTTCCATAACTGATGTTAATAAACAAGTAATAAATTCTCTATCCTACAAATATTCGTCGTAAAAAATTCAAAGTTACCACTAAGTCTGGTTAATATTTTTGACGTGGTAAACGAACCGACTTAAACTACTCTTCGTTTCACAAATCATATTAGAAATATTCGGAAGATGGGAAATTTAAAACCAAAATTCCAATTGTTAAATTCATCAGTTCTTTCTACTGAATATTTTGTTTTTTAGCTAAAACTATCACGTACTTGATTTGGTACACCAAATCATAATAAGTAATCATAATAAGTAATATTGCACAGTTCGTCCTTAAATTATTCAACGGAAAAATTACAATATTCATTTATTTAAGACAATGGTAAATCAATTGGAAGTCAAGCAAAGAAAAATAAGAAACAGAAGCCAATTTCTCAATCCGCGCTACAACTATGCTAATTCCAATCGACTTTAGTTTTTCTGCATTCACGACAGTCCGGTCTAATTAGTGCGACGAGTGGCTCTAATTTCTGTTATTGACAAGCAACTGTATAAACCGAATAATTTTTCCCGAGTGCACTCGAGGCGCAACTGCCAGCGGCAAATTCCTCGTCGATATTTTTGCATAACCGGCTGACATTCCGTATTGATTGAATATTAAATGGGACGGACGCGTCCGAAAATAATTATAAAGTATCGGAAATTTCGCGTGATAATATTCAAACCGGTAACGAGCACTTGAACATTTCGACCGGGAGTATCCTTCATCAACAATATATTATTTGTGATGGATAATTCCGCTGTGCAAATAAAGAGTATCCAGGCATCTGAAACATATACACACACATGCATTCTGTCTGTACTTGATGCCAGTCGATTATTCCACGGATGTGCGAACGTATGCTGCTCGATTTTTCCAATTGCAAGTGGAATTTCACACAGGTTCTTAAAAGGGTGGATTGAAACATTAAATGCTTGAACAACTTTTAATTTTTCATGATTGACAATTAATTATTGGCATAAAATTCACGTGCTTTGTGGAAAGTGGGAGCAAACACAATTGTTAAATTACTATTGTTTGCAACATTGAATCCTATAAATAATTTCCAAAGTTTTAAAAACATCAATAAAAATTTCTTCGGTGTACCACTATGCCGCCTTTTTTTATTAAAGCCTTTAATAACGAGACAGAGGTTAACAAGATATAAAACATAGGTATAACATAAAAACACCATAACATGCGTTTAAAGCTAAAAATATATAGGTATGTAAACAGTTACTTCGTATTTAAAGGAAAATATTATGCATCTGGAGGAATCGATATGTTTTTACAGGCGTTTTTATAGGCGATATGCATCGACCAATCCAACAATCTTATTTTTAACAATATAAGATCGTGTACCCTACAAAGACAGAAAGTTCCTATTTACGTAACTCGCCAGTGTACGTTACAACTGAAAATACCATTATAAGAAAAAAAAGAAAGAAAATCATACTTTTCATATTTTCTCAAGTAGAACATTACTCGAATTACAAAAAGGAAATGCTGCAATTCCCATCCCCGCCATCCCAGGAGTTTGCATTACAATACGAAGTCATTGAGAAAAGGAAACGCGGCGGTAACCCAAAACATATTGAATTCCAAGCGACCCAGATTAGCTGGGGCGCAGTGACTAACGTATTTTAAGGAAGCGAGTGTTGCCTCGAATTATGCTCTCTCTCGACAACACGTCAGTATCGCTAACGATCATCCGAGTGGAGTTTCCAGTCGGCTTGGCGATAGGATCGTCGATCGCCGAAAGGTTGCGTGCAGTGTCATTGGACGTCGAACCGTTAAGGGATAATAACATGATGAACCGCATGTACCGGGGCAGAGGGGAAGAGAAGGCTGATGGCGACGGAACGAAAGGGAAGAGGACGGGCGACGGGAGTCGGGAGACGGGAGACGGGTGACGGGCGACGAGAGACGTGAGACGGGAGACGGGTATATCGCAAGGGCTCGAATTTACTCGTCCGTAATTCCTTAGTTCGTGGCCGCTGCGGCAGATCACAGGGGGTTAGGGTGGGGCGGTTAGGGGGCTGAGGAGAACAAAGAGATTAAAGAGTAGTTAGCTACCCGAGGCGAAGTTTCTGAAGTGATCACGCGGCTAACCTAACCCCCCTCCATCCTCCTCGGGCCACCTCCACCCTATCGGTTTTCGGGCTGGGTGTTGCGGAGTGGGGCGCGGCGAGGAGCGAGCATTTGGCCCCGGCTCCGTGTGTTGTCGCTCTCGTGCACTGGGCCAATTCTCACCCCAGGCCACGTAGCCCCCGAAAGCTTTTCACGGTCGTTACGGGTATTTGTACAACAGAATTTATTTCGCCCCCGGGAGCACGCTCGACAATGGCCCGCCGGCTTTGACTACTGCTTCTCTGCGGGCGCGGCGAAGAAATATCCGGTGTAATAGTCGATTACCATCTCTGAAAGGAGAAAGCATTGGCTGGCCGAATGGATTTTCGGGGGGCCGTACCGTGGCCAGTCACACGTAAGCCCCCGATCTACCCGGATCACTTGAATGGAACCCTGCCACCACATAACGCTCCATTTTAACGCTCCGCTTCTGACTTTCCAATTTTACCGTCTTATCGTTGATCGTGATTTTCGGCCCGGTTCGGACGCTGCCGTCCTGCCTGTAATGCCATAATTTCGTTTACTGCGAACGTGTTATTGCCCGACCGATCCCGACCAATTCCACTGTGGCCAGCTTGATCGCTCGATCGCAGCCCACCGCTACGGACTCTGAGCATCTCAAGTGTTCATCTCTTCTTCGGCTACTCTATCCTATGGTTAGCCTCCGGCGACTTGCGTCGCCTGTCAGCATCCGGTAATTCTTGCAGGTGTCTGAAAACACCGCATTTCATGGGAACGAATAGTGGCTTTACATGATTGTAGTATCAATTAAGGATTTACTGTAAGAATCCATGTTTAGTGTTTTGTGTAGTAAATTTCTAAAACAAGACGCTTTTCTTTTGTCGTAGATATAAACCTGACCCATATGTATGTGTACTATGCCATACGTCGAGCATGCGATTCCACATGCTGATCCTAGGAGTTTTCGAGCGTGAATCGAGGAACCTTCAAAACGGTGGAACACCCTAGATGTAATCTTTACAAAGGTACTTACAGACACGGCGTGAGGGTCGGCAAAAACTTTGATGCACAGATAAGCGATTCGAAAGCAATCGAACTGGAGTACAGCTGTTCCGTGTGGAAATTCGATAGAGCATGTGTGCATGTGTAACAGCCTACATTGAAAGTTACCCGCTGTGAGTCTTTGCAATTTGTATGTCACTCAAACAACATTTTTGTCGTTGACAAATAAGGAATACATTTTTTTTTACAGTAAAAGAGTTATCAAAGCGAATGTATAACTAGACACCAGAAATAAATAGCTAAGAATGTTTTAAGCAAGAAAATAATGAAAATTATAAATACAACCTTTCAAGCAAATTGATTCGAATGGACTAATTGAATTTTAGTGCCGAATTAGAATGACGATTCAACATTTTGAAAGCCAACGTAAAATTCGATAAAATGTCCAACTGTGGATATAAACCATGTTCTAACATGACAGGAAAGTCCGAATAAATCAGCGAAATTCAATGTAAAAGTTGTCACAAAAGCTGATTGGTATAAAATAGTGAAAAGAAGAAATTAAATTAATCATCCTTTGAAGCGCATAATTGTCAAATACTATGTAAAACAGATCAGATAGATATATTTAATATAAACCCTATATATTACACTAACATACATTTTCCCAAAATAAATTGTTGCAGGGTCAAAACGTTGAGTAATTTTTAATTACATCACTTCTTGTCAAACTACTGCAGTCATTTACAAGACTCGGCAGTTCCAAAATAATTCTGAATACAATAATAAAAAAAGACAAGTTAACGAAACGTTCCCAAATTCTATCCAAAACAGGTAAATGATGTGTTAATACAAATTCTCTTTTTCGACTAATATACATTTCCCCAAACTAAATGATCGGATGATCGCAAGGTCAAATTGCCAGCTTTTGCCGTGTCAAAGGCCACCGATCACCGGGTGTTCATTCCGCGCATATTTCGCATTTTCCGCACGCAACAATTTTAGCAGTGAATTTTATAGCCAACCGTTTGCGATCTGTCAGTGCCGCCCAGGGAGTTCCAACGAGCTAAAAGGGAATTGGATGAAAATCATTCACTGGAATACGTGTATTTAGCACTGATAGCATCGGCACCGCTCCATTTAATAGATATCGATTATTCTATGTTTTGGGTGAATTTAATTGATGCAACAAGCATAAATTGTGCATTAATTTCGCACTATTTATGTATTGTCGATTTGCACGTAGAATTCACGGTGGGTTCAAATATTGTTGACATTTATGGAAAAACGCGAATGGCATTTGTTAAAATGCAAGTAACTTTTCCTGAAAGAATAAGATTAAAGAATTCACTCTTAATTGGCAAATCTTTATGAACATTTGTCTTAAAAAAGACCATAAGAAGTTGATATTTTATCGCCTACGTATTTCTTCGGCTAGAGTCATTGATTCTGATTTTACTTTCTGTTCTTTTGCCTTACTTTGAATTGTATATTAACTTAAAAAGTTTAAAAGAAGTTGAATACAACTGTAACACTATGTTACAATGAACGGGATACTCATTGTATGCAATGCAAATTTCAGAATGTAGTCTTTCGACTTCTGAGTTAAACAAAGCAGCCGTGAAATGATTAAACTTGACAACATTTGAGTCTTAAACTTCCGTTGCACACATTTCTATAAGAACAACAAGAAATAAAGAGGAAAGCTGATAAAAGTAAAATCATGGTGAAAGCAGGAAAGACCCTAGGAACGCAACGGTACCCCTGAGAATTGTCTACAGCAGTGTATCGCCTAAGTTTAAAAACAAGGAGATCGTATTAGATAAACTCGGAAAGAAGTTTAGTAATACGTTAAAATAAAAATGTTTCCGAAATGTCTATCCTTGTATTATAAGTTTCCGCTATATAATAATACATTATCCATAAAAATTGCTTTATATGCTAGAGGACAATTCTTTTGCATATATTACATTACTAACACATACAATTGGTAATAAAACATTGGCACACACAGTATTTTCAGAATAAATTTTCTAAAAAAGAAAACTGTCAAGAAAATGTATTGCTATTTAGGGAGGAGGGTTTTATTCTATAACTGGGTGTGCAAGTACTTTTTTTATCCGCTGTACCTGTATCGTACCATACAATTCCATTCTTATCAAAGTGCCATTGTTATTTGTAGTGTATTGACATTTTTAAGGTTCACTGTTCACTCAAAATCATATTTAGTGGTGAGTACTTTCAAGTAAAATTATACCGGTTACTGTAAAATAATTAGTTACGGAAAAACCAAAGCAGACGGTTTTAAATTTTACAAGGTTCGCCTTTCATATTTTTGCACATTTTGAACAAAAGTTATAGTTTTTTGCCTTCTAAACTACAGTATACATTGCCCGACATGGACTTGATTGTTTTTTTGAACATACACCTTGAACTCAAAAATTAATGGTGCTTTAAGCTTATAAAATATATGTACAAGTACATTATGGCCATGGATGCTTGTGCATTTTTTTACAAATCACGATTTGCGGTACCTATTGTAAGTAGGTCAGTCACTTTTTGTGTGAAACAGATTTTTCTAGAAAATGGACACTTAAAGCGAGCGCACAACTGGGCCGTTTTCACAATTTTGGCGTAGTTTTTAGCGAAATGACAGCCTTTTGAACTCAAAAGTAGTTATAAAAGAATAGTCATTTTCAAAGGTGAAAAAGCTATTTTTAAGCTGTATTTCTTAACACTAGAACTACCAAAGATTAACTAATACATATTTCTGTCGAAAGCATGTTTCTTGAAAATGTCTATTTTCAAAAGAACATACTATTCAGTAAAGAAACTCATATCTATATATATTTTTGATTGATTTAGTTTAACTATTAAATAAGATTATTATTCTACAAAGTAAGTCATGCATCAAACCCTCTTTACTAAGAAAAGGTAAATATCAATAAAGAAATGTATGTTTTACTTCTTAACATAATACAATCATTTGTCGAAAAACAGGCAATAACATTATATCTTTTATATAAATCAGATAGGTCAGTCAATTTTTATTTGAAACAAATGAAACAATTGTTTCTAGAAAGTAAACACTTAACGCTAGTGTGTAACCACTTTTCAAAATTTTAGTTTTTAATGAAGCGACAGCCTTTTAAACTCAAAAATAGCCGTAAAAGTCACTGCTTTCAAAATTGAAAAAGTTACATTTGAGTGACTGACTACAATGGGTACCGCAAATCCTGATTTGTAAAAAAACATCCATACATGGCATTAATTATGTAATTATGGCTGATAGAGTAATAAAATTAATTTATAATATGCCTCGAATCATGTACTTGTACGTATATTTTATAAGCTTAAACTAAAAATTGTTGTTATACTTGTTTAAAATGTTGGTATTTGTACTCGCTTAACTCACCCAGATTCGAGTATCCGGCTATGTACAGTCGAAAGTTGCAGAAAAGTGAACCCGTAGTGAATGAAGGACGAACCCGAAGAACAGAAACACGGACAATGTCTAAGCGTTGAGTGGAGTGCGCATAAATAACAATGTACCTTATCGGTGGAGCCATTCCCGCGTTCATTTGGGCCGAAGCTATTGTGAACTTCAGATCTCATAATTCAGCCGGGCTAAGACAGAGGTTTAGGCAGTCCATTGCTAATATTAGGTGCTACATTAGGCTCGCGTGGAAGTCCCCCTAGACGAGGGTGGCCAGACTCGGATCGCTGAGATATGTACACACGTACATTGTGTGCCTAGTCTCTACCGTCTCCCGGCATCCTTATAAGCGTCAGCCGGTTAAACGCAGCTGAAATATCCGAGTGCGGGGCTCGGAGCTAGAGCTAATACCGCGCTTTCGGGGACTGTTCATCTTAATTATTGCTTCTCGGGCTCCCGCCAGCTCCGCCTAGGAGAAGGGACGGTGGAAGGGGTGGTGGTATCATCAATTTATATCTGGTGACTGCCACCTTTTTTCGACGGCGAAGCATCGGCAGGGAATCCAGCGAGGCGGTCGAAAGAGGTTGAGGCGAAGTCCCAGTCTCCGGGAGTGGCGTACGACTGCTGCGCCACGGTGTGTGCACGGCATCGAAGGGAAACGTGCGAGCTGCCCCCCCACCACTCACCACTCTCGTGTTTACAAGTATCCGGGAGGCCATAAATAAGGCCGCACGGTGCCGGACACGCTCGCTCGGGCACGGGAAAACTTGACTAATTGCGAGAAACCTTCCTGACATCGCTGCTGTTCCTTTCCGTCGAGATATCCTTCCCTGCCTGCCCTGTCCCACCCATTACCTCCTCTCTCTCGCTCTCCCTCGACCTCCTCTATCTCGCCGCGCTATCACTCTCTCACTTAGTACTTGTCTGCCGCCGTCTCCGTCTTACTTAGCGGCACCCGCCAGCCACTGTCCTCCTCCGACCCGTAATGTGCAGTATGAGCACATCCCGTGGTTTTTCGCCGGCCGTTCATCATTCCGAGACTAATCTCTTCTACTTGAGCTGCGCTGACGCATCGTTTGTCTTGCTTTTACCGTACCTATACGTCCCGTAGAACGAGCGGCAGGTTCGGGGTGTCCGCCACCTTGCAATCTCCTTCAGCCACTTTGTCGCTGACTTTACCTTCGACCCTCTTCATAACCGCCAGCCGCCCTCGTTATACCGAATTCTTTATGAACCGCCTCCGCTTCAACCAACCCTTCCTTCCTTCCTTCCTTCCTTCCAGTCTCAATGTGCTTCTTTGCGGTTTCATTGAATACAAGTCCTTTAGGTCCTTGGGTTTTATTGTTTTTCTTGTCATTTATTTAACACTGCTAAATTGAGATCCTCTAAGAATTCACTTTGAATTGACTTCTTTTTAATACAACTGGAATTTACATCCTGCATTGTGGAATTACAAGATGATAGACGGGCACTTTCTTTATGCCGTATGCATTATCATTATTATTAAATAAAACAGGCACCTTGAAATAATGCAAAAATATGCAAGTAATAAACAATAGAAAGGGTAAAACAATAAAAATTAGAGGAATTTAAAATTACGCTGACGATCAGCACATACTATACAATCGGTATTTAAACATTTGCAGTGGTAAATTTGCGATTTGAACAAGTATGATGACCAGTTTGTGTATAATATATGAGGTGTGTAGGGAGTTATGAATCAGCTTCGTTCCAATCAACCCTTCCTTTCTTCCTTTCAATTCAATTTGATACATGTGTAAGTGTGAAACTTGTCAAACGTGTAGTCAAGAACCATTCAAGCGACAGACTTGAAATTTACTTAGCAGATACTGATTTTCAACGACTATAATATAGTATGCTCTTGAATTAACATACGATTAGGCTCAATACTTACAAGTTATATTAATACCCTTATTCGATACACTTGTAAAGTGTTAAATTTGTCAAACCAACCGAAGAACCAACTATTTTTATAAAGTTGTACTAACTATTCTTAAAGTTGTTCTAATATTATATATTTTCTGTCCCTAACATGATGTTACAGCTCCATCCCGTTCTGCCATCTGGCATGAACTATGTGAGATGAACATTTTTGGTCGGAATCTTCTTCTGAACCCGATTACGCTCGAGAAAATAACAGGAGCAAATTCCTATCTCTTGAACGCATGGAACAATTTCCTTGCTCTTGAGCTCATCAAATGCAGTAAAATAAATTAGATTGTCTTGAATTAATAAGTGCGAGCTGTAACTTTTTCTGAAATCGAGGTGAAAGCTCTATGCAGATGTAGGCGAAAACCGCTATGATTCGGGATAAGTTGCCTCAGCTCTCGCGCTGATATATTTATGTATAACTACTGCTTGCTGCGAAACTCAGCCGAGTCTCCTGATGCATATACATGTAGAATAGATTTCGCATTCGTATATAATTAACATTAACATTAAACAATTCATAAGATAATGAAAATCAAAATTATTTTAAATCAATCTTTTTAACATGAATTTTACCAGGTGTAGCTGTCAAATGTTGTAAAAATAATATTTATAAATAACTCAATGTTAATATCCATAATTATCCTGTGCATAGCAGTCTACAATCGACAGCAATCATTAAAAAGCATCATTCCTAAGAATCTTTCGTAGGCCCATTAACAGTTGTATGTTTTCTTTGGTTATCATATATTCGAATTCCTTCTAAATCTCAAATCTTTAGTAAGGTGTTACAGTATGTTAAATGTGCCTTGTAGATTTGTATATGATACAGACTCTTTATGTATATCTTTCGATATAAATGCAAAGCAAAAAAATAAGTGTGCATTTTCAACAACATCATCTTTCAGTTTTGTAATTAGCACTTATGAAATGTGGACAGTATATCTAAAAATGCCATCTATTAATTTTACGGCTAGCACAAACTTATCTTCTATCTGTCTGACCAGACTCATTAAACGAAACTTATAACTTAATGAGCAACGAACATACGAATATATCATGGACGCTTCCAGTTCAAGAAGCATAAAATTCATGTACATTTCTGTAATAACAACATGTGGATAGTGTCTACATGCAGCGGTAAGCTTATAAACATGAAGATTCCGTGTTCATAACATAAACAATGTTATACTCTCACAAGAACAAGAAAGGTGAATCGAACAGTTTTCTCTTATAATGTTTTGTCGGTGAGTTATAAGTTGATAATATTTGTACAGTGAAAAAGTATATTAATATTTTTAACAATCTTAAGTTATTTATAACTAGCCGACTTTAGCCGAGTATTTATATACATATGCGCTATTTCAGTTTAAGTTTTTATTATTATATTGTGGAAGGAAATATTTGCAAAACTCTAACGATTTGAAAAGTACTCGAAAAATATATAAAATATACTATTACATTTGTATAAAAGACAATATATAAAATACAGCTTTTTGCAGAGCAAAACTGGCTCACGTTAACGTAAAATGGAGATGCCATCATGGATGTATATCGGGCGAACTTTCACTCTGCGAAACGAGGATAATTACCGCATTCATCCTGAATGATTTATTGTTAGGTAATTCTGTTTATACTTAACGAGTGCAGGAAGTTCACGATATTATCCGGTGACCGGAAAGATCCTCTAAGTAATTACGAGCGCCTGATTTACATCGAAACCTTTATCAGATTAGAGAGTTTATCCTACGGTACCTTGTGATTTACGCGCACACATCACCACACATTAATTATGTCTCGAAAGTACCATTAATCACTGCTGAGTGCTAGTTTAAAAATTTCCGCAAGGTATAACCTTCGAAGGCAATTGTAGCAATCAAAAGAAGTATGGGAACTTTTTATTTATGCTATTTACCTAACCTATTATACACTGTCGTATATGCAAACAATTGAACCAAGAATTGTTCGTACTAAACCCAATCGAAAATGATAATAAGGTCAAGTTTGCAAAATTTGGTTTCGTTTGTTAGTTATAAGCAATAGAAAAATCGTGCTGTGAGTATGCTATATCTAACTATATCTTTTATAATATTCTATGTCTTTGCTGCTTATCCAACCTATAATACACTAGTATATGTATACGTCACTGCATTTGAAGTTGAGTGAGACAAAGTAAATATCCCACTCACATCACGATTTTTCAAATGCCTATACTTACCAAACGGAACCGAATTTCGGAAAATGTCTGTATTACTTTCGATTCGGTTCAGCATAAACAATTCATGATTCACGAAAAATTAAAGTGCGAATACCATACTCGTTATAGATCGCGTTATACGAATTTACGAAATATAAAAAGAAAACAAAAATTCGTGTACGTTGTAATCTTTGAACTCTCATGAGCTAACAGAAAAATTTCATTGGACTTATTGGATATCTCTATAGAATGAGATTATACAGTAACATATGATAAGACAATAGAAATAATCCCAATACGCGCAACATGCAACGTAGTGTAAGTTAAAAGCGTGCGTTGCTAAATACCTAACATATTGATGCAACATTAAATAAAATTGGCAAATAAACTATTATCAAAACGATTAAAACAATTTAGGATGTAAACACGTTGGCTTGATTCACCCTGTATTCAGAGTGGAAAATGTATGCACAGGGTGGAGCGCTAATAATAATACGGTTAAAATTTGTTTCCTGTATAAATGGAGACTGCAAGTAGCTTTGGAAAATTCTAAACAGATTATTTGTTAGCAAATTTCAGATATGTTCTTACATACCGTTATTGAGGTAAGCAAACGGTGTGCACACATTCAATATCTATTGCAGTTTTGAAAATTTTTGTGTTTACAATAGGATAATATTCTTTTGACAATATTAACCAAGGCTTCTTAAACTGTAATAATGTCAGTTTACAACTAATAGACAGAGCACAGGACGAGAATAACGTTTGAATAGACTTTCTTGTGTTTTTATTAGTGTAACATTGTTTGAATTATAAAAACTGAATTTTTCTATTCATAAAACCATACCTAAAGTAAAGCTATAAAAAACATATTTTTATGTTGTAAAAATCATCATAATTAAGATTTTTGTATCCCTTGTGCCCCAAATTATATTTTATTGTTTGTGGTTTTACTATGAAACCATTATTTTATATTAATTAAGTAAGACCATAATTAGTTCTGAACATCAAATTAACATAGCATTGTATTCTCTGAAAAGTCTTAATTTTCTTCTTTTGAAGAAAAGTATTACTATCTTAGAAGAAAACGAGCATAACTCAAAAAGTTTAATTTGAAAAAACACCATTCAAAAATTTCTGCAAATTTGTTTCTGTTTTTAAAACTGACAAAATTGCTTTTTCTCGTGATAAGAGGCACAATCTAGCATTGTAAAACATTTTCAAAGCAGAAATATAGCATATACTCTTATATAATGTTTATGCGCAAAAATCAAGTCCACAAATTCTCGAATTGTGCAGGTTGTTATACATGTGGCATGTTATTTTATATTGCGCTGCAACGACTTTAAATGATATTTTCCAATCAAAATCTCTGAATAATGAATGGAATATCTATCCTAAACGACCACCTCATAATTTACTTTTTTCTGTTTATCTCCTGCAATGGAAGCTTTTTTCATAGCATGGAATGGCAGGATCGAGAATTACGTGGCCATAACTCTAAATGTGCCATGAATTCTGGTTCGTTATTTCTTACCACGGGGGCATTTTTTATGTCACGCTCCGTTTATTGCTTTATCCCACGAATAGGGGACACCTCTGACAACCATACGGGCGATATGAAATCACCGATTACCCACGAATACTCTTCACCCAGTCGTAAAAAGGAAACCATAATCGATAGTTCGACCGAGGAAAAAATCAATCTTCTTTTCTAATAGTTGGTCCAGCCTACAAGCATTCTTCAGCGTCTCTGTTCCATACTGAACGTACGATGGGAATTTTATGTATTTAAAATGTGACGTTTCAATGGCTCGGGGACCCTTGGATATACTACAGGGTGTTCCAAAATAGTTGTACCGTGAAAATATGTACGTCATTGACATACAAATTTGGTGATTTTCTTGAAAGCCAATGATTGAATAAAAATTTTCTAAATAGCCATCTTCATTCCCGCCACCTTATTTACGAAATTCAACGAAATATAAGAATAGCTGAAACTGTATAAAATATAGAGAGTGATTTACTTGCCTTTGAGTTAGCACTGTAGTGCCCCACTTTTTGTCAGATGCTTGTGTAAATTATTTTATATACATTCAACATACAATATTATATTAAATATAGTGTACATATAGCTTGCAAGGAATATTTGGGAGATATTTATGTATATTCAAGATTACTAATATGATTCATAATTTTTAATGTATTTATTTCTTCTCGCATCCGCTCCTTTTAGGGTGTTAGCGATAATTTATAACTATCGTCTATACAAGAAAGACTCAGTAGATCAGTCCCATATAATTCTGGGCTTTGTTAATGATTGTTATTCCAAAAGCACTCGACAAATAGAATGGAAAATTAACTTTACCCTGTGATATTTATGTTACTTCGGTTTTTCCTGCAACAAAGCATTTTACTTTATACGCAATTTTTCTATAAAATAACACTTAGAATAAACGAGACTTTTACTTTTATTGTGCTTGGCAAACGATTACTAACTGCATAAGATTCTTTCATTAAACAGTACAATGACAAAGCAAAACGCAATACAAAATAATGTCAACATAACCCACATAAGGAATACATAATTTTTCATAATAAATAAGATAGTGACTACAAACGATCCAGTGGCTATAAATAGTACGTCGATATTTTGTTTATTTTCAAGCCCATAAAGTTAATCCTTGAGTTTTATACTGTTTATTTGGCCTATAAACATTGATATTAATTAACTCTCTACGGTGCTCTGTAACTTCGAAGTCAAATTTTGATATATCAATATTATTTTACGCGTTAATCATTCTTACGACGCAAACTGAGGTTAGGAAACAAGATGTTTCTTTTCTTCTTGGCAACCAAGGGGTTTGTTTACCGCGATTTTCGACCCCTAATACACAGATTCTATTAACATAAAATATTTAAAGTCTGCAAATTAGTTCATACATCAATATTATCAGTTGCTTGTTTCACGTTAGATCATTTTTTTGCTCACGAAAAGAAAGTTAATTTACAGAGAGTTAAAGTAGCACCATCCGGCAGACTGTCAATCATCACGGCGAGATTAGAGGCGATGAAGCTGGCATTAAGATAATGCAACTATCGACATGGCGCGCCGTAAACAAAGTCGCGCGACAGCGGCTGAAACTTTCGTCATTAGGGCCATGAATCTCCCGTGGAAAATCAGCGCAGGGATAATTAATTACCCCGACGGACGTTTCCCACTTTCTCGAGCTCGACTTAGCGAGCTATGAAATTCTCGAGAACAATCAATCACGCCGCCGCCGGGATGAGCGACTCTCTCTCTCTCTCTCTCCGGTGCGAGCTGCTCCACGAAAGACAGGGTGTCGAATCCTGTCTATCCTCTCGCATGTATGTGGCCTCTGATGACTTGCCCGCGCCAAGTCATCGTAGTCCATGCGCACAGTTTCGTTTGTCTCGATTTTTTTCAAATTTCGGGAGTTTGTACAGCGTGAGTCGCTTGCTTTTGAATCATTATTGCTAACACGTTGCTATAGATACACGAAATAATTATAAATTACCTAACAATTTTAATTAAACATATAGTATTTTGTTGAGTTATAATTCATGTGGTGAGTAGGATTCTGTAGTTCACCAATCATCAATCAGACTGTTAATCCCTCTCTAATTTTGAAAGTCTTTTGTTTGAAAATCTGAAATAATTTGTGAAAACTCTGTTTAGTGAGTACTTGGAAGTGAGATTATGACTGTCACTCTAAAATAATTATTTATCCAAAAAATAAGCAAACCGAGTTTCAATCTGGCAAGGTTCTATACTCTATACCAACCATATTTTCCACACAATTTCGGACTCTAACTGTTCCCAAAATATATTGTATTTCCAACACATAAAGTGTACTTCGACAGTGTTAATGCAGAGACAAAGTTATTCAAAGTTATAGTTATGAAAAAATGTTTTCCACTTGAAGACACTTCTAATGATTACTTTATTTTTATACTCCAAAATTAAACTTTTATTGAATTTTCTTCCAAAAAACCTCAAAATAGTAATGTTGGTGGTGAATACGTATGCTTACAGTACATGTGCTAATAACATGAACAATGAAGAAAACCTTTATTACAGAATTTTTTCCCCCTACAATTGGTACTAAAAGCATCTTCAAATAGAAGAAACTATAATATTATATATTATATTATATATACGTTTTAAAAGGCGTATAATTTTTCAATTTGAATAATTGGGACACATAAAACGATTATGGCAATATTCATGGCACTTATTATGGAAGAAAATGTGTAGGATGAAACATTTGCCGTGGAGTAAGCGTTATCGGTATTACCGAACCTTTAATTTGGCTATGTTCTATTAGGAATATTAAAAAAGTGCAGTGCATCTACCAATGGTTATCCACCAATTTCTGGAAGCAAGGAAAAAAGGAGTCAGTAATAAATATTATATTATAATAAAATAGTTTCACTTTATGAAGCTGAGGGTGACTAAAAATCAAACTCGCTTATTTGGTGGTAACATTTATGTTAGAATCAGCAAGTATTTTAACCCACTATACATTTGGCGGAATAAACAAATTTCATCGCAGTCATTGCTGCCTATTAGTTGTGTTATTGTTAAGGTTTTAATATTTGTAATATATTATACAATATCGGCAGCCTTGATTGGAATGCAAGGGCATCACCTTGTAGAGGAGACCGGGGTTCGGTAGCAAACAAAAACACTTTCCGCCTACACCACTGTAGAGTGCTAACGTTTTTTTTTTTTCTTATACATATAAGACAGTTACACATTATCCAAACTAATTGCAGATCGATCTCATCGTTTATCGTTTATCGATCCACTTAAAGAAAATATCCTGTTTTCGTACTGGTAAGTAAATGTTTGAAGTATTATGCTCTTCTACTTTCAGCTCCTTTGTTTAGGTTAATCTTTTATACGCCATACTCTGTTCAATGTAGGGTTATTTGGCTTAGTTCTCATGTAGATATTGTTCCGTTCAAATAATATTTACAAGATGTTGGTGCCAATCAATCCCGTACAAGGGTTTGTTTATATCAAGTGTAATATATAAAAAAATTAATAGAAAAAAAATATGAATACTTTTCATCAAATTTAAATAAAAATAAATTTAAGAAAACAGTAAATCTTCAAGTTAATATAGATAAAATGACCTCCTTTAAAATAAATCTAGTAAGGCTAAATTTAATATTTACAAAGTACGTCCAATATGAAATAGAACCACCTATCATTGTTAACATAAATAAAATATTCATTGCGAAAACCTAGAGATCATAATCCCTACTTGATTAAATATTTTGGCAAACACTTAATTTTATCATTTGAGACTTAAAACTCCAGGGACAGCTGGTCGATGGTATGAACTACTTAATCATATTTTAAACATTCAAGTAAGTCTAACCGAACATTAATTAAAATTCACAAAGTAAAAACTGTGCCAACTAGCCCCGGACTCTCTTATACGTATATGGAACAAAAGTATGAGAATGCCCGAGGTGTTTGCCAGTCGGTATGGAGACTGGAGACATAACGAGCCGTATTTAAATTTTGAAAAACTCATTTAAAATGATAAATAAATTCATGAAAGTTTTAATGATTTTTTTTAATGATTTATATGAGCAAAATTAATAAATTTTCCAGACGTTTAGCTATGCAATTACATTGTTTATAAAAAAAATGTATTTTTGTTAAAAATTAATAAGATTTTATTTAGTTTAATAAGTTAAATATATTTATTTCCAAATATATTTGAATATTTATTTATAGAGTTTAGTATCTTAGTGATAGTTAGAGTTATATTTTCTGATTGAGCTTGGATTCAGTTGAATATAGCAGTAGCAAGTGTTTTCCCGTCGATCCATTAACCGAGAGCACGCTGGAGTCGACCCCGCTCCGGGACTGGATTGGAGACTACGTCGAATCGAATCGAGTAGAGTCGAGTCGAGTCGAGTCGAGTCGACTCGAGTTAAGTCGAGTCGAGTCAGTTTTATCGATGGTGCCGGCGGTGGAAAGTGTGCCGGCGCGGATACGTCTGGTCATCGAGGGAACTAATTAATCACGCGCGCCCGGCTCTCCCCGAAAGGGCTCTCCGGGAGCAGAGCGGCGAGCGGCGGCGAGCGGCGGCGCTGCGTGAACGCACAGCATTTTCTGGATGACTGTTGTAATGCCGCCGGCACAAACAAGCCATTGTGTAGCCGAGGATCCTTTGTGGGAGCGGGCGATTAATCTTCTTTTTTAGCCGGGCTCGGCTTTCTTGCCGGCAAGTCGACTGCCCGGCAGACCAGCTTGATTGACAGCCGACTGGCAAGAGTTATAAAGCAGCTGTAGCCTGTCGCTGAAATTCTTCATTATGCGTACGGAATACATAATACGCGCTGTGCATCTGCACACGCACACGCGCGTAAACTCTTTCTGGGACACCGACGAAAAATTGGACTGCCTCCGCGCGACGCGCTTCGCCCGATTGATCATTACTCTCACTTTAATGCCGAGCTGACGCTTACAATCCCACCGGCGTAATGTCCTTTCCAGCCAACCCTGATGCCAAATATTTATTCGTTAGAGCAGTCTTCTTTTTAAAGAGTGCCTTGTTTGATATCCAGAATGCTGCCGTCCCCGAAATTAGCGTAATTAGGATTTGCAAGCGGTGTTAAATCTATTTTGAACATTCAGACAGCAATCTTTGATAGGCTCGTGTCTGCAGTCTGGTCTTAGTGGGATAAATCATATACAATTATGTAATTGAAGACTTCTAATTAAACTGTCGATTCTTTTAGAGGTTAGAAACTTTCACAATGACGCTATGACACCTTCAGTAACGTATTTGTAGCAACAACTTTTCATTTCATTTGTTTCAACATGGCGAATATCTCAGTTTATGTTGATTTGGTGTTCAGTAATTCGAAATTAAATTATTTCAAATGATAGCACTATAAGTATTCTGAATTGTATGCAAGAAATTGTCGCCCTCTGTGGTTGATGAATATGATAGTGGTTAAATACTAACCTTTAGGCTTTGTTTTACTTTTGCTTAAATAGTAAATCGAAAATGTATAATTTTTTTGTGTTTTTTATTCTTAAGTGAACATTTAACCTTCATAGGTGTTTGACGATGACCTTTTGTTATAAAAATTGCAGTTATTATATCAAATGGAAAATGTGTTTCTTTTTCGAGAATACAGAAATCAAATGGGCAATAATTTTTTGTATCTTTATGAAAATATTGTTAGTTTTGAAACATTTCAATTAAAATTTCAAGAAATTGGGTGTACTCGTCATTGCTCCATTTTAACTACGCAAGCAGATAGGCATTTTAAAGAAAAAGGCCTCCGTTAAAGGGTTAGGAAGTAAGAATACAAGAAAACTGGTTCGTGAACATAATCATTTGCCACGTTTTTCATACAGTAGAATCTCTCATTCATGAAGGCTAGCATGAAGGAAGCTGATAAACATAATAGGACAGAATCTTCGGAAAGTAGAAAATTCGAATGAAATAGGTTATACATACATATAGTACATATACTGTATATTCCTTTAACCAATTTGCTCTGCTTGGCTTCTCCTGCTCGTCCATCTTACTACACATTTTATATTTGCGAATGTCGACTATTTCTGCTAGCATTCGTGCAGAAATACCTGCGGTACGACTGGGTCCGAATTTAAATAGCATGCCAGATATTTCTGTTGGCGTTAATGTTAAATACCATTTAATTTGCTGATTAACATGTCACAATTTAAATCGGACGTGATTCAAGCAAGCCAATAACAAAAATTAAAGCGGAGACGCGCATACTAAGCTGTGATAATGTTATTTGCGGTTAACCTGGCTATCTTTGGCATTGCCACATTCGTTATAGATAGTCGCTATTATTAAAAGTGGTCAGTGTGTCAGTGTGTGTGCTCGCCCGTGTGTGTATATAATTCACGAAGTAAAATCGGATTGGCGAGCTTAAATTTATTGTGATTTTCAATACTGTAATTAATGGCCACTTAGCCGTATTCTGTAGTTTCGCGTTTGCAGCGTCCCGCTGCCGTATTTTCGGTGGCATTTATCGGACTATTCTAAATATCTGATAAAATACGTGTGTTCCCTTCATTTCGTTCTGCACGCTACACCAATTTCCACGATGACTCGAAACAGATTTGTAAGAGTAATGACATGAGATTTATATCTGCCATTGATATTTGCAAAAAATCAGCACTGTGTTTGAATAACTATCTGGATAAATTTCTGATAAAATACGCCTGCTCCCTTCATTTCGTTCTGCGCGCTACACCAATTTTCACGATGACTCGAAACAGATTTGGAAGAGTAATGACATGAGATTTGCGTCTGCCATTACCATTCGCAAAAAATCGTCACTGTGTGTTTGAATAACTATGGAAAATTGATTACGGTAATATTTCGTCAAGGATCTTTCCCACTTTTATCTCCCTTTCCTCTCGAGTGTGTTACGATCGCATGATTTTTATTTTCTTAGGCTATTCTGTACTACTTTTGTATTCCATTTTATTTATAATAATATGATTTGATGGTGACACAATGAATTGCAATGCAGTTCGTTAATAGAACGAATTCAGTAAACGGCATATAGAGCAATACAAAGTCATTTAAATATGCATATATTTCTATAATGGCATATTCGAAAAGGAGCGTAATTCACGCTGTAGGGTGCATCATTTTTCAAAATTCATTATTCCAGACCCAGAAATACACTCAGAATACCGAGTTTCAACATTTACGCATGGAGTATTCACTAATTGTTATAATATTGATTGTTTTCTATAAAACGTATGTGACTATTTTTTCTATGTGTCTATATTTTTATATGGAAAATTGCACAAAATTAACTTGCACACCCAGCCACCAGAGAGAAATTTCATTAAAGTTGACGAAGCGTGAATTATATAAACCGAATTTTCTCGTGTTATACCGGTTTTTGTCCAAGGTTGCGACATACTTCAAACATGCTGTTTGTTATGATATCGCATCCACTTCCTCAAGATATTAATGACCACACACATAAATAGACTGCTGAAGTTCAAGCAAAGCTGAAGTACGTCTGCACAAGGTAACAGTTATTTAAAGCATGTTTAATAGATATTTAATACATAGTAATTAATAATACGTAAACAAAAGTCTATACTTGGGCAAACATTCGGTATTTACTCAAAATATATTACAGTATATATAGAATACTAGTCGTTTTGTTATAATTCACTATGGTATGTATAATAAAATACAGAGTTATTATTAATACTCTTTGAAATATTAGAAGAATACACAATATTGTTCAAAATTTATAAAGCATTTTAATGTCAGATCGAATTCTATTTCGAAATCTGTATGGAATTCGGTTTTTCTTCTTCTCATGGAAGAATATTTAGTATTATTATACTCTAGAATATACGAATGAATATCGGAAGGTGTTTTTGACCAATATTTAAGAATTCTTGCGTGATACTAAATTATATTGAATTTGGTATGGAATTCAATCTAACCTATTTTCACGGGAGAATACTCAAATACTAAAATAGATTAGATTGAATTCCATAGAAAATTCGATACAGAATTCAATCTAATCTATTATCAGGACGAAATACTTAATATTATTACATACTGTATCGAATTCCATACAGAATACGACACAGAATTTGATCTAACCTGTGAGTGGATGTTAAAGCGCCTCAGGCTGAATTCTCCCCTGCAATTACTTCGTGAAGACGAATCAACGTCCTGTTTGGATTTCGAGTAACCCAATATGCAGAATGTTCAGTCCTCTGCCCACACAATTTGCTGCCGTGGAAATGATTGCTCCCTAATTGCACTGACGGCTGCCATTCGGCCAATCATACTTAATCATTTAATTCGTTTCCACGTCGATCTTCCCCAGATTCCCGTCGCCGCCTGGCTAACCTCTTTTTCAATCGTTATCCGCTCGCTTTTCCGATACCGGATCGTCCAACCAATCAATATTCCAATCGCTTTGCCATTCGACCTAGTTTCCTCTGAGTCATAGCACACGCGGCATCTGTCATTATACAAGATCGCCGTGAAATCGAACCTCGACATCACCAAGTTATCTGGAAAACAAAATACTTTTCACTGCTTTCGTCAATGTTGTTGGGCTGGTTAGCAACTTTAACGCTGGATTTTTTTCTTGAATATGTACAACTGTTTGCGTGGTTAAAATCAAGCGGTGGCAAATATACACCATTTTTTGTAATTCTAATTCGTTTGCTTCAAATATAATAATATTTTCATACAAATTCAGAAACTTATTGCTGATTTGATTTCATTGTTGTAACAAAAGAAACACATTTTTTATTCATTATAATAGCTACGATTTTTATAGCAATAGGCAGTTTATTTTTTCTCGTGACAGGTATACAGTTCAAACCCATTAAGGGGTCTTCGGGCGTCTTCGGGAATACTTACATATGCGTGTATGTAAGTATGTATGTACGTGTTTGGGATATACAAACAGTTTACGTAGAGAAAATTGAAAATATATAACGCATAACTATTTTGAAGAGGTGTTCGACATTTCATCTTTGTTTAATTGTTACCGACTCAAAATGAATGAAATATAATTTACCAAAAAATGATGTTCATTCTTGATATTGAGAAAAAAACCCACTGAAAAGGGTAATACTACTTCAAAGGAAATTCCGGCATATTTAATTTAGCAGAAACAAAAATATTATCTGTGTTACAAAAGTGTGTTACATATATTGTGCACGCATATATAAATAACGACGTTATCATTCTTATATTAAATTCTTTACATCTTATTCCTTAAAATTGTCTATCGGTACAAAAAAATTTCAGCATACTTATCACAATCTTTTCCTTCTTCAAAATCGTAGGTTGCGAAACACTTTTTCAGTAGTTACATCTAACTGCGATTTTTCATTTTCCTCTCACAGTTTCAACACAGGATAGTGTTTTAATTGACCAAAATTAACTTAAACGTAAAGATCCCAAAGACTGATAGAAATTTCCGGTGAAGCAAAATGTCTATCTTAATTATGACACATTGGCTGGCAGTTTCGCTTTACTGACTGCATCTGATGATATATATCGTTACCTAAAAGCGCTTCCATATTAATGTCGGACGCCAATTTTGGAGAAGCACTTAGTTTCCAATTTTGGATGTTCAAGTGTCCTTAGCTGTGGAACATCATTCCCCATTTGTTTCGAGTATTCTTAAGCTTTCTCAGGAAAACGGCCATACTCGGACGCATTAGGGCAATGATGAATGCTCGGCAGTCGCGAACGGCGCCAACACTGTTCGAGCAACTTGCGTGCGATACATACACAGTGACCCAAAACGATTCTGTAAGGAAATGTATTTTGGCATGCAATAGGAACGGCTTTCCACAACCATTTTCTAGTGGCAAATGATAGACTACTTTACTGTCGAAGTATTTATGAAGAAAACTCATAACCTATAAAATTCGGAACTGGACTTTTAATGCATTATTTCTGTTTTATTTCAAACCTCATCCACTAATTTAGAATATTAGCGAACATATTATTTGCATAGGTGCAATGTTTATTTATAACTACATAAATAGAACTTAATTAAACTGCGATTTAGTTATACAAACTCTATGAATTTTCTGGTGTTTAGAAATTGAAATAGTTCTTTGGAATTATTTTATTAGTATAAGAAGAGTTTCGATTTGATTTAGGACTTTTAATGGTTTCCAATTATCCAGCAAATTGCTGTAAGACTGGAAAAGTGTTCGACTATTTAACAGATTTTGCAATTATCACAGACACGTGGTTTTTTATTTTTAGTGTAGTGTACAATGATTCTGATGTGTCCTATCATCGGATGAGTGATTTTGACTTGGTATTATCTGGCAAATGGGGCAGAAGAATTGATTAGACTAATATTGTTTATTACAATTTTGTGGTGAAAGAGACAGTAAAATTAATATTCTTTCTTTCCGCATAAACACATGTATTTTTCGATAAACAAGATTATAATATTGTTACCCGTAGAACGAAACAAAGACGAATGAAATAGGACAATGAAAATTTTAGATTTTATAATATATTGAGCGTCCTATCTACAAGAACTACATTTGATTTCTACGTATTTTTACGCTAACCAATCAAATACCCGATCATAAAATAAAAGTCATATTTATACAATTTTTCATATTAAATAACATTCAGATAAGACGTAAATAAAATCCTATATTATAATATTTACTTTTAAGATTAACCGTTTCAACGCCCAGTCAATTGACCGGTTTTAAACTTCAATTCTATGATGCACTTGTTTCTTTCGTTCTTATTAAAAATAAAAATCTAAATTTATAATTTCTTTACTGCTATCTAAATGTTACTTTGTGCATTTGTTTTCCTATTAAAGTAACAATTGACTATGCCCGGATTGGATAAATATCACCTTTATTTTACAACCGGTCATCCAACCGCTCACGGCAGAAATAACTATATATAAATAATTAGTACAGTTAACTGTTAATAAGAATGAAGAAAAGTGCATAGTCGAAACGAATTTTAAAACTAGTCATTTGACCGGGAGTTGTACATTTAGTGTCAAATGCGACAGATTCGCCAAGATAAATAGTCCATAAATCGAAAATCCCACCTCATATTTCTCGAACACCCTGTATAGACACTGAAAAGAGAACAACATGGCTGTCGGCGTGAGGACAAAAAACGTCTTTAGGTACTTTGCGAGAGGTTTTTGTCACTAAAAGGGCATCAAAGGTGCAGCGACCAGAGGGACTCGAGTGGAATCGGCTATTCACAAACGGAAATGTGCCTGTTGGTACATCCGCTGCCGGACACTTAGGTCAGGTCGACGCTTGACTCCAACTATTTAAGAACCTTTTTCTTCCCGTGTCTCCAAGTTTCCGAAAAAATACCATTCCGATGACAGTCCGTGCAGACTCGTACTCGGAAGTTTCGGATAGAGAGCTTGGTGAAAGTAATAGTAAAGTAAAAGAACTTGCCAGTTCACCCATCAACGCGTGTCGTTTTCAAAGTCTGAAGTGCGTCTTTGTGCCGCTCCTTTTCACCTTGCGTATTTAATGATTTTAATTTCCTGTGTTGCTTACAACTAGTTTTCTTTTTTGCTTGCAAGTGGAGTACATATGGCAAGTAAGTCGTGTTTAGAAGGGAAATAAACTATCGACTATATTTAACCTAACTAATTAACATTGAACAATCTTGTTAGGTTCTAGTCAAATTTCTGTTATATGCTCCAGTTTTTTTCTAAACGAAAAAGAAGCAATTGTTTGGGAAGAAATTTATATTTCGTGTATAACCCAACGCCATTCTGTTGCAGTTTTTGTTGCTAAAATCTAACTTTATAGGGTTCGAGGTCATCTAGTACACTATCAATGTATTATTTTTTAGTACACGTATTATTTTTTTATTTCAGATGATCGAGTACTGAGCAGTGCTGAGCAGAGCAGTGCCGAATACTGAGCGGTCACAGCCAAACAATGTTAAAAGAATGTGTTACAATAAATTAATTAGTAGCACTTATGAACTATATGTGAATACAAAAATTAATCAAATTTCCGCAAAAGATGCCCCTTGAAGTAAAAAAATATTGGCATTTGGCATTTATTTTTAAGGCTTCTACGTACGCGTCTCCCCTTAAATGTTCGTCTCTGCTTTATCGTCGCAGAATTTTGGTAGAAACAAGCGTGTCCATCGAATTGGGAAAGCGTTAGTAGATAACTCAGGAGTAACGAGATATCTGGAGAAGGGCCGCGAGGGTTAATCGAGTCTTCCCTGCGCTTAGAAGGAGATAAGGGGGCGAAGATGATGCGTCAGGAACAATAAAGGAAAAGGGAGGACCAACAATTGCGCTAGGAATATACGGGGCTATAATTTGAGTTATATCAATTCTGAAACGCAATTTGCAGGCTGCGATCCAATTTAGCCGACATTTAATCACGCTCGACAAATCAAAGATATAATTCAGCGCAATACTGCTGCGGAAAGTTTCCCGGCGACGAGCGCGCACGTGCCACGTTCCTAACCTCGCCTCAGGCTGCAAGAGAGTAAATGGACTTTATCCGTCTTGCAGACAGGATCCTTTGCCGTCCTGGTGGGAAATAAGAATTTTGACAACATCCATTCCAACGGTTACCGCCTAGTCCCATCAGCTTTCCATCTTCTGCCCTAACTCAATATCCTAACGCATCCGCTTCACCAAAGATGAACACTCACCAGAGATATCGAATTTGTTTGCATCATAGTCTCGTAGGATTAATCTCGCTCGTTTAGGGCGAACACTGGGCCTAGTTGGCACACTTTTCACTTAGTGAATTTTCATTAATTTTCAGTTAGATTTTCTTAAAGGTTAAAAATATGTGTAAGAAGTTCATACCTTTAGCTGGCAATGCCTAGAGTTTGAAGCCCCAAGTTAAAAAATTAAGTGTTTGGTAAAATAATTAATCGTGTAAAAAATGTGTGCCAACCAACCCCATATACAGAGTTCGTTAATGTCAACAAAACAATGTTATGTAAATGTTGTATATTGCTTCGTGTAAATATTGTTAAATAATCGTATATTCAATGGAGCACAATATATAAAAGAATTACCTTAACGGTGGGGTTGAAAGTAGAAGACTATAATGCTCGAAAAATGTACTTACCAGTGCTAAAACAGGATATTTTTTATAAGTGGATCGACAAACGATGAGATGGATCTGAAATTAATATGCGTAATGTGTTACTGTCTTACATGTACAAGAAAGAAACAGTGTCGTTCCAAAGCGGCCATTTCAGAGCCAACACTAACTTTGATTATAATCAACTTCTTAATTTGTATTACACTGTGAATTCTGCTGTTTTCGACATGCCGTTTACTTGCATTCGGTGATTACAAAAGTTAATAATTCTTTCAAAATTTAAAAATTAAAAAATCGACATCAAAGTTTTGTTATCCTCCATCTACTAAAAAAAACTTAATTGTTCCCTCAGTTAATCATGCATTTAATATGCTTATATACAATTTACTTCAAACTGTGTCCTTTAATAAGGAATTATTTGCCTTTCAAAGAAATGAACAAACATTTGCTTGTTTTTCAGTGTATCTATATGAAAGACTACATAATAAACATCAGTTATACAATCATTGACGGTTTTCATGACATGACTGAAACACGATTCGTTCGTGGAAAACAATGATTATGTTGGTTATAAAATGACAAAAGTTTCAGAGTCCTCACAAAAAGTTACAGGGACATTCTCGACAACAAAGCGCCAACACCACGAAAGAGTGGAGCTTTGGTATGCGTGTTTGGATTTTTTCGAAATTGTTACGACAGGTTTTTGCTGTTTTTGCCATCTATTATTTGGCCTGTCGCTTGTTCCCTTTCTCTCCCGCCAACTGACACCGGCGAGGTCATGCGCGCTCTGTAAATCTTGACGCGTTAGCAGTTGGTTCCGCTATTTGTGGAAAATCGTTCTGCGGACAAACGGCGTGCACTGTGCGCCGACGATATTGAAAGGATTATTTTCCCGTTCGTTCCAGCTGTCGAAGACATTAAGAAACGTGTAATTAAAGGACACATTGCGACGTCAATATTGGAAAGTCTGGGAGTGTGGCGGCGTTGAAGTATAATTAATATAATTGAAAAGACCCTTTATTAAGTGGTTTATTCTATGAACGAAACTAAAATATTGTGGTGATGCATAAGTTGTGTCAACATAATTCTACTTGAGAAATAGTTAACATAATTACGCTATTGATGCAATATTAAAAATGAAATGTTATAATATAATAATTTCATACAAAATCTTTTCCAAGCCCAGTACTTTTGAAATGTTTTTGACTTCTTGTCGCCGCATTTTGTTTCAAATTGGTAACATAATATGGTGTAACTTAGGCAAGTTCGTAATAGAATATCTGATTGCTTGTATAAAGTGTCATATTTTGCCATGCCACTTACTTTCCGTTAAAAACCATAAAAGCTCCACATAGGGCGGTTTTGATTTCAGGTCATTTTTTCTCAAGTGAATGATAATCATAAATTGGAGAGGGTTGTTTTAGGAAAAGAGGAAAGCATTTTAATATGTTTATAGATTGACTATTAAGAAAATGACGTTCAATTACTGTTTTTAAATTATTGATACATGTTTTTGTGTCACTCTTTGGTTCCATTTTTTGTTACATGCTTTCAATTACATGCGATTCAACTGAAATGCAGACAAACTGCCTTAATCGCAAGTTTCTAATAAAAGTGTGATAATTATTTATTTGTATAACGATTATAGACACTTTTTCTGTTTACGATTTTTCGAACCTTTTCAGAACTTAATGCGGTTTTGTGGGTTCTACGAGTTCGTGCTGCGAATTGGCAGATATGTACGGACGCGTGCTCCCCTTCTGAATCCAGTTTCGGTTGATCCTATTGTGCAGTCAGATTACATAAATCATTGGAAACTGGCTGCAGGAAATAATTAGCATCCAGACCCTCCGGGGGCACTTTTTGTACGCCGACTCCGTGACGCATTACTCTTTACCACACTGGATCCAATCAGTTACCTCTTGAACGACTCTTTTGATCCTTTATTCCAGCTCGCTTCTCTTGAATTTCGCTGATTTGATGCGTAACCAAACCTGACTCTTCGAGTACGCCGTTCCTCCGATGTATCAACAATAATATTACCGACTTTCTACATTAGGCATACTATGAAAGTGACAAGTTTGATTTTGACGCTCTCTGACTATTATTTAGACTAGTAAATCAAGCATACGACTTTTATACAATATGAACCAATCACAAGGTTTGTAGGGGAAGGTTGCCTAAATCGCCCCACTTTTCACTTTGAGAATTATTATTTAGAGGTAAAGAATCTTATTTTTATATTCTTTATGCCATAATAAACGGTAGTATTTCCCCTTTCATAAGTAATTTTGTTATAATTTTAATACGTGATGATCAGTTTGAAAATAATTGATTTTGGAAACCTTCTAAATGGCACGATTGAGAGAAGTGATATCCGAAATCGTACCCCAGGTTGTGAAAATCGCCCTCCAATTAGAAATCATAGTTTTAATGACTATTTTGCAGGTAGAGCAAAATGAAATAAATAATTCTTATTTGCAGAGGTAACACATAATTATAGGTGAATGCCTTGGCATCAATTCTAGTAACTGATGAAAATATTATTATTAGAAGCGAAACATATTTATTAGAGGCACTTGTTGCTGTTGTTTGACGACAAATTGCTGTTCTTGAATTAGGGGATTTACGACAAGCAATTTAACTTAACGGCATGGGAACTTACACTCTACCACTATTTCCCCAGAAAACGAAATTATCTTTCAAGTTAGCAAAGAACAATTCATATCTTATTAATGCCTATTTATGAAATCGATATTTAGCTCCCCTAAGATCCGCTAGATCGCAACTACGTAGCATACAAAATTACAGGCTTTAAGCAGCTTTCTTTGCGCACCTATTAATTTGTATAAGATAGCTTAACAAGTTTTGTTGATTTTTAAAAATTGCGAGAATCCGAAATGTTGTTATTTCACCTTTACGCTGCAATATTTGCCTATAATTGAATTTTTCATTCACGAATAAGTAAATAAAGATGAAGCGGAAGACTGAACCAGTACAATATTGATAAATATGAATAGTAAGTAAGAATGTTTCCTTCGCTTTACTGATACAAGAAAAGGCAAACTGAATTATGTAATAATTCAATTGATCTAACGAAAGAGCCAAATACTACTCAAATAAACCATATAATACTATAAAAGCATATATAATAACACTCAATGTTAATTCTTAAATTACAGCAGCCGTTTCTCACCAAAATGAGCAATCTATTAAAAATAATGACTACAGATAACAACGAACTCTTCACAGTACGTTTCGATGAATGACTTCTACGGCCATTAGTTTTCCATGAGCCAATATGAAATAACGAAATCATTACGAGCAAGACTCTGGAGCGAGCGTGTTCCACCGGTAGCGGGCTTTAATTAAAATCGCAGGCATTCCGCGCGTCCGCCGGTGTTACTGCTGAAACGCACACTTCTCTATCCGATAAGTATCATTGGTCGAATGGTAGGAGGGACGGCGTGCAACTGACGACCACGTCAAAGTCTTCCTGCCGCTGCGGAGAAAAAGTCTGCTCGCAGACGAGAAAGCGCAACGAAGCAGCGCGGAACCGGTTCGCGAGCTATCAACCCTTTCACACTGCTGTCTCTGACGTGGCCCCACAGACTTGGCGACCAACCAAACGACTCTCCTCTTCAAAAACATCGGCCCTTTCCCGCACTCTTCCTAACCGAACCATCTCACTCCACGCAGTCCATTTCTAATTAGCAGATGTGTTAGCAGATGTTTTAAAAACGTCTTTACGACGCCATTTTTGCGTAGTTTTTGGAATGTCCACCATTATCCCAAAAATGTTTCACGTATCTACTTTTGACAAACATCCTATGTTGTGTAGTTGAAGAAATACATAAAAGACGTTAGAAATACATCTCTAACAAGTCTAGAACACGTTGTAACCAAACTGCGAGAAAATATGTGGAAACCGTTTTAAATACGTCGTTGATACGTGAATGATTGGACTTTCAATATATCACTATGCTATATTATTCTAAAAGCAGTATTTCAGAATGTTAGTTCAGTAAAATCAACGGTTGGTTTGGAGAAAACAATCAATTTCGAGATTATACATAAATACTATTGGAATAATGTGCAGTTAATAAACCACTGTATACTGAAGACAGTTTTAGAACGTTAAAAAGATGTAAAGTCAGAAACGGGCAATACTCCTTGCTACTCATGTAGTGGAATTGGATAAAAATGATATGAATGTCCTAGTTTCTCAGAATAATTATTAGTTCGAAATTATAGTTTTGGTTTTTTCGAAATCAAGAAACATAAATGAATTTGCATCTTAGGTTTTGGTGCACATGTCCAATTCGGTTCTTTATTCATTAATTTCGGGAAAGGTGAGGGTGATTGAATATATTTTGTGATTTTTCATAGAGTTCATTTGTGACTTTCAAAAATGATAATTAATGTTGAATTTGCTATGGATACCCCGTCTACTTCTATGGATTTTCTTCCTTAAGTTAACCTTATGAAGTTGTCAGGTTACTTAACTTTAGCATCATTAGAAAAATCATACATTGATTGTCGGGGTGCCTGTTGTATGTCATATCAGTAATTCTGGTCTAGGATTGCATCTAGCAAAGCAATAAAGCAAAAGAGATGAAATTTGTGTATAATAACAAATATCTAGCAATGTATATCGGACAGTGATGTTTCAATGCTAAGTGAATCACTTTGTGTGGTGGCCGAATTAACCTTTTTTATTTCGGCAGATATGTTCGAAAATCTTCGAATCACTGAAGAAAATAATAATGGGAATTAGCATGCAGTGATATTAAATGGACTTGCTAACTTAACCGACGTGTAGTTTTTGTAAATAATGGAATAAAATAAAATAAGAAAAAAGAAGCAAGAAGTAACAATAATATCATAGTTAGATAGTCAACTTTTATTTCGACTTCTATAATGCTAATGAGACTCTTTAAACATACCTTTTCCATCAAGAATCATATTTGAATAATTAAAGGTTAACTGTTACTTTAAATTTAAATTTAATTATCGAACGCTCTTTCTAAGAAAACTTTCTAAGCTTGCAACCAAGAGCTCCTCCTTTCTTACTAGTCCATTTACAATGTATACGATGTGAAATGACATTTAAAACGATTGAAAACCACACTCAGTTCCATTCAACGAACATCTGGCAAAACTTTCGAGAGCCTCTTGAGACTCATTTCCGTTTCGTTGGTTTACACGAGAAAGGACTCGATGCCGAATGTAATCCCCGATGAGAAGCAATTTGTTCCTCTGAGTGAGGTGTCGCCCGGCTGTTTTGTGGTGCTGCACTAGCAGTGGTGTGAAAAGGCTGTACTGCGGATACTATTGAATTCGTTGGCACTTACTAATCCGTTCGAAGCACCCTCCGCCTTCAGGTGTCGCTGTCCTCTTTCTCCGGACGAGAAACCTTGCTGTGCAGTTTTCTTCACAGAGGATTACTGACGAAAGCACGAGTTATGCTCATTGTCGATGCGAGTGTAAGCACAGACACGCCGAAATGGACCTTTATATCAAAGAACCCACTCGGACCAGCCAATTTCATTGTGCCCTAACCTCGAAGTACGTTTATGCTCATCAATAAACTGCGGCTGTTTATATAACCAAAATATATGGGAATATGTAACAAGTATGCAAGAAACATGTAAGCAAATATACACGAAATATGCAAGATATGCGCCGAATATGCAGGATATATACGTTCGATGATTGATAATCTGTGATTACTAATATGTATATGTATATCGATAACACGTTATCACGATACTTATAGACATTATCGTATAAGATGATGAATCGTGACGTATCGATGAGGTTGTGCATATGCCGTTTAGACAAAATATGCAAAACAAATATGCAATATAAAATATACAAAATAAAAACTGTATTTTTAAAATCACCTAATGATACAAAAAATGTGTGTTCAAGTTCTATAACTTTATCTCTTTCCTACAGAAATATGCATTTGCATAAACATTCGCAGTCTACTCATCATAAATTTCTTTGAATTGCTTTCTCTTGTGCCAGAAGGGTGATACAGGGACTTGCAATAATATTCAGACATCTTTCATAAGTATTATGTGTGTGTTGAAATATGGATTAGTATAGGGTATCTGTTTCATCCTAAACTTATGAGATATTTCCAGGGTTACAATATTTTTTACGTAAACGGTGACGAATAAAAGAATTTAACAAATCGCCCCGGTGACGTTGCAACAACCCATTATTCTTTACAATAGGTCATTGTCTGGCTTCCTTCGATTCCGCATTCATCCTGTGCAACCATCATGGCAAATTATTTTTCGATATGAGACTTTATTTACTATATTGGTTTTAGAAGTGGACTGTACGATACTAAAAATAGACCTTCACACGTGAAATAATAAAATTGTCGAGTATTAAGAAGCGAAAAAATGCAATGTTCAAATATTTCATTGTCTTTTAGTATGCACGCTGCGAGAAACAAAAGTATTTGTATAAGCAAAAAAATTAAATTAAGAAGAAGCAGAACTTGTGTACCATTATCACATTAAAATATATATATTTTTTATCTGTTGTTCAACAACATTAGTACTAATAAATACAAAAAGGAAGAACTTAACTGCAGTCCTCCAGTTCTTCTCATTGTGACTTTCTTAATATACAAATATTTGTTCCCCCACTCTATGTTATCGACGACATTTGTAATCCGGACATATTCTTATTTATCAAATGAATGTAGTACATAAACTTTATTAACCTAACGAATAAGTCTAACCTAACCTAGACTATTTAATTAAAGTCAAAGTATACTAAAATTTGACAACATATTTATTTAACGACAAATTTATTATAAACTGTTGGATTTCAACATTTACCAAATGAGATTTAATTAGGTTTACTTAAAGTTTCTTTGATTCACTGGGCACGTAAGCTTACTACCACCGAAACTGCGCGTTCTAATCTTGAACCAGTAAACGAAACTAAGAATAGATAGGGGGACAATGAGAATGAGACAATAAGAAAGTGAGCAATGCTATTCGAAACCGAAACATTACGGCGACACGCACAAGTTACAGAGTTACACAAAGTGTTACACAAAGTGTTACACAAAATTCAGGATGTAAATTTGAATAGGCTAATTTCATTGTCGTTATTTTCATTGAAATCGATTTATCTGTCTGGTAATGATTTAAAAAATCAAATTCATTGCATTATATTGTTTGCAGTCATAATGAAGAACAGTTGCTTTTAATAGAAGTAATAATTGACGAATGATTGTAAGACGGAAACAAACAATACTTTTTATCCGTTTAAGTTCATTATTTCTGTTTACATTGTTACTTAAGAAATTGCGTAAAATATTGTTAATAGAATATATAGTTATTTAAATATTTCTTCTCGATTAGATATTCCTTTTCGATTGAAAAACAAAATGGAGTGCTTTTGCCCAATCGATAAATCGATCTTCCGTGACCCAATTGATTCTTTTGAATTCTTACATATTCGTATTTGTTTATTTATGGATATACAGGAAGTTATACATATACATATGTATGTGTGATTTCTTCATGCAGACTCCTAACATCTAAACAGTAAAACCAAACGTTACACTTCTAAATCCAATAAAGATATTGCACAAATAAAGTTATGTTTGGAATTAAATTAATCAAAATTGCTAAAAAAATCTAAAAATGTTTAGCCCAATGTTGTAAATACTTGAATTAAGATATTGGAATTCTAACAATAACCAATTTGGATGTAATGTAATGTGGTCGTATGTTACAACAAAATCATAATTGGAATATTTGTAAAACAGCGACATATTGTTTTACGATAATTCCAGGTTTGCATAGCACCCACAGTGATTAGTGCGATTGATCACAAATTACGACGACAATGGACCTTAATTCTGCATCATCACTCACGTACGGTGTGAAGCAGGAAGTCGTTATTCCATTATCGCCACGAAACATCGGATAATTACAGTATGTTGTTACTAGCGAAATATACTTGTTCTGGTGTTTCCGTTAATATCACCAGACTTCTTTCAGATATTCACTTAAAACTGAGCAATATTACATCAAGAAAGTAAACATATGTAATTGCATAATTAATATTAGATGGAAATTGTATAATGTAATTATTAAACAAAACGAATGATGAAATCCGAATGGTTTTTGAGACGAGTACCAGCATACCAACGAATCGTTGCATACAGGAATATACTCAGATAGCACACAACGTTTTTAAAACGTCTTCCTTACATCATTTTTACGCCTGACGGTCTTGCGACATTATTAGGACATTCCAAAGACGTCCAGTCGGATCGTCTTAACGATATCCCAGTTTTATATCTTTACAACGTTTTAAAGACGTCTTTAGTAATGCAATTGCAAGACATTTATTCATAATATGAATTAAGGTATGCTAATGAAGCATACGACTTATGTTTTTATTAGTCATTATATTTCCTGTTAAAATAGTTGTGCAAAACTTTTGCACATGGACAAGTTTGGGTGTTGCGGTTGATACATACATATAATGTACAACGGTGGTTGGCCGCCCATTTCCGTTGCTGCTTTATCATCATATACGTCTCCTACAGAGGAGGTCGAGTGTGTGAGTGAGGCTGAGTCGCTCTTCATTTGTTTCTTAACGAATCTCAAACGGTCAAGTATTTTCTGCATGTGCGGAGGCTTTTTCATTTCGATCCGGACTCCGAGCATTTTGTAGATACACGTAGTGATTAACAAAAATTTGTGCCAATTTTGTGTACTATTTCTACTTCAGGCAACTATTCTTGTCGAAGGTAAGTGTATTTATCGCCATTAATACTTAATGGTGTTATTTCAATGTTATAAAAATCTGTTTTAGTGCAATAACGACTGCACGTGTTATGATAGAGCTCAAGCAGTTTATCGGTTTCTATCATTTCAATTTCTTAAAACCGCCGACAACCTTCATTTATTTATAAGCTACTACTATTTCGAAGCTTCTGATTCGAAAAGTAACTACGAAAATATTGATATTACTAAACTGCATAATGATAAAATCCTTCAAAATAAGCAGAATGTAGATGAACACACATTGAAAACTAGTAGTACTACAAATCTTAAAACTGAGCCTGATATAAAACTGAAACAGATATCAATGTAGAATTACCAAAATAGGCATTCAAACACAATATTTCTCATGTAGCCATAAATGATTTGCTTCGTATTTTAAAGGTGCTAATTCCTAATGATTTGCTTATTGTGACAAAATCAAGGATTTTAAAAATTTTCAAAAAATACCAGTAATTGATCATGGCAGCCGATTTTTTTGAGAAGTATTCTACATCGGTTTGCAAACCTATAAAAGAAGGCGCAGAAGTATCAACCTAACAGGTCTTAACACTCTCCTTTTAAGAACCCAGATGGCACAATGACGTTTTAAAAACGTCTTTAAAACACCCGATAGAGATGCTCGCATCGTCCGTCTTTGGGATGTCCACCAATGCCCCAAAAACGTTTCACGCCTCTACCTTTGACAAACATCCGATGTTACAAAATACTACATTTTAAAGGTGTTCACAATATATGACTGAAGAGATACATAAAAGACGTTACAAATAGTACATCTCTAATACATCTGGAAACCGTTCTGACTAAGCTGTAAGTTGTCTTTAATACGAATGGTAAGAATGGTAGCTGCGAATGGTAGGAATTCCACTACATATATATTATTGTATTATATTCTCAAAGCATTGGAACAATTTGTAATTTCTGAACAACCATACATTAAAGGCATTTCTAAAACGTTCAAAAAAAGTAAAATTCAGAAATTATTAAACGTCTTTACGACGCTCTAAGACTATCGTAAAAACATAGACGTAAAAAAAATGTGGATAGGTCTGAAATGTCTTCGGCAGAACATCTTTAAAACGTCCCACGAATGTCATAAAATATGCAGACTCGAAAATCGCATAAAGAAGACGTCTCTAAAGATGTTGTATGTATTCTATTTGGAAGAGCGTAAGTAGTTTTCTTGCGGACAACATGCACGGTTGGACAGTCTGTTCGAGGTCGGATTTCGGCCGGCTACGCTCGAGGTTGGCCACTCATGAATTCATACATTATCCTTTCTAACGAGGTGAAGGGGTCAAGTAGATGGAGTCGCAACGACTGTCCATAAATCACAGAAAGGGCAAGCGGGATCACCCTTTAAGTCGACGCAATGTCTGAGGCGACGGCGTCGCCACCAGCGGGGACGCATGGCTGACGGGCCAGCGGCGCAGAGGGGATAGAAGTGGCGCGGTGAGGAGAGGAGTGACAGAGATAGGGTGGGGGAGGGAGTGCATCTGTTTCCGCTTTTTGTCAGGCAAACGACGCGACGGATCGCGGCTTTATTCGACTGTAAAATTACCGCCTGCCACCCGCCTTCACCTTTTTGCCGGCACTCCTCTAAATGCGTCCTACAGTAGCCCGGAAACCCCATTAATCCTATGGCTGTCGTCCCCAGATCTCTCCGCGCCGATCCTACCTACATTCCGGCCACATTTAAGGTGGTTGTCGTTCTATCAGCTATTCCCAAGCCAAATATAAGAAAGTATTATCTACCCGTGAACTCTGACCACAAGTTTTCACTGGGTTTGTACAGGGTGATTCACTTGGCTTTGTATCAGTACTGTTGTAACTCCATATTTTGTCTAACATAAAGTGGATAATATTTCTTTGGCATCGGCTAATATTTGGATCTCATTTTTCGTTCCAACTATTGGCCAACTACATCTGATTTCATTCAGATTATGTTAAATTATTACAAACTATTCTTCGATGGATAATGTATATAGGGTAAGGTTGCCATAATTGCAGCCGTTTCTAAATCCCATCCTCCTGCCTAAAAATTCGCACGTACAGCCATTGGGTTTTTTATTAAATTAGTTTACACTTTCAAAGTATAGCAGTAATGTTTGAATTGTCTTTCACATTTGCCGCAAAAACCAGACTTATTATTAATGTTTACAGAAAATTCGTTACATTGATGCTATTTTTTGATATATTTTATAGCCGAATTGTAGAAAAGGTAAAGCACATAGTTGGAAGCCCCTTATTTTTCGGCGGGATGAAATAATTTTGGATTGTGAAAGATGTCAATCGAAAGAAAAAAATCCAATAAATGTCTTAAAAAACTAATGTCCAATAAAAACTAACACCGCAGAAACCTTGATGGTAGTCTCTCCTGCTGATTGAAGTCTTTTCCAGCCTAAAACAATTTCTCATACATGAGAATGAAGGGGCCTCTTGAAACTTCGTCATGCTGCACTGCCATATTGTCCATATGCAGATCAATATAAGTAAGTAGTTTAGGTCGACCAGTGGGTCCGAGGTAGGCCTAATTGAGAGGGCTACTCTGACCTATTTGACAGCATTGACAGCAAGTTCTCGAGTTAGGCATGTATGCGATATACATAGATACACTTCACAATAATATGATTTTGGTAAAATGTTCTATTCTCATTTAAAATTTTTAGCTACAAAATATATAAGTGGAAAGAAGAAAGTTCAGTAACGCGGACTTGTAGTTTTTGAGATTAAATTAGTATTATTCCCTAGTCTTTCAATGTGTTTACCAACTGCAGTACCTTGATATGGAAATATTGTTGTGCCGTGGTAATAATTTGACTACTAGTAGTAATTGAGTGCCCAGTTATATGGGCCGAGAGTAAACTCTGACAGAACTGGAAAAAGTTTATGCTGTCAAAATATAAAATTGTGGGATGTCATAAACATTTTTCAGTGCTGTCAAAGTTTACTCGAGATCTATAATCGAGCACTCGATTAATACTGGCAGTGCTGGCACTACATATCCGATCACAGCACTACTATGCCAGAGATCCACCACAGCTATACTCTTTTTGATAACATCTGATTAAATAAAAAACTTAACAAACATAGCTATTTTATTTGTAATCAATACAGGTTTACAAAAGAATTGAGTACTTGGAAATCTTGAAACCATAATGGAATTACAGCCCTTAAATATACTTTTCAATTCAAACATACTGCGTAACTCTTTTATACAGATAACTTTTCCATTATCCTGTTTCACTGGTAAAAATAATGAGTCATATTGCCGTATGTACTAAAATTGCTTATCGCTCCAACATTTGTTGGCTTCTGGTCGCTGCGCTGCCGCTGCCAGTGCTACCATCGCTTCTGTAGCTGCCAATATTATACATGCTACTATATACAAGGTATATAAAATGTATATAATAGTTCAAAAGGGTCTCTCCAAGTGGCAGATGTGAAATATTAAAAATTTTCGACTATACGCATGAATGGCAATAAAACAACCCAATTGATATGTGTATCTACTTCTACTTAGTTGCACTTGCGGGTCAGCCCTTCTTCTGTCCTGTTAAATGGCACATACCGTGGCAGATTTTCATTATTTTCGGGGCGAGCGCGACCGCCGAAACCGGTGGCCTTTCGGTCACGCTTCCTGTACGATGTCTCTGGGATCCGTCTGAAAACAAATTTGCTGCAAAAAAATGGGTAAATTCATAATTTACCAATTTACCATCAATTGACTAAAAAGAGAGACGAAGCCTGTTTTTAACTAAGAACTGCCGCGATGTACAAAGGGAAGGGGCTATAAATGTCACAGCTGAAAAGATTATAGCTGTACCCTTCCCTTTGCACCTCGCAACAGTTCTTAAAATATCTTATACGCGTGGATTTGCCTGCTACAGTTTTACATTTTTTTTCCTGACAAAGAAAAGAAAGATTTTTAAGAGAAAGTAGAAGTCGCGAGTCTGGAGAAGTAAAGAAGAACTGATAAGGAGGTACTTATTTACAAAGACGTACTCACAAACGATTTCAATGTTCTTATACATATGTACATGTCATAGAGCGATTTAAGCTGATCATTCTCATATACATATATGTTGGGGAAACTTATAGGAAAAAAGTGAGACACACTTAAAGTTGGATCTTATATATCGATATATAATAGTCGAAAAATTAACACAAGTCGTAACGTAAACATAGCTGTGCTCTTGTGACATCATTCCAAATACCTGTAGAGACCTAATACAGATGTAACACAGACTTTAAACCCAGACGTAACCAACCCAGACTCAGTATGGCTCAGTCTTCATGCTGTCAATACCTCAATCATGCTTTTATGACAGCATTTCAAATAAGGCGATCCAACTATGAAATTAGAAGAAATTCAATATCTTTGCCGCAGTCTAGGTTGGTTAGGTCTGGGTTTTAAGTCTGTGTTACAGCTGTATTAGGACTCTACAGGTTTTTGGAATGGTGTCACAAAATTACAGATATATTTACGTTAAGATATATATTGATTGTTCGGCTATTTGGTACGCCTTTAAATGTGTTTAACTTTTTTCTTGTAAGTTTCTCCCACATATACACATATACGTATATAAACATGATCAGGAGAGAGTACTCTATAACATATGTATATCAAAATCATTAAAATCAGTTGTATGTATTTGTAAAAAATTATGGATAACGGTAAGGGTAGTTACGATGTTTCGTCTTTGAGTGACCAAATTCGTCTTAAACTCAGGGTCACACAAAGTCACACAAAGGAGCTGACCGAAGTTGGACGTTATGCCACGAATTAGAAGCAAATGTCAACCCAACAAGGCACAACGCGTTAAGCATCGAAGTGAATTTTGTTTGCCGAGGCTCTAGATCAAGAATCCGAAGGAAAATCACACAACAATTGATGGTATAAAAACACTTGTACACTAAATAATGCAACTGTCTCTTGTGTACGCGTTTCCTGAACTAAACAATGCCAGATGTGTGCAATTTTACATAGGTCTTTGCGTGCACTGTTTGAAGGTTTGAATAGAGTCGGCACGCATGGATGAAACATCACGCAATCGATCTCACTCTCGTCCCGTTATCCGCGATCTGAAGGATCTGCATTCGGTCCTGCGACTGCTGTTCATCAGTTCGTTTTTTTTATTGCTTGATTTTAGGTCACTTTAGAACGACAATGGTTTTATAGCGAACACTATAAGATATACGATATATTTTTTCCCCGATTATATATCCGTTTGCAGATCAGCACGTTTTAGGAACTTTGTGATAAGGTTCAGTTGGTTCCGTATTAATCATAGTCTGGGACACGCGATTAAAATATCTCGGACTGACATTTCGACTTCGCATGTTGTTCATAACGTGCTGCCCTTTGAGCCTCTGACGTTCTCTTTATAAATCGAAGTAAAATATCAGTCGGACAATTGTTTCCGCAAATATTATCTCTGATTCTACAACCAGAATTCCGTTTTTCGTATGACACAATACACAGCTTGAAATATCGGAATAGCTGTTTTATTATGGATTTATAATAGATTCAGATATTCTACATTGAACATAGTTTTTCTACTTTCAGAATTATATTGTTTGCACTACAGACCGAAATAGAAGACATTTATCAATAGTGCTGCATTTAGAAGTATTACATAACTTCAATGTATGCTAAATAAATCATACATTTTTGAGTCTTTTCTAGATCCACAGTTTGAAAAAACTCGAGGCAGTGCGATTTCTCGGTTCAGTCAAAGCGAGATTGACTTAAGAATTTATTTTGTTGGAAACTACTATTTATACGAATGAATTTTATTTCCACTTCCGTCACAAATCTTTATAATACATGGGGCTACAATATATTCTAATCGGTAACTCTGCTCCGTCGCTAATATTGCCTCGTCTCGTGCATATGAGTTCTCAAGGGTTCCGGGTTCTACTAGATGGTTCGAATGACAACTCGCTCGTTGCACATTATCTATAGTTCTATTCCCAAACTTTTTGACACAATGAAACGCTCTTTGTGTGACAATTTTTATTAACTTATCAATAACATACGATTTCTTGAATTTTCTTATGCGAATACTCCATTGTATTCACGCCGGAAAAGCAGCCCAAATTTTAGATCTTGAGACCGCATGAAAGGGAAAGCAGAAAGTCTCTTCCGGAGATGCAAGCATCTGGCATGCGTATTCCCATTGCATTTACTACTACTGTTTGAATTTTTCTATAGTAGCATCTGTGACGAAGCATTTTTCATAGTTTCCAATGCATGGTCAAATTATTATTTTCGTAAAGTTTTCATGAAATTGGATACGCCGTTCATTACATAAAAAGAGTATTTTCTTCCAATTTTGATTCGTTGCAAAAGTATAGAGATTATTTATCTCCAGTCTTCTGATATTTGTAGGGATAGATGAAATTTTATCTCGACCCTAACATACATAGGCGGTTTCATAAACTTTTACCTTTTATGAATAATGTATCGCAATTTATATGGAATAGTTAAGTGATGTATTTGTTGCATAATTACTGGAACTGTGTTCTCAATCAATGAAGCTCAAACTACTATGAATGGATAAATATAAAAATAATTAAGATAATCAGTACAATTGCGCTGTAATATTTGTGCAATGCATATCTTTTTGCGAGGTTTAAAGGTGAAATGGTGGAACAGAAATTGCAATATTATTTGCTGTATCCGCTCAGTATTCATGAAATTGGAAACCTCCAAAGGTCCAGGTTTAACTTCAAGTATATTTGTTGCGTAATTACTGGGAGCCATAAAGCGCCGAGTTTAATAGCCGTGGTAGGGACAGTTGTAATATCATTAGAATTCCTGGCACAAGGCGAAAAAAGTAATCGGTTTGGCATGGAATGACCCGGAGATATAAGCTATGCCGAGGTTACAGGAAATTGGCCAACTGTGCAGTTCCATCGCTATCATCTTGGAAATATTACAACGCGTTTCCCGTAATGTTGACGTTCTTTTATCCTCGAATATATTAGTTTTTCATTCTTCAAAACCGAGTGCGTTACGGCTGAAACATTGTAAAACATCGACCAGATTTTCTATAGAAATGTTGTATTGTAATGCTGCCAGAGGTAACTGCAGAGCTGTTACTAATAACTCGAGAGAAATCAACCGGAACTTTGTTACAATAACATTATACATTCAAAACAGAAGGGAACAAGTATTCAACATACATATGTATATTTAATAGAAAAATCAGAATACTAGAACTCTCAACAGTGTAATTCCCAGTTAATTATTTATCCTGCCCTAATCAATGGTTCAAAATATTATTCATCCAAAACAAACAGAAATTATATTTTATTGCTCAAACAATCAATATTTTGCCAAAATTGCCAACTTCCCTAATTTATTGGAAAGTTTAACGGTTATAGGTACTAGATCCAGTAATCCACTGAGAGTAACGGAAATGAGATTTTGCCTCTCAATAATTTGCTCGTCTTGTGTAATCATGATGTTTCGGGGGTTCAAGAAACAAAATTTTCTGAAGTAGGGAAGTTTTTAAGAAAGCTCTTCTCGTTCTCAGCCGATAGACCATGCTGAATAATGGACTCCAAAGTAGCACGTTTAATGACATCTTGGTTAGCAGCAAGGCCAACTATATGATCGATAACTAATTGTTCACCAATTGCTTGTAGCACGTCATTATGAAGCTCGATACATGCACTGGGGCTCGAGTTGGCATTGTGATCACTGTCCGTTTGAGATGCGTTTGAAACTGTTTGAGTACAGATTATTGGAACCGTAGGATTCTCAATATTTTCGCCATTTAGAGAGGCTGTAATTATTTCTGCTGGAGATGAACTTCTCGACTCCGCTCTCGAGTCATTTGATTAACTCTCCAAATGTCTTAGATATGTTGAATCGCAATCTGGCGAATGACCGTGTCGTGCTGTGGTGTGATCTGGTGTATTTGATCTTATAGAAGATCTAGCACCTAAACAGCAAATGTGGCATGACAGACATGACAGAGGTTTGAACATCTCCTGACAGAGGTGATGTTAGTGCCTTCAATATTCGGTGAGACCGAAAGTGACTCGATATCTCCAATTGTCAATGACAGATACAAACTGTCATGGCGGGGTATTAATGCCAACGCCGTTTTGCGTTTAGTCAATTTACTTATTGCTCTCCGGAATTATGAGGCGCAAGCGTTGCTAGAACGAAGACTATAAGATTATTATTAATTCAGTTACGGTGGCCATTAAAATATGTATCCAGCTCCTTTTCAAGCCGTCGAAATTTTTCTTCAAGATGGGAATATTTACTAGCTCTGTGCAGAGAGTGCCGCCGTTTTCCCACGATTTTAATAATATTCAATATAGATTGCTATGAATCCTTATAATTTCTTCGGATCGTTATAATTATGCGGAATGCAGGAGGGATGTTAGACGTCAAGTTTTTTTATAATCAATACCTTCAAACATCTGAACGCAAATCGGTTCACCGATGTGGTACTACATTCTCAACTGTGAAGGAAGATGCGCGAAGTACAATTAGGTACATGTCTGATTAACCCATTAACAGTGGTTGACGAGTATAATCCTCACGAGCAGAAATAAATTACCTTTTGCTATACGAATCATAGTTGTTATATCAAATAAAAGTGTGTTTCTTCTGTAAGAATAAGAAATGAAATAGACCATAACTTTTTGTATGTTTATGAAAATATTGTTACATTTGAAACAAAGGAATTGAAATTAAGGGGTTAAAATTGGGGTGTTATTCTGATGCTAATTCAAATCAAAAACAATGTAACAGAAAACTAATGATGATATACGTATACTACGAAATATGTACCATATGTTTTCCGTGAAACTAACAACCGACTATTGAATGTAACAATAAATAAATAAATAAAAAACAGTGGCGAAGTTTCCAGTTAATTGTCGTCATAATTGTCGTCATAATTGTCGTCATAATTCCTCCAACTGGTTGGATACTTTCCCGAACAACTGTATGCGCGTACATCGGAAATAGATGAATATTCCATGGGCTGCTATCGTTCATAATCCCTGACGATCATGAATTTAAATAAAGAATTCCGGTCGATATGTGTTAAAATCCGAATGTCGGCGCGTGCGCGCGGATTGAAAATTCAATTGGAGCAATCATAACTTTCCAACTGGAATTTAATCTGTCGATGCGGGCTTAAATATTCCGGACGGCTTCAGGAATGCAACAACCGTTTTTTACGGCATTTCATTATTCAGTGCACGAGCTATCGATTCGCCGACACTGAGCCCGCCACGCCGCGCTGGTATAAAGTGTTCGCCGGCGACACGCGCGCCCACCGACGCACACAGATTAATATATTGAATCGCGCTAATATCGCCAACCCCCGATGACACCCATATAATGCATAATTCCCAGCTGACCGCCCGATTGAAACCCTCTAATTCATTGCTATCTCGAATTCATCACGCGCTTTCCCGCGAAACCAGTGGCAGCCGTCGAACTTTAACAGGCTGCCACCTCCTATTTCAATGAATTTTACCCAACTGATTTTACTAACAATATGCAACTTATCAAAAGAGATATATGTTAAATTTTGTTGCTCGTTTGTTTTAGATTTGCATCCGCTCATATTATTTACTTTGGGATTTCGAACTTTCAATGATAAACGATTTGAATCAATATTAGTTTTCTTACATCGTCAAATGTAACTTGATGTAATGAAATAAGAAAACTATATTTATCAATGATTTCGATTATTTTTTAATTTAACGTATTTTGTTAGTTGAATCATTTTAGTGTCTATGAATGTAATTACGCAATAGCGTAACTGGCGGCGCAATAATTGCCTGCTCTTTTAGTATCTTTTTATTACCATTCACATTATTAACTGTGATATTAAATACGTCCCGTGGTGTTTAGTAGAAAACGAGAACTTTTGCATTACATTCCTAAACTCTTGTTTTCCTCTTCGGACTTTCCAAATCCAACATACACTCTAACTTCGTTATTTTAAGTTCTGTAAACGTACATTGTTTCCAGTTTCCTTTCTCGTTGATTATTTAATATCTCATCATTATCCAAGATCTATGACAGTAGAACAACCAAACCTTTCAAAATGATGCAACCGAAATTACAGACTTTGTCTTTGTTATCTTTCCTCGCTCTTGTCGAGAAAAAATCCGATTGAATATTTGAATTTCTTTTCCATCAAGCACTCAGACCTCGGATTACAGTGTGTTTTCAATTAGAGAAATCCCCAAAGTGCATTTGCGTTAGAAGTGGTTCGAATGCAAGTAACTTGAATAATGTGAGCGACGTTTAAATACGAAGCGGAGGACTCGAGCGAGTCTTGAGTAAATCCCTAAAAGAGCGAAAGGAGGCGGGCAGAGAGCGAGAGATGAGATAAGTGAAAACATCGTGCAGACACACCGGAAACAGCCAATTTCGGCCTTCTTTCATGAAAGCCAGCGACGTCTTTATGGGGAGAACTCTCCATCTGTGTCTGAAAATACAGGCGACCCTATCAACGGGGTGTCGCTTTGGAGGCCAGACTTGGCGGTCTCTTTAATGCCCACTAAAACGCCAGCGTGAACCCAGCATCAAGGAAAGCTGTTATACATTCTATGCGCTATAAAACGTCAATTCTTTCATTTCACGGCTGCAGTTTCTCCAGAAAGAAATGATGAAAGCAAAATGCACAGTTTCTGACAACATCTCCTTTGACTACATAGATGGTTTCTGTCTGCGATTTAAATCTTGATTACTGTAATTCGTGGAAATAAGCTAAAGTCATGTAAAAGTCATAAGTATTATTGATTATAATAAATAATTTCTTTAAGGGCATAATTTTTACCAAATTTCACATATTTAACCAATTATTTTCAATGAATTGAAAAATTAATTCATAAATTCAAACATTAAATTCTCACTCGATTATTCATAATAATTCAATTTCTTGTAGGAACAATTATGCAGAATTTAAAATAATTGGTTAATTAGTTCTTGTTTCTGAAATGAAAATACAAGATTCTTTGTACACAGCACTTATTTCGCTGGTAAACGATGCTGTAATTTTAAAAATGAATGTAATACCTGGTATATACATTCTTTTCGAAGTCTTCAATTGTTGCTTTGAAAACGATGATTTATTTCATACTCACCGCATGTGTTTAATCGAATGTGTAAAATTTCATTTCTGGAAACTGATAACGCCAGTTCAATAATTAATTAATTTAACAGCAATATGTAATTTCTTCGAGTAAACAAAATCAAAACGACTGTAATATTTGAATTTTTCCTGAAAGCTTGTAAATTAATCTCAAGAATTTGCCGCGTTTTTGCGATCTGAACGAGTTTTGAAAACACATATTTTCATAATTCGAGTCAAAAGTTTGAAAACACTTGATAAACACTAACGAAATGATTTGCCAAACGAATTCAATACTTTCTGAAGAGAGAGTTTGCTTTCGAGTGTCGACTGGTTTGTTCAACAGTTTTCAATTTTTCAAAATCCTTGATTCTACAGCGAACTTCGTCGAATGTGCACAGCCTTCGAGCTACGGCAATTGCCAAGTGCCTCATCCATCATACAGTTTTTAATTTTTCCGAAAATCGAACGTTAGCAAGTCATCGTCATAAATTCTGGTACAGCGAGACAGTTTGGCAGCGCCATGCATGGATGTATGTGTGCACACAGGAAAGTGTATCAAATATATATACTGCAAAATTCGGGTGACTGACGGCCTGTTTAAAATCCCAATCTGCTCTGCTACATAAAGTGTAGACAGTTTGCTCTCAATATTTTCCCGAGCTCTAATACATTTTTACTGAAGTTATGTACGCGTACACATAATTTGCAATTTCGTTTTTAAATTATTGCACTTTATTCAATCCTTTACCAAATTAGCGCACACCAATTTCAGTTGATCGAACTTTTTAAAAATATATAATATAGGATGAATACTGAATTTATCTTTCGTTAAGTTGTGTTATTGCTGCTAGGACGCCTGGAACCTTATTATGGCCTGTTGTTCCTGAATAGTGTGATATTCTTTATACTAGTATATTTGTCGCTCGAAATCGAAAAATTAAGAATCTTTAAAATATGTATTTTCGATAACAACCAGCAACTTTGTCAAGATTCAAGAAGTTCCTTATTCTTCCTTTACTAAAATCATAGCACTCCGCGTGTTCCTGAAGATATTGTGAATAACATTCTTCGCCAAAACATCAACGATATGAACAGTCAAATATTAAATTAGAACGCCCGAAATAATGTCATCAAATACTGATTTAATTATTATTACAAAGTACTCTTCAAACTTTCAAGACATACATGTATTATTTTCGGAAAACATCTCAATTACGTAGAAGTGGATAACCAATACACTTGAATTGAATTAGATTGAATGATTTTTTATGCGTGTGTATGGCAATGAAGTACGCTAAACTATTTATCAACTCGCATGATTCCTATACTATTGACAAGAAAAATAGTAATCCAGCGATTAGTAGAAGTTTTGAATAAATATTATATTGCGATGAACTCCGTTAGAGTTCTTAAGACAAGAATTCCTTTTCCAATGACAGGTAAACTATTTCTAAATTCAGAGTCCTTATCTGGAATTCTCGTGGACTGCAACAGTTTCTCTGTATTAACTTTTACCTTAAGTACCATCCACATCAAGTTCATTAGCGACAGCAACGTTGCCTTCGTGCAAGGATCAAGGATAAACACGCAGGAAATAACAGGCTGACTTTTGTAAGAAATAATTTCTTGTATTTCACTTTTAAGAACCAAACAGTATTATGTAAAGTAGAACAACAGTAATAATAATATTAATAATAATAATAATAATAATAATAATAATATTAATAGTAAACAACGACACGTCAACGTGGTATCGAATTTTCGTGTGCCAGGAGATGTTCGAGAGAAAACAGAAACATGTACAAAAGTCGACTCGCAATCAAGAGATATTGACAGGTGTGAGTGAGAGAGAGTGAGAGGGAGAGAGAGAGAGAGAGAGAGAGAGAGAGGGGGGGGGAGAAGTAGAATAGGAGAGAGATAGAGATTACATGCGACCCAATGTAAAATCAGAGGCATAATGCGTGTCGTGAGCAGATTCGACATTCTCAATGTCTCCGAAATCCGATAATCGCAATGTCGCGTTACGATCGAGCGTATGTACAACCTAATATCGCGCGGTACTCGTCATCGTAACCCTGATTTGCGAGTAAGTCTGTCGACATGCCTGCACTGAGAACGCAAAAGCGGGCCGCTTGGTGCGCGCAATCATCGATCGAATTACTAAAACTTTGGTTACGCAAAAATATAGACGCATTATTCGCCACGTCAGTGATGCTTGGAAATCCGGCGTACGCGCCTATTGTCGCCGCGCAGGACGAATCACGCAAGCAGGACAGCTTGTGTCTCCGGCTCGGTTGGCCAATGAATCGCTAAAATAACAAGTCACATAACTTAATGCGACATGTCCGCCGCTCATCTGGCGTCTCTGCGCGCCCCGAGTGTGACTTGCTGCAATTCATTCAACCGGTCGACGGCTCCGAACTGACCCAATTGGGCGACCTAATCCGCGCAGGTATCGCTGCCTCGTCAAAATGCTCTCTTACGCCTATTAGTCGTCATTACGTGTCTATAAACAAATTTACAGTAATTACAGGAGGATTGGATATGGAGTATGCTTCATAAATACTACACATAGATCGAATATGTTATATTAATCCAGATTTTATAGTTACTCGAGTTAGCCGCGACGAATCGCCCTGTTGGGCGACACCGATCGATCGCAGTCTATTACAGATTTTACGTTTCTAGAGTCAGAGGATGCGACAAGAATGCTCGGGGACAGCTGTGAAATCCTCCATTAACATTGTAAATCTTCGACTTGAATTAAAATTCCTATTGCTTTTGTGCAATTTTTGAAGAATTAATACAAGTTTTCCTTTCTAAATGAGTGATTCGAAGTCTCTTTACAATGAAAGTGTCCTCTCGATTTTCGCAGATGGCTCTGCCAGTAGTATGAACTGCGTGTTGCTTGTAGTGGGTGACTCGTACTATCCCCAAAACATTGTCGCCGCAGCCTGCAGTGCGCAGCCACTGCTAGCGAGCTTTCGAGCAGAGGAGATAGGACATCGAGACCGGCGTTGCCATCCGGCGAGTACGGTGATTAGCCCGTTTAACGGTTTAATTATCGCCCGGCCGCTCTCTATGCGAATCGGCGCGCCTGCGAGCGCATTTTTATCGCCGACAACAATTCCGGCCCAACAAATAACCAGCGTTAATATTCATGCGGCGGTTATTAAATTTCACGCGGCCTCCCGGAAAATATGTAGCATCGTTGCGACCGGAATTAATTCAACTACATCGCTTCGTGATTTGATTTACGCGCGAGCGTAATGTTGGCCCCGCGTACAGCGCCGATAAGCATCGAGCGGCCGGCAATAAGGAGCACAGCGCCGATGTAACGCACGCGCGAGCGCGCGTAATTCCGCAGCTTCGAAATGTCGTTTGTTCGACGTGGATGGTTCGCCTACCCCAAATGTACATCCCACGAACGCGCATTCATTGATAAACTCTAAATCACTCATACACCTATACATAGATCGAAGAGTCACAGAGGGAAATCAACGTTACTTGTCCTGGGAAGCGTGTGTTTGTCGGGATGAAGTGGTGCCGCAGCTAGCCGCATTTTATCCAGCCCGCAGCTCATTTGCATTTGCTACAATCAAAGCGCGCACCGGCAGCAAAAACACTGAAACGCTACCGGATATTCCATTCGGTTATCTGCCCGGGTTTGGTATTTATACCGGCGGTTAATTTCCCTTTGTGCCTCCCCGGTTATTCTCGTTAGCGAAAACGCAACGATTCTCATTCACACATATTTCACCTTTCTCACTCTCGGAAATCACAGTTGAACATTGGTTTTTCGACATTACCAGTGGGACTCGTTAGTTCGTTTTGAATGGCGTGTCGCCCGCCCTTGGCGAAGATCGCAGCGGAGCTGAATGAACCTGTTTTTACCCGACGGAGACACCGACTTCTAATTGAACAATAAGTATCACTCTGGAGGCAGAGATTTGAGTGGTAATCTTGATGAGGGAAATCGGAAATAGATGGCTGCCCCCATTCCCGAAGGAGGATTAATGGGTTCGATAGGGTGAACCTTGCAAGATTTAACTTTCATCGTAAATAAACCGGATATAACCGTGGTGTAAGATTAAGCACCGATCACCACAGCATAGCGATATAAAGGAGCCCATTAAGCGCCCGTTGACAGCTAATAATTATGCACCCATTAAGGAGTTCTCTCGGGCACATATCATTCACGGATTTGTTCCCTCTCACTAAACGTGCCTCATACTCTCGCACAAGAATCACAGTCAAACGTTTGGTACACTAATTCAGTTCCCCTAGCACTGTCGGTCGACGAGACGACGAGAGAAATAAGGGCACGATGACAATCAGAATCGGCGTCAATTAACTTCTGCATATCGAGCTTTCTCTTCAAAGTCTTGCTGGTATGTGCGCTGCTGGTTGACAAGATTCCCTCGCGCCAGCGAATTCCATTCGAAGACACTCTCTCCTGACAATCGATTTACAACTTCCTGGTCTCGCTGGGGATGAGGATATGGAAATCGATGCATCACCGAACCAAGGGAACATGACGGTTTGTCCCGAGTGTCGTCTACGTCCTTCGCTCTCTGCCACACGGCACTCGAGTCAGAACGATAGTTAAGCTAGATCCGACCAGTCCTGGTGATTGTTCATTCATTGGTGCATTCCGGACGCAGCGCCAAGGCGAGGGGCACCGTAGAGGGAGTAGGGTGAAAAGTAGGGTGGAAGACCCGCGGGTGCGTGTGGGTGGGGTGGTGGTAAGGGCAGGCCCAGCGAGGATAAAGAAGGCGATAAGAGGGAGGAGGGTTTCCCGTAGGGGTGATACCGTGCGGTGGCGAGGGGGCTAAGGGGAGGGGTGGGGTAGGTCCTGGAGAAGAGAGGGTGAGACGGCGGTAAACTGACGGAAGGCGACAGGAGGGACAATGTCGCGCCGGAGGGGTCCGTGGCACCACTGGTCGAAACACTGGTGTGACTTCTGAGATGTTGCAGCAGCTCTTCCGACGTGGAGAACCTCTTGCCGCAGTAAGCGGTATCGCCGGCGATCCAGTTGCAGACGTAGGGCAATTGCGAAGCTGCTGCAAGAGCGGCCAAATGTGCGTGCGCATAGGCTGCGGCCCCCAGGGGCCCATAAGGCGATCCAGCCGGCTTGTGGTCGCACTGAGCGCATCCCGCAGGACAGGAAGCCGCCGTAACCGGGGTGCTCGAGGCTAATTTGCCGTTTGCGATCGCGGCGCTGGTCGATGTCGCCAGTAAGTGTGAATTCAGCTGGCAACCGGTGCAGTAAGGATCCCGGCAGACAGGCATCAGGCTATCTGGTCCATTGGAGCCTTTAAGCCTGGCGTAGCTGAGGTAGGGATTCGTCACCATGAGGCCGTTCTTGAGCGCTGCGTGATGCTGCGACATCAAAGAGCTCGCCATCACGTCAATGGGGAGTTGAGGACTGTAACCCAGGTAGGCTGCGGTCGAGGTTGGCAGGGTGACGCCTGGTTTAAAGGTACCCAATGGAAGATCCTTAATGGACGGATCTGTCATTGCCAGCACCCCTGCCGGGCTGTACGAAGGTTTCCCTTGCAGTGATGGACTGCCAGCAGCAGGCTGCGTCGAACTCGAAGATTCATGGTGACTCGACGGAGGATTTGTTGCCGATGTTCTCGAAGCCGGAGACTCCCTCGTGACTTCACCATTAGGTGTTGCAGTTTTCCGACCCTGCGGCGTCGTGGCGCGAACCGAAGAGGCACTCTGATTACTTGGACACCGCTTGTTACCACTTCCGGGTGTCCTGGAGCGGCCTGACGTTGAGTGACTAGACGCTGATCGTTGCTCGTCAGGGCTCGACGCTTTCTCACGACCTAGACATGACTCGTACGGTTTGAAACTGGTCTTCGTCGATTCCGTAGGATTTGGGGCTGACAACGGTGATGTCTTATCCCGAGACTGCTCCGTTGACTTCGACGATTTGTTACTCGAAGTCTTGTCTAAGGAACCGAGCAGAGTCTTATTCGACGGCGGATCGGCTCCTATTTGACTGCACGTCTGAGCGAGTAAAGCCAGCGGACTCTTCTTTGCATCCAACTGTAACAAATCGAAATACAGCCTTGTTTAAGAATACTTTTCATTAAGAGTCAGGTAATAAGGTTTCAGTACACATGAACGTTGCGTTAAATCCCTACAGCAACAATCGGTAAATCTGCTTTTAATCGAAAATTGTGTTCTTTATTTACTGATATCCTTTCTTCAATTAATGATTGCATTTATCCGTACAGATACAATCTCATTACATTGTATTACATCAGGCAGAAATTTAATTGCTGTCGTAATACACAGATTGCTAACAAGATTCTAATATTAAGTTTAACCTGCATTTTCCGGTTAGTGAAATAAGGATTAAGAATTAAGAAATAGAACTGACGATATTATAGGGAATGTAATAAATAGGAAGATAATCTATATAACTACTACAGAATATTTATAGCAAGAACATAGAATATATTTGTCACGTTAAGTATAGAGTCAGCGAATGATATCTTAGATGATATGTTGTGCTTGCAGATAAATAACCGTACTCTGTCCTATATGGAGTATACGAGTAAACGTATGTGTACCATACTTAAATTATTGTGCTATTCGTTTTGAATATTTCTATAATTATAAATAAATCTCATTGATATTGGCTAAACTTTAACATTGTAGACAAGCAAGGAATATATGCTACGAACAAGTTTGATCAGTGACAACTTGTTGGCAGTTGCACTATCCGCAAGACAAAACCCGTAACTAATGGAACACTTGCGTAAGTAAAACACACCCACAAGGATTTCATTACTGAAATGTTTCATTAATGTAGTTAATGACGCGTGCCTAATAAGAAATTTACAATTCGATAATAAAATCGCAGAAATGTACCGAGGCTAGCGAAGCATGGATAATAGTTGTAGGCGATGTTGCAACTGTAACTGATCGGAGAGGTAATAAACTAGCATTGTAAAAGTCTAGTTTTGAGATCGGGAATCAATTTCTATTTTTAGAACAAGAAGGCGGTATTTAAATAATGGTGATTACTTGATATCTATTCGGTGTACTAAAGTTAATTTAAATTTTAAATTCGGCAGTTTGCAAAATATTTAAAGAACGAACTTTTCATTCAGATTTTTCTTGCTATTTTCTCGTTTCTTTCGACTTGATTTTTACTGTCTTTGAGTAGCGTTTGAGATTTTCCGCTTTGCTAATGTCCATTCCAAAATATTTTGTTTTATCTTTAATTGCTTACTATTTCTTATTAATCTGAATATGGAAATCGCAATCGTTCTTCATTCTAAGGAAAACTGAAATAACCTTTATGCTAATGAATTCTTCGAGACTGTGATTAATCTTCGGAGACGTGTATGACGATCAAATGTATCCATTAATATGTGCATCAAAGAAAAACTTAATAAAGATTGATCACCAGCGCGCCGTGGCGAAGTCGCACGTGAAATGCGTCATTAAAAATTACAAGAACCCTAACAACTTCGAATTCTACTTAACCCGAACGATAACCACCAACCAGATGTATAACTATTATTGCAGTACTTTATCCATTTCTGCTTCCGCCGATGCCATCAAATTCTGCCTTTAGAACGAATGAAGAATTAATGTGACCCGACGGCCCAGCCATAAATATACGCTTTCATTTCAGTTAATAAACGCTCCAGGCCGTTTTCCCCCTGCCGAATATCAAACGGACGCTCGTGAATGATGAATCGTCGGCCGGCCAAGACACGCCATTATGCAAATTGGAAGCTATTGTAAATTAAGCATCGGCCATTCGAAGGGTTTGATAAATCGCCGGGTCACGGTATCGCGATAACGATCCTAATAACTGTTTCTAAATCTAAACGCAATTACCTTGAACCCGATTGCAATTACGCGTGTCCGCAGGCGCGCCGATCGCCACGCTGCTGCTGCTGGTCGGGGTTGGTCTGGGTGGGGCGGTTACGTAAGTGCGCCGTAAATCCAATTAAATGACCAGTATTAATGGCGGCAATGATTAAAAAGTAGTCGAGCGCATTGTCGTCGAATTAATCTCTACGGGCAGCCTTTGCGATTAGAGGATTCAAATATCGGGAGAGGATCGATCGACCGGTTTAGAGGGCAGATACATCACAGCGAGCAAGAAAACAGGCTCGGCCGGTATCGCTGGCTGGAATTAGCGAACATTGATCATCGTCATTCGGCAGCGAGATACCCGTAAATTAGCCGGCAGGCGATTTCTCGCCGCGCTCGTTTAAACAGTGATTAAACGGCCTCTCGGACTTGCGGAGTTTCTCGAGCCAGCGGCACCTTCGCGTCGCTCCTGGAAAGAACCGGCAACTCCGAGAGAGGCGGAGAAACAGCTCGCGATTTATTGGGTTGTTAATTTTACTTCGTTGTTGGTCCAAAGTGCTATGAGACACCGGCTCTCGTTGTTAAGGCGCGCCGCTCGGAGATATTGCCCGCGCAGTTCCCACGTGAAACTGGAAAACTCGGTAAGTACTACCTTCTTTATGATTTTCCGTAAACCTCGATGCCACTTGGAACTACCAAGAGCTTTATGACATTTGCTCTTGCGATATTGACGAATTTCATTTTCAAAACAGCATAACCTATTCATTTTATTTACAATTTTATAGAAATTTGTAAGAACGCTTTTACTTTGAAATTTAATAATTCCGCCAAACTGTACAAAATATTTTTCGTATTAATACTAGCACACATAACGTAGCATAACAATTTCCGAACGGAAAAACAATTAGATTGGTTAAACTTCGATTTTACGAGAATAATATTTTCCTGGAACTCCTCTCTACGTCATTAAGAGCTGAATGCGTTCAGTGGATAACGCATTGTTCGTCGTTTGATGGTCGAGTGACTATAGCGGAGAAGGCGAACTTTCGGAACGATCATTATCATGGCGGCAGACTTATTTGGCAGGATAAAGCATATTTCCCGGAATGGCCGAGGCCGGCAATCCTATCTATAAGGCGAGATATACGGCCAACTTTCCTCGCACCAGGAGCGAGAGTCCGTCTTTCTTTCTTCCTCCCTCCTCCTTCCTTCCTTCTTCCTCCCTTCTTGCCGCCTCAGGGTTTCTTTATTTCGAGCGGCGCGCACGTGTGTCCAGAACCTAATACGAGCTGCTGTGCGCGCGCCATTGCCGTTATGGGGGAAGACCGCCAAGCCAATATTGGTCGTTCGGCGAAATTGCACTATTTCTGAAATATTACGAGCGGCCGGAGCGCGCCGCACGCCCCGGGAAAAACTATCTCGAGCGCTGTGTTAACATCATCCAGCCGGCCACTTTTTCCCGCATCGTCCTGCCAGTTGTCGGGCATCCTGCCCGGCGTAACTGCACGGAGGCATGCGAGCCGGCCAACCGGGCGGCGGCGGTGGCGGCGGTGGCAGCAAAAGTTGAAGTGGCATTAACGGGAATTGCAGCGAGTTAAAAACGGTCGGCTGGAAATCGGCGGCCAGTTAATTCGCCTGTGCGTAAGCGCCGATTCAATTTAAGGCGACGCTCGTTTTAATTGGACCGGTTTATTGGATTACATTATCCGAATAGCCCTGCCGACTCGGGAGTGATCGTTTAACGTTAAAGGCTAACTCCAATGTTGCTCAAAATGTTGCTTTTAATTGCAGATTTTTCCCGCAAGACAGCCAATTATGCAACATTTACACACCGTGCCAAGGAATTTTGTATGTTTAATGCCTCAGCTACCTTTAAGGTACTACCGTCCTACGAACTTTTTGGTTTTTGTGCAATTTGAACTCCTACACATGGAAGCATCACACATGTGGCATCACACAAGACAATAATAAGACAAATATGAGGGTACTTCAGTATACTGAGTATACTAATACATTTTCTCCACAGTTGTAACTTTTCAACAAAATACTCAATAGTTTTGAATATAGTTTCACATATGCATTCCTGAGTCTTCTCTAACCCTGTAGTTCTTCTTTATCGGAATCGGAAGATCGATTTTCATGCTAAATATTAAGAGTTGACCATTTACACTTACCGGAACGTTCAAAAGATATTTTCATTAAACATAGAAATTATGCGAATGATTGATTAATAATCTGTTTTATACGGCTAACAAATTTCAGATAATTCACGTGAAAAATAGTATAATTCAGGTAAGTTGAAAGCAAGTATTGAACAATCAGTCGTTTTTATCAGAATTACATGATCGCTCGGTAATCGCTAAAGCCTTACAGCTGCTGATATTTAAGGACCACGCCTCTATTATGTATAAGTTATTCAATGTCAATGGCACGATTATTAATACGAGCATGAGTTTCACACTTTGAAAAGAAGAACAAAGGACTCCCGACAAGAGCAGCTTGCTCCACATCACCATTTTTACTCTATAATTATCTCTATAAAACCCCTTGACGCTGATCGATAACAATAAAAAGCTTCCAACTTCATCTTGAATACGCTTAATGAAGTTTCGTCAACATTGTAAACTAGTTTACACGCGACTTTTACTTAAAAGTATTTAGGAGCTCGTGTGAACAAGCAATGTAATTGTAAATTCAGAATGCTACTATTATTTTGAATTAATAAATGAATATTTGTGTATTCAAGTATAATTATCACATTATTTTTGTGGGTCGTTCCCCATCCGTGATGGTCTTCGCCCTTCTGACCAAGAATTAGACTTCGTGGAAACTTTCCACACGTGCCAAACGTTTTTGACACACAGTCGCTTTTAATAGTTGGTGTAAAAAATATTCGTACAACGTTCAATTTTAACTAACACATAGTACTGTGATGTTTAAAATCAATGCCTGCACAACGAAATAATTGTTCATTTAAACCAAATATTGAATAAACTTTAAATAGCGCGTGTTTTGCCATTTTGTTTATCTCATATTTGTTCTAGAACAGAACTACGTTTTAGCTCAAATTGACCGAGTAGTGGTAGACAAAGTAGTTGTAGTCAAAGAAATATGCTGGTGTTTCATGTAAATTGACAATGTGCAAGTAGTCAATGGGGAAATTCGGTTTACAATTAGTGTATTAGTTTCAGACATTTTGAAAAGATGATAGAAAGACAATTTCTTTCGTCTTTCTGACTGGCTCTTCGAAGTATTGTTAAATAACGTTAAAGTGGATGGAAAATCACTGCAAATGAAAATTGGCCTGCGCTGGTAACAAGATGAAACCATAACAGCATAAAATTTACTAATTGTTTTCTTGTTATTATGATTTTTCAACTTGCTGTAACTACCAAACAAATTCGCATTGCATCATAAAACTCACAGTTTATCGGATCGATTTTGCACGGACAATCGCTGATTCATTTCTGCCATACACGCTGAGAATCACGTGCCAATGAATTACCACTGTCTGATACGCTTCGCTTTATAAAGAATACTCATTTAATAATTATATACAAATGTTTTCAATCTTTTTCCTACATTCTGTATATTATGTATAACATTATAATGTGTGTATAATATATATAAATTATCACCCACCCAAACATTTTCTTCTGTATGATGTTTCCTACTCGGAGTTACTTTACACGTATAATGCAGTGTATTGTTATAAACATTATATACGTATCAGAAGTATAAATATATAATTATCTTGATTCAAAAGCAAATGTATCATCCTGAACAAAGTAACGCGTTTACCTTCGAATCAACGATATCGGTATTGTATAACATATTACAAATATTAAAAATATGAGAAGTAAAATGCCCATCTAACAGTTTTGGTAATCACTAACAGAATTAATACTCGTCATATTGAAATTGAACGAAGCCCTTTACACGCAGAGTGATTCACAACCCGTATCAAACTAGCCTAAAAATACACATATGATTTTGTGCATAACCAAGACGATCAGCCAAGAGTACTGCATTAACACGCCTCTCGTAATATTGCTCCACATCATAAAGCTGAACCACGCGACGCGTCCTTTCAGCCGGCGCTTAATTATCCCAGCCGAACTAAATGAAACTCAGTGGGTAGCTATCACCACTTAGCAGGCGATATCACAAATCTCGCGGCAGCGTCGGTAGCCGCAAGATCTCCAAGAAGATTCAGTTAGCAGGAATATTCGAAAGATAATCGGGCAGGATCGCGGCCAATCTAATTAATCTGTAATTCGAGTGGTTAACGAGAACGAAGCGGGAGAAACAGAGATAGGTGGGGAGAGGGAGAGGGAGGGAGAGAGAGAGAGAGAGAGATGAGCTGATGGAACGGGCGCTCGTAAGCGGGCGAGAATTTAATATCGAGCATCGAGCGGGCAGAGAGTATCGCCTGGTCGGAGAGTGGCCGGGATGATGCAGTTGGTATAATTAGCGTATGGAGGAACGATATTTCTCACCGGCGTGATACGTCCGTCGAACAGATGCTCGCCGTAATTAAAATGCAACGTTCGCGCAACTCCGAGCCGTCGTTTACGGTTGCTCGCACTAATGGCGCGACGCCGACAGATATTAATGCCGCGAATTGCAACAGGCTATTACGGCATTACGGTTAAAGCTATGAATTAATTGTCCCTCCCCCAAGCCCCTTTCCTCTTCCCATCCCTTCTCACGCCGACTACCGCCGCGCCACTAACTGCCACTGCTACCGCCACGCCGTTCCACTCCTCTTTCTCCACCCCGTTCCTCGGCCGGTGCTTCACCGCTTACTCTTTGCCGACGGAGTCTGGTCGGCCCAAACTTAACGGGAACGCTCGCCCGTAATATTTTAATCCGGTAATGCCGCCTTTTAATTGTCGATGCTAATTTATACCGAGCCTGGAAATCGCCTCCTTTCGCCGATTTAATTAGCCCGCTGTATTTTATTGCCGACGCGTCTCGGATTCTACTTGTGCTACCTGGCTTGCTTGCATTAAGACAATCCCCCTCTTTTCAGTGAAAAAATGGTCTTGGCTGATCAAGCCGAGTCATTTCGAGAAATAGTTGGCCTATAACCTTTTCCGATAATTTGTGATGGAAATGATTCGAGGACGGCTTTGTCTCGCCTGGAATTGGTAAGTGAGCCGTTCGCCTGGTAATTGGAGACCGGAACTGTAATCTGATTCTATGGTTAGATAGTGTATTGTGGCATGAACCATGGGACAACAAAGATAAAGTGTGGGTTAAGAGAATTATGTTCTTACGCTCTTAATCAAGTTAATACAGTGTCACTTTTACTGTTTGAATCGGTAATGTGTTACTAACGCTTGAAAGAAGGCGTTAATTCACGCACCTAACCTCGATCCAGACATAATGACTTATAACGTGTTGTTAAAAGCTTCAAGCTCATGTTTTTGAAATAGTTATTAATGATTACTCATTTGTAAAGTACATTATGGTTTGCGACGTTTGGCAATAATTAGCACAAAGTTTTCTAAAACTCGTTCCGAAGGCAATATGCTGTGAGCATAATATTTCTTGAGGTTTCTTACATGCGCAATTTAACGCTGATACTGCATGATTCATTAAGACAACAAGTTCTGTAGAGCGCTGATTCCGAAAGCAGGAAAACCACAAAGTGTACTCGCTGCTAGTTGGCATGCTAAAGTGCACTGCCACGATCCATTAACAGTCTTGCGTTGATCGATTGGCTAATATCGCGCAGGCCACATTCTTTACTGGCTTGGCCACGTCACTCTCAGGCACGTGTGAATTTCCAAACCCTGAGAGCTATGATCATTCAATCATTACGAAAAAGCGCTCGGCCGCCGGATCGCTAATAAGCCCCGATGACTTGTTGCTCCGGATTCACGGAATCAATTGACATACCACGCGTGCTTCGGCAAGATAGCCGACGCGACAAAGATTGCGTCGCTGAGTTAATCATTAGTAATTACACGCCCGTGAGATAGACCGATCCCACTCGCAACGAATTTATCTTGTTCCCCGTAATTCCCGAGCGCTCGCTCATAAGCCACCGCGGATAAGAATCTACAAGTGTCACTTCGATTCCCCTAATAAATAATGGAACTTGCGCGATTGCTTAACTCCTACGCTCTATAATTAATTTCCTCTATTGCTATGTCAGTTTCCAAGTAAAATAAACGTCCCTCAATTTTTACTTTTCTCTACTACCACTTCACGCTAACGAAGCCATCCAAGAATAATTTACATTGTAAATCATTATAAATGGCCGTGAAACAGAACCGTAACTCGAAATGACTTAGCTGGATTGGTTAAGGAAATTTTTCCACTTACAATATTGCATTAGTTTATCTCCATTTGTGTTAACCCATTCATGATTGAAGAACTTGCAAATATCGCAGGGGATAGGCAAAGCTAATTATTGATACAAGAAAACCACTTGTTCTAATCGACAAAGTTGATTTCAGGAAGGTACCAAGTAAATAAAGAGAAATGTTCATACATTTTTCAGCACATAAGCTGGCTAAGAAACGATTTCAAGCAAATGGACAGAAGGAATATTTAAGGTGTGATTAACATATCCTAATGACTAGAATTTGAGGGCCGACACTTTTTCAAATACACGGAACGAAAGAAAGAGCTTTACAATCGAGTTTTACGATTCCGTCGGCAGAAATCCGTAATTGCGGCGCGGCAAAATCCCGTCGGCAGGCCGGCGGGACTTTATATGAAAAACGGATGATTAGGTGGGTCGACCACGAGACCAGCAACAAATGGGAACGCTCGCCTTTGTACGGGGAATATCAAGGAGGGTTCGCCGGAGCACCATTCATTTTTAGTGCGTACAAGAATCGGCATTGTATTACCGAGCCATGCTTTGATTTACGAGGCTCGTAAATCAGTGGTCATGCGAGCGGGCGAGCGAAGGACTGCCTGGCTGCCAGCGCGTTCGCTGTCCCCGAAATAGTTTACAGGAGTCGAAGTGTACCGTGGACGAGAAATACGTTCCCGTCAAGATTAACGAAACGACGACAAGCGGAGTTAATGGCCCGTCGAAAAGACTGTCCTTCGTGATATTTATCCTGCGCCGAGTTAATAGCGGCACCATTTGCGCCCGACACACACCACGTACGTGTCCCTCTACCTGCCTGCAGTTACACCATCGGCCCCTCTTCTCCCTCTCCCACCTCTCGGCAGCACCTCCCCCTCGGGAGAGCGCCCGCTATGAACTTTCTCCGGAAACGAGTATGATTTATAATCCCTACTTGAGTGTAAAACTTTAATAGACGCCGTTAGTAAGCCGGGCGATAATTCCTCGCCGGTGATATTTCAGGGGGAGAACAGTGCGTCGAATGTCTGCCCCGACGCTCCGCCCAGCATGCTTCCACGTTCGCCCGATATAAATGCCCGTCGCTTTTTAATTCCTGATTGATTAATGACATTTGTCAGCGGGCGCCGAGCCCCCGTTACATAAAGTCGGGCGGCGCGTATCCATTATTTACTGCGTCACCGAAAACTGATTCCCATGCGTCAGCTTCCGGCGAACCTCGACAAGCGATATCGTTAGACGTTCTGCTGACAACTGGCCCGTCTCGAAGAGACACGAGCATCAATTACTGTCCGCGGTATATATCTGTTTCGACGAATTCCGAGTGACCAATTAAGGAGTATCAGGTCCATTAAGACGGGGTGCAATCGCCAAGGCAGTCATCGATATTTCAATTAGCCCCGAGCAATTTCGCCGGATCGACCCACGGAATTCCCGAGGAACCTGTTATAAATATTGATAGTGCATCGGTGGTTTTTTAAAGAGGCAGACTTGTCACCATCGGTAAATTCCGTGCGAGTTATCAGCCGATCTGATGAAGTTAACTATGATAATTAGCAAGAACGTTAGCAGGAGCCGTTCAAAGAGCTTGGCTGAAACACGTGCAGGGAGCGGCGGGCTGGCTCCCCATTTGAATATGCACATCGCTCCGGAGCACGGAGAGCGGCCAGTGAAAGGAACAGGTTTGAGGTCGTAGGGCTGGAAAATGTTAGTCCGAAGCGGACAGTTGGACACAGCTAAGAGACAGAGGCGCACTAACCGTGGTAGGTAGAGGAGTGAGGTATTCCGGACGGAGATACTGATTCGCACTCGACGTCAGCATCTTAAACCGTGTGTATTCCACTATCTCCAGGTCAGGCGATGATCTTGCTTCCCCTTAAGGGGGCACTCGTCGCCACACTACACACACCGTGCCCGATTTCAACTGGCCGTCGGCCGACACTCGAGAGAGACTCTCTTCTCTCTCCCTCTTTCCTTCTTTTTACATGTATCCCTTATATCCTTTGGAGTCGTGGTAGCAGCCTCCACGTAAACGAAGCCATCCGTGCGGCTTCCCCAATCGGCCCGACACGTATCCACACAAATTCCCTAGGGAGCGGCGCAACCCCGACGACAACAGAAACACTGTGCGGCGGGTGGTTGGTTGGGTGAGAGAGGGGTTTGGGGTGGCGAGGATCCGAAAGGAAAGGTGGCTTTAGCGAGCGAGCCAATCCCAGTGTACACGCATAAACACAACTCGATGTGAACACGACGGGCTTCGTGTCGCGACTGAGCTGCTCCGAGCAGTACTACTCGGAGCAGGGCGCTCCTTACCCCCACCCGCCGACTTAACTTTCAGCTGACTGCCCCTTCCTCTCGGCCCGACCGAGTCCCCCGGGAAAATCACCCCCACCACCACCCTCCACTCTCAACCTCTCTCGTTCTATCTCTCTCTCTTTCTCTCTCTGATCCGAACGCCCCCTCCATCCCACCGCCGCCACTCGGCAAACCACCGCTACTGATGGGAGTAACACCCGGCAACCTGCGCCTACCTTATTATGCCGATTAACTAATTACCCTTCAAGGTCCTTCCGTCAACGTGCCCGCCAAGCCGACTGTTCTAGCAGAACATCGCGCGATCTCTCAAGTAATGGAAACGGAAATCTCCATGTTTCCGAAGCTTCTTGCGCTTCTGTTTTACAGTAGCTAAAGTATTCGCACACTCAATTTTTAATGCATACATCTTCTTAAAGAAAAAAGTTTCTTAATGCGAAATAAATCTTCTTCGATGAGCAAATTTATTGCGGCACAAGGATTTCGGAGAGCAAGGAATTTTTTTATTCCGATTGTGTTGGAAATATAATGGAAAGAATCTATTGTAGAAGTAGTTAGTTTACAGTGACCGTTATAATTTTAGTTGAAAGCACTCACTAAATAGTACTTTCACAAATTATTTCTAATTTTTAAATAAAAGGATTAAGGGGGCTGAAGAACACATACTAGCTGTGGCGAACTACGGAACTCATAAAATTGAGATTGTTAATATTTCTTTTACCTACTGTATACATACATGTTTAACTATAATGGAGATGTTCCTATACCATTTTTAAAATGATGTTTCTAATTATTACGCGAATATTTAATAACTCTAGGATATCGCCCTTAGAAAATTGTTTAATCTTTTGTAAACTCCAGAGGACTTCTCTTTGATGATATTTAATATCATTGTTCCATTCTTCGTTCGAGTTGTTATTAACTGTAGTATTGATAAACATTTTGTCATTGAAAATAAATATTTGTTATTTTATAATATAAACTCGTAAATAACTGTTATTAATACAATATCAAGAAATATTTTCATCGGAATGTCTTACATGTCGGACTTTGTTTCAATCATATTCCAACAACAAACACAATATCTTAGTCTGTAATGAATTATTGTTTTTAGCGAATACATTCTTGACTCGGCAGTTCATTCCCTCATATTGCCTGTGATGTAACGGCAATGATTCCCGCGCCATTAATACAGAAAGATCGATGGAGCAGTCCCCCTTTATGTTGGATAATTTCGTATGTCTCGCTCTTGTTCTGCATGATGTACTGGCACTCTTCCCATTGTGCTGAATTATGATGGCTGCCTTGATGAATTATGATGTATCGTTCATCGAATATGTATTAGGAAGATTATGGCCTCTTAAAGTTCCCGTTGCTCATGGAATTACCAATGAACTCTTCTCCGATCAAATGTTCTCACATTATTCTATGGATAATTATGTTGTATTTTAATATAAATTTGATTGGACAGCTGTAGCAACAAATCTTTTAAATAGTATTCTAGTATTACATACGTATATAAAATTTAAAAAATTACTGGGAGACTCTTGTTGAGTTGTCCAAATTTCGGTGATATGAAATTTATGCAATTTATGAAATTTATAAATATTTGCATTCGTATTAACATTTTTGTTGATACTAAGGGTTTATAGATATAATAAAATGAATACTAATAGAAATGTAATGACAGAAATTAATGTTTAGAAAAGAATAAGAAAACTGACAAAAACAACAAATACGAAAGTACTTGGCACAGATGATTTAATAACTTTGTAGTTAATGCGCGTTACACTTGAAGTTTCTGTTGAGTTTCTTCTTCTTCCGATTGATTTGTGATTCGAGTAGTTAATTGATTATTATAAAGATTGCGATCATAGAAAAAAATTAACACACTTTGATATTGGCATATTCCAACCAAAAATCTACTGAAGCAAGTACAGAAACATGTATGTACACAAACTGTTTAGCAGTATGGTTTAACCTTCACACTGCGTAATTAATTTCGTCCCGACTTGCCTCAATGTTGAACAAGTTAACTTCAGTAAGGAAAAAACATTCTTTTTAAAACACAATTATGTATTTATTAACATTACATTGGTTTGCCTGCTCTTTTGTTCTCCTATTCCTTTCTAGTCGTCCTATCCGATTTTACCAAGGTAACATTTCGCGTGCATGTTGATAATAACTTAATGCCAAGAATAAATAGATTGTTGAAATTATCTTCATTACGAGAATTTTTGAATGATGTATAACTTAACTTTTACTGTCTTTTTACTTTTGAAATACCCTGTACAAGTCATAAATATTGCAATATTTTACAGTTTAAGGTTTGATTGGATGATAACTCTTTATAAGAAACAAGATCTGGTTAAAATCAGTTCAGTAGTTTTTAAGGTTATACTAAGTTTCCTGTGCATAAGAAATGCTTTTTCTTGAGAAGTAAGCATAACAAAATATAATCTATGCTTATCTGGAAGACATATACTTTCCAATGGTAAAAGAATTGTTTAAGTCGGTTGAGTAGTTTCTAAGTTTACCTTAGACGCACAAGTATACAAACTTTCTTTTGTTATACATTAATACTACTATAATGTATAGATTTATGGATAGTTTTATAGCACTATAACTTTAATCGTTATGTTCAATTACATTTGTTTTTTTAAAAGTACAATCCACTAACATTTTTCTGCCAAATTGCAAGTTTCAAGCTGAAGTGATACGTGAGATATAACCTTCTTCGAAAAAACTTGAAAAACCCATTTTTATCAAACGCTCACATCACCAAAGGAGCATACTACAAAAATGTCACGATTATAGGTGTAGCGGTTTAGGTTGGACGTTGATACATTAATCAGTTAGCTTACTCTTTTACACTATAAATAAATGTGGATTATAATACATATAGATTGGAAAATGCGAGTGCGGTCGAATGTCAGAGAGGATTGCTCGAGCGAGTGTCCATTTCGACGGTTACGTTACAGCAAGCTGAGACTAGCGAAGCACAGAACACTAAGCCAAAAATGACACGGTCTTTTGTCGGGACGTAACACCGCAGGACAATAAGATCAGATTCGTCCTCGGGCGGATTAGCAGTAAGCCAGCCCGAAGGACCTTCCGGGCCGAAGAAAGCCCGCTGCAAACACCGGATTATCGAAATCCGACAGCCGTAATTAGCAGAGCGATCGGTTGCCGTGCTTTACAAGCACGTCTGTCGCTCCATCCTGCGACACTCAATAGCTTGCACTCTTGGCAAATATAACAGCTAGCACTCCGGCTGTAAAGATTCGGTTTACGATGCGCCCGTAGACGCTCACCAAGCCGTTTTATTTCCTTCTGACACTTAAGCAATAAATTGTTGTAATTCCCTTTCATCCACCATCTAACTGTACAATCACGATCTCCGTACAATGAATTCGCATAATTCAGTGGCGGTAAAAGTAAAAAATCAATCGTACTAAATTGTTTTATTAGCTTCTGGCGCTAAAGCAGTAAATTGTTATAATTCCTTGTCGTTCGGCACCTAACTGTACAAGCATGATCCTACACACAATGAATGCACATAAATCAGCGGCAGTAAAAGTGTGGAATCAATGGTAATTGCTATGTTGTGTTCGTGTTAACAATTCCGAGGGCCTTTTTGTTGCTCGTTACTGCTGAATATTTTGACATTATACCGTATTAATATTTTGTCTGCAATGTCATCGACATACAGTAGCTAAAAAAAATTCTTATAAAAAGAAACTGTGTCTTCTAAGAAAATTGATTGTTTCTTGAGAAGCGCGCTTTCTTGTTAAAGAAAATATATTTGTATTTAGAGGAAATAGTTGTCTTTTCTAAGAATATGTTTCTCAAAAAGCTCGTATTAACTTTTGTCAGTTGCAACGGAAATATCAAGGAACGTTAAGCATTTCGGTTGTTTGAATATAAAATTAATTACCATCTTATTATTAATCTTCATTTGTACTGGGAATACTTAATATCATGGTCAGAATAATTCACTTGTCTTTGAATTACCACTCGTTACACATATTACATATTATACATAATATTATGTATGTATATATTAAAGAATATGACATGCATATGTCGGGGATAAAAAGTAGAGCTAATTCAAAAGCAAATGCATTTTTTCCGCTGTGCTAATATATATAACTGGAATATAAATGAATATCCTGTACAATTGAACTACGAATAATAACAAACAATAATAATGTTGTGTGACATATTTCCACAGTATTTTGTCTGAAGGAATCTTGCTGCACATAAGAAATAGTCTTTCTGTCATCGTGTTCTCCGAAATACAGGACATTCAACATTCAAAGTCTGCCTCGACTTTTCCAAGAATCGAATCCCTGTGGGCCAAGCATTTCCTATAATCAACGGCTATTGTGCTGCATGGGACAAACAGTGGCCAGCATATAAATAGAAATGCCTGGAATTTATAACCCTAAATGAATAATGATGTACTATTAAAAGCACAAGAAAGTGGAATCAATCAAGACTCGTTTGCAATGTCTCTGTTAATTGTAAATTGGCATTGCAACAGTCAAAAACCTTGGTTAACAATCCTAAATATCTTAAGTTATTTGTAATTAACTGAATTCGTGTGAACATTTAAATATGTAATACTTAAATCGAAAATGATATTATTATCCTGTGGAAGGAAACATTTGGAAAACTATAATGGGTATTCAAGGAATATGCAGCGTTGAATTATATAATCCCATGCAAAAATATAACAGAGACTTGTAAATAAAATATAATTTTAGTTAAACATTCTCAAGCACTTCTACTTACTTACGTGTATATCACTGTGCAATGTTCATTGTTATTAGTATATGTATATTGGTAAACGCAAAAACTATAACGAAAGAAACCCTGTCATATTGATACCATTTATCGATTATTTATCGACTACATATCCAGGTTAGATTGTTTGTCAGGTTAGTATGTTAGATTGTTTTTGTTCTCTTTCATACACTATTTGCAGTTTTGTATCCTATTTATGACAGTAATGTTTCTTTGAGGAATTTTATTAAGTTCGTAAGTTCTTCTTTATTTATTAGGCAATTACAATTTTTGGTGTCAAATTGTTCCGTTTTATATGGAAGTGTTAATATTGTGTGTCCTGTATTAAATATGCTGATTGTCCATTCTAAACATACACTATTCGGTATTTAAAGTACCAGACAATTTTTCTAAGGTAAATATTTTTATCGACAAGTATGAACATATAATAAGTAAAAAATGTATTCGCATACTAGATTTTCTCAAGCAAATTAAATCTTAAAGGAGGAAACTTTCTGCTTTGAAAACATTTATTTTCTCTTAAGCGAGAAACTTTCTTAAGAAAATTTGTTTTTCCTAAAAAAAGAATCTTGCTCCCACATCAAAATTAAGTTCAAGGAAAGGAGTGTGCAAATTTTTTTTTGCTCACTATACGTAATATTGCACTGTACGTAAGTATGTACTATACTTACTTGTTCTTAAAATATTCACCTCAGAAAATTTATCCAGAACTTTGATTAAAGAATGGCACATATTTGGGGGAAAAATATAAGAAAGAGGATTAATTCTGTTGAGATATTATAAATCCATAAATAATATCATATTCATTACTGATAATGACTTTTTCTCTTCGAAACTTTTGCATGGTTTTTGGCATTGTATTACTTCTTAAGTCGACTACTTCTTAATTCCTAATTCTATTACATTCTTCTTTATAATTGTACTTCAATTGCAATTACGTAATGTATTGTAATTTCTTTTAACAAGAAAGCTGTAATGTCGAATTGCAATGTAGTTGAATGCGATGAGACTGAACTATTATCCAATTATAATTCATGGCTTAATTGAATTGTAATTCCGTGCAACTCTGATTAGAAGTAGTGAAAGAGCAAGTAAGAAAGCAAGCGCAGCTCGTGCCCATCCCTAGATAGCCCGATCGTTCTTAAGTCGTGGTAGGGCAAGAGGGGTAGAGTACGGCGTGTTGAGGCTCTCCTCAAGCAACAAGGATGACGTCGGCAACGACGGAGGACGGCGGCTAACCAATGCGGTGGAAAGGCGGCAGGAGCGACGTCGTCGGCGGCGGTGCGGCGGTGCGGCGGCAGCGGCGGCGGCGTCTGCGACACGGTGGTCGTTGCCGCTACACGCTACGCCGACACTTTTGTCGGGTGGTGTGCTGGGTGCCCATAGTGCGCCCATGGTGCAGCCAAGCAACCAAGCAGCCAACGACGTGACAAGTCGCACGCGGTGCCCCCGTAAGCCCCACTTGCACCGACAACACTTCCTTACTTCCTGCGCCAGGATTTCTCTTCTTCCAACTCGCGCGCCCGCGCTATTGTTCGCGCGCTCTTTTCGAAAATGCTGAGTACGCAAAGATCCTGCTTTGCCTTTGTAATTTGTACTGCCAAGCAGAGTATCATACGAGATATTTGTTTATAGTAGAAAAACCATGCAATGTTGTTGCTGTTTTAAAAATTATTCTATTAGGATTTTCTTACAACCTGTGTGTAAATTATTTATATCCAAATTTTTTTAGGTCGCAGTTCAAATCTCTTAATTGATGCATATCATAATATTGACAAAAATGGAATCGTATATCAAACGTTCAAGTTTAAATCACTTTTTCCCGTCTACAACCGACATTACTAAAGAATTTTCAAGTTGTAGAAACCACTTACGCGACACAGAGGTTAAAATATCTTAATATATGTATATAAACAGTGGCAAGCACTTCGCATTTCAGTACACAAAGGCGTCAATACGATTCGGTGAAAGCCCCTTATCATTTATGATGCGATATTTCTTTATAGTTGAATCGTATAGTTTGTAATTAGCTAACAAGTATGCAAGGAAAGTTGAAATAGTAATGTTACATTCATAAATGTAGAGTTGCTTTATTTCGAGATGAATATAATTGTTGTTGAAGGAAATATTCGCGAAAGTGTTGCGAATTTTTGAAAAATACAAAGCTGTGTTTGTCTTAGAAATTCATTATCTTGCGAAGGCAACAGTCTTTGAGATGCTAATACCATTGTGACTACGCACAGCGGCAAGCATGTACTATGTAAATACGAATATTCTGTCTTCATAAGTCGAAGAACGTTATACTGCTAAAAACAAAAAGGAGTCGGATCGAAGATAGGTCTCTTGCAATATTTTATCTGTTACTAGCATTATTACTACAGTCAAGAAGCCTCGATTAACATTTCTATAAAATCTCGTTATTTATAATTAGCTGACTTTGGCCGGACATTTAAATATATATTATTTATTGCTACATTAATATTATTACTGTATGGAAGGAAAGATTTGCGGAATTCTGAGGAATTTAAAGAATACATAACTGTATAATATTATCTAAAAATTTATGTACAGTTTACGAATGAAACGAATTTTTAATGATTATACGCTGTATCGAGTTTTTACGAAATATTAAGATGTAGAGTAGAGTCCAACTTCATTAAATATCGATTGTTTCCTGTTTTAGAATATCAAAATCTAGTTTTGTTCATAAATGTAACGTGGACTGTTCTTAAACACTTAGGAATTACTTTAATAGTGTCACGATCCTGATAACCACGAATAAGCTAGCAACACTAGGAACAAATTCACAATGGTATTCGGATATGGAATTGTATTACAAAAGTTCAACTTCAAATAATATTTACGCCTCTATAACCGATATAAAGGTCAAAACATCTTAATATACATAAACAGTTGCTAGCGTTTCAAATTTCATTTAGTCACATGTTTCCGATTGCAACATGGCTCACAACTGTTTTCAATACACGGTGATCGACATAGACAGCTACGGTTATTCCAAACTGCTTACGGAACAGGTCATCGCGTGCAATTTCGCAATCATCCAGCGTGTACATCAACATCTGCGAGTTATACCAGTAACATTTATTCTCTGTTGCAAAATTGGACTGTTGAACATATCCGTGTACTTGTTCGTATGCAGAATCATCATGTACAGAGTGATTCACTTACCATTCAATCTCTACTCTTACAAATACACACTTGTAAGACAATTATAAGCTATCTAAAAATTTTAGTTCAACATAAATGTTTCCCCTGCTGCATCCCATATATTATATGTATGTATGTATATAATATAAAACAGTAAAATATTCTCTCCATGCATATATAATATACTGTGTTATTATGTATAATGAAAAGGGCAATCAAGTATGTGTCGGACGACGCATTGAAGTAGGAATCGGGTATTTCGAACACAAAAGAATTGTGATTTATTTTTAATTTTATCGAAACTATGGTACGCTAAACTTTATGAGATTAAAATCCGTTTGTCTTATTTTTTCCAAAACCTAATTATTTTACAGTGACTGTTACAACTTTACTTGAAAGTACTGACTAAACACTAGTTTCCATAAATTATTTCAGATTTTTAAACAAAAGGATTGCAAAAGTAGGGTGTTTGTAGGAAAACTTTGGCTGTGGCTGCAGTTTTAGACATGTATGAATAAAACTACAGACAACATATCTGATGAAAAGGTGGATACGATAGTGGTGATTCAAAGCCAGCCAAGTGAATCCTCGGTGTACGATACGTGACTGTCAATGAGGCAGCTGTCCCAGCGAGGGAATGATGGCGGTTAACTAGTAATAAACAATTTGTCTTCCTGGCAGCCTTATCGACTTATTGTCAGGACTGATCGGAAAACCCGACGCCCTGGCGTCCCGACTACCTGCCTGGATGGGTGGCTTCTGTACCTGGCACGATGATGAAATCGGGAGACAGGCTTATTCAAGGGCCACTCCCTCTACTTTATTTCCTGCGTAGCGTTTTCAAACGCTCGCCTATAATACTCTGCATACTCAACACGATTATCTAGATCGGTATTTGTGTCGAACCTTTCTAGACAACTCTCCATTGACATTGACACTGGAAGTATGTTCTCAATCATTGTCTCGTAGTCTACCGATCTCCGTCGTTTTCTTTCCTTCTCGGTCATCGCAATAAATGTATGATTTACTATCGAATTTGGAATTATTAAAAAACAGTGCATTATTTCTGCTGTTCTAAAAAGTGTTCTATCATGATTTTCTTGCAACATATGTGTAAATTATTTATGTCGAAGTTTAAATCTTTCAACTAAAGCGTAACACAATCTAAATATTATAATATATCGATGTTTATCGATAAACATATATTCTTATCGAAAGTTTTATACTAATACAGTATAGGCTAAATAATACAGTAATATTGGCAATAGTCCAACTTCCGTTTCGTAAATTCACTTTCAAATTCAAATGCTCTTTTGTATACTCTTGTATATTTATAAGAAATACCTCCAAAAGCCGTTGATTATAATAGAAATTATGCACTTTCGTAGACTGTCAATCGAGTTCAAACTGATATGAATGATTGCATAATAATTCCCTCGACACAGCGTAACAACGCCAGGCAATTAATTGCTGTTAATTATATTAACTATGTTAAGCCAATGTTACATAATCTACGATCTATTATAGTCTTGCAAAGAATCTTGGAAGCACGTACGATACTTTCTGTTTGATAATGGGAGAAAGCAAATGGATGACATTTCCGACTGCTAATTCATTCTTGAGGAACAAGACGATCCATTACAAGGCCGCAAACCTTATTACGCACATACAGAAAACGTTGCTTCTTTATGTAAATAGTAAGTATGCAATTAGGGTTGGCCATGCCTCATAAATATGTATTGCGCGAAGCCATGCGTGCCCATTTTAAGTACATCTTTTAAAATACAGTTATTACACGGAGAATTGTCTTCGCAATTACTCATGCATTTTAATGCGCGCCAACTGCTGAATTATTAATATCGTCCGAATGCTCCTAATATTCGGTGCCTCTTCTTATCTCGCTGGGGACTCGCATGCAGGCCGTACATAACCTCTTATCTACAGTCAACTAGCATCCACCACTTCTATCTTTATTACCTCCCCACAAATACTACAAATTAATAGCTATCCAATAAAATATATTCATTTGAAAACTCAATGAGATATAGACACATCTGGCACGGCACATTTTGTGCTGTGTCGTCACTTATTACATTTACGTTCATGATTTCATAATTATTATCCACCAACAGAAATACTATAAATTAATAATTATTCAATGAAATATTAATGAAATATCAGCATATGTGACACGTTCGACTTTATCTATAACCAATTACACTCGCTTTGATGATTTCATCATTATTTCCCCATACAACTACACTATAAATAATAATAATACTCTTATAAAACCGAGTAAAACATTACCACACGTGACACCGTCTAATTTGACGACCAATCCCATCCACTTTGATGATTGATCGACACTAACTTGGGTAGCAATAAAAACTTAACGCCTGCCTGCGCGCAGAATTATAGCCTGCTCAAAGCCAGTCAGCCACGCTGCCTTTCTGTGTATTTGGCAAGGAGCTGTTAAAGTAGGGTGCGCTGTTGCGAATGAGGACTATTATATTATGGGCACTCGGACTCCTTTAATAAACGATCCCCAGCAATAGGTCCTCTACCTCCAATCGGACGACCCGATCGTAACACGCTAATGGGAGCAATAAAATGACGAGCAACATAATGAAAGAGCACGAGAGATGGAGAGAGAAAGAGAGAGAAAAAAAAAAGAAAGAGTGAGAGAGTAAATGGAGCAAGGAATACACAGGGAGAAGTACCCTTCACACTCGGCGCGCCGACGGCCTTTTGTACCTACGCGCTTACAACAATGCACCTTTCACGGCTCGAGGACTCTCTGGCGCGCGCGCGCGCTTACCAATGAGGTTATAAAATCCCCACCACCTTTCCCTTTCTTTCCCCCTCCCCCCGGCGGTGGTCGATCCCATTCCATACACCCTTACGACACGGTCATGACAAAAAGGGACAAGGCGCAGGTATAGGCTGTGTGGCCGAGTTTTTCGACTGACCTAATGATCCCCGGCTGTAAACGCCGCGCCCGAGTGTATTAACCCCTGGCTGGTCGACCCAACACAAAGCACACCGAGCGTGCTCGAATTTTCCTAGCTGGGGACGCACAATGCTCCGGTATTTAATTGTCGCTTGACGGCAACTGTTTTTAGGGGAGCGACGGTCTTCCGGGAAGCGACACGATTCGCTCGTTGTCGAGTCACTGGAGCTCGAAGTTGGAACGACCTGTAGGACTGGTTTGACTTGGAATCGGTAATATTCGTGTTGCTAAAGTCATTAACGAATTGAAGAAATAGGATTCTTAGTTTGATATAGATTTTACTTTTACTGTTCTGATTGTTCATGATAGGCCTAACTTGAATTGAGCTTGTTTCTCATCAGTGGCGCCCTTCGTCCCCAACAACCACCCAGAACCTGTCAAGTCTTTGCCTGATTATTGTTTACTTGATTATTACTGCTCTGATCTGATCTCTCTTTCTGTATGAGTATCACTTAGAGCTCGTTGCTTTCCTTCTCTGTATGAGAATCCCGTCACTGTCTCTACTAACTCTTTCAATCATTGGCTAAGTTAATTCGATATTATTTATATTGCATGTTTCTGTGATGTATAATTTGTGTATCATTCTTATATGCTTATAAAATAATATTACATAAGATATAAAAAAATTGAGAATCATTTGTTCATATTTGAAGTAACCAGATAATTTATATAAGATAATAAAAACGGAGATCATTTTAAATCAAACTAATATGTACAAGTAAACCAAAATCTATTTTTCTTAAATGTGTGTTCACTAAGTTTTAAAAATGTACAATTAGTGTATTTAGTAGAAAAGCTAACAATCTAAACAAACATTATACTAAATTAAACTACTGAAAATACAAGTTTCACCAGTTGTTATACGTGTTGAAGAAAATGATATTTATAACTATCCAAGATCCACTTTTACAAGAATTTGTTAAAATTCGGGCTACGTATATTTAATATGTCTAATTTCTATACATATATATAGGCGTATGTAGATAACCACCTTAATTTATATCAAGAGATTCCGAAGATACTTATCTCAAACTAAAGCGGTTTTCGATTAACACAACACTTTCACCTTAATTTCTGAAAAAATTACAGTTCAAAGCATTAACTTATGAATTTTCTTTTCTTTTATTTCACCAGAATCTGAAGCAGACTTCAGAATGGTACTTTCGGCGCTGATAAGATATTGTGCCTTCTTTACTTTGTGTATGCCAGCATAAGTTATGCCTTGGCTGATTATGTGTCATGAAGGTTATGTGACACATGCTTTTATGTTACTATAGTAGACATTGGCAGCTGTGGTTCGTTTCAAAAGAATAAAATATAGTGTTGAATAAAGATTGACTTTTCAATGATATCCATTTAAGTTTTTTTTATATGACGCAAGATGTTTGTCAGATGTGGAAAACTATTTGGAACTGTTTTAACATTTTAATGTTTATCCTATATGCAGTAGTATATAAAGTGGTAATACAAAGATAAGTGAACCACTTTGTACGCCGCACATAAGGTGACATATCTGTCTGTTGTAAAATGTGGTACGACAGTGCGGGAATTAATATTCAACGACATTGGTGGAGTAAATGTGGAAGCCAGTAAATGCTTCTAACGTCGAGTCATTATGCAGATGGATGCGCAGTTTGGCGTGACATGAGTGGCAGGTGAAATAGGTGAGGGCTTATTATTGCGTGTGACAGTGTACGGAGCACTTTTTGACGCACTGTTGGGACACAATGGTAGGTAATGGCAGGTATACGAACTGTGGCGAAAATCATTTGCAGATACAATAACCCGCATAAATATTCGAACACCCGTATGTTCATGTATACATCGAGTATTCAGAATAAATCAGTGATGCGTGAAAAGATTTATTTACACGTGGCAACGATGTCTCCGACTAATGCAGGAGCAAACAATTTTTTAGGATTCTGTAACTAGGAACCTTTATTTTTGTAATTTTTTTATTTAAAAATCTCATACAATTTGTGAAAATAATGTTTAGTGAGTACTTTCAAACAAAATTATAATGATGAGTGGAGAATAATTAGAGTTTAAAGAAAATGAAAAAGATGGTTTTCAATTTAATAACATTCTACCTATTGTATTTTTGAGACAGTTTGAGCAAAAATTACAAATAAATAAATTATGTGCCTCTGTAAACTGCAACATATATCTGAATTCAGTAAGACATAATCAATTAATTGACGCTGTTATAAACAAATGTACATGACAATAATTTCTCGAACTCGATAATGTTCGAATATTAATATGTATATGTCACGGTATATATAATTTTCAGTAAATTGTTTCTTACTGGAGAAATATCAATAAACTTTTGGTTGCTAACTGTTGCTAAACATTTTGATGTTACTCGTATTGGTATTTTGTCTGTATTACTATCGATGTACAGCGATATGGAGTAATTTTATTGCTGGTAACGGAAACATTAATGAACTTTAAGAAAATTTGAGTATAAATTGGCAACTGTTATTATATCAACAGAGTTCTTCGTTGTTTCTCCAGTGGGAACGCAGTTTTAGCTTTAAATTTATGTATCATAATGTGATGGTATTATATTTAATACCATAATATGCAAATTCTGAGAACATCATACATGCAAATTACTCAAATTTGTTAAGCGCATCATAATTGCTGCTCATACCCTATTCAAAGCCAGTTTATCCATTGTCTATCTATAATTACCGCTCACATATTTATTGCTATATTTTACTGAAATTAGAGCACCGTTTTGTAAATAACCGCTTAATAGCGAATTATATTTACCAATGTATCGTCAAGTGTTTCTGTTACAGGTCAAGGGTTCAGCTAAGTCATAATATAATACATACAAAATATTATAATTCAATTTTTTTATTCGCATGACTTTTGGCACAATTAGTTGTATTGATTCTAGTTGTACACTTTAGTACTTGTAAAAATTAACGGAATAGGACGTGCTTTTAATTCTTTAAAGGTGTCTGACGAGTATAATTAAGAAGAGGGAGTAATTCTTGCAAAGAAAAGCAATACTTAATAGTGTTTATTAATTATTTGAAATAATATATTGTCTATATTACGTGTGGAATAATGGATCCACTTAGTTTTCTCCTTGAATAATTGGCTGACTTATACACTAAACATAGTTTACCTTGACACCTAGTTAATTAATAATTGTAATTATTTACTAATAAATCTATGTAGCATAAAGGTACATAAACGATCAAAATTAAGTTTATATTGATAATGTTATTCTGCGTACACGTTTATCACAACCATTGCCACTAATTGGCCACTTACTTTTGTTCCCGGTCCTATGCACATAACTACTATTGTTATAGATACATGTCTAATTAACCTTTTGACGGTGTTTGTCGAGCATATTCGTCACGAGGAACTGATCGCTTTTATGGTAATTATGAGTATATTCGCTATGAGGAAAATAAATTATCTTTTTTTAACACCCCGTTTATGGAGCCCGTCGTTTTAACGTATTTTGAATTTTATGAGGAAAATTACGTAAACCATTTCATTTTTTTCTGGCAGTTGTACTCACTGTTATCTATTCAACGAAGGAAATATATATCAATGTTGATGTATTTCAAAACCTACTTTTAAAATTCTTTATGTGGTATACATATCTTTACGGATACGCGTCAATTTGGCGGAATAGTAAAATAAGCATTAATGCTCATAAATTTAAATATAATAAAAGAGTTAATCCTTTATAAAAGCAGCCGTCAAAAATAAAATGAATAATGTGGCGTGCGGCGATATTTTGAGAATCCGATACCTCACATCTGATAGGAAAGACTCGGCAGTGCTGTTTCCGTTTTACGTACATACTTTAAGTCGTAATCCACTGATGGAGAAATGACATTCATTTTTTTTATCAGGTTCATGTTTAAGTTAATAGTGCATAATTATGGTGCTTTTTGTAAAGTTGCCTAAACCGTCCTACTTCCCCCATTAAGGCTTATTGCTTATATATTTACATCCTTTGTGTCACAATAAAGCAGTATTTTTCCTTTCATATGTAATTGTGCCAAATTGTGCGATTTAGGATTCAAGTTACCTAGGCAATTGGAAATTATAATCTTAATAAGAGTTTTGTACATAAAGCAAAATGAAATAAATAATTTTTATTTGTAGAGGTAACATATTAAATAGATTAATAGTTCCAATCGGCGCGTTAATCTCTATAGCTAAAATAAACAACTATTTTATTAAAGGAAGCCATTAAAGAACACGTAAAAATGAGTTCAAATATTTTGTATTGTAGTCAATATCTATTTTTGCAAACATGGCTATGTGCCTTTCGTTTTCTGCAATTAGACTACAACATATGTCGAAAAATAGTATGAATGTAACGACAGTTCTGTAAACATTAATAATAACTCTAGTTTTAGTAGCAAATGTTTAAAGACAATTGAAACATCACTGCTGCACTCTGAAGGTGTTAACTAATTTAATAAACAATCAAATGGTGGTACACGTAAACTTTTACGCGTACGATTTTGGTGCAGGTGAAAATAGCCATTTTCCTCTCCAGCCTATTCTCTACAAGATGACTAGAGTCATATACAATATTTTCAAAACACTCCGTATACAGGATGTTGGGCAAACTTAAGAAACATTCATGTATAATTAAAATGTCGAGATAATTTACGATCATCTTCTATGCAGCAATGCCCGATAGTGGTAGCTTCCAAGGCAAGTGAATCACACTGTATACAGGGACAGCATACTCATTAGTCAGCAAGAATCATCAGGAGCGGAAACGGTTTCCGGTTTCCCTTTTGAAAAGGCAGGCACCGTTGGGAAATTAGGCGCAGTATAAGTTACAAGAGCTGGCGATCCCATCGATGAATGTGCGCCTAGTTTACTGGCCTATGGCAGCTACAAAAAATGTTTTCGTTTTACGGCTGCGTACTTTAGATGCGATGGCTTTGAGCTTGCCGGCGGCCGAGCTGGAAATGAAGGCTTTAAAATGCGCCGTGTTACACCGGCTGCACGAAATGCCAGGCATGTGTGAGTGCGTATATGTGTGTATACAGGCTGGTTTCTTGGAGCCCTTTTTTTACGTTGGTGAACTTTAGTTTCCATTGATTTACGAACTCTAAAAGAACAATCTCGAAACACTCTTACGCGAATTGTTAATTTCTTTTGTCACTTCATTTATCAACAACATTTTACGTGGCTGTTTACATATTTACATTTTGTGCGCCTGAATGATAATTGGCAACTCAACTAATGTAACGAAATAACTGAACTTTTATAAATCTATAGTCAAAGGTAGTCTAATTTACACAATGCTTAATGTGTGCATGCTTCAAACTCGTCAATATATTTAACAACGTCTCATCCGCATCGAATTTTACGAAATACAATAGATTGGTCACATTTGTTACAGTGTATTGTTTGTGTAATTGGTTGCATGCATTGTAAATAATTACTGACAGTTCAAATATATAAAATGATTCAATTGCCTTTGAATCAAAATTATCATACCCTATTTTTTGACATGTATATGAGTTATATACTTACATATCTGCATTATTATACATAAAAAGTAGCCTGTTGGAGAGAATATTTTCTTATGTAAGAGTGGTATCTTATTTTGGACGACAAGAAAAAGTTTCTACTGTATGACATTATACATATAGTTTAAGCATACCATATATTATATAAAATCTATAGGATGCCAAGAAAAATTGGGAAACATTTGTGAATAATAAAAATGTATAGATATTTTACAACTGTTTTATATGTATACAAAATGATGCACTTGCCTTGGAATGGAAGATATCGGTATTGTATAATGTAATATAAATATTAAAAACGTACAGACCTAGAATGGTTATCTAATAGTTTGTACAAACAATGTCACACAGCTAAAAGGCAGTAATAAATACGATAAAAGTGATTTATTTCGCAAAATTACTAGTGGATGAAAGTACTTGCAAATTCCAAGGTAAAAGCATCATGCAGTACAATAATGCATAATCGACAGTGCAATTAAAGGCCAGCGAATCACCCTGCGCACAGTTCAATGTACTGTCCAGTTATGCAACCGGTCAGAAAACGGCTTTAGTAGCTAAAAAATTTGGAACTCATAAATCTTCAATAAACTCGTATTTCATTTTAGTAATTGTGATTGCTATTATTACTATTTACATTCTACTTTGTTAAATATATTATTACGCGGATAATTGAAATTTTTATTAGAATAATTATAATTATCCTTTATACATATAGCAGTATACCTGGAAGTAGTGATCCAGGAGTAAGTGAAATAACCTGCACATGTGTACATAAGGTATTACTTTGAACTAACTGGACGAGCGAGCACTCACGTACACACATGTCGTTGGTGTTGCGCATTTTCGGGGGTGCAGTTTTCAGCTTGAAATTGAATGACAGCTGGCAACAGGCGTATCAAACAGGTTGTCCAAAGTTGAATGAATGGGTGGACTCGACTGCTCCCAACATCCGATTTTCCGCTGCTACCGTGCATTGAAATGTTCGAATGCTCGGCTTTAAACTTTTCAAGAATACGCGCGCGCTTGATTTACTGTTCTGCATCTGAAACCGGCCGTCCATCAAGTTTTGATTTTTCATTTCTTAGTAAACCATTTCGGGTTTATTTAATTCACTACAGATAGTTAACATTGCATTTTAACGTAACATTGCAACAAAACATTTTGTTTTGTATGTAATAAGTAATTGAACTAAACCGAAACTATCGAACCAATTTTGATGGAATTTTCACTGCTGTTTTGTTGAAGGTTTCGCGAGTGCCATATTAAAGGTTATGTGAGATTATCTGTGGTTATGTGAGACATCTTATTACAGGGCTCAGCAGTAATCGAAAATATATGTATAACGATGTACAAATATGAGAATTATTTTATTAGATCATTGTGTTATATTATTATTTTGTTTTATTAGACTAACTGCGCTACTCGAAACCTTTGAATCATTACCGCAATCGCGATATCTTTCGCACAAACGATAATGCCATTGAACAAGTTTAATAAAAATCCTCTGCACACGGTGCAATATCCTATTGTTCTTTAAAAATCTACCAGCTGGCATTTCGTGTGAAATGCCAGCCAGTTATTCATACATCCTGTCAATGAAATAATAAATGTTGCAAGTGTTTTGAAAACAAGAATTATTCTGTGACGGGAAAGTTTTCGTTTTTCGTATTAAGAGGATATATAAAAACCGAAATTATTATCATCAACTTTTCAACCGCAACTTTCCACCAGAAGTTTATCAACGAAAATTTATATATATTCATTACGAACGATGACACATTTTCCAGATTAATTATGTAAATCGGCCTATGTTAATTTCTATACCGCTCGGAGACCATCATATCTTCATTTTGGTTTGCTGAGAATTTCGCATAGACGTCATTTTTCGTTATTATTCTCAGTTGTACATGCGTGAGAAAAGAATTTCCATACAATCGAATTATTATTCAACCTTATTGCAATGCACATGAGAATTAATTAAGGCATCGATTGGTCATGAATATTAATTTTGTCAAACATTTACGAGACGACAAAGTTTGTATTGGGTAGTTTAATTTAATAATAAAGACAAAGATTCTACATTACCTACTTTCCTACTAAATCCATTCAGCTTATACCTGTCAGCCTTGCTAATGACAAATAGGCAGATACATGATACGCAATGCATGCTAGTTTTCAAATTGCGTGTTTCAAAAGAGGAAAATCCAGGCGTAACCATCAATTAATCAAAATCATGTGATAATTGTGTGTCGGTATAAACGTATACGTAATAGATGGAGGAAATTGTGAACGTACCAGCGATCCTTCTATCTATCCTTCTAAAGATTTATGGGTACTGTGGGAATAATGATTTCGCACGATATAAAGTTCAAGGCGTAGCAGTCATAAATGCATATTCCTTCAAATATGAATCACTCTCGCCGGTTACGCATGAATTCCGAGACGTGAAACTGCACCTGCAAATCGTTTAGCAGTATTCGTATCGAGTACAGTTAAGAAAAAATACTAAACAATGCTTTATTACCTTGTATACATATTATTAAACCTTGAGAAATTTCTCAAATGAAAATATATACTTTTACTGTGAAAATGTATTATGTCTTGATCGATGCGTTCTTATTTTTTTAACAGGTTCATGGCTTCCAAGAGACATGTATTGCAAATGTGATAAATATGTTTATTTCAGTTCTGTTAATATTACAATAACGTTAACCGTATCGGTTGGCTATTTCTGGCGCAAGCGGTCAAATGACAGGTTAGGAAACAAACGTTATATTTGTCCGATTCGGGTATAGCAAATTGTTATTTTAATACGAAAACCAACGCATACAGTAACGTTTAGATGATCATAACAAAATGATAAGTTTACATTTTTATTTTTAACGACAATGAAAGAAACAAGTGCATTGCAGAATCAAAGTTTAAAACCGGTTGGTATGGTTACTGTTAAAGTCCTATTGTTCCTGTTCGAATTATGTGTTAGTAATAAAAATAGTAACATCTAACGTCTTCGGGTCTTTTTTGACCATAAGTAATTAAAACATTATTAAATGATGGCAATCGTTCTCTAAAAAGAAATATTTCAAAATCATGGTTGATAGTAAAGTCGAAGGAAATGATAAATAATGTAAAGTAACTAAGATAATCTTATTATTGTTAAAAATTTGAATTACTAAATGATGAGATCAGATAAAATATGTTGCACATGTAACATGAAGAAGTTATGTATATGTATGTTGTCATGCGAATCTTTCTAGATCATTTAAATATTTTATTGTTTTTTTTATAATAAATGGTATTACAAAATATAAGTTAACATATTTCTACGTTTCCTTATCCTTTCTGTTAAACGATAAGATTAAAAATACGGATTTCGCATATTCCGGTAATTTTTGGCCCAAGGATTTTAAGAGTGTAATTGGATCATAGACCGTACCAAGGTTAAAACGAGCATAGTTATATGTCTTAATGGTAACATTTATAATTAAGGCATATTACACAATGCCTAGTAACTTTGCATATTTCCTTATCTATTTAGGTCGTTCACGTCTTTAAAATGTATCAACTTTCGCACTCTACGAACTAACAACCAAACCAGGTTCCGCACTTTAAGAGCTAACAATCAAATCTAACGCAGACCTAATTCACAATGTTGCATTATATTAAAATGCTGTTAAAATTCACTATAAAAATGCCGAAATTTAGATCGAATTTAATATCGAACTTGTTATAAACCTTCGAACTTTGAAACGTCACGAATAAAACAGATCTGATCGAAACTGTTTCATTATAGCTAAGACGTTTTATATACAGTTGGATTGATATTCCAATAATTCTATAGAATTCTATTTACAGACTAGTTATTACGAAAAATTGTCAGATTATAAATATTCTTTATAATAGAAATAGTGGCATACAAAGCATAGTCACTTTTACTACTAATTTTGCATAGTTTGATTTCTTAAAAATAAATAATAATTAAATTTGTAATATCAAATGCAAATTACGAGAAGATTCTCAAATACATTGACAATCAAGTACGTTACAAAATGGAATGAAAAGATCATTACCGCAATCCGGGTCGCTCAAAGTTTAACATAACATTAAAAATGAAATATACCGTGTTAATAAACAAATTAATGAATACTTCAGTAATAATTAGGTATTAGAATTCAAATCTAGATCTTGGAAGGAAAAAATCATTAGCACAATCTGACCGCGGCGCAAAAAAATGGCCTTGTGCAGAATGCCCCCCCTGAAATGGCAGAAGTGGTCGTGCAGGACGCAACGGCGCGCAGGGTGGCCGGGCTTTTTAATTTATCAAGCGGGCAGGACTGATGGCGCAAAGATAAATTTAACGTGCGCCCGTTTTAAATGCACGCCCGGGTGGCGTGTAGCTAATGTATACCAGGGCGATTAATGAATTCAGCTGAAATAGATTGAGGTGGTAATGGGCGGTGGTATATGTTCGGAGACACGGATGAGTTCGCGCGGCCCGGCCATCGGAATGCATATCAATTCTAGCATGGAAACTCGCACGCTCCACCGCCGCCGCCGCCGCCGCCGCCGCCGCCCCTCATTGCTAGTCGCAGAATTATGTGATTGTATGGCAGCTACACGCGCAATACAGACAAATTGATTTACATAATTTGCATTGATTGCAGGATAGCACGTTATTAGGTTGGCTAATCTAATCCCGCCAGAGCCGGTGAAACACGGGACACGCAGCAGTGAATTCGTCCCGGAGCTGCTTCAACGGTTCTGTGAATTGGCCTGTTTAACCCACCCGCGCGCCTAATTAATACGCCGTGTTCTTGGCTCGATTTCGAATGTGTTCGTTATCAGGGAAATAATACTATTCTGCATTTCTTTGCTTGTTTGGTACATTTTCATGAGCCACAAGGAGACTGTAGCTCTTTAACGCTGGACTTTTTTTAGTTGAAATGAATATACTCTATTTATTGCAATTTGTATTCATTTGTTACAAATATAACAATATTTTCGTGAAAATACAAAAAGTTATGGTCCATTTGATTTCTTTATTCTAAGACAAGGAACACATTTTTCATTTGTTATAATGATTACTTTTTATAACGGAGGGTAATTTATTTTTCCTCATGCTGAGTATATTGGTCAAACATCGTTAAACGATTAGGCAAAAGGCTGTGTGATTTTATTTGTGTATTTTAACAAATATAAGATAACATACATATTTGCGATGAATGAAGATAAAATAATTTCCGCAATTTCGATTAATAGGATTTGTTGGGAACTTAAATTTCCTCCAATCTCAAAAGAATTTGTAGGCAAAAGAATATCGGAATTTAGGTTGTTATGCAAATCTACTTTTTTACGAACCAGTTGAATTTTGTATGAATGAGTATTTGATGATTGATTGAACCCAGTTTTCTTAAAAATTCCATAGAGATTATTGGTATGATACATTTTATATACATATGTCAGAGTGACTCAGTTCCCTTTAAATTACCATTGATCTGATTAACAACCTCTGATCTTTCAAAACATGCCAATTTTTTTTAAATAACAAAATCCTTAATACTAGATCACACGTCTTCGTCTCAGCCTATATTTAACATCACAACACACTACCTAAAAATTAATTTGCCACATTCATTGTAATTCACAATTCTACATAAGTAAAATAATAATACCAAACCGCCACCGCCAAATTCTACACTCCAAACTCGTCCAACATGCGACACAATAAATTGCCCAAAATAATATCATACACGAATCATCCGATACTTGATTCGTCAGTATTTGATTCAAGAGAACTACGAGAGTCGATCGTTCACGGTCGAAAATAATAGGAATAAAGACGAATAGCCGACAATCAGGATTCCGCGTGGTATAAGAAAGACTCTTGAGACAATGCTCGACGCCGGGGGTATAATTTAAAGAGGATTTGTGCAGGTGCAGGCAAGCCTTCCGAGGGATAAAAAGTGAGCGAGCGCAGAGCGAGGACGTATAATGCGCATGTTGGTGTGCGCAGCGCCGCCTGGGAATTGTAAATTACACGTCGTTTGAGCTGATGGCATTGGAGCCGTGCGAGCGTGTGGTTCCATCATCGTCGAGCCTTCTGGTGTCAGAGTGGCAGCGCACAGTGGGTCAAAATCATCAAATACTAGCCATTTGACAGATACTGTTTTCTCACTTCGCTATAATGATGCAGTATTATCATAAATATAATGAACACAATAATCATAATGAATATAAAAATAATGACAATAAAAATCATATGTACTATAATATTATTTACATAATAGTAGGATAAGACACATGGAAATCCTGCGTTCAATAAATAAGAACAGTTTGCTAATTTACATTTGAATTTCGTAGATACACATTAAGTCTCTTACATACTTTATAATTTACTGATTATAACTTACAATTTTCTGCAACACGTTTAGGAATACAATTACCATTTAAATCTCGCATTCAAGTGGGGTTGCAATTGTTGTTATGTTTATTTTGGTAATATAATCATTCTACTCGATAATATTAATATATATAATAATAATAAGAAAGAAATGTTTTCTGTCAAATACTTAGTATTTATATGCTTTTATATTAATTATTATATTTATGTACTTTTATATTTTAACTTGTGTTTTCTGTCTGTTTGTCACGCTACTACTGATGGGGAGGTTTTTCAAGATTTCAGTGCGGTATGATCTTGTCATATAAAAGCATATTTTTAGACAATTATTATGTGCTTTTATTTATGGTGTCAACCGACTGTACTGCGAGGCAGTGAGACACTCGTCGAGTTGCCGAGGCTTCCGGCGGAGCGACGGCGGCAGCGGCGGCGGCGGCGCCACATAAACACGTTGTCCTCGTCCCCACAGACAGGAGGCAAAGCTTCGGGATAATTATACAGCTCTCTCATCTCTCACCAAAGCGTATCCTCTAACTAGCGCTAATAACGCCGCTAATGCTCTTCTGTGGAAACTGCTCGGATCTAACAACCACTCCCCGCAGCCCTGAGCGCCCCCTGACCGTTGCCGTCAGCCTCCTCTCTCCCAGGAAGATAAGATGGAAATAGCGACAGATTACAGCCGGCTTCTTTCGAGGCCCTGTCACTCGCTCCGACTCGCTAGCCACCCGACCAATCTGTTAACTCCTAATCCCCCCAAAGATTATTCACACCTTCGACCTGATGCGCCACAACCACAGCATCCTTCGCCAACCGTCTACAATTTATTCCTGCCTGTGCAGGTTCGTTCACACTTGTTTTCGAATTGCGCGAGGTTTTCGTGTTTGAAACATTGATACTTATTAAGACTAAAATTATGATATCCGTTGGAATGAATGGTTTTAAAGTTTGCATAAGGACTGTGTTCGAATTCATGATGTTGCATTTCTACGGAATTTTCCTCGACTTTTAGTATAATATTTAAAGGATCCAATTTGTGAATTTGTTTTACCATCTTGCTCCCTTTTTTCAAAATTATATATATGTATACTATAGATAAATATGTCGAATAAAACAAATTGAAGACACAATCATCTTCTAATCCGCAAAGTTGGAAAACGGAAGTACGCGTTTGTTTACGTTTGTTTTGAAAACTGATTAGGCTACGACAAAAGGATATGTTCTATTACATTTGTCTTACGTGTCAATGTTAACTTATCGTAATGAATTTAAATGAACAGTAATTGTGAAATGGCTGTTAAGAAAGTTTTTTATCACTTATGTCTACAAGGCATCCGAATTTGAGCGGTATAACTATTAGCTAATGTTAACACTAGAACTACCAAACCAGTCAAAATGACTGGTTTTAAATTTTGGTATGAAAATTACTCACATTTATGACGTTGCATTTTCATGAAATTTTGCACGATTTTTAGTATAATATTTAGAGGATCCAATTTATCAATCTGTCTTGTCAGTTTCCTCCCTTTTTCAGAGTTTATACGATATACCCAGATATACTGGAACCAGTCAAAATTACTGGTACCCCATTCTAAATCATACGATCTACATTGATGTTAAAATAGAAGCGTTCTATTTTTACTTGCGAATCATCGAAATTATTCGCTTTCGTAGACGATCAGTCGAATTTAAATAATTACAAGCTTAGTTAATACTGGAACTACTAAACCACTCAAAGTGTCTGATTTCAAATTTTGTATAAAAGCCACTCACATTCGTGACTTTGAATAAAGTTAACAATTTGCCTTGCCACCTTTCTGCCTGTTTTCAAAGTTATATAGTATACACTATATTTAGAGTAGGTATACTGGAATCAGTCAAAATAACTGATTAATACCTCAGCGACATGAATGTAAATTTTAAAGAATATCAATTAGAAAAACAGTGAAACGAGTATATTTATAACTCAAACGTATATGTATGTATACACCACTAACAAACGTTTTAAAAAGGAACACAAGGACTGCAGCTGTTATTGTTTCTTTCTTATGTCGCCTTTAGCTCTTTTGACGATTCGTGCAGTATTTTGTTTAGATTTCATAACCACCCCCATGTTATTCTTTTTTTATTACGTATTAAACATACGAAAACATTGATCAGTTTATACCAGATAACCGTTGTAACATTATTTTCTTTCTCATATTCCTTCTAAGATTGTACTTACTAAAATATAAAGATAAATGATTGTACATGCATAATGAAAAAGAAAATAGGACATAACTTATAAATATTTCCTATATAACCTAGAAATATTTCACCCTTACATTTGCCGAGTAATTATGAAAAAATTCTATTATCCTTGGATATAATATTTTGTCAATATCCAGTTATTTTGACTGGTTTGGCAGAAATAGATATACATTGGTTCTCGGTAGTTGTAGTGTTAATATAAAAGTTAACGTTTTCCTGGCTGTGTGTTTGTGTTAAACTCGAAACCGATAGGTACGTGGTTTTGCCCTTGCAAACTCGCAAACTTGCAATCTTGCTTTTGCATAATTTAATTGTGCACCAATTTTTATTATACCGTAGTATTTGTGCTCGCGATAAACTCGAAAAAGACAGAACTGATTTTAATGTCATTTTCTCGCCAGTATAGAATTGTTATCTAGACAAACTATTACCAATATGATATAGCTGTTCTACTCGGCTTCGCCTGGCTGGTATTTAATACGCCTGCTGTTAGTCGGACTTGCAAGGGGACTTTAAGTGAACAAGAGCTAGTTGTACTTTGTACATTATTTTTTAAGGTTAAGAAATTTTTTTAGTTTGATTGGGTTCATTTTTTTTACATGTTTCCCCGTAACATTATTGGAGATAGATTATTTGAACTGCTGTACAATGTTACTCGTCTCTAAATTAAGAGGAGGGAGTAAATATTAATGTATTAAAAAATCTGGAGAGTTTACAAAAATTACTATTGGATACTCGGATATCAAATAATTTTTGCTTTAATCTAATGTAATTACTGTTTCTATATGAAATTAATTATTATTTGAATTCTCTATAATTCTAATGATACTTCTACAGAAGCCTTTATTTATTAAAGCCAGATTCCAATGTGTACTAATTTATTCAAATACTTGGCAAGCCTAGACAAATTCGAATTACATAATTGGATATCAAATTATCTTTACTTTGATCTGATGTAATTACTGCTGGTACATGAAATTATGTTTAGAATTCTCTAAAGTTTTAACGAGACTTATACAACACTATATATTTACTAAAACCAGATTCCAAACAGTCGCACCTCCACCGTTACAACTATCAATTGAGTACGATTTTCATATCATCAAAAGGATTTTACGTAATTGGGCGCATGCAGCTCAATGATCCATCACAGAATTGCAATGGCAAAAATTCGCCGGGTAAATCGGGCGACCGCGCTCGTTTTCGGATTCCACGTTTCGGCCAATGACACGGCCATTTTTTTACTGATCATAGCATTTATTCCCACTCCGGGCGATGTGCTCGGCCGGCGGGGTAACGAGCGTCGTTAAAATCGTGTCAGAGCTTTCGCAATTGGCCGTACTTCCCATGTAATCGAAATGTGCTTCAAATGGTGCGCGCGCGTCTACAGCAATGAATACACGTACTTACATGCGTACTACAGGGTGATGCAAATGCAGATGAATGCTTATAACCTTTATGTTTAGACTTGTAAATCAAGTATACGGCTTATGCTTCTCGATATACGTTTGACAGCTCTGAAAAAGCTGCTACAATCCCTAAACGTGTCTTAAGTGACATCACTCGAAGACAGCTTTCCATGAAATCGCTATTATTAACTTAGTTTATTACAACCTCACTATTGACTTACTAATCCATGATCGTAAACGTTTTATTTTACATACTTTCGAAAGTCAATGATCAAACTATGTTGCCTAACAGTAGGCATGAAAAGTATTACTCTGCATAACTTTGGTAATACTAGATTTAGATTTGTAAGTCAAGCAAAAGGCTTACATGTAAACGAATCAACAGGTTTATATATACATATGTATGCATTTCAACGAAGTCGCAAGTTTAGACATCTGCTGCTCTTTAATGATTTGTAACACCCCTCCCTAACGACTCCAATAAATATTGATATAAGGAATTCCAGCAGAAATAAACTAATCTATAACCTATACTTCTATATCTATACTAATACATGTTTCTTTGTTCTAAGATGTTTCTTTGATGTTTCTTTGGATCTAAGAAGTAATCTCTAAAATTAACGAACAGATTTGGAAAATTGTTTCACTATGTCGAAGATTGCTTTTTCCCGATTAACATAGGTCACGCATGGTATCGTTATACATACATGTTTTTGCAAATATAAACTATAGACCAAGTCTAAACTTTCTAGGTTAGATTCTAGTCCAAACTTTCATTCAAGCCATAACCATGATATCTTTTGTACAACCGAACAGTTAAGTTTTTAGTTTAGTTAAGTTTTAGACGCTAGAAAAACGTATTACTCTTTAACTGAATTATTATTAAGTCTCCACATAAAATACCAGCCGCGCAAAACAGGGTTAGACAGCTAAGATAAGAAGTCCAAGATAAGAAGGGGAATCGATTGATACAACGAAATCAAGCCGAAGAAGAGGGACGTAACCTACTTTGAGGCAGCTCATTCAATATAAAAAGAGGAACATTAAAAAATTCTAAGAGGGCAATTATTAATGTAAATAGTACAACGAGACATGATATTCACATACAATTGGCAGTGAATGCCTCGCCATCAGTTCTACCAAATGATGGAAATATATTTATTAATGGCGCATGCCAACAAATATTACCATTCAATAAATATTATGCATACTTCTTTTGATTTTCTCCATACATCGTAATTATTATAACAGATTAAATATGTCTCATCTCTTATTATTAGAATAAAACAATCAAATGGGCAATAACTTTATGCATATTTATGAAACTATCGTTACATTTGAAACAAATTAATTCAAAGTGGAAGAAATCGAGTATACTTGTTATCGCTTTATTTTAATTACGCAAGCAGATAAATATTTTTAAAGAAAAGCTCGCCGTTAAAGTGTTAGCCTTTGAGAAATATTCTTCCGATCGATTCACCGCTTACTTAGTAACAAACACACGATATAAGTAGGCAAAAAACAATTAATGTTGTTGTGTTACAAAGTATCCGAAAATCTTTATTAATATAAAACAGATACAGTTTTAGACAAGAGATGAATATGTGTTCCGTATGATCTCAGAAACTACTCAACCGATTTGGATAATGCTTTCAAGATTGGAAAGTATATCTCTCCAGATGGACATTCGGTATGTTTACTGTTTACTCAAAGGACCAACCAGTGAATATAAACGCTCCACAAGACGGATTAAAACAATTTCTTACAGACAGAAAACTCGATATAATCACGACATGATTATCATATGGGAACCACTCAATGGATCTTAATAATACGGGTTTCTCTCCTTATGGGATTATGGCCCAAGCAAATTATAGGTTATAAAATCTTGCAATATTTAGTATTTATACAGGACGTTTCAAGGGTAACTCCAAAATTTCTAAAGCAGTGGAGAGTTCAGATATATATCGTTAGAAGATTTTGGCAGCAAAAGTATTTGTAACACCCTATTATTCTTGAAATTAAGTTATTTTTAGCCCGCGCAAGAAATAACACTCGGGTGAAGGGTACGAGTAGGACAACCAATCAAATATAAATGACTATCTCTTTAATGCTCTCTAGTCGAAACTCTTGACTACATTAGTGCACAGTACTGTAATTTCTCTATTTAACAAAACAGTTCATAACTTTTAATACTTTTTCTAATGTAGTTGTTTCTGTGAATTGTAAGATCATTTTTGATGCTAAAATTGAAAGTCTGCCGTTTGCGCTTGCTGGATATAATCAACGTGTACAAGATGATTCAGTGGCCGTTGAAAAACAGCGCAGTCTTTTCTCATTTTTTATCTGATGTGCATTTATTATCTTATGTACATTGTACATAGAGAAAACTTGAATAACATTCGTGTATAAATAAAGTTAACACTTGATAATTAGTCTGTATAGAGCAGACTACCGTCAGAAATGGTGATTCAAAGGCATGTAAATCACCCTGTATGTGTACAAAGTGGATAATACCAATAATCTCCCCAAAATTCGTAAGAAGAGCAAATTCAACAAATCAGACAATCATTCAAGCAAAATTCAATTAATTCGTAAAGAAAGTGAATTTGCACAATTACTTAAATTCCTTTATACCTTGTTCTAGAAATTCTTTTGCGATTGAGTGAACATTCAAGTCACTTAACAAATCCTATTAACCGAAATTGCAGACATGATCTTATCTTCATCTATTGCAAATATGCACATTGTCGTAAAATTGCTAAAAAATGCACGAATGGAAATACATAAATAAATATAAAACACGCACCTTTTCCTTGAAGTTTCTTCCTAGAAGAAAACTTTGATGATGATTAAAATGCACCAATAGTTGAAGACTAAGTACAGATTGTTATTTTAGCCCTAACAAATGCTATTAATCGAAGTTGCAAACATCATTTTATATTCACCCTTCACAAATATGTATATTACCTTAACTTTGTTAAAAAATGCATGAATGAAAATGGACAAATAAAGATAAAACACACTTTGCTCGGAGGTTCTTCCTCGAAGAAAACTTTGATATTTATTAAAATCCACCGATATGTATACACCGCCTACCGTGTATTAGGTATGCTGAAAGTGGTATCGCACACGAATTGACTGCGACGAATCTGCATCACCCTGTACATACACTTATACGTGCAGCAGCGGGCAGGCAGGCAGCCGCTTGTGTGTATTGGACGTTGCATCAACAGGATGTTATATTGACTGACTAAGCGTTGCAGCGGCGCAGATAGGACGGAGTGATAAATGATTTACACTAATACCGCCTGTAAATCAACGGTACATTATAGTTCGGACAAGCGCCGAGCCATTTGACGTCCAGCCGAGTCAGACTCATTTGAAAGTTCAGGCAAAGATAGTCGTCAAAGTTTATTACTCGCGCGGCGCAAAAAGCCGACCCAACCCACTCCTAATACATCTATAATATATGTATTGGGGAAGTCCGGCCGAAGCGGATAGGTTTATGGAACACAGGGAAAAAGGGAGTGAAATATTGTAATCACGAACCCAATTGTACTTTTATTTCTTATATTAACACTAAACATACCAGCATTTTATATATATACGTTTATATCCATGTCTGTCGTAACCGGTCAAATAACCGGTTACGAAATAGAAGTCATATTTTTTCTCATTTCATACCAGTTAGATAATAATAAAAAAATTAATTGAATGAAATTTTAAAATCCGTTTAAAATTTGACCCGACATGGTATGTTTTATATCGATCGTCTACCAATCAAAAATGCAAGTATTATTACACATATAAGGAATTTAAAAGTTATAAAATATTGCAATATTAATCATTTATACAGAATGGTTTAAGGGCAACTCCAAACTTTCAAAGGGAATGGAGTACATTGCAAACAATTCAACCACTCTTCAAGGGTCTCATGAGAGTAAGAGGTTCAAGGGTTTTATGTTTCATGTGAGTTAGTGCACAATTCTGCAATTTCTCTGGCATTCTCTCCCAAGGTCATATTTTTCCGACCATATAATATGTAGATAGTAATACAAAAAATAGTCGAATCGAATTTTACAACCGTTTTAAAAACCGACCTTGTGTGGTACGTTTTGTGTTGATGATCGACCAATAAAAATCCGGGGTATACAAATGCAGAAATAGGACCACTAAGATTTCATATTTACAAAAATTTTGTTATACATTATTATATCTGTTATGCACAATCATGGAACGTCAACAATTTCTTGCACATAATCTAATATTAAAGAATGTAAAAACTTTATCTTTTATATAATAATGTAACTTGGAATTCGAGAACAATAAGGGAAAATTAATTTAGATATTTACTTTGTAGGAAAAATGCAGACAACAATAAAACACTGAAAAATTGGAAATTGCTTATTGCGACCGAGTTTCTGCTTCAAATGCGTTCAATTAAAGTGACATATGGTGTCAAGAATAAAGCTATATCTGTCTCTAAAGTGTCATTGTATTGCGGTATCTAAGGTCGGTTTTGTAATGGTACAAGTGTGACAAAAAATTAATCTGGACTTCTTTGAATAACCATCACAGTTTTGAGGATATTTCCGTCACGTTGTACTAATATTAATTAGAAGTAAAATATTAAAAAGCTCGGCGAAAATGTTCTTATTTATATGCTCGCCACCGCATATCTAATGACCAAATTACGGTTTTGCCATTACTAATTCTATTCGATTTTATTCTTTATTAACCTAATACTGTCTACTATAAACTGAAATAAAATTTATTGCTTTTTGTCGTTTAACAACTTTGTCTCTCATTAGTCTAGTTACGAAGACACAATGTTCTTATTTATAATGTGGTGCACCCAATATATATGATTGTCGCGGTATACATATACATTATACATTATACATAGTATTTATAGCATACTAGCCGATTGAGCCCGCTTCGCCCCCTGGACCCCCATTCGTCCATGAATTTTTTGGATATATCAGTACGCCAGGAAAATGGGTTTGTGAACGATCATTGAGATGTTATATGTAAATGTAACTAGATTTTACGTATCTATCATAATACTTCTTTATAAACTATGTTAAGTGTCTTTCCACTTGAAGTCAGAATGAAGAGGTGTGAATTTAACATTTTGTTTTAATGCAATGCCTTTTTTTCTCCTTACACACGGCATGAAATGTCACTGTTAACGATGTTCCTAAATTCACTTGCGAAAATAACAAAATTAACATTCGAAAGATAGCGAAAACTAAATTCAATTGTACTTACGAAATGAGATGCCACTGTCTTGTTATGTCACCCACGAAATAAAATGTATATGAAATATACTCATTTGTTTAAAAGACTCGCACGCCACGTATTGTAAAAAAGTTGTACTAAGACAGAAAGCTTGGCGGGCGTGCACACAACAACTCACCAAAGTTCTGTTCCAACCGAACGAATGGTAAAGGACCGCATAGAGTACATACATACAGCCAAACATTCATTTTTATATATGTAAGATCATATTCACTTGCAAACAAAAGTTACATTCCTCCAGAACAATAGCACAAGAGCCGAAAGATAACGGGCATTGATCTATCGAATCGTCAGAAGTTTCATATCGTAATCGTTGAAGTCATTATCCTATCGTGTTTCTGTTATACTGGCCAACTGTAACAACGAAGATTTAACATTCAAAATAAAAATAATGATTGTAAGACAATATTACATTTGAAACATAATCGTCAATACTTAAGGTGGCTCGAATAATATAAGTCAAATGAGGCTAGACTTTCGGTTGTGCACAGTTGTACTGCGCACTTACAGATGGAAGGTTGTGTATACGGTTGTACATACATATGTATGCGTGCTCATCCATACTGATAGTGCGACCACTGCGTTAAAAGTCGAGCGAAAGGATTCCAAATTTTATAATTTAAATATTTGTGTCTTTTAAATTAGGCAAAGAATATTTTGCATTTTTTTGTAAATGTTTATTGTGTTCTTCTACTAGTGGATACTTTTTCATTCGAATCCTATCAATAAGATAAGACACTAAAATTCAGTATACGTTATTAGCAGATGCCTAGTTAGACGATACGTACAAAAAGTGCTTACTTCCACGACGATTATCCCAAGTTTGGAACAGAGAATTTTCTTTAAATTGCGCCAGGTTTCAAATATCGTTTCGAAATATATGTAGCCCGAATTTTAACAAATTCTCGTAAAACAAATATACGCCACAACTACCCCAACTTAGTAAATAAGTACTTACTTATTGTGTACATCAACCGAATAATTCAAAATGAACCTCTGAAGTCACTCTTTTCACATAATTTTCGTTTCATTCAATTTATAATATTGGGTTAGTGAATAAGAACGATTGGTCATGTGTCTGACTTTGTTTCGACGTGAAAAGAAATAAAAAAATGATTGTAAAACAATATTACATCGGAAACATAACCTACAATATTTATACGTTAACCGAATAATTCGTTCGAAAAGGAATCTCGATGATTTGAAGATTGGTTATCTGATCGTATCGAGAGTGCACTGGCGATGTTTATGTTTATACGAACATAGAGTTTCATTTGTTTATTATCTATTCGTGCAGAGGTTCGACTGTGTTTAATATTTCACACGTGGATCGTACGTCGTATTTGGAAAATATTATGAACAGTTACCCTTATGTCTATTAAACACAGTCCACAGGTATCCAAATCTTCTATCTAGAGAAACAACACCCTATTTTTTTTTTAAAGTTTATTACGGCATCAACTGTTAATAGTTATTAGCGAGATACAGTGGTACATTAGTTCGCATCAGTTTGCAGGATATAAGCCAATTTTGGCAAAAGAAGTGACAGCCACGTATTTAGATTATTTTATGGAGTGAAGTAAACTATAAATTATCATCGAACGATAAGCTCTAAAATATTGCAATATTTATCACTTATACAAGATGTTTCAAAATGTATCTCCAAATCTGCAAAAGAAATGCCAGTTCGAGTTTTACACCGTTAAAAGCTACTTGCAAAAAGTAGCAATGCATGGCAGCAGTAATCTCCTCAAAATTGGTAAGAAAACTAGAAACAAACTATAAATTATTTATCACTTATACAATATTATTTTGTACGTTGAATGCACGTAATATAATATACATGTACGCCTTATAAAAATGAGGAAACCGGAGTAGTGTCTGAAAGGCAAGCGCATAAGCCTGTAGATAGTAGGAAGGAAAAAAAGGAGGTGTGGAACGGTGTTTCCCACGTGAACGTTTTGTGGGTCGTTCGGGGGAAGGAATTGCGCGGTGTGTACTTAACATCGAGAGGAGTATGCGCGCGTGATGAATGGCGCAGAGATTGTCAGTAGTTTCAACACCAGCCGGCGGCCGTTCCTATCGATGAAGCACGCGCTGCGCGCCGATTGGAAGAATGGACAGGCGAGCCGGCTGCAAAAACAGTTGACAGACGCGCCGATAAAATATTGCTTAATGATTGTACATTCTTATCGGACGCCGCTGAGGGATCGCTCGGCTCCTGACGCCGAACGTGCCAAAGCAAATAGCCTAATGCATTTTCATCCTGATACTGGCGATTTATTCCAACCGGAGAATTCTAACCTCGCTCGCTCCACGTGCAATCTATAGTTTAGAGTATTAATGATCTGGAGAAATGATCGCCGCTATTTCTCCGTGTTCGACTACATACATTTCTATATTTTCATCTTCGCTGCTGCATGACTGCTTTGACCTATCTGTTAGACAGAAATTATCCTTCCAATTATAAAAGTCTCCAGCGTGTTAATAAATAAGGAGTAACCATCAGCAGACTCCGAATTGGTCACACCAAACTGATTCGTCACTACCTACTATCAAACCTAGATCAACCAAAATGTGACAAGTGTAACGTAAAGATAACAATGAAACACATTCTACTGGAATGAACAAATTATAGAAACCTTTTAAGTGCAATAATATACCTAAACAACACTGGACTATACCACAAACTGATATGAACTAATGTGTCGCTGTATATGTCTAATAACTATTAGTAACTGAGGCGACAATAAATCTTCAACAACAAAAAATAAGGAGATATTTCTGTGGATGGAAGATTTGGATAACTATTGAGTGTATTTGATACACACAAGAGTGACTGTTCATAATATGTTCCACGTATGTTACACATGTGAAATATTAAACAAGTGAAGTGAAACTGTATATCTGTATAAACATACACATCGCCAATGTACTCTTGGTGTGATCAGATGATCAACCTTCAAATCATCGAGATTCCACGGCAATGAATCATTCGGTTGATGCATAACTATTATTGGTTACGTTTCTAAAGTAATTTTGGCTTCCAGTCATTTTTTTTCTTTTTACTTTAAAACGAAGTTAGACGTATAACCAATAGTTGTTATTTACTAATCTAATATTAGAAATTGAATGAAACGGAAATGTTATAAAAGAAGTGACTTCAGGTTTTAATTTTTTATTATTTGGTCGATGTGGCAAATGAATACGCTGGTTAATAAGTTAGTTAGTAAGTATGTTAACTGTTGGCGACTGTGTTTCCAATGTAATATTATCTTACACAATTTTTTTTATTCCTTTTCACGTCAAAACAAATTTGGACGCATAACCAATAGTTGTAATTCATACTCCACGTGGAATCTATACTTTAGAGTATTAATGAGTAATACTCTATGATAGAGTATTAATGATCCAAAGGAATGATCGCCGCTAATTTTTCGCATTCCAGTACATTCACTTCTACATTTTGATGTTCATTGCTGGATGACTGGTTTGACTTGACTATACAGAGAAATTATTCTTCCAACTATAAAAGTCTCCGGAGTGTTAATAAATAAGGAGTTGTTTCTCGTTGAGTTTCTAATCGTCGTCATTATTCTTCGTGTTGTTCTGCTGACTACTGACACACGGTTACCTAGCAATCGAGTAGCTGGAATTTCTAATTGAGGTAAATGCGAAAGTTTTCTCCTTTTTGGACATTGAAAGCATATGCGGAAGCCAAGATTTCTCGCGACTTTCTCGTGAGTAATTCAAACTTGCTAGCGCAACTATTTACAACACCAAACTGACTGACCGTGAAATTTATAATTTAGAGCATTAATAATTCGGAGGAATATATGCCGCTGTTTCTCTAGGAGTCAAAGATTCTCCTAGATCAAAGTAATTTCAACATTTTCATGTTCACTGTTGCATGACTGGTTTCACTTGACTATACAGAGAAATTATTCTTCCAACTGTAAAAGTCTCCGGCGTGTTAAAATGAGGAGTCTCCCGTGGGGTTATTAATCATCGCAATTTCTTCATGTCATTATTCCTCGTGTCATTGGGATCACTACTGACACAAGCTTATTTAGCATTCGTGCAGCTCGAATTTTATACAAGCTACAAAACTTCATGTGTTAGTAATACAAAACATCGAGTTCGTAGGGTAAGATATCTATTTGGTACAACAACAAATTTTGCAAGTAATAGTTCTTCTTTTTAGTTATAACAATAAGTTAAGAATGGTGTTGAGAGCACAATACGAAAATGAACTCGTATGAAATTTGAGGTTAGTGACTGATTCCAGTTGCATGTCTCTTGAATTCATGTTGCAAAATCCTTGTACACATGCACGCATCTTACCTTGAAGAATCATTGGTTTAAATTAATGATACATGAAGGTATATATCCTGTACACAGATAGTGAGAAAGTTTGTCGTTTTTGGACATTAAAGACACATGCGCAAAGGCCGAAATGACTTTCTCGCAAGTACGTGGAAGTTGGTAGCGCAGCTGTTTTAAAGACCAAGCCGATCAGGAGAATTGAACGTCAGTCGGAATTAATTTGAGCGCTCGAGCCTACTTCTCGCTCGTTTCGACGAACATGCCGCGCTTCCAGGCCTAATGACAAAATGACTGAAATTACCGCGTGCTTAAGATAGAGTAGAACGCCAGCGCAGTTAAGGCGAACAGTTCGTGCGAACATTATCGTTATCGGGCTTCGGTAATAACTGGCTGGCGCGCACGCCATATAACTCATGACACGGCGGCTTTAAATGTTTTTCTCACGAAGTCCCACTTTTCTCGGGAAGCCGCGCGCCGAGCGATGCAGTTATCTCTGCGTGTAAACCACTTATTATGCTCGAACATGTAATAGCCGATCGGTGTAATAAAGAATCTAATCTGAATAATGTGACGGGATTTTATGGCGGTCGGGGGAACCTAATCAGCCAGCCGGCCTGGATTTATAACTTCTTCAGTCTTCAATTTCACCTATAATTCCCACTCTAGCACCGAGCCTTGCTGATTGCCGCGAGAAAAATAGGGGATAGCTGCGCTCGACCCGGATGGTAATCGCCCGGCCAGACCTAGTTAACCCGATATCTCCCAGTTTCGCGTATTATCGCCAGTGTAAAAATCATCCACTACACAGCCCGGCCTTTCTTCTAATATGTAATTCCGTATAATATACAGGGTGGCAGTAATTATTCCCCTGCCAGTAATTTATAACATTGCATCTCTTCTTGTTAGTTATAATCATTGGTTAAAAATTTCATAGATTTGAAAGCATAAATAAGAAAAAGCACTTGCACGAAATTCATTATTAGTAACTGAAAACTCGATCGACCAATAGAATGACGCGTTTATCTTGGAATCAACAATGTTTTCACCTACCTTTTGTTAGAGATGGATGTATTTTTATATTATGCATATATATAATACGGGAGACTGGGGCTACTTGGTTAGATTTCCTTGAAGTTTTGGAATGTGTATAAGAAGTGTATAATAGCACTACCTGGAGAAATCAAGTACGAATTATCTGTCAACCAACATCATGTACCAATATCATATAGATATTATTTTGTTAAAGAATAAAGAACATATAAACATATAATATATAAAACAATGCATATATGATATTCTTGAAAACAAGGCGAAATAACTGTACATTCAATACAGCGCATCATATAAAAGATTTGCGCAAACAAAGGCGTTGACAGTAGAAGAGTATAACATTTCAAAATTTACTTACTAGTTAAGTTACTTACCAAAACAGAATATTTTGTTTAATTGGATCAACAAACGATCAGATCGATCTGAAATTAATGTGGGTAATGTGTAAGTGTCTTACATTCATAAGAACAAACGGTACCGATCGATAGGTCACAAATTCTAAAACTTCAAGGAAATCTAATCAAAAGTTAATTAAAGTCGACTAAGTGAAAAGTGTGCCAATTAGCTTCGGTCCCCCCTACATGTAATATACTGATATGTACCTATACAATATAACTCATATATTTATACAAATGTACAATCTATAATTGTTAGTGTGTGTCAATGATTTAATCATGGATTCTGGAGGCTAAGATGTTTGTATGGCACAACAAAGAATTTTGCACCTCCTTTTGTTGCTGACAATAAGTAAAAAATGCTGTGAATTTCAGATCACTAATAAGAAAATGAAGGTTCATGAAAGAAGTAATTCTTCATTTCTTGCAAGTAATAAATAGATTTTCAGACTGTAAAATGCTGTGATAGGTGCATGTATCTTATCTTCAGACATCATTGGTTTCAATTAGTGACATCTGAAATTTGTTAATAATAAAGGTGATAATAATAAAAATAATATAGTAAAAAAGTTGGTATAAGTTCTTAGGAGAAATACATAATATTACATAGCTCCTTTGAATACCCATAACAAATTTGCAAATATTTTCGACCATAAAATACTTAAAAATAATTAAAGATTTCTTAAAAGTATGTTAACCAACCCTTCTTCACAGCCGCAATAATATGAATTTAGAACTAACAAAACATTGCAAGGGCGCATCATTAGATACAGCTTTCTTTCAACAATATAACATTTTTTCCGTTTCGAAAACAGAGTCTTTCTATTTACATGCTCGCCACGGCGCATTATACATGCAGTTTTTCCAGGCTGACGAATCGAACGACCGCATTCGAACAAGCTGTTGTTTCTTGCACCGCTTTCGTCAATGCCGATTACTAAGTACTGCCTTGAAGGAGTGAGTGACTGCACGCGAAATCAAGCATAAAGTGGGCGTTATTTATTGTCGTAACAGTTCCTGGCATTGAAGGCTCGAGTGATATCGGCACGTTAAAGTGTAGGCGTCGTAATGATTAGCATTTAACCCCTTTGCTATGGTAGTGCTCCACTTGATATATAGAAATCTGAATGTGTAAATGTAAACAATAAATGTGTACATTGAAATTGAAGTTGTATTTTCATGGGCTCAATGCAGCATGTAAATATAAAAATTCATATATTAGAGATAAAATGGCACTTGCATTCCATGATACATTCAACAATAAAAATTGTTTCAAGATCTTTAACACAGTGCTTTAAATATATCTTTTTACAAGTTCATGTTAACAGGCGCATACTGTTCATATCATGTTTGTTTGAAAATCTGACACAGTGCTTGAAATATATATCTTTAAAGACAGGGTCAATAGGTGTAAGTTCTCAGAGTCGACTACAGTTTTATCGATCATTATACTCATAACAGTACTTATTTATCAAGCTAAGAATCCATGATAGCCTTGGAATAGTCAGCTCCATTCGAGTTAGGACGTTAAAAGTAGAATAACTGTGGAACCATTAGTGAGGGACGAGTCGAAGATATAAACTTGAATGTTTTACGCCTTTACTGGAATTCTTCATTTAACAGTTGCCACATAAGTACTGTTGGATACATTTCCAATGTAATGTTGCCTTACAATCATTGTTTCTTTGCAAAAATGCAAAGACAAGGTTAAAAATATAACCAATAGTTATTATACATATATAAACCCGATGAAGAAAGTAACTTTAAAATAATTCTTTTTAAACGTTGTACTTAAAACAGAACTTATTCATTCAAATCAGCTGGGATATTAAAAGAAGAAAATAAAGGAGGAAGCGTTAATGAGGAACGAACCGATGACAGACGGTGTATAAAGTGAAAAATGTTGTCTTTAATAGAATTATTCGGTTGACAGTTCCACACGTCAATTATGCCTGAACAGGATATTACAAATAGATTGAGAGAAACATAATGTACAAAAAGTAACTTGAAGGATCCAGATCAAAACGTTGCGCTGGAAAAAGTAGTTATTCACTAAACTAATAGTCAGTGATACCCCTGAAACGATGAGTTCGATCAGCTAGGATGTTAAAAGTAGAAAATAAATGTAGAAACGTCAGTAAGGGACGAATCGATGGCAGGCGGCGCATAAAGTGAAAAATGCTATGTCTTTAATAGGATGCAGTGGGAAGAGAAGCATTGCCAAGTTGTAGGGGAAGTTGGTCGTCGAGTGGGACAAACGACAGCCGGAGGCGATGGGTTCGTGCTCGTCGACGACGTGGCGGGATTAGTTCATTACCCGTACGTTATACTAATCGTGTTTACGCTTGGCCTGATCGATGTGCGGTGAGTAGAGGGTGATTATCTACTCTCCCGGTTGGCTACCGCTTACGGAGACATGTGAGAAATCACGCTCGGCTGGCTGGCTGGCTGGTTGGCTGGCTCGAGGTCGAGTCCGTTGCCGAAAACTATTCTTGGACGCGCGCAGCTTCTCGGATAACGGCGATGGATTATATCAACGAGCCTTCACGGAGATCCTGCGCCGACGTACTTTACACATTCCTCTGTCGCCGAGGATTAACTTGCTGCCTCTTCCTTCCTCCCATTTGGAGTGCAGTCTTCGCCCCTCCGAGCTACCATTGTACCCGACCGCTCGACGCGACCTCTTCCTATCGGATCAGCTGTTTATATCGTATATCCTCTGGTGAACTTGATGAAAAGACACTGACGCTGTATTTTCCTGGCACCGCCAGTAAAGTGACTGTCAGGGGCCGTCGTTCCGGACACGGTGCCAAAATAGTCCCTCTTAAATTGTGTTAAAACACAGAGTAGTTGTCAAGGAAATTAATATCCCACTGGATGGCTTTCGTTTTTAACACGGTCTTTTTGCTGAACGCTTCTCGGAATGTCTTTTTATAAATAAACGGATAATCTGTTTACTGCGCTGTCTGTCGTTCATTCACACAGTTTGAAATGAGACTCCGCTTCATGAATGAATGGGATTTAAAAAGGATGTTGCATGTACAAATAATTAATAGGTAGGGGAACTTGTTAATATTATGTCCAGCGGGTAGGTTGTTCAGTGTCAATTAATTATTACAGTATAACGAACGATGAAATCAAATTTTCATCTCCATAATTGTATAATAAATGATTAGTTGTTGGTATCACAAATATAAGTCTGCTTTATTAGTAGTACAATGGCCATTATGCTGTTTTGAAAAAGGTGAACAAATTTGCTTAAGCCACACTAGATCTACGATACGTTTTTATTTTTTAACAAGCAAGACTTTGCAGGCATTCAAGCGAGCGACGAAAATATGCTAACGGAAAATGCTCCTATAAACACAGGAATGAGTGTTTTTTCCGTAGGCAATGTCCTTCGAGTTCGGTCTCTTGGCTCTCTTCCTCTGTCTTCTTCCACGTTCCAGAAACGAGCACGTTATTTATGGGTAGTTCGTTGCAGCTCCAGCGGGCTGCATTCTGCACGAGGGCTACACCAAATCGACAGCTGTCGCCTCGTTCGGCAGCTCCGTACATCCATCTTCCCTCCCATACACTCCACACAGCCGCCTATCCACTCGCTTCAGGCTCTCGTTGTCAGTGATGTGTCGGCGTCCACGGCATCCGTCTCCTTTGCGGAAGTTAACTTTGTCATTCTCGACTACACTGCTCCTGCGCGTCTTCTCTCTTCACCGAATTATGCGTTCCATGCCTCACATAACCTATTTCGGTAATCCGAATACGACTGCGAATTAATAGTCTATTGCGATATAGATTTCTCTTTGATTCATTCGAGTACTATTCAAATCGGTTTGGGTATTATTGAAGTTGCCAGACCAAACAGTAATAGCTTTTTGATTGAAAACATTTTTTCCGGATCACCTTGCCGCCTTGGGCGAATTGCACTTCTATTTATTCTACCTGCTTGCAAAAGTCAAGCGATAATGAGCACCACGAGGTTTAATTTTACTCACTATTTCAATAATTGACAATATATGAATATATGAAATTTAGAGGAAGAATGCATTGATGGGCATTATCTCGCTAGAAATATATTTTTGTCTGGGTTAATGCATTTGCTTTCTAATAGCATGAAGCAAACATGGGTGTTTCTTCGTAGAAGAATTACTCCATTACAAAACTACTAACGGAAAACAATCTTCTAAACTCATTGCAATTGCGGGCTTAACAAAAAGTTGCAAGGAATTCGTCTTCATTGTCGATTTTAGAAATAAAATGAGTACAGAGAAATCTGTTCAGACATATACTTCATTTTTATTGTAGAAATGTAAATTTTCCTGTGTCACTCATTCAAACTCGTAATTTTTGAGGCTAGTTATCAAATGAGGAACATGGTTTTGTTAAAAATACACATATACACATACACACATTCCAAAATTATCCCAATATTTGCGCTTCTACATTTTGCGTTTCTGAATTAGATTTCCGAATTCCGAATGCATTTGCATCCACTAAGTGCATTCGACCGCCAGTTTAAAAATACATCAACTACTATATTAACGCTCCATAAAGATTTATTGCAAAATGATTAACCGTTCGATCATAAATTGTCCATTCAGAGTGCTTCGTTAATGGAGAAGGTTAGGAGCTTGTTCCTCCGCTGACCTTTCTCACATGTATTATTAATGCAACTGACCCTCGAACCTGTGGAATCTACCGCACTGATATGATGTGAGCATGTACTTCACCCCTCATTCATAGATACACACAGATACGCCCTGCGCCATCTGTTACCAACACGCACTTCATTACTTTGATCGAAACAAAACTTTGACGTTCCTATCGCAGCAGCATCAAAATCATTCGCAAGTTGTTTTTCCATCCAAAGAATCCGCTCGTGACAAATCCATTGTTATGTCGTCTATATCCGCCTGCAATTTTCTTATCATCTATTTTACACTGTTTTTTGGGTATTTTTGTCTGTTCTGATACTTTACATTGGATTTCATAAATATATGATACATGTTATTTATTTATGAAATTGATTTCCTTTCACCCTACACTTTAGAATAAACCGCATCAAAATCGCTTCAGTAGTTATCCAGTTATAAGCAGGCACACTCAAAAATCGCCTTTATTTTATATACATATACATATAGAAAAGAAGAAGAAGATAGAGAAACAGAGGAATAATAGAGAAGAGATATAGTATATTATATATATGTGTGACATAACCTGATCGAGAGAATATTTTACAATTTTATATTATATGTACAATGTAGTATTATATACATATAATATATGTATAAGATACAGCATGGGAAGCATTTATGTAGAACTAAAATTACTAGATAGCTTATAATTATCTTACAAGACTGTATGTAGAGGAGTAGTGATTGAAAGGCAAGTGAATCACTCTGTACATGATGATTTTGCATAAGAACAAGTACACGGATATGATCAACAGCATAATTTTGCAAGAAGGAATAAATGTTACTGGTATAACTCGCAGATGTTCCTGTGCACATTGCATGATTGCGAAATTGCACGCGATGACTTGTTCCGTAAGCAGTTTGGAATAACCGTAGATGTTTGTGAAGATCACTGTGTATTAAAAACAGTTGTGAGTCATGTTGTAATCGGGAACATGTAACTCAATGAAAAACGTTTGGAGTTGTTTATAAATATTGAGATATTACAACGTTTATCTCCAACTTAAAAGTCTTCAGTAATATCAGTTATGGAGGGAACAAAAATTCCTAAAACTCGAACTTCTGTTATATAGTTTCATTTTTGTCAATATTGCATTACTATTTCGAATTAGTTTCAGCTTCGTTAGCTCACTCATAATTGAAACACTAGATTATAGTCTAATATAATTTCGTGATAGTAAAACGAAAACTTACGTTACATCTATGAATAAATCTAGATTTTGACATTTTAAAATAGAAAACAATCAACATCTAATGGAGCCCAAGCGTCCAATATATTCTAATATTTCCTAAAAGAACACATAATTAGTAAAAATACCTTTTATTCGTAAATTTTACATAGATCTTTACATAACATTATATACTCGCGTATTCTTTAAATTCCTCAATTTTGCAAATCTTTCCTTTCACAGAATAACAATATTAACGCAAAAATAAACAACACATGCTATTATGCTCCAACCATTGAATTATAATACGTTCTAGTGCGAGTACACAGTCGCATTGTCCACACTCATGTGTTTCGGTACTTGGAAAATTCTCAAGCTTTGCATATGAGGGTTGACGGAGAAGCTGGGATGGTAGAGGAAGGAGTCTTACGAATCTGGCGGGCAAATGCGAATTCGTGGAGCGCGGTATATGAATGCTTGTGTGTAGGTAGAAAGGTGTTGGCGAGGGCGGGCGAGGCGCGGAGAGCTGGTGAGTGTATGTCGTACGTATATACATATAGGTATATACATATAGGAAGGTAGCTAGACGCGGTGGCGGAGCGCGTGCTAGTGCAAAAGGCGTTATTTATGTCCTCTTTGTCGGGCCATCGATAACCGGCGGGCAGAGGACTGTGGCGTGGCATGGCGTGGCGTGGCCTAGTGCAGCCCGTGTCGGTGTATACGCACATAAATAATGCGAGCGCAATTTCCCATGTAATTGATGGAGCGGGCCCTCCTCGTCCTTCCTTGCTTCGCCCTCGACCCCCCGCCAGCCCCCCCACCGCCACATCCTCCTCTCGCTTCTCCCCGCCGCCCTACCCCCTTTCCATAATGCTGAGTGAACTGAGCTCTGGATGTTAGCCGCAGAGCACCCCGCCGGGCGTAAACTCGACAATGCCTTCGTCACGCGGCGCATTGTTTGCCACCGGCGAGAGTTCGCTCTTCGGCTTGATTTACTGTCCCGAGTTCGCTCAACAGAGCCACCGGACGGCTCCATGGCCCCGCAAAGAGCGTGTACCGAAATTTTCGCCGAAAGATCGTCGCTCCTCTGTCACCCTGTCGCGTACTGTCGCGTCCCTGTACTCTCCGCACTCTCTCCTTCTCTCTCCTACTCAACTTCTATCTTCTACTCACCCTTCATACCAACTTTCTCTCTCTCTCTCTCTCTCTCTCTCTCTCTCTCTCTCTCTTTCTCTCTCTTGTTCCAGCTAACCTCTTCTACGGCCCAACCTCAACACACTCGCCCGGTTGAAGGATGCTTGCCGACCTCCGCGCTCGCTTACCCCCCGGCCCATTATAACCGATGTATCCTTTTGCTCCTTTCCTGCCTGAACCCACCCCCTCCCCTCTCTCTCGCTCTCTCTTTCTCCACCGCCTTTTTTCACATCTTTCTTCTGGCACGGCCCTCCTCGGCACGTCGCTCTCCCGTCGAGCTACTTTTCAACGCGCTTCTTTAAGACCCGCCGGGACACTTTGGCTCGGACGCCCTCTGCCTCCTCTGGCTCCATCGACTACCTCTCTCCAAGCTAATGTGCCCGCGCTGGCTCTGCCCACTCGCGACCACACAACGCTTCGCCACGCACTTAGTTTTCACGTGTCGCTTACTTCTTGTGGCAGATTTGAACCCTAGACTATGGCGAAGCTTAATGCAGAACACTAATTTTAAACGAAGAGAATGTGTATATTAATGTAATGTTATATGCGACTGCAGTGCAGTTTTAGAGCGGAAACTGGTAAACTTGGAGGTTAAAGTGTGTGGGTCGACCGGTAAATGACGTTTAGCTAAATGTTAATTGCGTTGTGTCTTCTTCCTGATTATATAATACTTCCGTAGCGTTTATTTAAATACCAAAACAATTGAAATTTAAAGTGCACACTGTCAAGCTGAAGGAATCAACCTTTCAGCTGTTGACTTTTTTTTGCTGATGAGTATACTCAATTTTAATTAATTAATTTCAAATGCACAAAATTATTGCTTATTTCATTCCTTTATTCTAAGAGAAGAAACGCGTTATTCATTTGTTTTAATAATTACGGTTTTTACAGCAAGGGCTGTTTATTTTTCCTCATGACGAGTATACTTGTCAAACACTGTTAAACGATTGATCACAGTAACATTCATCGAAGAAAATGTTTTGAGTTGAAAAGAAGTTACGGATTGCTATGACAAGTTGAATAATGGTCGAATCGATTTGAATAATAATCGACCGAATCAAAGACGAAGGCCGGAATAATTCACTTGTCTTTGAATTACCACTCGTTTTTCTTGAGACAGGGAAGAAATGAATGCTTCAACGCTTTTGATGATTCGGTGAAAAAGTAGTCTATGTCATCAATTATTTACAATATTCTTCTGAGATTATACACAATAATTTTAATTGTACTTTATTTTTTGGACCCTTTTCATATGTGTCTAGGTACCCCATCGATCAAGTTCGACTCACAGTAAATATCATCCGGTAATTGGCGCCGTGCGATATTTCCCAGTGAAATTCAGTTTGGCTTGAACTTGCGAATGGTGTTGCTAGTTTTTGACAATCGGCTTCCCTTCAACTCGTCAGTCCGCGCAACCCAGTTGATGCAGAGCAGAAGAATTATCCGGAACTTTCAGTGCGCGCAACGTGTAAGCAACAGAAACATATGTTTTGAGTTTTTGCAGAGGATAAAGGAGTTGCCGAGGGGCCGACAGGCTGCCTCGCTCGTAGGCGTCAGTTTTCGCTCGACTGACGGGCGCATTCACGTTTCCGCGAGTGCGCGCGAAACTTGTAATGTCGGCAGTGCAACTGCCGAGAGCGAGCAAGAAAGCCAGCACTATTTTAGCCGACGTGTCAGCAAATCCTTCGTTTCGGAAACAGCCGTCCTCGGTTTAGTCATTTGAATACATTTTCCAGGCAAGCGCGTATCCAATTAAAATGGGATTATTAACAAAAATTTGTTGGATGCTCGACGAAATTAAAATCGCGTTAAGTACCTTTTGCTCTCAACCCAAAGTGGCACTTCGGAAAATACCGTCCGCTTTGTACCTTTTCCCAGATACCATGGATATAAAAACAAGATTTAACACGTGTTACAAGTTTTTCTTTTAAATTGTAATTCACGAAGCATGTATTAGCAATCATTAGGAACTTGTAATGGTAATAAAACTTCCTGCTGACTGGCGATGTTATACATATATGTATGTGCATGACGTACGTATGTTCATCATTTTTACCATTTTGCATGATACTGACAAGATGATAGTTGAACAGCTGTTAATAGGTTATTTTTGTTCAGCTTTGTACGATACATGACGAATCAATGAATACAGGTAATAGATAAGAGTGATGACAGCAAATATGTAGAACTTTTTAACTGCTCAGATTTCTATTTATAGTATTTGCTTCCCGAAATTTTGAAAATTTTGATTTTTAAAAATGCAATGTATGTTATAATAAACATGGACAACATTCAGCGATTTCTTTACAATCTTAGGAATATATTTATAATATTAAGTTTCAAGTTAAATATGTTTATAAAATAACGCTTTAATTCATCTGTACGATTCTTGAATATAATTTTATGTACATATTTTGTTCTTTACGATCTTTACTACAACAAACCCGCTGATTATTTATCATAAATACAAATGAAAGAACAATTACTTGTTTAAGATTGCGTAACACTGAAAAATTGTTACTACGGTTTATTCTTTCTGTTTCTTCATCCAAAATGGTGGAAACGCCGCCCAATCGATTTGGAGGCAAGCAGCGTATATCATGTACTGCACTGGAAGCATGATAACGAAAATTTGTGGCCTGCCACATCGCTCATCGGCTGGCTTCGGGGTAGTAACAGTTAGAAATAGAAAAGAATTATGCGATTATTTTTCACACTTTCGTTGCACTCCAGTTCCCGTCGCTTTCTGGCGTGCACACAAGCAACGAATCCCACCAAACAATTAAGGCAACACCCACGAAATATTACAAACCGCCAACAATAATTATTTACATCTTTTTCGCAATTTTTGCACAAAAATTCCAATGCGACGGGATAAGAACAAAAAGGCGGAAAATCGTTATCACGCAAATATAGTGCACAATAATGCAATTTTTTTTTTGATTCAGTAGTATTTTCTCATCATTTATCAATTGTTGTGTATAAAATTGATCCGTTAATAGTTAAGATACAATTGAAATATTTCATATCTTGTTTCCTTGTTAAGATCAATAATCTCTGAAATTACCGAACAGATTTACAAATTTTTGCACTATGTAGAAGCTTACTTCGTCCTCAGTAACATACGTCACACATGATATTGCTATACTTGTATAGGTCAACTCTAAACTTTATAGGTTAGATTCTACTCTAAACTTTCATTCAAGACATTACCATGGTTTTGATATCTCTTGTACAAACGACATCAGGGAATAAGTTCAGTTAAGTATTTAGACGGTAGAAAAGCCTATTATTCTTTAACTAAATCATTATTAGTGTCCACGTAAAATGCCAGCCGCGCAAAACTTTGGTAGAAAGCTAGTCCAAGATAAAAAGGGGAACATTTTTAATGTAAGTAGTATAATGATACTCGCTTACAATTAGGAGCCAATGGTTCGCCACCACCTCTAATCGACTGATGGAAACATAATTACTAGAGATGCCTTACCGATAAACAACAGTCTATTGAAAACAGCTCAGAATTATATCGTAAATTAAAAGATGTACAAGTAATTTAAATTAACATCATGGAAACTTATAAATTAACATTATCTTTTAAGTTAATAAAGGACAATTCATATCTTATTAACACTTATTAATAAGTGTCAATATTAATCTCTTCTAAGATCCGCTAACTCACAACAGTAAGTACCTTACGAAATTGACTGGTCTTCTGTCATTGCAGTGGTTGAGAGAAGAATTGTTTAGTATTTAGTAAACGAACAAGCAGATTCGTGACTCGTGACAAAAAGGGCAATATTGGGGTCGTGCTAGGCGGATGTGCGTGCCTGTAGAGCGCGTTGCCGTGTCACCGGTGCAAAGCTAATTCCGAGTCTTCCAGGGAAACTCATTCCGCCCTGGCAGCGCGCGTATGTTTTCCCGGATTTGACCTCTCCCTCTCTCGCGTACACTTCCCGTCCCCGTGTCTCTCACTCTCTCACTCTCTCTCTCTCTCTCTCTGTCTCCTGGTTGACAAAGTGCGCGAGATTTGACGTTGCCGCCGTATTACAAGCCGAGCGTAAAAAATATCGTGGCGTAATCGAGTTCACGTCAAAGCGCGTCAGCACTGGAATTTCGTTTCCCGGCAAGAAAATTTGGGTCACGGCATAATGCTCTTCGTTAAATTGAGGTTGGTTTCGGAATTACGTAAACATTGCCTGGATTCGTGATTTATATCGTGCCTTGTTGGTCGGTAATCAAATTGCACGCAATTGTCGTTGATAGTATTGTTATTCAGCGTTGTTGAAAGTTTCTCGGCGTTTATGCTAATAAGTAACAGATGTTGTTAAAATTGTGTTCACTGATTGCATTAGTTTTAAATTGAAATTATTTGACGTGGTTAAGATATTATGCTATCAAATTAGAGAAGTCAAAATGATAGAAAGTTAGAGGTGGTTCATTTTACAAATTTTATATTGGTTTGTATAACTAATTAGGACTTTTTAAAATGACCTTGTTATTTTTAATAAGCATCGACTAATATGCTAAACTAAAGTTGCACACATCTTAATAACAACAGGAATATTAACATGTACAATTCTCAGCCTTGAATATCGAACCATAATATTCAGTTGCCATTCGAGATACTCAATTGCGTTATAAATATTGTAATTTCTGCCAAACACTGTCCGACTTCATAAAACAGTATTGCAACAGCTGCACAAACGATGTGCAGCGACGAGCATAATATAACTATAAACATTCTGTTTTCATAACACAAACAATGTTATACCGTTAAAAACCTTCGCAATATTGCTTCATTTTTCTGAAAAATCTTCAATTATTTTTCCTAAATTATATTGTTTATATGGAATTGTTTTATGTCGAAATAAATATTATTATACAGTGCAAGCAAATGTTTTCAAAACTGTTACCGGTTTTAAAGAATACAAAGCGGTATTTGCCCTGGAACTTTGTTATCATACGAAGGCATCAATAGTATGTTAAAAGTTCTTTAAGATGCTAATATCATTGCGACAAGCTACGGCGGCGAGCATGTACTATGCAAATAGGAACATTCTCTCTCCGTAAGTCAAACAATGTTATACTGCCGAAAGCAAGAACAAGTCCCGTCGAACGACATCTCTTTGCAATATTTTGTGTGTTAGCTACAAGTTGGAATTTTTCTCCCAATGAAGAAGCCTTGATTACAATTTATACAAAATCTTGTTATTCATAATACTTGAAAAATGTGTACTCTTTCTTTCCAAATTAATATTTTTATGTTCTGGAACAAATTATTCCTAAAATTGTAATATATATGCAAGGAATACATAGTGTTGAATTGAATATCGATACAATAAATAGGCATTAATGAGATATGAATAGTTCTTTATGCAACGCATGGTGCGAAAGTTCACTTTTCGAGGTCTCCGCATTGTGTAAAAAGTGACTGATTCCCACACTCTAATCCATATTCACGCTGTAACTGCACGAGTGCAGCAAGTAGCATTTTATTTCATACCATCGATCGCTTTTCCGCACCAGTGCAAAAAGTAAATTATTTCCGCACTAGTACGCAAATGAAAAATAAATGATTAACGGTATTATGTTACATTTTCTGCTAAATTCGGAGACGTGTGTCAATCTGTTGATTTAACCAGCAATAGAAATCATAGATTTATCTGCCGAAATGGAATTACACTAAATTTGTACCATTTTTAAAAAGAAGATGTACATACTGGATTTAAAACTAAAAAATCTAAAATCTTAATATTAGAAAATGTAGAAAGGTTTATTAATGAAGCACTAAATGAGACATATCTGGCAGCATAGGTAATCCTTAAATTGTATATAACATTAACTCCACTATAGTATTCATTATTAAAAATGTTTACTATTGATATCTGCCTTAATAATCTTTTAGAAACTTCGTTTTTTGTCGAATCACTCAAAGTAAACTTTCGCAACATACGTTGCATAAAATATACTGTCCTACTAGTGCGTAAGACAACCAACCTTCAGTCGCGTGAATTTACATCATTCGCCTTAGCGTACGCGGCATTGACAGGAGGACTCTCTCAATGTGATTATTGTGACAACTTCCACACACGTCCTCCTGTCGATGTCGCTACGTCTTCGTCTCATGCAGCAACTTCACGTGTCTGGAAATTGGCCACTTTCCGCACTTGTATCACAATATACTATTATTAACACGAAGGATAATTTTGTTTTCTCGAGAAATAATGGCAGAGTATAAGTTTCCATGGCGTTAAGTTAAATTGGTTGTTGTAAATCTCTGAATTCTCGATTTCACGTCTCCAATACACAATTATTTCTTGGCGAGGCCAAACGTCTCTAATAAATATGTTTCCATCAGTTACTAGAACTGATAGCGAAGCATTCACCTCTAATTGTAAGTGAGTACCATTGTACTACTTGCATTGAAACTTGAACCTTTGGGATTTTTTTAATGTTCCCCTTCTTATCTTGCACTAGTTGTCTAACCCAGTTTGCGCGGCTGGTATTTTACGTCGACACTAATAATGATTTAATTAAAGAGTAATAGATTTTTCCATCATCTAAAAACTTAACTAAACTAAATTTACTGATATTGTTTATGCAAAAGAAATCATGACCATGGAAATATCTTGAATGAAAGTTTAGAGTTGATCTTTACTTGTTATACTTTATATTTACAAAAACACATATGTATAACGATGTCATGTGTGACCTATGTTATTCAGAAAGAAGTAGGCTCCTACTTACTATAAGTAGCTCCTACTACTTACATCCAAACAAACACCATAGGTCTTTATACTTGTATAGAATGTTAGTATGGAAGTATAGATTGTAGAATAGTATATTTCGGCTAGGTTTTCTTATATTAATATTTATTGGAGTCGTTAGGGAGCCGCGTTAACAATCAATAAAAGTAGCTAACGTCTAACTTGCAACTTCGCTATAACGTATATATATAAACTATGAACCTTGTGGTTGGTTTACATACAAGTCTTATGCTTGATTTACAAGTCTCAACGCTCACCTTACGAAAATAGAGTGTTGTCCTACCAAAGTAAATGTAAAATTGTATAGAAAAACATGCTGCCTGCTGTAACAAACAGACATCGTGTTAGGTGATAAAATCATTTATTTCACACTGTGACCAAGATCGAATCCGGAAAGTAGGAGAGTTAACTATAATCATCCTTATTTCTTTACGAACTTTACCGTTTCCAAAAGAAATGTATCGAAATTGTGATGAATATGTTTGTTTTTAATATTAAGTTGTACTCTAAAGTGAATTATTTCAAATCAATGACTGATAAAAATCGAATGAAATGACAAATAATCTTAAATAACTAAAACAGTTTTATCATTACAAGTCTAAACAAATTATACAGCATCGCAAAAAAAGAATTCCATTCGAATGTTCTCAAGTACTCGCACCCATTTTCATTCCGAGCGCCGTACACGCAAGTGAAATCATCGCCCCGAACACTGCAGTATTCCAATGGAGCCCCTGTTATTGCGATACTCATCGTTCTTCCACAGTCATTTTTCATCGATCGCCCCGCAAAAGCGTGCTCCCATAATTTCTCCATACATTTCTATCCTTCAGCGGAGAGTTGGGGCTAGTCCCTCGTTAAACTGCGTCCCGCAGGTAACATTACCAGGGTTGTAATGGTTAGGATCATAGATGAACACCATATATAATTTCATATTCACCGTTGGCTGCGATCGCCCCTCTTCATTGTCTCCCCACGTATCACCCTTTCTATTTAAGGGGCTTTCCACGCAGACACCTTCATCCTTCGCACCGACGAACCTAACCCTATACACATACTGACGCACACTTGGATGGGGACTCACATAGACGGAGAGGTGGCCGACGCCACTTCTTTTATTCGGCAGCGCAAGTTCATGATCGACCATTCCATGCGAGCGCATGATGTATGGCCGCTGACAACACGTCATCAATTCTGCGAACCATGTCATAAATTAAACACGCCGGGCAAGCGAGCCAGTATGCGAGGGGGGGGGGGAGAGGAGTACTACATATTGCGCGTGCCAAAAGAGTTACTTGGAATTTCACGGATCGATGAGGAGCTTTTTGCTGCGCCTAATGCGTGGCATTGTACTTCGCTTTGCGCCAACGCGCCGTGAAGCGTGACATCGAAAACGCTCGTTCGCAGATAGAGAGGAAAAAAAGAGAAAGAGTGGGACGGGAGAATAGTTACCGAGACGTGAATTATTAGCACCGGCCACCAATTGTCCTGGTGATGCGTGACGACCTGACGAAGGAAACGATTTTTGTGGCGTTTGTAGGTTAGGCGAAGTATTTCTGGACCTTGTCTTATTTATTTTGATCTGCAATAGAAAAAGTCAATACAATGTTTGTACTGCTTTAGAAAATTTTACCCGAGAATATGTAGTCAGAGTGACGAGTATTTCTACAGCGATTAATTTTAAAGAAAGCGTTGTACATTTAAAATGTCTGAAACTAAAAAACTAATTGTAGAACGTATTTCCCCATGAGACTTACACTTTATCAATATGCGTGATGCTAGTTAAATTTGGTCATGCACATAGTGAATTAGCCAGATACATGTATATTTCTTTGGCTATTCGTTTACTCAAAAATATCTTTTTCACAATAGAACACCATTTTTTTTAACCTATATAAATAAAAAATCTAAACTCTGTACAGTGGCAAGTATACAGCTATGGATAAATACTTATACAAATTTGCAGTATATTTTATTATTGCTGTGAAAATGTAATGTTTCTTCTGTCGAAATTAACACTTTGCCCATTTACGCAGTACGCATTCACCAGTAAAAGTTTTAGTTATTAATTAATCCGAAATCAATATTAACATTGTGATGCATTAAAGTTGATACTATAAATATTTACTATAACTTGTTTTCCATAAGTTTGACCTATATCAGTGATAAAAATACCAGCTTAATTAATGACAGTTTCATGCGCATGTGGCTATCAGTTTACAAGAATTCTGCAAACTGTCTAGTAGAAAATAGTTACCTTGGTGTCGAGTTACAGGCTGAGTCGCTCAAAGAGGACGAACCCTAGACTGGGATGCGCAAAAAGGGGGTCCAGTTGTAAAAGAGAATCCAATGGAAGTACGCACTAATCCGTATTTGACAAGTCTAATTGCAAGGGAGCCCTTGCTCAGCAATGTTGACTAGGGTGACAAGGCGTTATAAGAGGGGAAGAATAAGGCAGAATATCTCAAAGAAAGGCAAGCAACCAGTCAGGCAGTCGGAGCGCGCCCGTCAAGAAAGCCGGCGAGTCGACTTGATTCCCGTTTCCTTTTCAAGCTAATCGGAATCCGGAACGCGGAACAGGCTGCTTCTACTTCTGTATACGCAGGTATACTTTATCTCGTCAGATCGTCCTGCGGCAATCGGATCAGGCATCAAGCCGGTCCAGACGGCCAGACTAGATTAGGAAGGGTTAACCGACGTACCGGTGATTTAAATCAATGACGGCGGCACATCTGCTGGCAGAGATTAATGATTAGGTTAGGAGAACGAAGCCTGGAGAACTCGGCGCGCTTTCGGAGATCGGGCAGATTAGAAACTAATTTAACGAGCAGCTTTCATCGTGCAATCCAATATCCATCCCGATCCCCTTCCCATTTCGATGGAGTATATCGCGCGCTCCTATCCACTACCGGGTATGTTGATTGATCGACATCGACGATCCCTGCGCACGATATCCTTCTTTCTTTTTTTGTCCTGCCCTGCTCTGCCTCCACCCTGCACGTTCCATTCGCTCACTCAGGAGTCTTCGATTTTGATTTTGTGAAAGTTGACTTCGGGAAAGCCCTGCCCTCACCAGTCACTCCGAGAGATTAATCTTGCCGCGCTGTCTCACCGCCGAGCTGTCGAAGATCGTCGCTGCTCGCCGACGGAGAAATAATAAATTAATCGGCCCGAGCACGTCGCCCGTATCACGATCCTGTCACGAAGGTGGCAGCATGATTGTTCGTGGTATTTTATGAAGCAGTCACGCGAAAACGCCCCGATGACTTACCTATCGTCGGACCCTTCGCGCGGAATTACTCGCTAATCGATGCTACGTGTGTACCCTTCGCCTTCAATAACCTTTTCACTGCCTTCCTCCCTTCGTTCCCGCCAACTTTTCTTTTTTTCCCCCGTCCGAAACAATCGACGCGTAAGAGCGACGCTAGGCCTTGACAAATTTCTCTCATCCCAGAAATGACAGGGAATATTACTCCTATGGTCGGTCATTGTTTTTTCTCGTCGGGGAATTTGTTAGCTGGTCGCTGGTGATCGTCGATCCTCAAATCTCTTGATGCAAGATATTGTCATAGTGTGGATTATAGAAAAGTCAGGTGTAAGAAATTAATGTCTGAGTTTGTACACTTTGGATTTAACCTGTATTTCGATCCGCTCTGCACGTTATTCATTTCTTGAATAAAATACTTTTTACCGTTCCGCCATACACCTTATTGAACTTTTATAACATAAAGTTGTGGCTAGTAAGTGGTTTTTTAAATGCTTCTTTCATTCTTGTAGAAAGCTACGTAAGATTTACTATGTTTTAGATAAGGGAAATGAAAAGGTATTTGCATATCTCACTGTTGAATGATGAAAGGAAATATTAAAATGATTACTACCAATGTGTTTGTCAATAGTTAATGGTCTGACAAAAAACAGTCTTAAGAAATAAGATAAACGTAGCGGAAAGATTGTTCGAGCTAAATAAAATCATACTAGTGACAGTAAAATAGCAGTTTTTTTATTAAACTCATTAGTATTCTGACTAACCTACGATCTACGTCTGAGCAACACACAGCATCTTTTCCACCTGGCAACAGAAACGTCAGAGTTTTAAAAGATTCTCGGTAAGAATCGTCATCTTTTCTCAAGAAACATGAAATATGAACAAATATTTCCTGGTTCTTCCCCCAGTGAGGACGCAGTTTCAACTACAACTCTTATTTCCCAGGCTTCATTCAAGGTTAAACTTGTATTCCCATTATCACAGATTACACTATGAACGTGTATCTTATTCACTTTACAGTTGCAAAACTTCCGCTTAAGGATCTCCTCGGCTTGAAACAGAGGTTGGAGAGCCGCGTGGTCACGTAGTCGTTGGTGTTAGCGTCGGAAACTGCTAAGAGAAGAAGCTGCTGAGTGCAAATAGCCCGCCACTTTTCCCACGTGCCAGCCGTTTTCATTAAAGCCTCGCTCCTAATGGCTAAGTCAAAGAGCCGGTGATCCACGCGTATCGACTGCGCAATTTCCGAAAAGCCAGGCAATTATCGTCTCGGGGAGATCGCACGGAAGCCTTGTGTAACTATCGACTCTAAAAAGCGTAGCGTGCTTTGGTAATTGAGACTCGTTAACAGGAGTCCGAGCGACGATTTATCGACAAGTGGAACCCCCGTGACCCAATGCTTGACTTAGAATTGGAGTGTTGAGTGTGGCGCAATCTGATTGGCCTTCCTTTTTTTCGAGCTGCTGTGTTTCTATGTCGCTGAAGATGTGTTGGAGTGATGAAGTCAATCTTGTTTTTATAACACGATGTTTTATTGAAATAGCTCACAAGGAGAGCTGTCGGATCGAAACCTGTACACAGTTTTTTGTACCAGTTCGTAAACGAATCTGGAATACTTCCCCCCAAATTCACCTGCCGTGATCAACTATATAAGTATTTTTTTAAAATCTTCGAATAGTCATAGATTTTATTTATTCAATGGCGCTTGAGGACTACATCCGTTATTTTGGAGTGTCTGGTCTGCCAGGTCGAAACTCCCCCTCGTAATATTTGCGGTATTTGTTGATAATATGATATAAAAAGTACCTGCACAATTTCAGCTGTCATGATGTATTCCAAGTGCATGAATATTTAACGAACGTTGTTCTTAAGCGTCATCGAGTAAGTAAAATCGGCCTTTTCAATTATTCTAAAATGTATAATTGATCACGGTAGCTGACTTTTTTGGAGAAGCATTCTGCATTGGTTTACAAATTTACACCAAAAAGATGGGCACAGATTTAGACCCGAAACTCTTCTTGGCACATAATAAAGACTTGTTCATGGGTGCCAGGATCTGGAATGTCAATTATCAATTTGAGAAAGAGGTAATGTGAAACCTTAAAAACTTTTATTGGATTCTCCTTGGATCCTCGTTTTGGTTGGATCATTAGTGACTGGCTTTAATGGAACCTGACAAGCTTGGACGTTGTTATATGCGTAGAATGTACAAGGCTTCTCATCGAAAGACGATTCTAGGACTTCATAAGACACCTAAGGAATCATAAAGACAAAGGGTGATTCCTTCCACATAAGCTGCAGCACCGAGAACCTGGTCAGGTAGCTTGCAGAAAACGCAAGATACTCTCCACTCCATTCAGCATAGTGGAACACACCATACCTACAGTGGCTTATTGAATAATCTAGAAACTTTCATCTCAGCATATGACCTCTAATTCTAAAGGATGCCCAGGCACACCCATGAGTGCCGTATCAGGTGTTTGGGTTTTCGAAAATTTTATTTGTATCCTAAATCATAAATCAATAGATATAGGTTAAGAATATACAATTGCCACATGTACCATACAACAAAATTCACTGTTAAGAACAAAAAGACCAGTGTTCAGTAATCTCTTGTACTGATAGCAGGTTTTTACTATACCCAATAAAAAGTATTATAATAAGTGTAATTTGAAATTTCGCGTGTAATAAATTTGGACAGAACAACGTTGAGTCGGGTAGAGGTTCATATTACTAATCTCGCGTTTCGTAAAACGTACCAAATATCATACAATGTACAGAAAAAGGAAGCTCACACTTCGTTCTCGAAATATCTCCTATTATTAATATATGAATTCCAGTGGTAACATTATTCATTGGCGTAGTTCGTTACTCGGGGTTCAAGCGACTAACTATGTTTTCAGGGAAAAGCTTATATACCCGTATACGGACACGTCAGTTCATTAGAGAATTTGCTACTCTGGACTTCGGACAGCTAAACTCCGGTCTTAAGTTTGTAGGTTAGACATAGAAATTGGCGCTGTGAACTGACGCTATAATGTAGAGAAAATAACAGTTTGTAGTTCCGACTAATATAAAAGGCAACTTTGTCAAGCTGTAGAATTTGTTCTGTATAAAGTTACGATGCAAGCAAGCTATAGGCTACAAAATATGGCAATATTTATCATTTATACAAGATATTTTAAGAACAACTCTAGAACTGTAAAAGGAATAGTGTGAAACTCATATGTCGCAGGAAGATTTGTGCGACAAAAATAATTAGAACTGAATTCTGCTTTTCCTGATATAAATAAATACAATAATATATTACATATGCCATTGCATCATTATAACTACATAGTATAAAAGGAGTATCCGGTAGTTTGTCTGTACAGGGTGATTCACTTGACTTTGAATCTCTAATGATGGATATAGGCTGTTGAAAATGGTATAATTATATGGTGTTGAGTAATTTTAATATAAAGGAGTATTTACCGTGTCTTCTCAACGCACTGACATTTATTTATAATATCAAATTGTTCCAATAATAGAAATAATTGGAACTCGAGTGTGAAGGGGATGATTAAAAGGCAAGTGACTCACCCTGTACAACGCGCTAATCTATGTAATGTTTCTTAAAGAACGTTTTGATATGCAAAGCATTAATCACTACCAATATAAAGGACAACATTTATCTATCTGTCTGTATGTTCGTGATAAACTCGAAACCGGCTGAATCGATTTTAATAGAATTTTCTCGCTTATACAGAGTTATGTTCCACACAAACAATGGGCTATAAAATATCGCTACATTTGTTACTTATACCAGGTGTTACAGAAGTATATGTTAATTGCAAAAGCTAGGATAGGTTGAGCTGTACATCGTCAGAAAATATGCGTGCCTGAAACATTCCAATATCCCACAAAGCAGAGATAAACAAGTTCAAAAAGTTGCTCTAGGCTCCTAGGGAATGGAAACACAGCTGTAAAATCAACTAGTCGGTCGTTGGGGCAAGTCAATCGCGATTGTCCTGGTAAGAGTTAAGTGGTTAAAGGTGTGTCCTTAGACAAATGGTAGACGGTAGCCGGTGGCGTTTGAGCGGACAGGAGCAAGAGCAGGCGGTTTAACGCTGGGCAGAGTAGACAGGCGAGCGCGGAAAGGCAGCTCAGTCTGATCCGGCTGTCCGCAAACACAAACACGAGTGTGTTCCGCGGTGCGTGTTTGCGCAGTCGGTTGCCGCTGAATGCTACTGTATGCATAGGACTGTCGCCACTGGTGGACGTGTGCACGCCGGCGTAAATAAAGTAGCCACGGATGCTAACCCCGCTAAGTGCCCACCCGATCTATACGCCATCCCCATTAACGTCTTGGGGGCCGGGCCATCCCACACTGGGCCAAATACCAATTCTAGCGAGTAAAATGTCAAATTGAACAGACAATTTCCTGTAAATTGTATTTATTGTGAAAAACGTGCAGACAGATATTTACAGTAACAATAATAAGGAAAATTAATTATGGATAATTTGTTGTTATAAGACAAGATTACCAAAATCGCACCCCCTGCCTCAAAATTCACGCGTACCGCCATCTGGTTTTTTATTAAATTACTTTATACCCTCAGAGTATAGCAGCGGTGTTCCAATTGTTTTTAAAACTTGCCGCAAAAACCAGAGTTATTATTTATGCTTACAGAAAAGTTGTTACATTGATGCTATTGTTACCGACTACGAATAGGAGGAGGTACTCAATTCGGCCGCTATATTTATTGTGTTTTGACACATTTTCGAGTCAAATTGCAGAAAAGGTAAGGTACATATTTATGTTTTCAAAAATTGGTAACGACTACAATACTGTTAGATTTAAATTAATACATTAATTTTTGTCAACTAGTGTTTCTAGGTTAATAAAAAAAAACTGCAGTATTGCCAGGTTTCCTAAATCGCAATCCCTGCTGTTGCCCAAATCACACCGGTGCGATTTTTTTCCTTGCTATCATTTTATGTCTATCGATGTTTGAAATTAATTAATTCCTACCTATTACTAGAACTGCCAAAAAGATGCGTAGCTCCCAGAAGGTCGTAGACTTTTGTGATGTTTGGTGTTAGAAACGTAGTTTTTTTCATTACTCCCAGTTTCAAGGAGGAGTCAAATTTTTCGCCAATCAGAGCCGGGGGCTATTTTTCTAACCACGGCCTGCCTCTCAGGGGCCAACTTTCCAGCTCCCAACAGTACATAGGTTCCTTCAAAGATGGTTGCAGTTACTTTCGGAGATTATTCTCTTTGGAGTAGCAACACAATCCTACGTGTTACATTTAGGTAAATTTGGTTGTAGAGTTAACATCTCTTGCATCTTAACACTAACCGTACCAACGAACGGTCAATTTACCAGTTTTAAACTTGGGTTTTAGGATGTCCTTGCTGCTTTCGTTGTCGCTAAAAATAAGAATGTACATTTATAATTTCTTTATTATTATCTAAATGTTGTCTTATGCATTTGTTTCCTATTAAATTAACAATTAGCTACATCCGAATCGAAAAAATATGATCTTTATTTCAAAAGCAGTCATTTAAGAGGTTACGGTAGGAATAGCTATACTGTATACAAACAACCGGTACGGTTAGTATTAAGTAAGACTCGATTTTTACAACTTTTCGGCCCCAAACACGTTGAGCACTGTATTTCAGTTTAGAAAAAGGAAACAGCCAAGTAAGTTAATAGGACAGTTCTAGAATAACTACCTGTAGTCTCTCGGAGTCCTCTGCCGAGAAGTGAACCCTGCCTTGCCCATTTGCGCCCGATAAGCTCAGGAATAAAACAGATTTAGGACACTGACAATGCAACATTGATATAGTTATTGTTGTTCGCACCTGTCAAACATAACCTGACTCTTGGCGGTTGGTGATGGTCCAGGCAAAAGGCTGCCGTGATCATAAATCTATCATTACATCCAGCCATTCGATTCCAGCTTGAATATTAATCCTCATAAAGGGCATTGCCGGTAGCAACTGTATGTATTATTGTCATGCACACAAAGGATTGAAAAATGAAAATTTTAATTAATCCCGCTATTGTACAACCTTTAAATTGATAGGTTATTTACAATTTGTTCGTGATAAACCCCAACTAAACTTTCATCCAAGCCATTATCATCGTTATAAATAAATACAGGCAAATGGATTGCATCAAGATATGCTAATGACACTTACTGTCAACGTAACATTCAAATTTATGTGGGACAACCCAAAATTGTAAAGCAAACTTCTCGAACATGGTTCTAATATGGAAGGTATTCATATAACATGATTATAGAGTTCATGTTAATCACGACCGACTTAATGTGAATCAAGTTAGAGTAAGATAAACAACACTCATAAACGTGCCACTTTTTAAGAAGTGGTTTACGTAAAGAATTTGTACAATATCTCAATGACGTCTTTGAGAACTTCATACATGGTTGGGTCAATGTGTCAAATAATTGTGTAACTCAAATTACGACTTAAAATTAACTACCATATCTTAAAAAATCAAAATTCCGACACTATTGTTAATGTCGATATTTAAGCAGACACACTCGACTGTGCCGCTTGCCAAGTGTTTAAAGCGTAAGAATACTACTCTTATTGATAGATTTTAAGAAAGTTCGACTGTTTTTTTGTAGCGTAGCAATTCTATTCTCCACATTAATGTTTCATTTGGCCTATAAGTGTCATTTTTGTCAAAACTAATGACAAGAACAATCACTTACTGTCCTCGCACCATAATACCAAGTTGGAGCTTAGTTTGCCTTTTTCTTAAAAATGATTTCATACATCATTCTATCACTTGTTGCTTTATAATTATCATATCGTATGAAGTAGTGAGCAAATTTAAAAGAAAAGTGGCGCCGCCCCTGACCCTCTTGGAAAAGTAGCTATTGTCGATAATCACCGAACCCACGAGTGGCTCTTCCTTGGAGAATGATGGGAGCGGCCCAGTCCCAGGTGAGTTCGGATTACATAAAGGGCGTATCGCTGTAAATTTCAGTGTGGGGAGATTAAGTGGGTGCGTATGCGCGGCAATTCATCTAAATTGTTCATACCTTATGGATCCGCTCCAATAAATTCCGGGGAAATAGCGGAGGGCCCTTTATGCCGTGCGGCAGACAAAGCCAGTGCTCTCGTGCGTCCCTCCAAAGGTTCACGCCCATCTTCCACGTTCGGCACTCGAATATTTCATTTTGACACTCGGAACATTAACTCTATTCGTCAGGGGCTTGTGCCGTCGAACGGCGCCGCTTTCACCCGTGTGACACGCTGTGCCCTCGCTTTTTAGCCTTTCCTAGCCGGTCCCCGCATGTCCCAGTGCCGTCCGACCGACAGCTGGTCGACTTCGGACAAAGTCATTATGTACAAACTGCCACGCTCTCCGCTGCCTTTGTCGCAAGAAATGCTCTGTTTGGACAGGCTTCGTTTCCGGATGTCCACGGCAAATCTGCCGTCACGAAAGCCTCGACGCACCGGCCGACCGCCACCGGCAGGTGTGTCCCTTGATTTATCTCGTTTCCTCTCTATCGCATTATTTTCACTTTGCTGCCGCTCCTACCTTCCTTTATAAATGTTAATGCGCTCCCCGTACTCCACCAATGCACTCGTTGCCACGCTATCTATTCGTCAAGAGAAATATTAACATAAAAAAGGTGTTAAGAGGACGCTGCGGTTACAAGATAATGTATTGTTAAGCGTGAAACGCGAGGCATGTTTATACGCGAAACTCTGTGAATCTGCAAGTGAAATATAAAGTATATTTTGCTCTATGTACGTGTTGAAAAAGTGGTGAAGAATGGCGAATGCCTTCAATGCTAAATCTTCCGCGTCATCCTTAGAAAGTAGTATAATTTAATCAGTTGGCTCTAAAAGTATTATACTTTTTTTAAAGAGTACAATTGAAGAAAAGAATTGTTAATGAATGCGATATTTGATACTTATAGATGTGACTAACTTTTTACACTTTATGTTAACAGTTATGCCGTAATGTGTCGTTTAATAATCTGTTTCGCATCGAGGAATCTATAAATATTAATAATAAATAACAAGAACAGCTAATTGTAGATATGCTTGCTTTCACCTGATGAATCACAGCAGACCCGCAAAATGACATTGAAAAATCTATCACGTATTGATTTTCATGAGGATTGCTTGGAAAAAGAAGAGTGCTACGTCGAAAGAACAACTGTCGAGGCGGAGAGTGATCCGACTAGTTTGATTTATCGTTACAAAGAGGGTGTAAGCATGACAAGCAACATTTCCATCGGCATTGTGTGGGGAACCGACAAGGTGGAGAGAACCTCTTAGAAAAATCAAGAGTCATTCCGGGTGCATGGAGCCGGCGGCGTTGGGACGAGCGGAAAGCAATATACCAAATTACGGGAAGATCATGGCGCACGGCGGAACAATTCCAGGCTCTCCGATACGAGGAAGTTGGCAGGCCGATAGCAGCTGGAGATAGGGTGGAAAATCGAGCTGAATGGAGAGATCAGGTTCTTACCAGGCCGGAGCACCACTGGGACACGAAACGTCTTCGAATGCGGCTGTTCGTGAGCACGAATTATTAGGCGAGCGCCGCCGACGGCGCGCGCCGGAAGCCGCTAACAGTTTTGTAAAAAGCTTTCGTGAGTTTACCGCTCTCGTAACTTCAACTTTATCCCTGATGGCGTCTCTCCAGCACGGCACACTAGACGAGTACGCCTGGAATATGGATAGGAGAACGCGTGTGGCCTGAAATAGAGCGCGGACACTCTTCTGGGAGGGAAAATATTTTTCTTTCGGGACGCCCGGGTGTCCCTTAGATACATATATGTTACAATAGAAATAGCGCGAGGCGAACATTTCGAAAAAGCGAAAAGTCCCTTGACCGAAGCCAAGAACCCTTCAAGCTGGAATAGTATATAATTCTAATGTTCGAGATTTATTTTTCTTTCGCTGCTTCCTTCCACTTATTTTTATTCTAAGTAGCAAAGATTCTTTCTAAACAATCTCACACACATCACACACGCACTAGGAGTATACTATTTGAATGTAAGGATCAAGCTTTTATTATTTTATTCAAATTGCCGAAACAGATAGCTGCATAAAATATCTCTGATAGCTTGAATAAAAATAAATGAAAGGAAACAGCAAAAAATAAAACTTGCCCGAATACATTAAACTTGGAGTAGAATATAATTCTAATGCTCAAGATTTATTTTTCTCTCTACTTTCATCCATTTGTTTTTATTCGAAGTATGATACAGTATTTTTCAAAAATTTCTGATATGTTTTTCCGGCACAAGACAAATACTATTTGAGTTAAACGAACATTTTTGCGAATTTCAAAAGAATAACGGAGGATATGATAAATTCAAATGTTACATCTTGCATCATTAACATCGCATGAAGTGCTTTAGAATTCAATCGGAGCTACAGCGGTCTGGCATTACTACAGAGTCCACAAAGTGAACTTTCCAATGTCTCATTAATAAGCGGAATGATTCATTTGACGCTAAGCACGTTACACAACCGTAGCGATTATCATTCAGCTTCCCCAACTGCGGCATATAATGAGAAAATCATTTTGTTCACAATATAAATTGTTAATAAGCTTATAACCTGCTATTATAGCACCGAATGAATATCACATTACTCCGAGCTGTATTGTTGATCAACGGATTCGGTGATTGCAATGTATGAATATATAAATCATGTTTGCACATTTTGCAATAAATGAGATTTATACTTTGCTAAAAAGTCAACAAAATCTCAAAGAATAAGTGAATGTTTTCTAAAAGCATAATATACATTATGGCTTATATTGTTCACAAGGATTAAATCCCGTTTAGGCTTCCGTTAGATGAAACATAGAAGTATAACGAACGGTACCTATAATTGAAATAATGATATTGTTTATTGAAAACGGGAATTTGACAAATCCATTTCATCTGTATTTTGCATCATGGCTTGTTGTATACACACACCAAGCGCGATTGGAATTACACTTGTTCATGTTGAATTCGTTATCAAAAATGTATTCAAAATTGGGATGCATTGAAAACTAATAAGTATTGCAAAAATGTATACCAGCAGTTTTATTCCTTGCATCTTGCAACAAAATTTTGCAACTTACACTTATCGTTTATCTACAATATTTTCCGAGATATTTGCACATATACATATAGGTTTTTGGACAGATATTATCTCCAACATTAATCCCATGGTTCACCCTCGTAAAGTGGATATTAGTAGCGGCGAAAAATACGTGTCGAATAATTGTCCGAGACCAACACATTGTGCGTTAAACTCGGAGTGCGACGGGTTGGAAGTTTTCCTTGCAAGTGTGAAATAATTAAACTATGGATTGGCTATGTCAAACCGTGTTGAAAATGAAAAGGACATTTTGTAAAGTTCACCCTGTATTATTTTTAGCCTCAAGTATTAATCAGTACGATTAGTGTGAATACTGCTCTATGAATTCATTTTCGACCGCACACTGATGATTGCATCGATTATTACGAAGAAGATATTCCAGTACATGTAATACGTGGTTAACTACACATGTATCTACACACTCTCTCGATTGTTCCTCCCCTAGTTCACAGTTTCAACCAGAACAACTTCCTTACACGCGTTTCAACTCGCGTCTACTCTCACTCCCAACAAATTAAACATAACCGACACATACACTAACCTCTCTAACCCGACGCTAGTAAAACCTAATCACGGCAACTGGCGGCGGACTCTTACAAGGCATGCGCCATAAGAGTTTTTGTCTTAATTACTCAAGCGCGGTATCTTCCTATAGCATCAGCGGAGTGATATATCCAATAACGGGCGAGCATAACTCTAAAAAGGGCCGTAAAGCAGAGTAAAAATTCCTGCGCAAAGTTCACGAGGCCGGACCGTGGGTTGGGTTGGGTTGGGTTAGGTTGGAGTGGGAGAAGGTTTGCGCAGGAGCGAGAAGACGAAGAGATAAAGCAAGCGAGCAGGCAGGCGAGCAGGCGAGCGAGCGAGCAGGCAGGGTGAAAGAGGCGCCCTCGCTAAAATTACAGCCTCGTAACTCCCGGTAAGCGGGAAAGAGCGTATGTGACAGCGGGCGGACGAGCCGCGCATGGTTTCCGGGAGTTTTATAGCCATCAGGGGGGTGTTTCAGGGGTGTTTCAGGCCGAACTACCCGGCGCGTTGCCTTACCGGGTTGCGCCGTTACATGGTTCCTGCATTCTCGTAAACAACTGGCCAGACGTGCTTATCGCACTCCCGCGATACGTGCTGAAACCACGCTCGATCTCCATCGATTCCCAGCTTTCCTAATAAAAATGTTACCGCTGCTCGATTAAGAAATCCTTGCACCGTCTGACTCGCCGCGTCACTCACTATGATTTGCAGCGCCACCTCGCAACTTCGAAAAGTCACCGCTAATGGTTTTGACGCTGATGAATCTATCGCTATCTGTTATAACTCATATTTGCTGGATGAGAATTTCTTGAATAACGGAGTTGTGCTTTTTGGTACATTTGTTTCTTCTGGGAGCAACTGTTGTCTTGGGTTATCGGATTAAGAATACATTTCTGTTCCCTTTTTCGGAGGTGATCTGCCGATCTGATTCTACTAATTTTTAACACTAACCGTGCCGATTGTTTTAACTATTTCTACCGTAAGCTTCCAAATTACAGGTTATGCTATAAAGATTATATTTTACCAATTCAGATATAGCCAGTTTTTAATTTTATCCGAAAATAAATGCATAAAATAACATTTCAAAAATAATAACAAAATCAGAAATTTACATTACTATTTTTAACAAGAACGATAGAAACAACTACATCCAAGAATCAAACTTTGAAACTAGTCAATTAACCGAGTGTTAGTATAGTTAGTGTTAAGAATAGTGACTAATATAATAGCAAGTATTAGTATATTATAAAAAAGAGAAGGAAATTCGACTGAATAATGATACCTTGCAAAACTTTGCGTGTTAGTTGTAAGCTGGCATTATTGCTATAGCAAAACAAGTTGGGCTAATGTTGAACTATATAATGTTCTGTAAAAATCATATCTGATGCAAATAACCAAGAATTAATTGTTTCATTTAGTGTTACAGTATATTATGAATATTCCCTTCCATAAAATAATCATATCAATTATACTTAAATGCTATTTCCGGAATCTGTTTATATAACTTAAGATTTGTAACACGTATTAACCAAAGCTTCATCAATGAGGCAACAGTGCCAACTTATCACTAACAGACAAAACATGCAATTCAGCACAGTCCGTTTCGATATTCTTTTATTTTTAACAGTGTAACGTTGTTTCATTTATTAGGCTCTGAAAACAGAATGTTCCTATCTGTATGCGCATTATTGTATACGATTTGCGATAATTGCCACTAAAATCAAGGCGCCTCTCTGACATTGCAAAAAATCATTTCGTCATTTGCACAAATCGCGCTGATTTATTAAACTGTTTATGAAAGACATATAATTGTAAATAAAAAAAATATGGGCTTTTTATCTCGAAAATAATTGCGATTGAGTCTACTTATCTTACCAACATTGCATATAATGTTTATGTTATACGTCAATCTCTTTTAAATTTAACAGAAGTTATGTACTTATTTTTTGATTACTTTCAATTATTTATTTAAATTGTAATCTGCGTCTTTAGGCTAAAACCATTTCGCATTTACTGTGAAATTTTATTACTTGATTGTGCTATTATTAATAAATGCCATTTACATCATATTATTATATTATTGCTATCTTTAAGAGATTCTGGCTTTGTAAAATCCTAAAATTAATTATTATACTGAAGTTAAAAGTGTAACCAATATTTTCTTTGTTATAGTCCATTTACTACTAGATTGGTATTTGGTTCTTAGTGACAGTCAAATGTAACAGTATATTTGCTAAATTACTCTTCAGTCTATCTTTAGTTCCTGATCTTTCATTAGCTATTCTCAAGGCTTAACGTACTGCATTTGTAGAAGTTTTGTTTTATTGTTTTCCAGGAGCAAGATATTTGTACGCATTACAAATTAATAAAGTTAATAACACGACCAATTACATAGCAAGATTAAAGGTATTGTTATTCTAGTTATTCCAGCTTAAATTTAATTTCAATACTTGACCTTTTGTTTCGTAAGAATTACGAATTTGTCCGTAATTATTACAGATACTGATAAAGCGATATAATAATTAAACGGCTGTGGCGCGATTTTAATTAAATATTCGCACATTTTTTCTTGTATTTCAACAGTGGCCTGTATTCTTACATAACTGTAATAAGTTAAGAAGAGTTACAAGATCATTGTCATTTGCATCATTTATACTGTTCTTTTGTATTACAATGACTGCCTTATTTCTAGTCTACTCAAAAGCTTTCATAAACATTGCAGTATTTCAGAATCGAAGTTTGGTATCTGTAACATAAATATCACTAGCCTTTTTGACCTTAATGGGAAAACCCCTTCGGAATTAATCACGTCACGTTGCAGGAAAAATGATGCACGAACTTTGCTTATTTTGATCATCATAACAAACTGTAACTGCTTAGCAAAGCGAAGAAATGCGGATTCCATTTTGTTAGCTTAAGATAAAGAAACAAATTCGATGACTGCACTATCAACGATGACGGAATCACCTTGAGACATTGTCGGTGGTGTTTTGACAGCAATCTACAAACATCCGTATCATAATTAATTATAACAAATAGTGATAACTTTGTTTGGCATTGATACGATAACCTAAGGTCGCGGTCAAGCGAGGCGCGAAGTGTTAAAAGTCATTTCCTCCGTAATCCTTTCACGCGTTAATCATTTGGAGAGAAATGATTCGGAGAGGAAATCAAAAGTTTACAAAACTCATTTTGTCGAAAGACTTCTCACAGATTTTCTCAAATCGATTATACGAGAATTAAACAGATTGGGAGGGACTAAAAATATACAGTTACAAAATTTTACGCACACTTGTGCAGATAGTAAATTTAGTGGGATAGTCGGATAAATTAATACAACTATACATATTTAAAAGTAAAAATGCAATATGTAGTACATTCATATATTTTAATCAACAATTAATAGAATCATCTTTAAAAACATAAAGTATTTCTTAATTTCTATTTGAAAATGTAAAAACAGACGTAATTTGTTAACTGAATGAAAAATAGATTTGGTTGATGCTTAAGTACTGTTGGTTGTTTCGAATAGAATTTTGATTTTGATACGTAATTTAAGTTAAAAAAATGCATTCTACAAAAAAAGAATTGCGATACGTACGTGCAGCAACGTATTCTACTCGGTTATTGATAATTTTGAACTATGCATCACGTTATATAATAAATAATAAAACATACAATAGTACGTATGTAACTATATGCAAAATTATCTCTGTGTGCTTTTTCATTGAATCTGGCGAAAAATATAAATATATCTACATTTAGTCATAGAAATTCATCAACGACTATGAAACTGTTTAACAATTTATTGTGCTGTCAAAATTGATATGCAAAACTGCAATAACTAATACATTCATCGTATTTTGTCAAGTGAAACGCTTTGCTCATTTATGAATAATGTTAACCAGTTGAAATTTAAAAGCCATATGAAAGTGTGTAACGTTAATAAAATTCAATAATCAATCAGATTTAGCATTACCGAACTGCACTACTGATTAACGGTCGCCATTAACGCACCATCAAGGCACCTTTTACACAGTATGATTTAATCAGTACGACGATAATAGAAATTGAAGGCTCGTTAGAAAATCCAATTGAAAACCAGCAGCAATTCACCCCTGCTCGACGTGCAGGAATACTTGCTCAATAACTGATTACGTATAATAGCGCGTGACATAATGAAATTCCCGGCGCAAGTGGGTGGATAGTCTCTAATTCCGATAATAGTCCATTAACGCTATCGCACTCGTGCCTTGCGCCTGATCCCTTAAGACCCCGATTACACCGGTATGCTCTCACCCGAATATTGCTAACTGCACTGGAAAAAGCACTCCTGTAACCTTACACTACTTCGAGCTCCCAACCTGCCACAGACCGTTGTAAATTAAACGGGAATTCTGAGACAAGCCGAGCAGGAATTACTGATAAATTGTGCATACGAGTCAGCATGTACAGTTACCTAGAAGACTCAGCATGCACTTCTGCATGTTGATAGTGGAAAATAGATTAGCTTTGAAGAATAGTAAAATAAATTTGTTTTTGGATTTTTACATAAAGGTTAGGAAATATTTTATATATTTTAAAGTGTCTTTATTCATTGTTTATGAAGATATTAATATAAGATATTTTGTTTTTACTTTCAAATATGTATGGAAGTATTCGTTTCAGTAACAATGTTCACATACAAGTGTATGATTAATTTTGTTATTGTCTGTAAATAGGAACATTCTGTCTTTATAATTCAGATAGTATTATACATAGTGTTACAAATAAAAGAAAGTCGAGTTCAACTATGTATTGAGAATATATCCTAGAAAAATTCATGTAACTAGTATAGCGTTAGGCGTATTAATAACAATGTGTTTTTGGTTTACTGATACTTCGAGACAGTTTCTTGTCATTTATGTTTACAGCGCGTTCGAAATCGAGCAGCATAACTATTAGCTAATGTTAATACTAGATCTACCAAACCAGTAAAAATGACTGGTTTTAACTTTTTGTATAAAATTATTTGCATTCATGACGTTGAATTTCCGCGAAATTGACACGACTTTTCTTGCAATATTTAAAAGATTAAACTTATCAATTTAGATTAAACGTACCGAAATTAGTAAAAATGATTGGTTAGGAGCACAGTAAAGAAAATAATTTTATAACATATACGTATACACGCCACCAGCAAACGTGTCAGAAAGAGACACATGGACTTAAAAATCAATTTAAAGACGATAATCGTTTTAATATTATTTTCTATTTGATATTCATTCTAAGATTGTGTTTACTAAAATATCAAGGTAAGTGATGTACATGTATAATAAAAAAGAAAGTAGGACATAACTTAATATTTCCCATATGGTCTACAAACAATTCACTCTTAGATTTGCTGAATAATCATGAAAAATATTATATCTTCCTTGAATAGAATATTTTCTCAACAACGAATCATGCCGTGTGGTCTTTTAGAAACAGGTGTACATTAATTGACGATAGTTGGCAGTTGCCAGTGGGATAATGCGCATTGATCAAAGTGTACTCCCTGTTTATTGCGAATTGAAATTGTATGCACGAACATTCGGTAAACGATAAGAAACAACAAAGTTGAAGATACACCAGGTGGTGATCAGAAAAGTTGGAAAAGGAAAGTACAGGTTCGAAAACGTGCAGACTGCCAGGGGCACGCACGCGGTTACATAAAAGTTCCAGTTTCACCCCTGTAACTACCTGCGGAACGACACCACTTATCCACAATGTATGCCCGCACAAATTACCCACTCGGAACAGTAATTACCAGCGGCGCAGTGCGTCTCGGCGGAGCATGATGACATGGTCGGCGATGACTCGACGCAGGGAAGGCGTAATCTAGCCTCCGACTTCCAACAAAGAAACTGAGGAATTATTGGGCTCGAGCAGATGCTTAAGGAGAACTGCGCGGAATGAGTGCGTATCTGTCAGAAGTGCTTGATACTTCTCATTTGCGAGGCCTCGTGTGTCGTGTGACATAACAATTAACTTTCCGCGAACAGCCTGCGAGCATGACAATGGCAATTGGTGTCCCACCTGGTGACAGATGTGCAGTGCAGAGCATATAAATGGTGTAAATGGGTGCAAATACAGGGAAAGAGTTTACTGAAATGGTTTAATCAATTTAAATTACTTCTTCTTTATTCATTTTACAGATATTTTTGGGTAACGCACCCGTAACAATTTTACAAATATTTTCGTCCATAAGATGATAATATTAATTTAGATATAAATAGTAAATATTTAAATGTTGAATTGAAATCCAACATTTCAGAATCCAGTTATGATAACTGAAGATTCCTTACAAATGTTAATCAAGACACTGGTTTTTATTGTTAATAGCATAGCATTAATTGAGTAACAGGAACACAATCTTCCCAATTCTGTACACGCAGCTGTAGATTAAGAAAATAATGCATTAGATATAAGATAGGTTACACTTGCCACAGAGTCAGAATATTCTTTTCTTTTTGAAAACAATTTTTCCCTTTTATTTTAGTTAGGGTACCTTTTATGTAAAAAAATGTATGATCACATAAAATATTTTCCATTCATTTTCTAGTAACTTGTATTCTGCAAATTTTCTGGGAAAGTGCCTGAAGAGAGTATGTATTTGGTATATCCTATTGTCTGAGATAAGATACGTTAGGATCCTCCCACATAAACACCAAAAGAGGCGGATCCTGCATTTCCTAAAGAGTCATTACCAACGTAACAGTTTAACTTTGTTCACTTCGGATGTACAATCATGCATGTACAATCAAACTTCAACATACTAATTTGAAAATAAAGATTACATATTTAAATACTTGGCTGAAATTAGCTACTTATAAATAATTGAAGATTTTTTAGAAATATATCAATCAACACTTCATCAATGTAGCTATAATGCCAATTTACAACTAACAGGCTAAACATAACATTGTTTTTCACAGTATAACACTGTTTATGTTATGAATACAAAGTGCTTCTATTTATATGCGGGTCACTGTTTGCATAACATTGGACTGGAACCGATTGCAGATGCAGAACTCTGACAACATCAAGCAAAGACTACTAAAAGCTAGTGGCCATTTAGGAAAATCTTTGGAAACATCACATTCGATTCAATATACGACTTAACAAATAGTTAACTATTCGTGTCCAAGAACAACAAGTAATATAACATTACTAGCTGCAGAATTCAGGTCTGAACCATTTTCGAAAATTTTCGAAAGCAGTCCTTTCAAACTTCGTTTATTTAAATTTGGTGTATGTTGAAATTACGTGACTCCTCCGTTGAAATGGTTTTACGATAACGCTTATTTACCATCTTTGATGTCTCGAATATTCAGGATATATTAAAAATAATTAGATAGTGGTAAAATGGAACCTGGCACATCAACGACATTGGTGATGCAAATTTTGCCGCGTTGCTTCGCAATTCTTTTTTGCCTGCGAAGAGGAATCATCTTATCTTTCCTGCTGGCACGTATGCCACCGTTCGACGAGCTCCCGTTCGATACTTTTTGCCGGCAATTAATGAGGCATAATATAATTCCGCTATCTTATCGCAGACGAATATAATAAATCGTGACAGTGTAGCATTAAATCACCTAATCAATTTCAGGATGAGTTTCACATATGTATACATATATTGTGGCGACTGTTATTCGGAGTATCATCTTTATTAATAAACATTCCAATCAGTGTGCTTTGCGATTAAAAACTTTTTGACGAATGGCACGATAGTTACATTATTTATATATAGATATATAATTACGGATTTCTACAAAATATCTTTAAAATATATAAATAACTGGAGGAATAAATAGCATGTATCGAAATTTCATACTATTTGCCAAATTCTAAGACGCGTCAATTAATAATACAATTTATGTGCGACAATTGTGTGGCACATAAATTTATGTGTCACACTTGATGGTTACAGATTTTTCTTATTGTTCTAAATTGCCTGAATAAGTATTCTTCAGAATTTCTCATATCAAGAATATTTACTGTAAAAGTAAATACAAATGATCGAAAAAACCTAGTGAAATAATTACTATATAGTACTTTCATCCTTTCTGATTTCTTTATTCTGACTTCTTTCCGCAGTCTCCTTTCATGTCTTTTATTTATCGTACATATGAATTTCACGTAATTGTTAAATTGTTAACATTCTTACGTAATTGTTAAAATCATTTCACACGTTCTCGACGAAATATCTCCGAAGTGGATGAAGACATGTTATAGTGTTATTAATAGAAGTAAATCCTATTGTCTAAAATATATACGCATTTAACAAGATAAGTTAGAGTTCTGCCACGTAAATCCCAAAAGAAGCTGATTCTACGATTGCCAAGAAGTCATTAACAACGTAATAGTTTAACTTTATCCATGACAATATATTAGTTTATAAATAAAGGCTACGAATAGCTATAAATAATAAAAGACTTCGTAATAACATTAATTAAGTTTTCTTCACATTATCGATTATGCCATCATATAAGTAACAGACAAAACATTGCAAGGGAGCATTATTTAATCCGACTTTCTTTTAATTTATAACGTTGCTAGAGTTATGAAGTCAAATAGCATCAAATTAAATGGCCAGTCAAAATCAGCTAGTTATAAATAACTGGGGATTTTTTCGAAACATAAACCAAGGCTTTTTCATTGAAGCAATAGTGTCAACGTACAACTAACACACATACGAATCCTTATTACGTAAACTGTAGGAAATAAGGGCAGACGTCATGAAAATATGTTACAATTTTATTAACAGAGATATATATACATTGGTCTCATAGTAAAGCGGTGTGAATTATTCTAAAAATATGCTGTCCGTAATAAAAAAAGAAAAAGGGAGAGCCATAGAGAGGCAAGGATGCCTGGTAAGGGGGAATGGTAGGGCGGCGATAAGTGGGTATATGCAGGGGCGCATATATTAATGTCACAACAAATATAGATGGTTGGCGTCGGGGAAGGCATTGTTCTATGGCAGCCAGGGCGTCATTCGATAGAGGCACATATCGACTAGCGGCGCTGCCATGCCGCTAGATGGTCTCTTCACCCCTCTTTCAACCGTACGCCGAACAACAGCGGTAAATCTGCGGGCTGTCAGGGGTGAAAGGTGTGACATATCTTATCGTAAATGTCTCATAAGGGCGTTGCGGCACTAACGACGCGTGACACACGACGACGTAAAGCCCTGGCTCCCGGCGCAAACGCACCACCGGATCGTAAACCCCACTCTCGGAGCACCCTTTCCTTGAAATGTGGCGTTAAAGCTTTTGCGCGCCACTTCCTTTCCCACGGACGACCAGCATCCATTAACTCCAAATAGACTGTTCGTCTATGAGTTTATACTAGAAAAGCATAGCTTGCTCTTTAGATAGTTATCGTATAAAACTTGCTCTATTTCATACCACTTTAGCATCAATCTGAGAAATTTCAGGATTTGAAATATTTTCTCGTTCCTGAAAACTGTTTTAAGGATTTCGTAGTCCACTAAAGATTTACTAGATCCCTTTAATTTTATAATCGTTTTATTTAAACATCTATAATAATTTGTAAAAATAGTGTTTAGTGAGCATTTTCAAGTAAAATTATAACGGGCACAGTAAAATAATTAGTTTCGAAAAAGTAAGAATAGTAGTCAATTGGTCAAGATTTTACTTACGAATCCAGATTATTTTCATTTATTTCAGTTGGAGTTCCTTTTATATAAAAAGTCTTCAACATGTTATTCTCAATGGAGGAGCTCAATATAGCTTACAACAAGTTATAGTTATATTATTTTTATTATTTTCGTTATGAAAATTCAATTCAGTTTTTCATGACAAACACCCAAAGCAAGCTTTCCGGTGTATTCCATTTATATATATTATGTTTAACTTTTGCCGTTGGGAAATTGTTGGACTTATGAAATAACAGATTTCCTAGAGATATTCCCGAAACCAGTAAGATCATTCCGGTTTGAAAAAAACGATTACAGGAGTAATGCCAACATTGAACTAACAAACAAAATACTTTGCAAGGGAACATTTTTCGCTCTGACTTCCAAATTGTTTTTAATAGTCTTTTGTTTGAGTATAAAGGTAAAATTTCAATTTAATGGGCGAAACGCAATACTTTATTTTCGTTACCATTTCCACATTAAATGCAATGAAACAATTCATATATTTTTTTCGTTACTTAAAATAAAAATATTTGTTTACTTTTACTTTATCATGTACACTAAAATATTATTTTTCATAATATTTTCAGTTTCACCACCGATAAATACCCGACACAAATAATATTTTGCTTCCATATAATTTAAAATACTACTAGAAAATAATATTTTGGTGCACACGACTCAAATATTTACTATTTTATTCTCAACGTCCCTTAAAATTTAAAATAAAATATATTATTCTCTATTTAGTAGTTGAGATAACATTTCCCCACCTCTGGCAGAATGTTCCTATTTTTACGTGCGCCACTCTAGTGCATACGCGTAAAGTCAAACAGGCAACAAAGAGTCAAAGAGGCTTGGTCCAGCGTTTCAGCGTTCCAGCTGGTTGTTACAACACGACGCCGTACTTCGAGCCCCCATGGATTACGCACTTTATGCAGGAAGGGCGCATGTGGGTGCGTGTGCATGTGCTTCGCATCTCGGCTTCTCGTTCTTTTTATTACAGCAGGCGCGTGTGCGCAACAAAGTCCGCTATAATATGCTTTTGACGAGCCATCCGTTGCGGACAGGCTTCGGTCGATGCCCGGCTTTATTGTTGCCGTCACTGTTTATAAACTCGCTGGGAGTGTCAGCACTGCAGCGCGCCACCTGTGAAATTCACCGTCTATGCCTCGCGTGTCACGTACAAATTATATCTCCCGTTTTTAAACAAAATACGACTGCGCCATTGATTTGTGAAAGTATCGTGCTCGCCAATTGTTGTTATTCACCTCTGTTGCATTTTATTTGCTGTCCCGTGCACAAATGCCTTGCGTACCATGAAGGAATCAGGAGAATCGAGAGTGCAACTGTTTGAAATGATATATTTTTTATTAATTAATAGGTTTGTTGATAGCGGTCAATTTCACCAATTGCAAGTTTTTCAAGACAGTGGGAATTTTTGACGTTTTGTAAAACAGTTTTTCACATTTACTCCAGTTAGGATGCTTTTAATTTAAATAAGTGTAATTACGTGAAATGTTAACATTAAATTCAGAACAAATAAGAGAAAACTATATTATACACAGCTGTATTAAAATATATTGCGAGCTATTGCCGCAATCCATGACGCAAACTTGTATTGTCAATAATTTTGTTACAAAAATATAATAAAAAATACAAGATATCAGAAAATTAATATAACGTACAAATATGCTATGCTCATTGGTAAGAATTGAAACTGTCTATTTCATTTGCCGTAACACACCGCACGCATCGCCTAACAATAACCGGAATGAGGCGTGCCTGCATCACACAAAGGATAATTCCAGACGTCCCCACCATCAAAGGTTGCAATCAGACTTTCGCCACGCGAGCAGCCCGCTCTCAAACAAATTTCACGCAGGCCTTACGTGTCCCGGTAAAATACAGGTTTTGAATGCCATGACAACTTCGAACAGATGTCCGAATGGAAATATCTTGTTGGCCGATTTGTTAACGAAAGCCGATCGCGTATCCCGTCGACAGGAAATCGCAGCAAAGATGAGGCAATCGCTGACTGACACTCCTGACAAGCAGACTCGTTAATAAAGATCTTCTGTTTCCGCATTTGATCAGTTCTCTCTCCTCCTCTCTGTCTCCCTTCAAAGCATCGTTTCCTGCGCCACGTAACTGACGTGTACTACAAAAGGCACGCCATGCAACCGTTTTCATCGATCTCGGCAACGGCGGATCGCATCTCTGTCGTTACCGGCATCGCGAACCTAACCTCCAAACCGATTTTTTAATTATTTGTTGTATTTAGTATCGCAATGGTATTAGTACCGTATTTAGTTGGACATTAGTCATCATATTGTTATACAATTTATGCTTTGTATAAGTTAAGAGATTATTTATATTTATTCAATTCATCAAGTACTACCTAAAATGTATCTAACATTTTTTTTTCTTTACGAAATTCAGATACATTTTTGATAACATTATACAGTTTTGTAAATACTTCCTGGTACAACGTTATAACATTAATGTAGAAGTAAATAGTACATATTTAATTGCTGGAGCCAACCCAGCTAGTTGTAAATAACTCAAGATTTTTTCGAAATATTAATCAAGGTTTCAGCGATGTAGCAATAATGCCAGGTTACAACTAACCAACTAAACATTACAAGGAAGCCACGTCCAAAACACATTATGTATTATAGCTATATGTTTTAATGAACAATAAGTAAAATCACTTTAAATTACGTAAATCATTTCTTAGTTTTTATGCGAAAATATGAAAACAATTTTTATAAAGGTATTATATTTTTCACAATTTACATATAAAACTATATGTTCAATTTTGCGAGTAACTGCATGTCTAATGATAACATACTTTGGACAATTTCAAAAAACATACTATACTATATATGTTCAAATATTATATTTCTTGCATTGCAATTATAATTATTCACAACTCAATTGATCGGTCACCATTACAATACAATCTGATCAAATCTTCGCTTCTCAATGCAATTTGCGGGGAAACCTCTCAAAATCCCGAACTACGCGAACTGAATCTCGTATCCCCTTTCTGAAAGCTGTGATCTAACCGGTATGTTACATAGATATAACTGTGAAACGTTTACTATAAGTAACATTGTTATACAATCGGTATACTGCATATAGCTGTAACATGATAACGTAACTTTGTTGCTTCCCTGGGTCGTTGCACCATTGTTACTGCTACATTGGGTGTTTACTGGGTACTTATTATTAGTCTATTCTGTTGTACTTTACAGTAAGATTAATTTCAACACAAACTTTCTTATGCTTCTTGGATTCGTTGTTTGATTCTTCTGTATGGCATTCCCCTAATTCATTATAGAATCTTAGCTTTTGTTTGTTCAATTATTAAATTAGATGTTCTATAAATTCTATATAAACTATATATGGCTTCTGGATTGTATAACAATTTTGGCTAGTACCTGCATTTAACTATTGTATTTTCGCGACTAATTAGATATTTAACATATCAATAACAAAAAATATATAACGGTCGAATTGAGTACCTCCTCCTTTTCGAAGTCGGTAAAAATACGTGGGATTATTTTAGTTATTGTGTTATTTCAACATTTATTGAAATATGCTGACATTATGTCCGAAATTGTGATAAAAATTCAAAAATTGCCTGTGTTGATGTTATTAACATACTCAAAGATCGCTATAAGTTTGTTCGATGTTATAAAATCCCAATGTGGGTGTTCACACTGCGAACTTTTATTACTTGTCGTTGTTGCACAAAAGAAGCGCGAGTTTATCGGAAGCAGGTACGGCTGCTTTCATCTCGGCCGCCAGACTCGCTGATTAAAGCGAGGGCTGATGCGCGCGCGATCATCCTGTAATCTGTCTAGTTTGACACCGTTCGACTTGATTCCAGCGCCGTTGTAGCCGACCCATCAAGAGACATCGCTCAACCCACACGCGCCGCTTTTAATTGAACACCACGTGCGTGTGTGTCAGCGAGGACGTAATTAAGACGTATTTTTTATCTGCTTGTCCTGAAATGAAACTCGATCTTTGTGGTGCAGGCGATCAATAAGGTGGCGAAATGACATGTCAATGAACCGAGATACAAAAACTATGCGATGATCTGAAGTTTTGTCCATTATTATTTTTATTCAGAATTTATAAAATGGATTTTTATAGTGGAAGCAATCAATTAAGTTCTGCAATGATGTCTCACTTAACCGAGATAGAAAAACTGTGACACAATTTGGGGAATGTTTCTAGAAAATTTTAATTTATTTATAACAAGCTAATTTCAGCCGAGCATACGTATACTATTTATTTCTAAAGTACCATTACTAGATTATGGTGGGAAATATTCGCAATACTATTATGCCTGCAAATTGTCCAAAGAATTCATAACATTGAATCATATAATGTTATGCAAAATATATCTCAATTATACAAACAATGAATAATTTGAATTAAGTGGTGTGTTGTACTTGTACGTATTTATGTTTTCATCACAGTACAGGTATCGAACTTTTTAATCGGTAAAGACACCTGTATTAAGAACAATGTTGAACGTGGGGCAGATTTCGTTACTCTCCAAGGAAACTGAAAAATAGTAATACAAAACAAAAATATGCAAGTGTAGAATGGCAATTATGTATTATAGATTCGTATTTAAAGATTAATGCAAATAAGTTTTATTTTTCATGCGCAGGCAAAGCACAGAATACATTATGAACAATTACAAGTTACAACATTTTTTCTTCTTTATATTTCCTCCGTTTCAATACAAACCAAAATAAAAATTGTAAATGTATCACTTTTTGCTAATTTTATACAAATTTTAACTTTTATAGCGATATTAAGTTCTCTAAGTTCAATTTCCGCAGTCTAATAATTAGATTAAATGTCTTACAAGTTGTCAAATGATTGCATTACAACGATTAATAAGTTTTCATATACTGTTTTCGTTGGGTAAGTGAACTGCTCTTTCAGTTTCTCCTGGTTTTAAAAGCCGACATGCCACAGAAACTTTTTTTTTGTTGCCAGGAAAAATTGCGTCAATTTAGTACTCCGGCGATGATAAGAAGACGCTTGTCACTACATATGCATATCGCAGATACATAATTAGGCAACGCAAGCATGTGATTACGGTATATGTATAACTATACGTATCACCCCGTACGTAACAATTAGTGGTAATCGACATACTTTCACCCACCAAGGCGATACAGGATGCGGTGTAAATGCGTTGGGAACACACATGCACTTGGAGGGACAAAGAAAATCGATTCTTCAGAAATATTATTACTCGATAATTTTGCTCTTTAACAGTATTCTCACTGAATTTCATAGAAAATGTCTTATATTAACGTAGTTGTAGGTGGAAAGTTTTTCTTAAGCTAATAACTACTTGGAACCTTAAATGGATTTTTCTCGCAAGATTGTTTTCTCAAATGGTACCCATTTTACATTTCTTAATATTGTATTGACTCGGATGAAATTTTCACCATAATTACTTAATACAATTATCTAATTTGTGTGGGTTTTTCTTAATAGGCCGCCTAATTCTTTTATACAAAGAAAATAGTATGTTTACATATATTAAATAGAACGTAAAACCATTTGGCACGCTTTCATTAGTAATGGATTTGTTAAAACATTAACAAAAAAATATATATAGCGGTCGAATTGAGTACCTCCTTCTTTTCGAAGTCGGTAAAAATCAAAAATAGGCTAGGTCATGAACTAGTTTCCAATTTCCGAATATCTGAATAAGTGACATCAAGTCCGTTTCTGCAATACAGTTATTATTATATATGTTTTAATGTGATTTGCAGAACATGTTTGTCAAATCATGCATTGAATTTAGAAAAGCCAATCAGACGCACTTAAGGTAGTTGTATTAATACTTACCAAAGTTCAACCTGCCCGAAGGAACTGTAAATTTCCCTTTGCATACTGCTAGTTGACTAAACTTTGGTTAACGCCTGTCCCCAACACGCACAAGCTTGTATATACCGATTGATTTTAGACCCATACACACACACTTGAAGGCGATAGCGTCAACGTCACTCAGCTTGTTTCGCTGTGCCTTCAATTTCTTGGAAATTAGAGTTTTATTAACTTCATTATGCGAAAATGAGATTGTGAAAAATTCTACAAAAATGTGTACGCATTCGTAGAACATCGGTGAAACACGGGTTAATGTTTTATAGGATTCTATAGAAAAGTTAAGCCGTTGCAATTGCTAATGTGACTGATGGGTTTTAGCTATGTTGCACGTGTTAAAAATGCCAATTTCGAAATCCATCTTAGAAACGGTGTGGTCAAGTTCAATAAAATTTAGTCAGCATTATAAAACCTTATAAAAATTGTTCCGTCAAAGTTTCAACAAAATCTATAGAAAACCGTTTTTAGATACAACTAAAAAATATTAAATATGATCACCGTTTTAACAATTCCAGGCGATCGTTAGTCCACAACTACATTTACGAATATTTATATATTTATTTAAATACTAATATACACTTGTCTTTTGTTTTATTTTAATTTTGTACGTCTAAGTACTTTATATATATTTTATGTTCAAGTACATAAAACATCAATATACAAACATTTGCAACAATATATTATTTTTAGACAGTACCAACTTTCGACGCAGGTTTCTCTCGGCGCTGATGGCGTGCGAAAAAAGGTGCGCGCGTTCACTGTTAGATGGAGAGAGAGTACGAAAGAGCTTACTTCATTTATGACGGCGTGATCCCTTGACAGGTTACAGGCCGATGCTGTCACAATCATGCAGCGGCCATAAAGTAAACAGGCGGCATCAAAGAGCCGCGTTTAAAGAATGACACTCTCCTTGGCGGCTCGCGCCCTTTCTCTCCTGTCTCAATCGCCGGCTGCCTTTTTCCACACGCTCTTTGCCCTCGCCGCCAATCTTAGACGCGCCTGCATTTCTATGTCAGCGGGCGTGTGTGTTTCTGTCTGCCGCTCTTTTTGTTGAATTTCACTGTACGTGTATGTCCGAGCGAACAAGGTTAAAGTGTCACGCTGTAGTGACTCTCCAACAAATATACAATCACCTTTTGGGGTTTGGGTCGCAGATCCTAACCTATCTTGTCGAGTTCGTACTCAAACAACATACAACGTCTTAAAGAACTCTTCTGTATACCATTTTCACCTCTTACGTCTTACGACATTTGTAGGACATGTTCGAAGATGTTCTGCTGAAGACGTTTCGAAAATGTCCCTATTTGCGGTATTCTTTGCGTGCCGTTTTGCGGTATTCTTAGAGCGTTGCAAAAACATCGAGCAAAAGATGTTTTAACAACGTCAGAACTTTACATCTTAGGAATCTCTTAAAAATGCCTTCAGTACATGGTTGTTTGGCAATTGCACATTTTTACAAAAGTATTTGCGTATAACCTCGAAATTGTTTGTTTTCTCCAAACCAAACATTGATTTTACCGAATTAAAGTATTGAAATACTACTTTTCGAATGTAGTACGGTAATATATGTATTTTAAAAGTCCTGTCGTTCAGGTATTACGTGAGATGTTTTTGGGACATTAGTGGACATCCCAAAGACAACGCGAATATTCCCATTCGGACTATTCGAAACGGCTCTTAATTCCATCATGAATTATCAGCTTTACAATAAGAAATTTACCTTAACGGCATAGAAACGCTACCACTTTTTTCTCACAAAACAAAAGTATCCTTTGAATTCATACAGGACAATTTATATCTTATTAACGCCTATTTGTTATGTCGATATTTAGCTCCTTTAAAATCCGCCAGCTCATAACACAGGGTACAGAAAGCACTTTGTTATAGGATCGAGCGATGGTCCCTTGGGACTGTTTGTCTTTTGTCTGTTAGTTGCAGGTTGGTATTGTTTCCATGAAGAAACTTTGGTTAGTGTTTTGAACATTTTTAAAGTTATTTATAACTAGCTGATTTAGGTTAAGCATTTATATATGCATTATTTACTCTAATATTAACGCTAAAATTCAATAACAGCACTAAGTAAATTGTGTAAGATTAAGAACGTTCGGAAAAGAATTACGCGATGCTTAATATCCCAGTAAAAAAATGATACATAATGAAATTATGCTTCCAAATGTAAGAATTGTTTTACAAATTCCGACAATCACTGAAAAAGGCTCATAAAATCTGCTTTTTAATACCTCGTCGAATCCATACCTACATGGTTATAATTGGAATAACGATGCTAGCATAAAGAAACATAAGTACAGACGAACAGACACGAAACACGAAAACCATTGATTATGGGATGAAATGATACAAAACGGATAATTTATATGTATGTATATGTATAGATTGAAACTGCCTATTTCATTTACAGTAACCTTATCTATCTACGCTAAGAATAAATAGAATGAAACATGTCTGCGTCACTCGAACTAAAATAGTTTTGCAACGAAGTATATTATTTCCTTTTATGCCTTTTCAATTGATACAAACGATCCATTGACCTTTTTGAAAAACAGCTCAAAGTAATAACGCCAAAATTATATACTATGCTATATCTTTTTTGAACGCAGTGCATGAAATAAATCAATTTATCCTGTTAATATTTTCATCACTGACACATGAGAACTTTCGTTTCACATTTCTGTCGTCGAAGACCGCTGATGTTGATTACTTCAAGTCCAGTTAAGAAGGCTGCCTTCCTCTTTGCTCGTCATCAGGTTATGTCCAACAGGTCCGCATTTCCCCGCAGTCGAAGGATGCGCGAAATATTGACTTGACACTTCTCGGATTGCGTGTTTCCTCGGAATGATCAAGCTAAAGGATCAAAAGGATCCGCAATCACGAGAGTCGTCCTTCGATGATGAAACTCGTGTGATATGATGAGACAGACACGTTAGCCATTGACATTCAGGCGTCAGTTCCAAAAGCGGGTTGTCGCAGGAACTAAAGATTCGTTATATCGAACGGTTCGAAAGCAGAAGAGACATTTCTCCAGTGGCATGTGGAGTGCGGATACGCGTGTAGGAGTGACAGCGGCGCGGATAATCGGCAGACGGTATTATAGACCAGTCACGATGAAGGATGATAGGGAGAGAGAACTTTTGTAAATGACGGTGCATTTATGTAGTCGAACGGACATCTGTAATCGCCGTCGCATCAACCAGCCCAGAAGAGCGCCAGTGGCGCATTAAAGGTGTTTGTACGCCGTGTTATGCCCTGATTACGTCTCGGACAAACGCCAGCATCGTCACTTAACGCCGCACGACGTACGTGCAACGGACGTTCGGCAAAATTACGTGTGGTCCACGCTCACTCCATTACTGCATTTCCAATTCAATCGAGACCCGTACGTACCCTGAAAGACGTCCAATCAAACATTTTTACTTCGGCCTCACCGTCATTGGGTAGTTTTTCTTCTTCCCACCTTTGTCGCCGGCATTTATGGAGACGTCGTATTTGGATCACCTGATGGTTCTTTATACTCAAATTTGTGGCATTAATGTACTGTCATTTTTAAAATAATTTTAAACAATTTCAGTAATATTTATGATGTAAGTCTTTCAGATATTGCAGTGTAATAATGTAGTTTTATTTCGGAATTATCTTCAATAGACGGCCTTTCCCCTTTTTATCTTCATTATTGCAGAAAAGAAACAAGTGGTACACATCAGGTTCAACATATAGGAGGAAAAAGTAATCTATTCGTAATGGAAAAAAAGTCGAATACAAAAATTGTAACTAGTACAACAGCCAACTGATTGGTCGAAGAGAATAGTCACCCATCGAAAACATACATAGTTTAAACGGTTGCCGTTTGTTAAAAACTAAAATTTCGAACCAGCTTTAAGTGTATACTTTCTAGAAAAAATGTTTAATCTATTTCAGATTAAAATAGTCTGTTCTACAATGGGTGCCGTAAATTGTGGTTTAGAAAAAACGTCGATACATTCATGACAATTTTGTAATTATGACTGATAGATTAATGAAATTCATTTATAACCATAAAACAAAAATGTTTGTTTCTATTTGTTCAAAATGTTGAAGTTAGCCTTTAATTCTTACGCTCCAGGTATAATTATGTACGACCTTAATGATGGAGGAGGATGGGATGGAAATGAGGAGGAGCAAGGTGGACTGGCGCCTGACGAAGTAAATTAGATGGTTGTCCATAACCTTCACCCTCCGACAAAAATGATTGCCGGCTTTCCGTTCTACTTAAGGGCTCTGCTAGTTCCATTTATTAGGGCCGGCATGATGATGACGGCAGCTTTGAAAATCATCTGTGGCAATTAGACACGGCAGCACCCGATTGTTTGCTCGGCGGCACTTTGTTGAAGTGCTCGTCGAATTATGATCGGTCCAATGCCGTCTGCGTGGCGGAGAGTCTACCTTCCTGAAACTAATGTAAAATACACAGTATTGTCTTCGACCAGCATCCACCGCTGCGCTGTAACAACCGGAACCTACTATTAACGTGGATATTAAGAAGCAAACCTCGATGACGCCATTAGTTTTTTCTTTCACCGACTGGGAGTCAGCAGGAAACCGTGAAGGTAGTCATTGATGAACTACCTTCTCATCGTGAAGGTGAACTCACCCTGTTTCTGGAATTTAGTAAATCGATTTCAGTGACTCTTTAGTGTCTTAATGAAGGGACGTTCAATGTGACTCATTTTTAAACTTAAAGATTGGTGGTATTGAGCACCAATCAATTAATAGGCAAAATTGATTCACTGGATTTAGTGGTGTAAATGACTTTTGAACATAGAGATTGGCCAAATTGAATTGAAAGAATACCAGAAATTATTTATTTGTGGTTATTTGCTAAGAGTTTTGAACGTTTCTAATTTTTAGTTTGTTTTTTAAATCTTGCGAGATTTTGGCATTTGAATCAAATTCAGTTATTTCTTTTTCCTAAACTTGTTTATTAACACGAAGAATGGAATAATGGAAATGACTTGATAACTCATAGGACGAACCACAATTAAGTATAACTACTGACGAGTTTCGTTATGGAAATTTCCACTTTTATTACGGTGAGCATATACATAGAAACACTTTATCTTCTTAACTGTAAATGTTATACTGTAAAAAATGTATGCATGCGCATAGAACTTTTCTATTCTTGAGTTTCAATAATGCATTTAACCTAAAACTTTCCTATGACTAACACTACGAAGTAGGATAGTCACTCGATGCATCCAACAGATAAATCATTGTACACCTCTTTCGTATCTTTCCCATCAAAACCGCCGTGAAGAATAAACCGTTGCGGCAGTCAAAGAGCTCTACGAAACAAATTTCCGACGAAATGAGCCTCTTCGAATATGAATGGAATCTGAATCTTGTTCATCTTAATCTTGTATTTCCGTTCTTCTTAGTGCTTCGAGTAGATAATAGATTTGATAATGTGATTTAAAATAGGTGAAAGGAAAACGTAAAGTGACAATTTTGAAATCCTTTCCAAACGGGAACTTACTCATCTATTATTAAAAGGGTTAGTAACAGCAATACAGAAATGCTCTTAGGAAGAAAAGTTGTACTGTCGAATGGCTTTAATAATACTAGAAAACTACCAAACCAATCAAAAGGACTAGCTTTAAGTTGTTGATAAAAATTATTCAATCTATGACGTTGCATTCCTGCAAAATTTGGGATGACTTTTATTACAACATAAAAAGAATGAAGTTTATTAATACAGTTTTCCCACCTTCCTCCCTTTTTTCAAAGTTATATACTATACATGATAAATTTTATAGAATGTTAATTACAAAATAGTAAAACAGGCATATTTATAACATAGACGTATATACACTGCCAATGAACGTGTTAGAAAGAGACACAAGGACTGCAGCTCTTATTGTTTTTTTCTTATATTGCCATCGACGCTTTTCATGATACGCGCTGCCTTTTGTTTATATTTGATAACCACCACTGTCTCATTCTTTTGTTATTACCTGTTAGTCACATAAAAACTTTGATGGGGTATAGTTTGCGTTTCTAAATAAGCGACTTACAAATCAGTTTATACCGGATAATCGTTGTAATATTATTTTTCTATTCGTAATCCTTCTAAGATTTTATTTACTATAATATAAAAAGGCAAGTGATGTACATGCATAATGCAAAAGAAAATAGGACATAACTTACAAATATTTCCGATATGACCTATAAATAATTCAGCCTTAGATTTATTGAATAATTATGAAGGATTTTTATTTTTTATATAATATTTTATCAATAACCATCCATTTCAACTGCTCTGGTAGAAATAGGCGTACATTAATTGTCGATAGTTCTAGTCTTAAAAGTTACTGAAATTATTCCAATCAGGTTAATTACTAACAGATCGTCAGTAGTTAAAGTTACAAAAATAGAAATACTAAAAAAGGGAATCGATTCATTATTCTTTATATTTAGTATTTTACTATTTTTTCGTACAGGGTGTCCCGTTTTGATCAACATTCGTTGTCAATCAATGTTGATAATTAGTAATTCGTTAAATTCGTAATGATAATCTATGGTCTCATTGAAAAAACAAATGCTGACCGAAATTTATCCTTGATGGTTCCACCTAAGATCATTTTCTCAAAACAAAGCAGGCCGCTCTCGAGACCATAAAAATGAGAAAAACGGAATTTGGATGTTTTGCATGGTCTTACAAATATTCAACTGCATAGACTAAAATAAGACACCCTGTATGTTCCTATAACCTATCAATTTTACTGTGAACATTTTTATTTCTTCTGAAAACTTTGTATCTCTAAAGGAAAAGGGAGAGACGCTAATATACATTGAACGTAAAGTTTCTCGGGATCGACGAGTAAGACAAGTAATGAGTCTCGGCGCAATAATTCGAAGAACCACTCATAGCCGGCGACTCAAGCCAGAATAAACGATCGTAAATAACAGGTATTTCAACACGCAGGCATATACGACAGGGGCGCGCCGCGCCGTTCATGCTATTTGTCTCCATCATGCGCCGTATTCTGAAAAAGACATAATTGAAACAAATCTCGCATATGTGCCCCTATACACGCCGCGTTAATGACAGCCTTGGAAAAAGTCAAAATACACCCGCCGCTTTCCTAACACGTGAATTAGTAGACACGCAATAGCGAGGAGATATGAAATATTGTAATGAAAAATGGTGGTAGCTTGTACACTTTTGATGTACGAGGCTCTACTAACAAAATAAATATAAAAAGTTTCTAAACTAAATATGAAAAATTTAATTCTTTCTGTTAATTGATCTGCGTTTGGGAAATTTTACTTTCATTTATTACTCAGGAAATATGACTGTGTCTTCAAAAGAATTTAAGTGCGAAATCTGTTTTTTTACGTTGCCTTTTGCAAAAAGTTAAAATAAAGTCGAAAATGGTGGAAGCTTGTACATAAACTTTTGATGGACGAGGCCCTACTAACAAAATAAATATAAAAAGTTTCTAAACTAAATATGAAAAATTTAATTCTTTCTGTTAACTAACCTGTGTTCTAGATATTTCTGCTTTCAGTGTAGACTCAGGAAATGTGATTGTGTTTCAAAAAGAATTTACCTGCGTAATCTGTTGTTCTCATGCAATTATTCGGAGTGTAGAGCAAGGAAAATTTGTGGATGTAATCAAAACTCGATGATTTTTAAAGATTCCATTTATCCATTTTGATGTTTCCGATACTGAAATGTTATTCGCTGCATAATTTTGATTTTCTTTGTTAATTGTAAATTGGGATTGCTACGCCGAGGGGGTGTTGAATCACATTTATACAAAATCGCGTACTTTCAACAATTAGCCCATTTCGCGCAGTTTAACGTGCCGAAAACAAAACCAAGTCACGTCGAAAGAGGTTCTTTTGCTATGCGTTCTGTGTAAGTTGTAAATTGGCAATTACGCAATTAAGAAACCCTGGTTAATATTACCACAAAATGTTAACTTGTTTTTATATCTACCCGATTTTCTCCCAGCATTTAAATGTGTAACGTTTATTTCTAAATCAATATTATTATTGTGTTGACGAAAATATTCAGAAAATTGTTACGGGTATTCAAAGAATACACAGCGTGAAATGATACATAATATGTATATAATGTTATACAGAAATATATCCGAAATTTAGAATTAAATTGAGTTCAGTTGAACTTTCCCAAGCAGTTGTATATCTGATCATATGCTCAGCATTGAAAATGTCTATGTTCTTGTACATACATACATACACATAAACTCGACGCAGTACTGGTGCACCATAGGAATGGCCGTGCGAGAAACTGTTCACCGACACTAACGGCACTTCAGACGGTACTCCGACATCTGGTACACTGACTGCCCGATCTGGTAGGTGATCTGTTGATTCGTAATCGATTTCCAGAGTGATCGCTTTCCACATCCGTCTAGTTCCTAGAATTTATTGTGACACTTTGACATTATTTTCTCTGCTTTGCAGAAATCCAGTGCAAATAATTATAGATACAGGGTGAGTTTTCTTGATACGTCAAAATACTTAAACAAATTAAACTGAAATTGTTTGTTGTTTGTGCATTTCGGAAATATATCTGTATAAGAAATTTTGCAAATATTTTCTTCCACGTTGTAACAATATTAATTTATAAATAAATAGTACGTACATATTTTACATATTGGTCTAAAATCAGGTAGTTACAAATAAATTAATATTTCTTTAAATAATCGACAAAGGTTTCATTTCAAATGATGTTTAACCTTTACACTGCATTGTTTATTACTTCAACTTGAAAATTCAGTGAAAGTGTCAATTATAAAGGGAGAAAAAATGTTCCTATGTTTCCATTTTTCATGGTTTCTTTACTATAGCAATACCGCAAACTTACAACTAATAAATAGAACATTTGAAGGGAGCATTGGTCAATGCGAGTTTCTTTTATATTTAGCAGTTATTACATTGTTTGAGTTATAAATACAGGATGTTCCTATTTCTATGCACGCCAGAATACGTTATTAGTCGAAATAATTGGTGATTAATAATAAAGTCAGTATAAATATAACATGATTCTACTCTATTAATTGTTAATTACACTATTAAAACCAAGTACATAAGTAAACAATTTATTATTCTGATAATATAAACCTAGCATGCAGTTTGTGCCTTTGTGTAGGTAGATAATAATCGCAAACATTACATCCACTGATTTAACGGATCGAATTAATTCTCATTGCGAATCACGTGTCTGTTGATGTCACGCGGGATAGCCCGTTCAGCGTTTAGGTTATGCATGTTCGACTATTGAAATCAAATGTCCAATCGGTGCTTGGTTGCCATCGCGCGGTGGAATAGCATCATCATTGTGTGCAACCAACGATGCAACCATGAAGTACGAAAGTGATCCAACAGATTGACGTGGATTAAAGTGACACCTTTTGGGCGATGTTTAGCTTAGGTTATGCGTTGACATGCAATTTTTAAATGCGCAACCATTCAGTTGGCCAATTACTAAAGTAATGTTCAGATACATACACAATTAAATCATGGAATTAATAGCCGACAGTATTTCGATGAATTTAAAAAAGATATACAGAAAAGACAAAAGACGGTTGTCCACTTGACAAGGTTCTATCTACCAGATTTTCGATACTATTTGAATAAAAAGTACAGTTTTCTAGCGTTTTAAACTATGGAACATTCATAATTGAGGGCTCGACAGCCACTTTACCATTTGTTGCTATATTTACTAAGCTAGTGTAGGGTTTAATTCACATTGCATTAATGAATAGATACTATTATGTTCCTGTAATACTGGCTGTCAAATGTATGTCAATATAATTAATAGTGAAGAAATTACAGTTCTTTTTCTTCTCCTTCTTACTACATATGTATAGTATACATAGTGTAATTGCCTTGTCTTTCAATCATCACTGTTAAGTATAGGCTGCCGGATCTAGGATAACTATAAATAATCAAGTCGTTTTAATTATACACCTATTCTTTGCAACTCTTCTTTGTATCCTACATATTATAAATAACATTATATGGTCTGTATGATGTATACAATATAATGTAATAAAATGTTCTTCCCAGCAAGTTATTGCTCTTCTTTGCTACTATTATAATATAAAAGGCAACGTTTGTCTGCCTGTCTGTCTAATTTTAATACAACTTTTCCTCCTTCCTAGAGTCATCTGCCAGGAAAATAATAAGCTGTAAAATATAATTGCTTTATTATTTATACCGAGTGTTTCAAGAGTAATTTCACAGTTTCAAAAGGAATAAAAGTTCGAGCTATACGTCGTTACACGAGTTCTGCGACAAAGGAAGTTGCGATTACTTATTATTCTTTGAATTAAGTTACTGTTAACCTGCATAAAAGGGCAGTCAAGAAATATGGATTGTTCAAATTGTAAACGTATATTTAGACAAGTTTCTAATCTTTCTAATTCGTGCATTCTTGTTAATTATCCAACTAATCAAATCCCGAAAAATCCGCCCAATTTACAGTATACACCATCTGTATATATTTTGTATTTATTTGTGACAGTCCACGTGTATAAATAAATAATATTTCCAACAAATAATATGATTGCAGGTATTCAAAACAGTTATTGTCGGGTAGGAGAGCTAGTTATACATACAAGATAGCACATATGTATAAGTATCAAAATATGTATATATCTACGTTCGGGGACAAACGTAAGTGGAAAATGATCAGAATTGGTTATGGTAAAAGTTTACACAAAATAATATTATTGTTATAAATCTACATTTTTATTCATATGTATCTTTACGCTCTATAAACTTATTATTATGTTTAGCGAATAAGATAGCCAATTTTGCAGGGAGAAAAATAAGAGGAAATATTATTGTACATGTAATATAGACAATCATTATTTTAAATAGAAATAATTAATAATTGAGTACTTGGTATCGCCTCGCTCTGCTGGAATTACTTCCTGGAAACTTCCTGGTATACTATTTATATGGCTCTCGATTTAATCTTTACTAATGCATTCAACAGTTGATTAAAAATTTATGTAACATAAAAATACAAAATACAAAAACTTAAGTATATAGCAATATTATACAAGTAAACTTTTGCCACAACCATTCCTATTGTTTGTCCATGCCGGTATGCATGTGTGTTCCACAAAGGCTGCTATACCGTTCAACATATCGGTACTAAATTTGGCACAAGTGTTCTTTGATATTCTAGAAAACATACTGTGAGGGTCTACATTCCTTAAAAAATATTGGACAGCTCTTATTCAGCCAAAACCCCTTCAGAAGTCCGACCAACACCAGGCACACGAAATGCCACTTAGACGAAGCCGGTTAGGACAGTTAGTGTCTGATAAAAAGTAGAATTTGACAGCGCTCTTTCAACGGCAAGTGAATCACCTTGTTGTACGAGTAATTTTGAACCTCACTGTATGTGTGAAGATCAGAGGATCTTACGGGAGTAGTTGCACAATTAAATAATTGCATGTGAGCGCAGGACCATAAGACCCTGTGGCGATATTAGTTTCGTCATGTATCATATATTCGCATAGATATTACTATCATCATGTTTGGATGTTACTGCGAAGGAGCATAGCATTTTTTATGAGTCGTTGAGAGTGCCGGCATTTACCATTCATTACAGTCATATAGTCATATAATCTTACATCATCAATTATAATTAGGACCGAGGGCAATTAACTGTATACTTTATGTATCGTTTTCAGACGCCGACAAATTTATCGATAAAGTCCTGATTGAAGAAATGCCGGCGGGCATTACAGTAGGATTCGGTAGTTTATAGTGCAAAAAAAGCTTAATATTTATTCAAATTGGGTCGAAAATATGATAGGTAAAACCTTGTCAAATAAAAATCGTTTTGCTTATTTTTCTCCAAAACTAATTATGTTACTGAAAGCGTTATAATTTTCTTTGAAAGTAGGTACGAAAGATTATTCTCACAAATTGTTTGAAATTTTTAAGCAAAAGGATTAATAAATTAGAAGGTCGAGGTACTCTGGCTATGACAGACGGACGGTCGGACGGACATGACGAAATTATAAAGGTTCCTAATGAACTACCGAACCACAAAAACTCAGCTGCAGAGTTAGTCCTTTTTGTTTTCGTATTCTTATTGCATTAACTCCTTCGTCCCTTTTACTGGTAAACTATTCAAGAACGCAATCAAAAGTTGCATGTCAGGAACTAACCTAAAAGAAGCCACAGTGGCTAAAGAAATACTTCTTTTAATTACTGTATATCTTTTCTTATTTGTTATGCAAAATTAACTCTTTTACAGTAATCGTTACAATCTTACTTGAAGTTGCTCAGTAAACATTATTTTCACAGATTATTTCCGATTCTTAAACAAAAGTATTACAAAGTTAGAGGTTGGTTAGAACAGAGGGACAGTCGCGGCGAAATGACAAACAAAAGAATTGGCAGTAAAGTATCGGAATGAAAAGTGAACAGCTTGGTTATAAGTGGAGGTTGATTTGGTGGATGCGACGAGTGTCGAGGAGAGTGGGTCGGAGGTGTACGTCGGGCATCGAACGATTCGCCTTGACACTAATGTGGCAGCGCGAACGAGCTTTCGCCGCTCGGCCGTGACGGTGGCTCTCGCACACGTGTTGTGACTCAGAAATGATAACCGATGATTTATCCGTGACAGGCTGCAGGTACCGCGGATGGATTATCGTTCTGATTGCAAAGTATGAAATAATTAGGGAGCGGACCACCGGCCATCCATCATTGGGCAGCGATGGCCGCTTGTCAGGCGGCGTTCATTTATCATACTCGCTCAGCCATCACCCTCTTCCTAGTCCCATCACATCGCCAGTGTTCCATTGTTCGTATATCGGACGTAACCGTCCGTTACTGCTAATTACCTCCTGCCCCTGCGAAAGATTACGCAGTCGAGGTATCAAACGTATTAACGTGCGCGTACGTGACCGCCAGGTTACCTGTCTAGTTACACCCATACACATGGAACGCAGGATATCTCAGCCTCACTCGCACCTCGGCTCGACGAGTATATTAGTCCTGTTTACCCCGCTAAAGATCCCTATTCCACGAGTCCACGCTGCTCCATCGATCCTGTCGTCCATTCAGCTGATCCGCCGGTGCATCGATGCATTTTGACAATGATCCACCCTATGCCTCATTCGTTAAGTCTCCCCGGCTCGTGACAGCACGACCTATCACGCCCCCTGCGCACTCCATATGACTTCATCCAATTTCAGAATCACCCTACTCCTAACCCCACGCTCTTTCCCTCCCACCGTAAATCACACCCTAGGTTGCCAAAATCGTCCGCTAATTGGAAATCATAATTTTAATAAGGATTTTGCACTAAGAGCAAAATGGAATAAATAGTTCTTATTTGTAGAGCTGACACACTAAATAGATTAATATTTGTAATCGACGCGTTAGTTTCAATAGTTAAAATAATACAATATTTTATTATAACGGAAATCATTGAAGTATTGTAACCATCATCAGTTTTAGGAAGCATTACTATTAATCTTATCATTTTTGCAAATCGGCTACAAAATAATCGGACCGGTACAATTTTGGCAACATGACAACATTGTAGTTATTTTTATTTATTAACCTAGAAGCATTAGTGGAAAAAAAATTTAATTTGTCAATCTAAATCTAACAGTATTATAGTCATTACCAATTTTCACAAACGTATAGGACTTGTATATGTGTGTCTTAAAACGACTTTTCTATAGACAGTAATAATAACTCTGGTTTTTGCGGTAAATGCTATACTCTAAAGGTGTAAACTAATTGAATAAAAAACCAGATGGTGGTACGTGTGAGTTTTTAGCCAGGGTGTGTGATTTCGAAACAGGTTCGATTTTGGCAATCTTACCCTTTATATAACAATGTACATGTGCGATATAAAGTATGAAATAACAATGTCGATTGAAATACAAGTGAACCACCCTGTAGGCACGAAGGGCATTATCCAGCAGCACATTAGAGAATCCAATCTTTCTGGTGGAACCAGTCTTGAAATGTTTGCAAGGTATAATGCGCGAGCCGGTGCTTACGATTAGAGCGGAAAGGTGTTTCACAGGCAAACAGTTGGAGGCTGGCAAAGGTAAGAGCCAAGGAGAAGTTGTCGCGATGGGTGACGCGGGATACCTGTCGGCAGCCGCGCGAGGAGGGAAAAGCTCGACGCCTCGCCGTCGTGAAAAGAGCAATCCCGAGTATTTATTGCGCGACATAAAGCTGACCATTTCTCTATTGTCCCAGGCTGACAGCCTGTCCAAACATTGTTAACTGTCCGAGTTTCCTCGTAAGGCTCGGCTTCCCTTGGTTATTGCCTCTCTCGGCCCCGGTTTCACCTACAATGACCCAAGAAACCGCATTGTGAATTGCGACCGTCCCCGCCCCAGCCCCTATCGCCACTTGGAATCGATTCCGCTCAAAAGGTCCGAAGACTTACCTGGCTTCGAGCCTGTAGTCCTTACCTACTCGGAATTAGGGACTGCTGAAGCGTAATTAGGCACTGGAATCATCACTTTTGTTCCCCCTCGCACTCCCTATTACGTGAAATTCCCAATGGAAGGTTCGAAGTCCGATAAATGATTATTGCATTTTTATTATTGCTTTAATGTTGAGTCAATTTTCATCTTTGGATTTACTGTTGGTGTAATAAGTATTTTTTATTAAACCGTAATGCTAATCCACAATAAATACATGCACTATTTAAATGCTATCGGAAATTGATTTCTGGTTCATCAGAAAACATGTGCAACTTTTCATAGTACTTCCGCGTTTGTTAAAATTGATCGGTGTACGAATAACTTTCACACCGACTGTATAGTTTTACTATTTTATTGTTATAAAAACTAAAAGCATCGAGAAACGAATTTGATATTTGTATCTGAAACAGCAGTGCATTATGTTTGATCGCAAGTAATTTAAATAGCTTTAATGAAATTTATAGAAAGCCAAATCAATATTTATTTTCAATATTTACTATGAAATTTGTCCGACGAATATACCGAACAAAAGTGAACAAAAGATTATTTTATTAAAGTATCATGTTTCCAACTTATTTAGAAAGAAAGAATGTCTACAAGTATTGCAGTTACTAGAATGTCACATGTGCTCATAATATCCAAGTGGCAGGCGGCACTATGGCGTTAATATAGAAGGGAGAACTGGTTCTATCCAACAGCCAACAACCACGTATATTGTCCGATAAAGACGGCCTCGTTTAATGAAGTCGATCTGTCGAGCTACAACAATATCAGCGAATTAACCGAAGTAGAACAATAAATCTGTAAGAAAATAGCTGGCGAATATATACGAGTTCAAATATTTATTTTAATTGTCAGACAATAAACAGTTTTTGTTGTTCTGTTTTTCTGATGAGTATTCCTTTTTAACAGTAATGTCCCATCTTAGAGATATTCTAGAGATATCACAGTTCCAAACTAAAAAGTACTCAATTCTATTGTTATTATTATTGAAATAAACTAGATTAGCGAAAGTATATACAAATAACGTTATTTTCTCAAACCCGCTATTGTTGCATGAGTGACTTTACATTAGAAAGGGGAACCTCTCGAAGAGAGTGCGAAAGTGTCTGTTCCGCATTTGAAACATAACGTACGAATCTTCGGTGTATCTGTTGTGACAGGAAACTATTGTCTATATAGCAGGAGTGGCGAGGGCAAAAGGAATTCCGCAGATGCAAATCGGGAAATGCAAAGATGCTGCGCAAGGTAGCAGGTGGAGGAAGTTCTTGTTCCTGGGCGTCGTAGCTTCTGGCGGTCAGACTCAATACCGAGATGTCTTTCCGCTGGCAATTTATAGTTTTATACCTGCGGTGGAGAGAAGAAGAGATACCTAATAGACAAGATTTACTGCGGCACGCCCGTCTCAATTGCGGAACAAATTTATCTTCCCCGTGGTCAGCAGCCGCCCCACTGCTTCCCGGCCTCAATCTTGGTTCCGGCGCTCCTGAAATATTGGCTTACCCTGACACTCGAAAGTTACTTGACTAACGAATCGATGTACGCTCCCGGAGCCCCGGAGAAAAAGAGGGTACGCTCCCTCAGGATTTGACAGCCCTGTAAACTTTCCCGCACCCCAAACCTGTCCCGGAAAAAGCTCTCACTTTCTCCTCGGTGACGGCAAAGCTGCTCTCGCGCTACATGGCTTTACCCTCCCTCGCAGGGGGTTGTAAATACTCAGCTGGACGTGCAATTACCACCGTGGCATTGTACCAGCGTGTCCGCGCCGAAACCTAGAAAAATCCACCCGACCGCATTCGTCTTCCCAACTATAATTCATTTCCTATTATATTTTTCTCCATGTCTCATATGTTTATCGCATTTGTTTGTATATTTCCACGCGTGTATGATAAGGTAGCGCGTCTGCATATTTGATATATTTCATGCGCATAATATAACATACACGAAGTGTATAAATTTTCGCAATATAAAAACGGGAAGTCGTGTTACAATAAGTGATAATTTCGAATTATGGCTCCAAAACAAAACTGAAGTACTCCAACAGCATAAAATAAAGAGAAGGACTTCGTTCTGTGTTGAAGCGTGAAGACAAATGACTGATTAAAGCAAAAGAACGAAGAAAAATTAGATACCCTTTGTTAATAAAATAGAAGAAAACATGTGAAGTGCGTAAAAGTTATATTAACTTGATTGAACCATGCTTTTACTTCGTGGCACTACTTACAGGTTATAATAAATCGGAATACGGAAAACGAAATTTTAATTAACACGCAAGTGGCAATAATTGTAAGGTGCGATGACTCATAACAGAAACATGCATGGTAAGTCACTTAGTTTCCCATTACTACACTTGTAACTGCGGATGTTTATGTAAATGCAGATTTTAATTTGCCAATTACAAATTTCTGTGAAAATGCTCGAAGGAATGTGTTAACTCTTCGCACATAAGCGATGCGGAGAAAACATAGATTGGAACAGTTATTATTAAACATGATGTATTGTAAGAAATACAAGTATGACATATTTCACATAAAGTTCCAGAGAGAACTTATAACTAGTATTGAAATGACAGAAACAGGAACTTTTGAAACTGTTACCATTCAAAATTGTATCATTTTAATACTTTGAATTGCCGAATAAGTCCATTTGATTATATATAGTCAATTAAGAATTCATTGTGGTATATTCATTTTTGCAAAATAATTTATAACATTGAAAAAGAGGCATTTTATTTCCAAGCTTCGTGCAAGGTTATTGTTAAAAATGAATAGTATTTGTTTTGAACCAACGGAGCCTACAGAAGGTAAATATCACACAATAAATAGGCATTGCTAAAATAGGAATTGTCACTTATTAACTCGAAGGATGAAGTTGTTTGTCGAAGAAATCGGACAGGGAATAAGTTGGTCTGTAGTAAATCTCCCAGTTCACAATCGAATTAGGAGTTGCTTCCAACAAACAGGTGTCTATTGGCGAGGCATGCGCCACTAATAAATATATTTTCATCACTCCATAATTATAATAATAATATTTCCATCAGTTACTGGATCTGATCGTGAGTCATTGACCTCTAACTGTAAGTGGGCATCATGTCTCATTGTACTACTTACTTTGGTAATTTTACTCCTCAAATATTTTAAGTTCCTCTTTTTATATCGAATGCACGACCTCGGAACGCATCCGTCTCTTTCGGCTCAGTTTCACTGTGTCAGTCGATTTCCCTTCTTATTTTGGATTAGCAGTTTAATCCGGTTTTGCGCAGCTGGTATTTTACATGGACACTAATAATGATTTAGTTCAAGAGTAATAGGTTTCTCCACCGTCTAAAAACTTAAGTAAACTTATTCACTGATGTTGTTTGTACAAAAGATATTGTCCCTGGTAGAAATCGGGCCGAATCTAGGTGTAGGTTCACCCGGCCGAGCCCCCTCCATTGGAACGAGCTACGACAGTCAGACTGGGCGAACCTGGGCAAGCCCGCTCAGTACCCAGGCTGCATAAAGTTTCTATCCTAAGTGAGCAAATTCGTGTTGTTTTGCACCAGTTAATTATTTACGTAATTAGCTGTGTAACCAAAGAACGGACTGAAAAATGCGATTTTATTTTCTGGACGCTAGCCGGGCTGTGGATACTCGGATCAGGCGGGCCTTGACTGGATACCCTGGTCAGTGGCTGGCCGAAATGGCGTAACAGCCCCAATCAGGGTGTGACTAGTTTTCGTGGCCCGCGCCCGGCTAGCAACTGGGGCGCCCAGGCCACAGTTCGTCTGGGACCCGGTTTCAATTTTTACCAGGGATGTAAGTAGAAACCTACTTATATATATATATATTTATAAACATAATGTAAAGCAAGTACAAGTCAACTCTAAACTTTTTAGATTAGATTCTACTGTAAACATTCATTCAAGACATTTCTATGGAGTATAAATATTTTTACAAAGTACAATATTTTTTGGAGTAGTTAAGGAGACACGTTACTAATCAATGAAACAGTAGCAGGTGTCTAAACTTGCAACTTCGTTATAATGCATAGATATAAACCTTGCGATTGGTTTGCACATAAGTCTTATGCTTGATTTACAAATCTAAACACTATTACCAAAGTTACGCATAGTAATACTTTTAGTCAGTTAATGTTTAAATGCATACTGTTAGGCAACATAGTTTGATCATTTACTTTCGAAGGTAGGTAAAATAAAGCGTACTACGATTATGGATTAATTGGATTCATAATAGCGATTTTATGGAAAGGTGACTTCGAGTCTTGTCACTTAAGACATGCTTAGAGATTGTAGAAGCTATTCCAGAGCTGTCAAACGTATATTCGGAAGCAATTCGTCGTCCATTCAGGTATTCCATTGTCTTGATTCGGGAATTTTAATTGGGTGATGCTTCTCTCACCAGTAGGACTTGGACAGGCTCGGCCTAGATCGAACTATAGGCAGTTCAGTGGTTGACGCATTGCTTTGACCAGGTTTGACGTTGGCTTTGGGCACTGAAAGTGCTCGCATGATCAAACGCATAAGGAAAGCATAGGTCATGTGACTTACTTGACATTAGCGTCAGAGTATTGCACGAAGCGGTACTTATGTTGAGTGAGTAATAAATCCAGTAATGGTAGGTTCTTAAACTTACAAAGAGAGGAAATTTGAGTTTTATTAACTTTGTTACACAAGAACGAGATTGTGACAAATTCTGCAAAAAATTGTATTCGTAGAATATCGATGAAACACGGGTTGGCTTTTATAGGATTTTATAGAAAAGTTAAGCTGTTAAAATTGCTAATCTGATTAACCGATGGGTTTTGGCTATGTCGCACGTGTTAAAAGTGCCAACTTCGAAGCCATTATTTCAGAAACGGTGTGGTCAAGTCTAATAAAATTTGGCCAACAGTTGCAGACCATTGTAAAGATTGTCTTGTTAAAGTTTAAAAAAATCTGCAGAAAACTGATTTTTGATACAACTACCTTTGAAGAAGTATTTAACGTTGGTTTTGAAACTTATACAAAACAAAAGAGCACAGGTTTCGACCTGACTGGTCTGATACTATCCTTGTTAGTGTTTTTTCTTAGTAACAAATTAGACTAATAAATATTTCGTACACTCCATCTTTATAAAAACAAATCCGATCTGATTCATCCCCTCTGAGTCAATAAGTCGAATTTTACGTATTCAATTTGACAATATCTTGTAAACTTTTGATTTACTAACTCCAGCAAGTTCTTCCAGGAAGCGGAAATGGAACACCCAATTCGAAATGCTTTGCCGATCCGAACGTTTGCCGGCGGTCTGGCTTGCGGTTGAACCGATCGCATTCCAGAAAGCCGTAATTGCCGAGTAATATAATTGAGCCGGGATGTTCTTAGACAATAAATAGAGCAATTTCGAGCTATTGCCATGGCAGCGGGCCGTTATGGCTGCGCCATTTGCGCCAGACCCTTTGTCCCATCGACACGACAGCCTTTTACTACCTCGAGTACCTCTAATTGTTCCCATCCTTTCCGATAACGCGTCTCTCGCCCTCACGTTTAGCCTTTTATGAGTTCTGTTTCCCTGAATTTTCGCGGAAGCATCACTGACAGAGAATATACGCACCCACACTTGCAACCAAACGAATTACAGGGTGTCAATCTTTATGTGTCAATAACTTAACTTACTTAACTCTTTCACTCCTGTGGATACCATCAGGCGTTTGGAAATGTCACTCATTGTAGTCTGTCAATACGTTCAGGCGTTCTAAAAGTGTATTGTGATTTTATTTATTATAACGAAAATCTCGCCGGTTGGAATTAATGTTTCATATTAAATTTCAAAGACCCCAGTTAAAGAATTGAAATGATTTTGAACGGTAAAATGGATAATACATATGCAGTGAAAAGTTTTGGAAATAATATTCTTAGAAAAAGAAACACTTCTCTTTAAAAAGAAATATGTTTCTTGAATATGAGTTTCCTTCTTAAGAAGAAATATATTTTCTTAAAGCAGCCAGTTTTCTTTTTTAACAAAAATTTATTCTAGAAATACTAGGTGGGTCTATACCATTTTTGCCCACTGTTGATATTGTTTCATTAATTACTCAGCGAAATTAATATGTGTGTAGAAAACACAAACTTCATATTGTTTGAAAAATAGAAATTACACTCCCGCCTAGTTCACATTGGAACTTAAATACACATTAGAATATATTATACTGAATGTAGTGTAAAACTTGACAATATATTTGCAAATGTTTTGTAACTCTTTCAAGAAATACGCAAACAGGAATTGGAACATGTCGGTCACACAGACACCATAAATGGATTTATATTAAGAGAGTTACGATTTTGTTCAAGTTAAACTTATGTCTCATTTATTTCTATTATTGTCAAGTTACAATATTGAAGGGTCATTTTGCAGGTCTTTTGGAAAAGTGGATCGCGAACATTTGTATAATCAAACGTGTCTCCATTTATTTGAATTAAAACGGTCATTAAATAATGATTGCGCATTACACAGAAGTACCAAGCACGCGTGCATCAGAAACCGTTTCGCCGACGAGCCGAAGTCCTTGGCTGCAGTTTTTCGACGTCGCCTATACAAAGCGGCGCCATACATTCGTGCGGGAGTTTACGTGACCAGTAATCTCTCATTCGGCAAATAATTGTGGTGCCTGCAAAACCGTTCATATACGTAGAAATGGAGTCAGTCGAGTTTGCAAAGCGTTTATCGCACCGGAAAGCGCCGCATGAACTTTTTGGAATAGCTATTTCTCCAAAATGATTTATCATATTAGAAAGGGGATATGTTTTTTAAATTTCTTACCAGATTATAGTTACCACTTAGTACTATGATGAAAATAACAAACCTTTTTATTAGTTAATGCTTAAGTAACTATTGTTAAATCCATAATTAGTTAAAAGCAGGCGTATTATGAACCTGAATTAATAAGCTCAATATTAAATTAATGATAAATTATGTTAGTAATAACAAAATCAGGAATTTGAATTCTCTTCATTATTGCACGATTTTCATTGGTGCGGGGGTATACGTGACCAGTAATCTCTCATTCGATAAATAATCGCTGTGGCCGGAAAAGCGTTGATGCACGAAGAGAGAGAAAGAGAGAGTGAGAAAACTGAGGTCAGAGGAGTGCGGAAGGCGTTTATCGCACTGGAGGGCGCCGCATGAATTTTTTGCTGGCGCGGCTCTACCGCTTCGTACAACATGAATCACTGTCTGCCATTGGTAAAGAGAACAGGGTTGCCTGTAAATCGCGAAGGCATTATGAAATTCAATTTAGTGCACGATGTCATAGAACTGCATGTAAGATGCAAATAAATCAACGCGCCCGGACAAGCTATAGTTATGTTTGAACGTACTCCCGATAAATCTCGGCCCGTTCGATCCAACGCGCAATGAAGAATGGCTGTGTTGCCTGTTTCGCCCTTAAGCCAACAACACACTTCGATACAATGTGCCGGAACATTGTATCAGAACTGTTTCAGCGCAGTCCTGACACCGTTAACATACAGTTTGATTAACACTAACCGTGTCGGCTGTTTATATGGTTATTTATATCGTATCACTCTATTACCGAAGACATACAATTTTTTTAACGGGGATTTCTGTATAAATATAGTCCGATGGAGTTTAACAATTTTACTTCTTAATTTAATTTCGATCTTTAGCAGCGTTAAATGTAATACAACTACTTACATAAATAACTATGACTTTGAGCGCTCGTGAGAGCTTTGGTGATAATTTTCAACGAGATATTGTAATATAACTTTGTATTTTCGACAGCATTGATTAAATTTTAAAATTGTAAAGTTTTAAGTACCATAAATATGTTCAAACCATAGCAATAAACATATATTTAAAAAAAGTTATTTCTATCGTAAGCGGTCAAATGACCGGTTATGAAATAAAGGTTATGTTTTTCCGATTCGGGTATAGCTAATTGTTAATTTAATACGACAATAAATGCACAAAGTAACATGTAGACTTGTAGATAATAAGAAAAGAATGATGAATTTATATTTTTATTTTAACGTGAATGAAAAAACAATGGACATTGTAGAAACGAAGTTTAAAACCGATCAAATCAGTGTTAAAGGAAACAACCGGAATGTTCAAAGTATCCGAATTACAGTAGAATCTCTCTACATTATCCAAATTAATTGGAGGACATGTCCACCTAGATAAGCAAATTTTCAAAGAGATGTCACTTCTTCATATTGATTTCCATATATTTAAAAAGGATCCTAAAAATGTATATCCAAATTTATCCTCACATTCACAGTTTGCGAAAATAGTATTTAGTGAATAGGTTTAACGAATATTACAGCGGACACTAAATCAATTTCTTCTGGGGCAAAGAACTAAGAAAAACGATTGCAAAATTAGAGAAGACTGTGATTTTTGCTGTGGCAAATGGATGAACACGAAATCATAAGATTTCATAGTAAACTGCAGAAATCAAAAATCGGGCCGAAGTTGAGAAGCAACAAATAATCTCAGTTAAATTTTCCCAAGCATTCATAGCTATTTATATGCCCGACGCTGTATATGTATGAAGGTAGCTATATCTCACATTAAAACGTGTAGGAAGTTGAAGCGGCGTGTGTGAGTGCTGCTAAAGCGACACGAGTATCTCTCCACGTGGCAGCCTTTCTGCTTTTAATGCCAGGAAGACCTGGCAGCCGTCAGGTTGTCTTTCAGCATGCGAGTATATTATTCGAACTCCTGTTTGAAGCGAATACATCTCGTGCCGGCCGTAATGATACGCATTTATATTGTGCCAGCCACGCTGACGTTTGAAGACTTTCTGAGAGTCGCTTAAGGAGCTCAGAAATAAATGTCTATCTACCTCGGACATTTCCCGTTGGATTTCAGCGTTTTCATGATTGAAGGAGGCTTCAGCCGTCAATGCAAATTTCGACCCATCTATTGCGTTATACGCACATTCAAGCTGTCGCCTGTCCAATAGATCTTTCCTAGACTCTCGCTGTGTCCTTAATTTTTATGTCCTCGAGGACACGAATTGTTTATAGACCTGAATTCTTTTATGTGTGAAATTATTTAACTTTGTGTTAATAGACATGGTCATGCGCGATAGCCAGAAGAGTAATGTTTCTTATATTTTATAATACATATATGTTAGGATCTTTTAAAATAGAATTACATTGTTTCTATTATTGTTTGAATCATATGCGTTTTTTAAGTGTAGCATGTCTAAGTGTTTACAAATGTGAAGTCACTACAAAAAACAATATTCTGAATACGGATTCTTCATGAAATTGCAGGATGCACATTAACAGGATATCATAACCTTGTAAATATTTTGAAAATTTAAATACAATAATAAACCTGTACAATGTGTAAATCTTCATGTGCCATTAATTTAAACAATTATAGTAATATGTTATAGTAGCGAGTTAAATGTTCTGTGTATATTTGACGAAACTAATGATAAAATGCACTTGCTCCAAATAATACAACAACCAAAGTTTCATTGAAATCGGTTCGATAGTTTCATAGATTACCCATTACATGCGAAAGAATGTTACAATTTTATATATTGATATGAGAATATAAATATACAGTGAGAGCCAAAAACATGCGTACAATAAAAATGTAAAAATAAATAGAATTGTAGTACTCCGTTAAGTTTTTTCTTGTTTTATTTATTAGTATTAATGTTTGGTTGGATATATTTCGAAAACTATGAATGAACAAATACTGCTAATTTTGCTGTGTAATAGTTATGAAAGATGTGTCAATATAATCAATGGTAAAGTAATTGCAGTTCTTTCTATTTTCATGTTCTTACGCGTCGAATATTTTTGACCCTCGATGTACATATGTACAGCGACTTCCATTAATATTCGGCCATCTTTGTTTTGGAGAAATTATTGTTGTATACGCTTGTTTATAACAGCATTAACTAAGTGATTGCTTATGAAGACTCATAATACATTTATTTAATGCCAATTGCTTCCTACACTACATATAAGCGATAAACTAAACCATGCTCAGAATTTAGCCGCAAAAATATTCGGGCACGTACTGTGTTTAACGTGCGTTTTAATAGAATTACAAGAAGGAAAGCATTTTTTGACTCAGCTTGAAGAATTTTGCTATTGTAAATGTCTTCTGGCGTTTTAAAATTTCGCTCAATGTAGGCTGTTGACATTCTAAAAATGCATTTTGATTGCATTCTGACTGTTAAAATCTCGTCGGTAGAAATAAAGATTCTACAATTAAATTTCGCCGTAATCAAAGGGTTACATTTATCAGGTGGGATAAATAAAAATTACTTCTCATATTATTTAGGGACGTCACAGCGATAAAATAATAACAAACGTTTTTACTCATCGCTGATTCATTTGGAATACCGGATATACACGTGAAATATATGGCTGGTCAAATGTTTATGTGAATCGGTTGTAGATCTGAGATTTGGATAGTAATCCTGTGGATACTACACATTATCCAATTACCATACATTCATTTAAATCACAAGCTATGCATCTTCTATTTAACAAGAGTCTATCATTTCCTGACACCTGCTTTTGCTAGTTTCCGATGAAGAAAGGTTGATTTTGACGTCGAATAACACCATACATCATAGGTTATGTCAGACTTCGATATATGTATATTCAAACTCAGCACTGCAACAAACTGTCAACAAACGCTTTTTCTTTTCCTTGATTGATTATGAATACAGGATACACACGTGAATCATACGGGTGCCCGAATAATTACGTGAAGCACTTGTACATCTGAGAATTGGATAGTAACCCTGTGGATACTAGTCATTATCTGATCATCATGCATTCATTTAAATCACAAGCTATGCTTTTCCTGTTTAACAAGAGTCTATCATTTCCTGACACCTGCTTTTGCTAGTTTGCGGTGAAGAAAGGTTGACGTTGATGTCGAATAACGCGATACATCATAGGTTATGTCAGGTTGGGGTATATTTTCCAGACTGGCAGTGCCAGGTAGAATGAGCGAGGCCGTGTATTGTTGCCGCTCGGCACTCTCGCAGGGAGGGCAAGCGTTATAACGTTATTTCCAGCAAATACCACCGAGGAAGAGATTTATCGCTCGGTGTCCGATCGCAAAGCAAAAGACGGCCGGTCAGAAGGTTTCTTCATTCGAGGAGCAACTCAGCATTACGCAACCGCATCCACATTGCACACTCAGACGGAGCGAGAGCCGGCCTGGCAGGCAGCACATGCATCGAACATTATCTTTCTCTCCATCTCGTTTGCTCCTTGCTTGCAGGTCTATTCGTCCGTTCGTTGGCATTCTGAATCATTCTCGGCTCCCCGCGCCCGCTCGGACGCGTGTTGAGAATGATACATTATTTCCCATGCGAATGTTTCTTTGCCGCGTAATGGGTGATAAATAACATAAATTAATGCCTTATTCCAGACATGTCGGTTATTTATGCTCCTGAATAACTTTATCCCGGTGCGTGATTACCGGCAGGCACGCAGCCCTGCGTTCTACTGGCCTCCCCTTCTCTCTTTCTCTCTCGCGCTGGTCCCCAGGAACCCCGCCAGCCCCAGAACCCGAACCCCCTTTCCTTCCCCGACACCCTGGACTCTCTGAACGCCTCCTCCCCTCGGACCAAACTACACTCGGGGATACGCTCAATGCTCGAATTATTCCCTCCGATCCAGAACACGCCAGCCCGCTGGATATGCGAATTTTAATCCCGAATGAATAAAAAGCAGCCTTTGTACCCCCGTGAATCCCACGACGCCCGTCCCAGACCTTGAAATATCGCGCCATTATTGCAGTCGAGGGGGCCAAAGATTCCCGGGATAACGAGCATAATGTTTCTGCTTCGGGAAGCGAATCTGACGACTTTGTTTTGGTAAGGATGTGGTAACAGCCCGAAGTTAGAGGGATTTAATCGTCCGACTCCGGAAGGTCCTTTATGATAGAAAGCCGATTATTTTGATGGATTCTTCTGTAACGCTGCAAGTAGAGAGATTAGGATATTGCCATTTTTATTCCACCGGAGAGTTCGTCACTTTTATTACATCGAGAATACTATTGCTATTATTATTGTTTCCATGCTATTATTATTGTTTCAATGAATGAAATCTGTTTTATCGAAATTTTTAATTATTAATGCGATCGATTATGGTATTTTCACGGGAATTCTTTATGCTAGCCCTTAAGTATTTTCAAAAACACCATAAAAATAATATTACAAACTGTTTGGATAGTGGAAAAGTCCGATAATCAACTGAGGGACTCAAAGATTTCCTTGATAACAAGTATAATGTTTGTGCTTCGGAAAGTGACTGGGATGACTTTGTTTTCGTTAGGATGTGCTAAGAGCTTGATGTTGGAGAGATTTCATCGTTCGACTGCGGAAAATCCTCGATGATAGAAAGCCGATTTTTTCATCTGGTTGTTATCTAATACTACAACTACTACGATTAGAATATTATTCAATAACATATTATGTATTAGATCAGAATATTGCTGAATAACATTCTTTCACTAGCTTTCTTTAAATGATGTTGTCCATTTAAAAAGATGGAAACAATACTGTGCAAATTGGAGCGTCAGTTTTAGTGACACAAAATGTATCAATCGAAGTTTTTTGTATTACTAACTGTACTAGAAACAGTCTCAGTGGAAAGATCGAGAGAAAGCAAGAGAATTCTGTCAAAAGTCCAAGCAAAGAGGAACTGCAACCTAAAATAATTATTGAACTTCTTTTGAAAAGCGTGGAAAAAACTGTGCTTTACGAGCGCCCATGAATAATTCCTGTTTTCGAAAACAACAGGAATACTTCCACATTAGAGTGGCTGAGCTTAAATCTACTGAAACTAACGTTAAACTACTTTAAATTGACTGAATAAAGTCTAGTAACCTAATAATTGGAATGAAAACTGAAGAAATAATATTAACGATCATCGAAGAGAAATTGTCCGCAATTTTAATCAAAGAAAAGCTCTAATTGGAAATAGAAGAGAACGGCTAGAAGTCACTACTCTCAGAATAGAACAAATAGAATTCATACGTAGGTATACAAGGGGAAAAACCAATCGCAAAAATTGTTACTAATATAACTGTCAGTTTTAACTGTTTACCACACGGCGATCAGACAGCAAATTTCAAAACAAATAAAAAATAATACACAAACCAAATTAAATTCCTCAAAAAAATGTTCTTGTGTCGGGAAATAAAGAATAGTATATGTACGAACAACGAATAAATCTGAAAATAGTACATGTAACGCATAAAAAACAATACAAAATGAGACGAACGGTGACATATTATATACATCGCATGTCACTAAACAATGTCGCCGATGCCAGAATAAATAAATTTCAAAAAAAACAGGAGAGTGTCTGAATTATGTACCTCGAAGTATCTTGTTTTCCCGGCACATCGACTTTCTGCCAAGACAAATAAATTCGCCAGGCAACCGAAATCAGTGGCGCCTCTCATCCGCAACTTCGGCCGAGTGCGGTGGTCCACCCTCTGAAGCACGGTAACGTCTGAGCACCAGCATTTCCATAAATTTCTGCCAATTTCCAAGTTCGCTGGCGCGCGATTGATTCAAAATTCATGCGGCCCGGTATCACAATAGCGGCTCAATAATTTATAACTGCCATAAAACGTAGGAGCGTAACGAGTGGTTGGCTATGTAGACCAGCTGGCGGACTAAAGATCGAGACTCGATCTTGATCCGCCGATGGCGCGCGGCCCTTCTGATCTAGACTGGTATCCCCAGCAGCCCGATAGAGATCGGACGGAAAGTAATGGACTGTAAACGATCCGGAATACCACGTATCATGCTAACACAGTTCCCGACAGCACTGTAAATTCGTCACGCTCCCTACAATGGCTCGGCATTGATTTATGCCCTCATAACGCGCGCGCACCACTCGCCTAAGCGCTCTTAAATTTAAATGTCAAGCTATTTAAAAAGCAAGCCTCCCCTTCCCCTCGCCGGGCTCGCGGGGATTGCAACCTGATTCGGCTTTAACGCTTTCTTAGAATTGCGTGCCGCTCGCTTCGTACGGAACTGCAGTGGCAAGCGCATAAATAACCAGATTCTGCACCTTGATAACTCGAATAATGTTATACTGTTAAAAGTTAAAGAAACTCTGATCGAACGATGCTGCCTTGCGGGATTTGCGATGTTGCTTGTAGGTTAGATTCTTTATTTAATAATCGAATAACTGACTAAAACAGTATTCTTGTAATATTCCAGATTTTATAAATACTGTGAAGATATTGCTCTTTAAAATTACTGATAAATGTTTATGAAACAATTAAACCCTGTTTCTTTATGTAAGATAAAAATTAAGAGAGATATTGAGAAAATCCTACGATATCCGATAGATGAACCTTTTAAGAAGATATGCTGAAATTTTCAGCAACATCGCTTCATTTGTTGACACACTACGGTGATCATCGTTGCAGCAGTAATGGCACCACATACGTATGTATTATTGCTCCAGTATGCTTGTCACTAGGAATATTGAAACGAAACTTATAGGATAATTAGTCCAAATCATAATCTTGAATAGCTATATTCTGAATTCTAATAAAAAACATTATATGCAAGAAAATTGTTGCCAAACTTTGCCATTTTCTGCAGATCTACAAATATATGAGATATTTTAAGAAGGAACGAAAATAAAAACTTGTTATTGAATGAATCACATTCCATATAAGACAAATAAAAAATTTAATATACTATATTATACCGGGTGGAGCTCAAAGTGTTAGACTAATCGACAGTCAATCGATGAAAAGCTGCATCACCGAGGAGTGAGACATTCATGTGCGAAAAGGATTCGATAAATCAAGGTAGGCCAGGAATTACATCGTTAGTCAATGCGTTTGGCGTGTGTCTGGTTGATAGACGGAGACATGGCGCGGCAGACATAAATCGCGGATTACGAAGCACCCTGGTGGAATGTGGGTGAAGCGAGTTCTCTTAATGTTTGCATGTCCATTGCACAAGGCGGGAATTATGAAGCGAGAAAGGCCAACTGAATGTGACACGCATCGGTGCCTCCGCGCATTAAGGATTTACTGACATGTATACATGTCATGTATGAACAGGATAATTTTTTTACTTTCGAATTAGCATTGTTCAAACACAGTTTTTTCCGAATTTCACAGTTCAGTAGGAATTAGTACAATTTTATGTTCCTTTTGTTTAAAAATCTATAACAATTTAGGTAAATAATATTGAATGAATATTTTCAAGTAACATTACAAAATTTATATATATACATATAGCGGTCAAATTAAGTACCTCCTCCTTCTCGAAGTCGGTAGTAAGTGTAGCGGTCACGGTATAATATACAATACATTAATTGTGTATAATTAATGTATTAAACTAATTTATTATGATTATATAATAATTAGTTTTGGAAAGAAATAAGAAAATTATTTTCAATTTAGCAAGGTTCTCCTTACCAAATTGAAAACATTATTTATATGTATTTTCGGCACAATTTGAATAAAAGTTACAGATGCTTATTGTCACAGATTACATTTGCGTTTGGTTGAACAGTTTACAATATTTTAAATACTCCACTGTGTTTCCGCAGGATCTGGGTTATGTTTAAATTATCTGCTAGATTTTTTGAAATTTTCCATTGCATTCTAAATCTATTAAATTTGGGAACTTCAATTTGTAGTTTGGTTAAATATTATATTATAGTCTGCAGTTTGCCTACATAGTAACTCTGTTGTTTGTAGTTCTGACTGTAATTTGCCTAGATCGTAACTCTGTACAGGAGGGAAAATCGTTCTAAAATCGATACAACCGTTTTTGAGGTTATAATGAACTTTTTACATTAGTAATCATTAATGTTTTATACATTCCGCAAGAGACATTGTACAGAGTGGCGAAACCCCCATTAAAATACGTTCAGTAATTATCGTGATTGGCATGTTTAAATACATCACATAGATAACCATGTATAGAGACTTTCTTTTATACATACTATACTATATGTATATATACATATTCTAGTGATTGTAGTGATACATTATATATACAATATAGTTGACATATGGTACATACAGTAGAATTTAGAATGAAGGAAAGAGTTGGAAGACATTCGTATGTCAGCGAAATTACTTCTTAATTTATAGTCATCTAATTATACAGGAGCGTATATCCGATAGCGGTGATTTAAATCCACGTGACTCACACTGTACGGTGGTGAGCATATAAATATGTACAAATGCTGGGAAAAATGCAACGGAAATTGTTAATTGCTCATAAATTACAGACATGTTTTTACGCAACATTATACAGTTTAACGCTACACATTCTTTGAATGCGCATTACATAGGTTTGAGATAATTTCCATACTCAAAGTAATATTTGGAAAAAAATCGTACATATTTAAATGCTCGGTCAAAATCTTAAAATAATAACATATGAATGAGTAAATCAATAAATAATGAACTAAATAAAAGAATTTGTCACAAACATAAAGGAAAACTACTTTACTTTAACAAAGCGAACTAAACAAAATGTTCCATCGTTAAATCCAACTGTCCTTTGTTTTTAACAACATAACATTATTTAGGTTACGAAGACAGAATGTTTCTATTTGTACATGCCCGGGTTCGTACATGTGCGCGTAGACTGTGACGAAAGTTGACGCGCCGCGAGCTCGTTACTCCGCCCGGAATCATTGCGGAGCAGCCCGGCCGTAATCAGAGTGAGTAATACCGGAAACGGTCTTGTTAGCTAACGACAGCGCGCGCACCTTGTCAAGCGCAGGCTAATGTCTAAATTCGTTAGTGCCGCATAATCCCGGCGATAATGAAGCCGTGATTACATAAAGCCTGTATGTATAATAGCGGGTGTGAGCGATGTTTTTATGATTGCGGGCGGGATTTGCTCACGGAAATGAACGTCCTTCCGTCAACACACAGTCATTTTCCTGTCTTTATTTAATTAGCACTTTGATTAATGTGATGTGACAATCTATTTCAAATATTACCAACAAGTAATTCTTCCGCACGTAGCAAGCTTCCTATCTTTGATTAATTAACAGTCCAAATATAATTTAGTTTGTAAGCAAACTTAATAAATAAACACGCTTAGGCTTTCCCTATTCTTCATATACATGTATTGTATTATCAGAAAGAGAAAATGGACACAGAAAAATGAGTTAGAAATTCCAATTCTATACAGTAAATCCTCTCTTATCTGAATTTTCCACTATCTAAATACTCTGTTATACTATTTTTAAGATTTTTCTTTATGATAGGCTTCATATGTTTAAAAAAAGACATGAACATAATGCAATACATATAGCGTTTCGGTAGAAGAAAATTCGAATAACATTTTAACAATAACGATTCTACTATACTAAATTCATTCTTGTGTTGAAGACTTGAATATTGAACTGGAATTCTAAATGCTTGATGCGTCTGATAATTCCAGATAAATGTATAATATGCAGTAAAGTAAAGTTACGTGTACGAATGAAGGAAATGTATTTTACCAACTTTCATCCAATGCGATTAAATCGATCTATACCCGAGATGAAAAATAGTCCTACCAATCTCGGCACGTATATTTCTTCCTCATGGAATGCCGTGCAATGCGCTGTGTATTAATTGCCTAATATAACGTACAATGTGGCCGTTATAGCGGCATGCCTTTGAACTAGTCGAGATGTACCGTTGCCTCTATTAAAACATCGACCAATTAAATCCAATCAGCGCGTTATTCACTTAATTAAAAAGGCTCGTTACGGCCATGAAATATTACTGGCAGTCTGCCCCCTTTATTTATGAATATTCATCCCCTTGCGAAGAAGCACGAACGAAATATGTGACGTAAACGTCAACTATTTAACGAGGCATCTACTGTACTGGAACATGGGAATGCGATTCAGTCGAGTCACCAACAATTATTTCCTCGATGATGCTTTCACTCAATTAGACCGTTTTATATCGTAGACTTTTAATGTCATATTTAACCTTTAACACTGCGTAGTTTCTGCGTTAAGTCCTGCGTAGAAACTGTCCTTGTAAAGGGAAAATAATGTGCTAATGTTTATCTTTGTCTTGCATCTTTCAGGGTTTCTCCACTGCATTAATAATAACATTAACTTGCAATTAACAAACATAACCTTGCAAGGGAGAATTTTTCGATCGGACTCTTTTTGTTTTCAGCAGTACAACAGTATTTGGCTGATGATCACAGAATGTTTTGATTTACATAGTACATGATTGTAACTTGTGGCAACCGTATTTGCATCTTAACCGTATTGGTTGTTTATATATGTATAGCTATTCCTACAATAACCGTAACCGGTCAAATCACTAGTTATGAAATAAAGCTTATATTTGTCCGATTCTGGTACAGCTTATTGTTAATTTAATAGAAATAAAAATGCGCAAAGTAATATTCAAATATTAATAAAAAAATATATATTTACATTTTTATCTTTAACGAGAACGAAAGAAATAACTACAACTTTCAATGTTTATGTTACTTTCCATAATATAATGATATTCATTTTGAAATAAAGCACGATTATGAATATTGCATTATTATTTCGAGTTTCCTTGCACTTTTGTTACCCTATTTGGGATTGTTTTAGTTATTTAGTTAGTTTGGGATTAGAAAATTCGATTATCGATTATATTCGGGATTATAATCGAATGTTGCAGAGTAAAAGTTAAACTTCCAATAACACTAGAATTTTGTAAACATAAGAATTCATGGACAACATTTTTCATTAATTTTCATTCATTTCATATTCATATACAATTGGTTTCAATTTTAGTTCCAAATTGGTATTAATTTTAAAAGGAAGATTTGTCTTCATTTTTATCCATTTATGTTGATTGGAAAATACGACCGTAGTTGAATGTCGTAGTGTAAAGGTTAACTAGCGTCAAACGATCCTTCCCGCACATTTACAATGTTGTTTCTTTACGTTGTTTGCTTTCAACGCACAGTATACTCATCTCGAGCAACTTCATTGTTAATAATTATTTCGAAATCTATAAATTATGCACTGCAAAAAGATACAATCACTACTCATCAGAGGGAAAACGATAAAACGTTATAAATTATCATTATTATTGTAATTATTATAAAGTTATCATTAATTACTGCCGGAACTTCTCGAGCTATCCACATACTTTTAAAGCCACCGGTACTCCTTTCTGTGTCAAAATTGTCAAACCCTATATTTCTACCACTATCTGTGCAGATTGTTAACGCGAACAATTAATTTTTATTCATTACCTGTTACGTGCGTCAGTAAATAAGTAGAAGTAAACTAATTACCAACACTTCCCGATGAAAATGCACAGAGTCAAATATGAAATCCTGGAAGCTATAATTTAGTATTTAGTATTTAGTATTTTATAGTAAACTTTAAATTATTCACATTGTGCAGTATTTGCTTCAATTCTTTCTTATTGTTCTTTAATCGAGTCGTCCATTGCCGCGTCGATTGTACTCCTGCCATGTTAAATGACGACTGGAATGTTCTTCATTTTGCAGTGTAACAAATTACTGTGTGAATAGCTGTACACGCAGTAACGAGCGTATAAACCAAATTGTTCTGTCTTTGCAACTCAATATTGTATTGTTAAAAAAAAAGTTCGATTGGACAATCCTCTCTTGCATAATAATTTGCATAAATGGCAAATATTATTTTATTATAGAAAGTCCTTTATAGAAAGAAACCTTCAAAAATAATTTTAGTTCATTTTTCCATTGAATTTTAAGAAACATTCGCCAAAAGCCCGCAAGTTTTCCAAGAAGTACAAGATATATGTAGAGCAAAACATATGTCCGGGTTCTTCCAATGAAGATGCGACTTTAAGGGTGGTTGAAACCACATTTTGAAACGAAACCTCACTTTTGAGACGAACTGTAGAGACTCGCAGATTTGTGGCGGACATTTAAATAAACGGTTGTATGCAGTATTTATACCAAAGGTGCCAAAGACACCGATCTCGAAATAGGTACTCTTCAAAGTTAAGGACAAGAGGATCGCGATTGGGAGTTGATGGAGGACATGCTCAGATGGCGGTAAACACGTGCATGATTTGAGTGTCGGTAAAGATGTAGCCTCTGTTTATCGACGTACTTGCGCTCCTTTCGATTTCTAGGATGCCAGGGCCGTAAGAATTTTGGTAATGCGAGGCGTCATGGTGCTCCGAATGGAACGTAAGAATTATTGTATGGTGATATTTTAATGTTTTTATAATAACATTTTAAATCCGTATTTGGCAAGAAGTGGAGAACATAATATATTCAATCTATTATTCTATTGACTTTATTACCCTTCTGTATTCACAATTTTCTGTATGAATTAAATCATTACACGCTTGCGCCGTAAGTTATAAATGATTGCATACTGAACAACCGTCTATTTATATAATGGAAAACGCATTTTTCTTTTACAAAATTTGCATTTTCAATAACCTTTCTCAGATATGTACGATTTGTGACAGTGACTTATAACAAAGAATCAAATTCGCCTTATCAACAGTGTGTTACATTCCCTTTCTTCATCATTGAATACAGTTTATTCCACAAACCTTACCATTTAGCGAAAACATTCAACGACATATCTCTAACGACAATCTTAACACCAACATGCTATAACAATACTAAAATTCATTCTCAATATCACGGAAAACTACCATAACCGACACTCAAACTAACTTCTACGAAAATCAACCAAAGGCTACATAATCCAACACCAAATTACAGCAACATTCACAAATAGAAATTCCCGTAAGCACTATTCACAACACAACGAAATTCTGGCAATAAAAACGAGTCATCGCCAGGCAATGAAAACGTCTGGAACAGTAATAAATAGCAGCAGCGTGCGGCTAATCTAGCACATTAGACGATTAGAGTAATAAAAGTGTGGAGCGGTGCATTAGAGGTTAAAGGGAGAAGAAATAAAGGAATCACGCAATCGGTGTTCCGAGAGAGTGTCGAGATGTCGCCGGGCGACCTCTTCTAGACTCGAGCCTGGGTCGAGTGGCCTGGCAGGGTTGCCTGGTCCGTGCAGAGAGGGGGAAGGGGAACGGTGCGGCTGCGGGGTGGGGGGATAGGGGAGCAGAAGGGGAGCCGGGTGAGTTATGGACTCGACGGGGCAACGTGGCCGCCGCAACATTAATTGGTTCTATCGCCCAAACGAACACATGTCAGATTACTCGTCCCACTCCGCCGGTACATACACATACGTCAGACGGCAGCGTGCTCGACGAAGAACAAGAGAGCGGAGGGCGAGAAGATGAAGAGGACAAGCGGGTCGAGCGAGAAGCGCTGGAAGAAGGGAGAAGCGGCAACAGCCGCTAGCCATCGGGAAGAAGGGAGAGGGAAGGAGCCGGGCATCGCCACGACGAAGAAGGTGAGGAAGGGGAAGGGAAAAGGAAGGGAAGGGAAGGGGAAAGGGGGAAGAGAAGGTAGCACGGCGAGCGGGCTCGTGGCGGAGGGAGCGAGGAAGGAAGAAGGTGGAATGAGAAAAAGGAAGAACGAGATCGGGACAAGTCTGTTCTTTCATTAATCAGCGATTAAGCCTCTGGCCTCGGCCTTTATGAATTATTATGATACCACATCTCACGACATCGCCATCAGTCACGAGCCGTCGTGTATCTCAGTAACTATCTCCGGGGCCGCCTGGCAGACGGGCTTACATTTATCACCGTCATCTTTTCAGCATGCTTGATTTATCTCCTCCGCATTATCATCTGGCACTTTGACATTTTGTTTGAATGGATAAGAGCCGGCTAATGTCGCCTCGCCTCGGGCCCAGATACGCGCAGATTACGCGCCCGTACATGTGTACGGGCATCAGCGCGGCTGTGCGCGGTAAATAAATAAATAGGGGGCGCGTGAGTGCGGGCGCGTTAGCGAGCTTGCTTTTGGGCGGGACTTTTTCGAAATTGATAGATTACTAGCGACGGGAACAGAAAGCTGAATGTAATCAGGCAGGAGGCCGGTAGAGGTTAGCTGGTTGGTTGGTTGGCTGGTTGGCTCCAGTGTTGGCTGCTGGAATAGCTTTCACTTCGAATTGGGCTCCCTTCTTTTCATTAGCGCGCAATAGCAATACTTCTTCGGAGCGTCCGGCAGTGAGTCACGCTTCTGCATGGCCACTAATAATTTTCGAGGGCCCCTCAGCCAGCAGGGCCTTTGATATCGCGCCGCCATTTATCATCGGATTTCCGAGTACGGAGGAGCGGCGATTTCGCGACTGTAAATTAGGCGCTCGGAGAGATTTATGCCGCGAAGTGCCGCTGATGAATGAAGAGGGCGCGAGCGCGCGCGCGCCCTCGCTCGCATATTTTTAATATCAGCTGTAATTTGTGATGTCGGCCCTGCCCGCCGCTATTAACGATGCCCCTCGCTGCACGGGCGCGCGCACTATAAACGGAGTAAATGAGCTTATTAGTCATCCGTATCCAGAAACAATGTGTTCTTCATCCATCACCATCCATCTGGCGGCTGGTCCATTAATCAAGCCCGGTGACATCTTGACGCGCCCAGTTATTAATGCTTTTTCTTGCCGCAGTTAATATCGGCCCGCTCTCGCTCTCGCTCTCGCTCTCTCTCCCTCTCCCTCTCCTTGCGCCGCTGATAATGTCGTGAGCGAGCGACCTAACCTGAAATCCCGATAACGATCGAGCGACTCTAATATTCGTAATTAGCGCGGCACTTACAAAATCGGGCGGCGGAAACGGCTCCGAGCCTGTAATATAACCATGCTCTCACCTCCACCACTGCCACTACCACTCGATTAACGCCGACTGACAAACGGCTTGTAACGAATCTTTTCTCCATTACCCTCTTCGGGTACACTCGCGCTCACAAGTACACCTTTTCCGCTCTAACTTACCGCGATAGCTACGCAATTTCGAGCAGCTTTGCATAACCCAGATATGCTCAATACTTTTTCCCCCGTTTATGCTAACCTGCTCTGCCGGGTCTGTAAAAAGAAACGTTTGTCGCCGTAATGCCAACAATATTGTATTGCTGACAAGCTAGACCACCGGCAAACGTTTGATCGCCCGAACACCCCGAATTAGATGTTCTATTTCTGGTTCCTCGAAGAATTTCTTGTGTGGGTAAATAAAAAGTCTTATTCGTTACTAATCGTAAAGCAATCCTCCCCTATGGAACTTGTTACCAACAGACACAGGATAACTGCAAATTGAATAGGTAAAATTCAAAGTGTTAACTCAGCGGGGATGAATCAGATGGAGTTTGTTGTTATAAGGTTGAAATATACAAGATATTTATTAATCTAATTAGTGACTAAGAAAAAACGCTACAAGGAAGGTTAAAATAAGTCGGGTCGAAATCTGTGCTCATTGTTTTTATACTAGTTTGTAAACCATTCTAGAATACTTCCCCAAAAGTTTATCTGCCATGATCAACTATAGGTATTTTTTAAAACTTATCGAAAAGCCAAAAATGTATTTATTCAACGGCATTTAAGAACTACGAACATTATTTTAGAGTTAAGACTTGTTAAATCGAAACATATCATGGTATTTTCGCTAATGATATTAACTGACGTTGTTCTTAAGCGCCGTCGAATAAAATCTGGCTATTCAATGATTTCTCAAAAATGCTTATAGTTGATCATGGCAGCTTCATTTATTGAACATTTGAAAAGTGATGTTCGTGCAACACTGAAGAAGTCTCAGGTAGAAGTTTTAAAAAATCTTGTTATTTATAGCTAGTTGATTTTGGTTCGGCATTTAAATGTACTATTTATTTATAACAGAATATTATTTTGTGGAAGGAAATATTTGCAAAACTGTTGTAAGAATTCAAAGTGTATAATGTATGTAAAAATCTATTGGAAATATACAAAACAAGCACTTTCCGTTAAAATTTTACCCAAAACATTTTTTATACCATTTTGCAATTTCCAAGTTTCGACTACTGTGTGATCGATCATGGTAGGTATTTTATGCTCTCATAATAATGTATAATAACAATTTCCAGCACATGACAAATACATCATAATTTATTATTTATTGAAATTGCATTTAACACTTAATAAGCCGTTTGAACTGTTAGCATAGAATTGCAGAAGTATATTCTGAGTATATCTAAATAAAACATGTAGAAAGTCAATCATTGCTTGTAGAAAAAGCGGAAAGAAATGAAAAGTTAATTGATACTTTGAGGAGTGTATAATTATACGAACACCAATAGGTGCTTCTTGTGGTGACTGTATCATTCACTCATCCGCTCCGACATCCACTTTTTATCAGGATTCCTGTATTTTAACACTCCGGATATTCTCCGTATTTTCTTTTTCGTCACTCTCCATTAAGCGCTAACGATTGGATTTAACTGGCAAGTAAAACGTAATTTACGTTCCACTCTCGGTCATTCGTAATCATTCGATTGTAAATGCGCTAAGTATAGGTTCCAGTTCTGAGGATCCCAAAATGAATGCTATTAAACTCTCAACGACGAATTTAGTTTGCTGTATTCGAAATGGCTCGAAATTAATTCATGAAATTTATTGCTTGTACTTAAGATTAAGATCAATAAACAATAAAAAGAGAAATCAAACGACACCGATATTGCTTGTGGTAACATGCATTTGGCTAATTTAGGAGCAAACTGGCAACTTTAGCGCGTTAATTAGCAGATCAGGTTCGTTAATTATGAGGTTCTGCAATGAACATTTCAGTTTTCGAAAAGTTTCTTCTTGAACCAACAAAGTTTATCTGTTTACTACTCTTATATTCGCTTAAATCTAATTAGCCGGAAGATGCAAATTGGTATTACGCAAATATTGCAACAATATTCAGTAAACTATGGAAATCATTATACAAATCAATTTTTCTTCTTGTACAACAATACTTTACATCACGCACATTGTGTGTACACAATTTTATATCACCAATTCCAATTCGAATAACAACAATCCGATTTCTCAAAACGATGCAAATAACATTCAACTTTTATCACTAATGCTGATTTGTTACTTTCGCAATAAACTTTCTTTCACTTTCCGCTTCTTATTCGACTAATCACCGCACTTACTTTTAACAGAATTATTATATCTATGGCAACAAATAAGCTACAGGATTACATTCAAGATGTCAGCTTATTACAAACTCCTGCCGGAAAATCCCGGCTGGAACATTAGCGGGGGTAGGCCGAATGCCCGCAAAAAGGATACTCTGGGCGGAATGAAAATAAACCAGGCATCGGATTATCAAAGTCGAGTGTAGTTCCTTTGGAAGGACTCTATCCATTCCACCACGAAAACCACACATACACAAAGACGCAAACAAACACACTCAGCGAAGGATACAAGTGGGAAGGCGAAAGGATCAGAAGGAACGGTGCGATCAGCGAGCAGCGGCACTTTCACGGGCAACGGCCTTAATTGAATTTATGTTGCATTTTATTCTACGTTTCAGATTTTCGTGCCGATCTCCGATAAATCTGTCGGCATTAATAAACATAAGTGTAAGTTACGGGCAGACCAATGACCCAATAAAAGCCGCGGAGAAGTTAATGCTCTGGCGAGAGGGAGAGAGAGCGAGCGAGAGAAAGGAAGAAGAAGGAGAGAGGGAGGATCGGAGGATTAATACTAATCAAGAATAAATTATAATCATACTAACACCCGGCAAGCGGCACCCGGGCTTTGGTATCGGTACCATCCAGCATTTGGACAGAGTTGCGGGAGGGGGGCTTGCGAGGGGCGGGGGAGAAGAGGGGGCGCAGAGAAGTCTTTAATTTATTGGACGGCCGAAAAGACATTGCGCGTAAGCGCATAAGTTGTGTTTATCAGGATACGGCCATTTACCCCTGAAACATATTGCCGGTTTATCTGTCGACTTGGATAGCTATTTTCTTTTAGGGATGTTTATCGCGCGCTCTGCTCGAGAATACTCTTGTCCGTCGCTCTCTATGTGTGCATCGCCGTCACGTATATGTGTGCGTATACGAATATATGCGCTGTTTAAGGTAGTTGTGTCAGTACTGTACCATCCAAAAGTCAACCGCTCGCTGAAGGAACTGTTAACTTCGCTGTGCATATCGCTGGTGGGCGAGAGTTTCATCGGTGTTTGTTCCCAACACACATAATATAAGTTTAATATATATTTTTTAACGTATATTAAGAGTAAATTTGAGTATGATGTGCATGTATAACAAGGATTTATTATAAAGTTCGCCAATTTCTTAATTTTTATATTATAACAGCTTTTTGAAATAAGACTTGTAAAGTGTTACAAGAACACAGTTGTTGTGGTTGGTCTTTTGACAGATCAATTGTTAAGCAACATTCAAATTTGAACAAATTATAGAAAAAACATGTCTGCGTCACAACTAACTTTGTAATTAATATTTTAAGTGATAGTTCGCCATAATCTGTTTTGTAATCGATTTTAAATTTCATCAAACTAAAACTGTATTTGCTCTAACCTTTAATTGTTCACGTTCCCTTTGGAATTTGTAAAACGTTACTTGAACGTATTACCCACGAGATTATTAAAAGTATTGCGGAAGTCAAAGTAAAACCTCATCAATTATTATTCTATTTTTATTTCTTATCCTCCTATCTATATCCAACATAATTGAAAATATAATGTTGAAGATTATTGGATATTCATATAAGATAAGAGATAATCGTGAGTCCGAACATCAAACCACTGAAGTAGGAGGGCGCACTGTGCGCAACGAGCTGACTTCCTCTTCCTTCTTGCAACATGTAGCAAGTTATACGATGTATGAAAAATGAGGTCAGAGTAAAAGCTTCGCAAGATCTACGGAAATTGATAAGTACAAATGATTTATTAACTCCGAGCTGCGATTTCAAGCACTAACTCATATTACGTCGATTCTTTTATACTAATTGTTTTGTATTGCGTTATAACAAAGTTGCAAGTTGGATATCTGCTGTTTTTATTATTGATTCTTAATACTTTAACTGCTATCATCCTTTATTGGCGATTGACACGATAAATGTTTTTCTGGTCGCTGCTTGTAACTTTATAAATGGTCTTTTATGTTTGTGATAAGTTGTAAAATTGAGTCAGTAACTGCGTATTCGGCGGTATCAGACATATTAATGATAGACACTCTTCCAGTACCCGTTTTTGGAAAAAGGTTTCAAATTCGAATTTTGGTGAGGTCATAATGTAAGATTGACTTTTATAACAATTTATTTTCTTGTTTCATAACTGTGTCAGCTGATTGTAGTTTATTATAATTTATGATAGTCTGTACGTAATAGATTATTGGATGTATTACAAGAAATATTTAATTGTAACATTTTAATATTTTTAATCATTCATAAGCCCAATGTTTTAATCCTGATACTTTATACTAATAAAAAAGATTCTCCTTCACGTTACATTTTTTTCAAATTAACTATACAAGTTTTGAACTTAAAACATTTTGTGCCTGGGGGAGCGAAATATCAGATTAATTGCGCTCTTAAAGGGTTTAAAGGGTTAACCCGTCTCCGTAATGACTCGAAGAAACATTGATGTAACGAATCCGGGCCAAAGGAGAAGCACGTGTTCCGAATCCGCTTACTCAATATAAAAAACGGCACATTTTAAGATCGCAAAAGTGCAAGTTTCAATGTAAGTAGTAAAATGATACTCACTTACATTTAGGAGCGAATGCTTCGCCATCTGTTCTACTAACTGATGCAAATATTATTATGAGAAGCAAATGTATTAGAGGCGCATGCCTCGAAACAGCTCTTAATTTCATTGCCAGAATTATCAGATTTACAATAAGCGATTTAATTTAACGACACGGGAGCTTATACTCCACCACTATTTGCGAAGGATAACGAAATTATCTTTTGAGTTAATAAAGGACAATTTATATCTTATTAACGTTCATTTATTGTATTGAGATTTAGTTCCTCGACGATCCACTGCACATAAGAGTAGAAATAGATTAAAAGTTTTCGAAGTACCTGTCAGATAATCTCTAAATTCTGTTCCCTTTTTATCTCCTGAGTAAGAATAACGATGATCGCATCCTGTATAAACGGAAAAGATACATGCATCTTGGTTATATACGGAATGGTAATTTCTTCTAAGAAGTGCTGTATAGACAGCACCGTATACATATATGTATGTAAGTATGTGAATCACACGGCTGTTCGAATATTTATGGGAGTCGTTATACGTTATGTCTATAAAATCATTTTAGACTCATCGGTAGTCAATCATTGTCTTCTCGACGATAGCATCGATCATTGTAAAGTGTTAATACTAGAACTACCAAACCAATCAAAATGACTGTGCATTCCCGCGAAATTTTACACAACTTTTATTACAACATTTAAAGGATCAAGTTTACTAATATCTCTTCCCATCTTCCTCTCTTTTTCAAAGTTACATATACGGTATACCTAGATGTACCAGAACCAGTCAAGATGACTGATTAGTATTTCAGCGAAACGATGTAAATTTTAGAGAATGTCAATTAGAGAACCAGTAAGACGAACATATTTATAACATAGTTTCTTTCGTATGTCGTCTTCAGCTCTCCTGACGACACGTGCAGTATTTTGTTTATATTTGATAATAACCTCTATCTCATTCTTTTCTTACTACCTTTGATGGAGTACAATTGACTTACATATTAGTTTATATCCGATCAATAGTTGTACTATTATTTTGCATATCATATTCCTTCTAAGATTGTATTTACTAAAATATAAAAGTAACGTACACGCACAATGAAAAAGAGAATAGATCGTAACCGATAAATATTTTCTACATAACCTATAAATATTTCACCCTTAGAATTGCTGAGTAATTATGACAAAATTCTATTTTCCTTGTGTATAATATTGTATCATGAATAACCAGCCGTTTTGACTGGTTCGGTAGAAATAGGTATACATAAGTCGTCGGTAGTTCTAATGTTAAACAACCTGGTTCGAGTAAAACCACCCTGGTTGGGCGGCTGAGTTCTTAAAGAAGAGAGCTTGCTCTCCCAGGGGGCATGAAGAAAATTGGATAAGCCGACCAATTCAATCTCCATTGGCCGAAGTTTGAAAGCTCGGCCGACGGAGGCTCGGGAATCAGTGGCTTACGGGGGATTGAAATGAGCTCGAGATACAAAGCGAAGGAAGTGGAAGTGGCCGGAGAACGGCGCGACAGCGATAAAGGGCATTATGTTCTCGGCGGGATGAAAAAAGATTGTCTGCTGGGCGTTTATTGCAAATTGGCTATCACATCTGGCTGGGTTGTAATCTGATATGTAGACACTTTCCAGGCTGTTTTGTGAGAGGCCGACTCACGCCGAGGCCTTTCTGCAATCGGCGATCCGTTTTAATTAGCGCGCTAACTAATGCGCCGTGAAGCCGCAATTGGATGCAGAATTCATAATATCGGACGATGGCGGTGCTGAGTGTACGCGCGCGCGCGCGAGTGGTCGACTTAAAAAATATCCGCTGTGCAGCCAGCAATGATTTATTGCGCCCGCGACTGTTAATGACCGGCCCTGCTTTTAACGCCCGGCAACTTTCATTTCCCTCTTTTAATGAAACACGCGGCTACTCGCAGTCCGCCTTTCACGACGATAATTCAGCATTGCGACAGGTGTTCCAGCAATTATTGGCCGTACCGTCAATTCATGAATCACGCTTAATTAAGATGGCCGAACAAAATGCTCGCCGGCCGTCACATAACTTTGCCGCTCATTACAATAATCTATTTGCGGGTAAGTGATGTGAAAGAGGGTCCCCGCCGTGATTATTCCTGGCCGTATTCAACCGAACGGCCACCACCGGCCAGATTTTATGGCAGATACGTCTGATAGATGTTTCCGTTACAAATCCCAGCGAGCTCTTTCGCACTGCTTTCGAGGAACTGTGTCACGCAAATATTGCAACTATCACCCGATCCCTTTCTTCGCTAAGCAACTAAGGCCACATGATTAGCCAACAAGAATATTTACAGACTGATTCACGGGAAATTTTAATTATATAAAAATGTTTTTAAACTCTGGTTTATAGTTTTTATACCTTGTGTAATTTTATATTGTATGTATAACGCACATAATGTGAATCGTTAATCGTTTATCGAATCGTTGTTGCACCGTCAACGAAGCATTTTGTTAAACATCTTCTCTGATATCATGGTTTGTGCAAAAGGGTTTGGAGTAGGACAGTTAAATTATGTTAATCCATACTTACTATATTTTCTATACATCTTTCTATACTTTTGGTCACATAACCTATGCAATTCTCAAAACTCAAAAAAACACAGTAATAAAAGTATTATAAAAATCGTTTCAGTAGTGTCAGAGATTGCCCGTTAACAAAACAGTCTTGCGTCTTTGTTGTACAATGGCTTGGCCAACTCCCCGTGGCTGCCATTTTCTATGCACGTTAACAAGAGCTTAATTAGAGAATCATAGGTGATCTATCTTTCCTACAAAAATTTTCCAACGCATGCATAGTTTGACCTTCTATTCTTCTTTAAACATCTTGCATATGTAATAAATCTAGCAATATTTCGGCAGTTTTTGAGTTTATCGCGAATATATAAACAGACGGATAAAGGTTGTTCTTTATACATATGTATTAGTATATACTCATACAGTGGATAAAAAAAATATTTCGACGTACCCCTTTTCTTGGAGTAAATCTTAATATAAAACAAAAATTCTCTTTTAAGAATAAATCTTCTCGAGAGAATGTTTCTTTTTTAAGAGAAAATAAATGTTCTCAAAACAGAATGTTTTCTCTTTTAAAAAGATTTACTCAAAAAATCTGAGTGTACGAACATTTTGTTTACCTGCTGTATGTCTGAACAGAGTAGAGTATGACAGATACGATTCAAAACATAGTGAATCACCCTATACACACAGTTGCGAACATATAAATAGAAACATTCTGTCTTCGTAACATAAACAATGTTAAACTGTCAAAAGAGAAACAAAGTGGCTTTGAAACAGGCTACTTTTACTTAGAATGCTTTGTCTATTAATTGTAAGTTGGCATTGCTACACTAAAGAAACCTTGCTTAATACATATTTCTAAGAAATCCAAATCTGTTTATAACTATATAATAATCTTTACTAAGCTTTTAAACATGCAGTGTTTAAACATTCGAAAAATTGTAATGGGTATTCAGAAAACGCATAACGTTGAATTATATAATCTGTTACGAGCCAGGCTTCGCAAGTCCTAAATATGCTCAGACATCGTGCTAAAGTTATTACACCTTAGCGAGATTCAAGTGTACTTGTTACCCAATCGGCCCTAAGTCAATCCTAGGATAGCACAGACTGTCTTTCAACTCAGTCCTACTCAGGTTCCTATTCCCCAACTAACTTCTTTTTGCTAGTGACCTCCAATAAGAATGCCCTAAACTTAAAGTTAAATTAAACCTTGTTATGGCTCGCAGGATACACCGCGGCAAAAATATATCCTCTTGTGATCTTTTTATTACTCCTGTCCTTTGTAGTGAATATGTGACATATGGTTGTACTAAACAGGAGTTGCGGAATGATTAGACACTTGGTTTCCTTTTTGCAAACTAAAGTAAAGTTGAATATATTCTGAATGATAATATAACAAAAATAATACAATGAGAGTTTCAGTGGATATGAAACGTTGTTACAATAACATTATTGCGAGTGCGTCTAACGTTACGAATTGGACGGGGGAGAAAGCAAACGGAAGAACTGTGACTTGCCTAACAATCGCAGTTTTGCACGATGTACGTATGGTATTTGTAATTGCTTCGAAAGAGATTCGTGCTCGATCTACTACAATCTTCTTCGCTGGTCGCCGATGACACTTCGGAACTGATTCGCCCTCTTGCCACTAATATTTAGGGTTTATATACCCTAAAACTCAGTAAAAATGGGGTATAGGAGAGTATGCACGTCAGAGGGCTCAATATGCTTCAAGTCTAAGAATTTATGGGGGGCAAGAGTGCACAGCTGCATAGTGCACTCCTATTAAGAATTCGGTTGAATACTAAAAAGATAACGTGGACCGGAAAAGTGAAAGTCACAGTTTTGAGGCTCGAAAAATACGTAGGAAAATTCTATGCGGGAGACTAGTGAGCTAAAATTATTGAGTCTACGCATAAAGGAAAGGAGAAAAGTAGTCCGATAAGGAGGAGTATGTAAGAAATCTTACAAAAAATTATATTTCCAGTTTACAAAGAACAAATAATTTGAACCAATAGTTTCTTTAAGTAGAAATACACTTTCTTGAACGAGAAAGTGTCATTCTTAAGAAGAAATCAGTTTCCTTGGAGGAGATAGTTATCATGTTTAGAACAACTTATTCTAGAAGTACCAGAATTGTCAATACTTTTTTTTAGCCGCTGCATATCTGGTACTATCAGTACTAATTTGAAATCTAAGTGAAAAGTTAGTATGTAGTATATGTGTAATGTGCATACGCGAATAAAACTAGTCAGTAATAGTAAATTGTAATTAATTTAATGTAGGTATTTTTTCATCAATTGAGTGGATCGAGAACACAAAATTCATGCAACAGTTGTACACACCTTCTTATAATTATTGTACAAACCTCACTGTGTTCGCAAAATGGAAATTAAACTTCAGCCTATTTAACTAGAATACTATTTTTATAGGCATTTTAAAGCCATTTTCACAAAGTGTAACAGAACTAGTTGGATTTCTAGAAACACTTGAAGGCGATAGTTTCTACTAATAACACTAAAGCAAATATATGTTTTTGATAAAGAGTGAAAGTTTTCCTAAGTGACCCCAAGCGTGGCATTAAAACCTAGTATCCCACGCTTTCAAGCGCTAAGTGTCAAGAAGATTATACGACGAAGTTGTATTTTAACGTTACAGAATATGAACAAATTGGCTTCGATGTAAAAACCTTAACGCTTAAAAATTAAGGTATAATCAACGCATTGGTAGGCTGCGACATAGTGTCACATCACTTTCTAGTAAATACAAAATTATAATTAATTAATTGGATAACCAGGACTTTATAATCATAGAGTAATGATACAGTGTGTGTAACTATAAGTGGAATTAGCAAACACTACGTTGTTTGATATTTGCTAAAAAAATTTACTTACTAACTGCACAATCAGAAAATCTATATACTTACTATATGCTCATAAAGTCTTGGTATTTACATAGTCCAATTAATGACTCATAATTATACAGGACATTGCGTACCATAAATCGTAAGGTAAGCCTGTGGTAGTAAGCAGCGGCTGCGAAAGAGTTAACATGCGAGGGACAAGGAACAGGCAGGAGTATGTACTGTCAAGGAGCCGGGCGTCGGTCGGTTTAATCCCATCATTAGGAGCAGTCCGCGTCGATCGGGGAAGATTTATGTCGCGGCAGATAATAAGAAACTAGGGAACTGTTAATACGTCTAAGGAGCTTATCGGGCAATTTTTGCGGAGAAAGATAGCGAAGCGTTGGGAAGTAGGATGGCTGGAGAGAGAGAAAGAGAGAGGGAGAGAGAGGAGGGGGGAGCCGGCTGGTGCGATATTTCTGAGGCGGCGCGCCGATAAAACTGCCGAACCGGCGGTATAACATTTAGAAGCGAGCTCAGCGAGAGCACGGCGAGATAGTGGTGTGAGTGTGAGGCTGTCGAGAGCGGAGAAGTCGAGAGGGAAGTCGACCCAAGGCGGAGAAGGCGAGAGACCGCGAGAAGGAGACGGAGAGAAAGATCGAGCGGGGCAGCGCTTATTTACTCAAGCCGGGAGTTGATGTATGGCCCGCTGCTGGACGTTGTCGGTGCCTTTCATTCGACCGCCTCTCGCAGAGACAAGAGATAACCTCGCGTCTGATCAACGACTCTCTACGACTCTCTAAAGGCCCTCGCTACATGATCCGAGCATGGGGCTGGCATGAATCTCGAGCCATTTGTGGCGGAACCAGGGCCCCAGGCGCGCCGCGCGTAATGGAGAGCCCGAGACTCGTTCCTCTTTTCGAACCGCCGCCCTGCCTGCCGGCTTCACTGACTCCACCACACTACCTTCGACTCCACACCACGCCGACGCCGCTCCCTAAGTGTTGTGTCACACCACTAGTTTCTAGTGACCCGCCTCTCACTCATCCCGATCCCATCCAATCCCTTCCGGGATGGATGGACACTCTGATTCGGGACCCCTTTGATAACAGATTCGAAATATCTCTCGAATTATTGCGCTCCTATGTTCCCCTAGCCATCCCTCTTTTTCTTACATCATTCCTTCCTCACAGTCCTTTGATCCAGTTGACCTAAACACTTCTTCACCATTCGGACCTCTAAGGAATTCCTGAGTCATGCACCCGGACCCGAGAAGTCTCCCTGGGCCCCAATACGTACCGATAAGACTGGAATTTGTAAGCTAGCAGTAGGTCTGGTATAACCTTTCTTCGAACGGTCACCGAGTTAGTCTTTATCCTCTGTTGGAACGTGTTACTTTGTCCTGAACAATGTTTCAAGAACCTTTTAAACAAGTTTATTATTGAAAATAAAAAGACAATCTTGAAGGTATTCGTGACGCATCAGGGAACCCTGACACGAAGAGTGTATAACCCTGAACTGGCAGTATTAGCCAGGGTGACCCGAAGATGAGAAGTTGCTAATGTAGGCACTCTGACTGTTCTAATGACGACATCGTAAGCCCTTCGTATTCTTCAACTATACGTCTCATTTTGTGACCCCTCAATTTTCCTGTATCATTATTTTGAAATGCCTGCAACCGCTGCCGTCAGAATTCAGCTTGGATTTGACCCCGCGTTGCTTCCTTCAAGGAACGTTTAGGCTATGCCTCTCTTCGTGCAACATGAGGCATGTAATTGAGGCATCCTAGGGGCAAAATGCTGCACGAGCTGCAATATTGCACGAAAAGAGGCATCGTCCGAACGTACCATTAAGGAAAGGGAATGTGGTTCGCACACAAATCCAGATTACCTCCTCAGGCTACGGCTCTAAGACACGATTGCTTGTCTAACTCGTGAGGACAGAAAAATCTTGCACGTCTTTGTCGGCGAGAGTTCCTTGTAGTAGTGTCGAAACTCTTGGAGAACATTTCTTCTCTAATAAAGACGTGGCTTTATACGCTGGCCAGTTTATCTCATCAAACGGAGGATGATTCAGCAGCATCCAACGGATGTAACAAAATACATTTCCGTGTGACTAATCTGATTTAAAATTATGTGATTCTGCGATTGATCCCAATTGGCCCGTTTTAGTGTTGGATATAAATGTGACTATTCACAGAAATTGCACATGTATATAAATTGGCATATGCCTTTGTGTTGATTTTAGTTTGTCATACTTTTATGATACTAAGTCTGTGTGAAGATGAGTGAGCAGGGATATGTGTGCAAATGTGAGAACGGTATGTATCGGGGTCATTGTCATTTGCCAAAACAGTGGCTTGCATATAAGGATTCGTCAGATAGATGCTACAAGCAAGGTGAGTTAGTCAAACTTGGCTAGCAAAAGCGATTATGCACAACGGTAATATAAAATCCCGTTTATAAATTTGTTTAATAAATATGTGTCTGCTTGTTCACCAACAAGTAGCTAGCATATCCTCACGTTACCATTTACTCTCACACAGTTGTATTATAATAAAGTCAATATTAAATTTAATGTTACTAACCTTCAATTGTTACTGCGCAGTCCCATATGAATTGATCTGAGTGATTTTTGACTGAAAATTTAGCACCAAAAACTGTTAGTACTATTACAGAAGTTGAAACACAAATTGTGTATCTAATTACTATTTCTATTCCAGCACTAACAAAACACTCTCGTGACTGGTCAAAGGTTAAGGATCTCCTCGTTAGTTTATACGAGGGGTAAACGAATTTTCAACATATCGCTAAGTGGAAATAGATAGTGTGAGACAGGCTTAAGGCCCGCTCCCTTGGATCCCGCTCTCTCTCTCTCTCTGCCGACAAGTATCCCCTGCTGGAATGCCGCCGCTAATTGAGAGGCTTATTTGGCGGAAAAATTGACAAGACAGCGCAAATGAAATTTATAGAAACATGACGTTAAGCTGCCGTAATAAGCTCGATAATTCAGAAACATCTTTAGACGCACTTCTCGCGCCGTTAAAGGTCTGCTGAGAGATTGGTGGTCACCGGCATTAACCATTATTGCAATCAATATGACTCGTAAGTTATATAACATTCCTTGCTAACTCGTAATCGATGCGATACCGAATACTAGTTATTACTTTGCGCCGCCATTTTAAAGACTGACCTGCACCATCTGGGTTTCGTAATACATATGTGTATTGGCCATCAGCAGTAGAACGACCAACATTAATTTCCTTATACTTGGATATCACTTTCAGCACTTTGACTTTTCGAATGATTGATAGTACATAAATTGAAATATTATACAGTGAGACTTTTTCCTTTCGTAGGCATAAAACAAAACCTGAAAATGTACGTCAAAGCTTTTACGAGAGGCGTTTACATTAATCATGTGAGTTGATCAATTCTTTTCAATTCAATTGACTTTTACATGTGTCTTGTTTGAACAACTGCGATAAATCATTGAGATTAGATGTTTAATTCGACTTCATGACATTTGACTAATGGCACATGACGTACCAATGGCAATGTGTCGCTTAAAAGTTTGTGCCATTTCCGAGATTGTCGTTATACGAGTTTCTTTATTTCATCAATAACTTTCTACAAACGATTATCAAAATATATAACTCTCATATAATTTAATTTACGCCCTATAAAAAATATTTTACTCAAGTTGATTATAAATGAAGATTTGAATGATTGTAGCTATTTATTCAGAATTGATTGGAGTTTCTAAGAAGATTAAGGGCGACACGATCCGCCCGGTTTATTTAGAGGCCTGCATCTTATACAGATGTTAGAGCGGTTGCTTCGTATCTTATACTTTACGTGCTACATTCTGTACTTTGACTTAGCCGGCGGGATTTAAAGGGAGGCTCGCCTGTAAATATGGAACTAACGAGAAGCCGAGACCGCCCGAGCGAGATAATCCGTGGGAGTTCGTGGCACTAGCGATTATTATATGCACATCCTTAAACATGAGAAGTCCCTGGTGCTGCGAAGCAGGAAATCGATTCTCTCACTGGTAGCTAAGGTTACTGGCACTCGAGCGAGCCTTAAATATTGGACATCCCGGCGCGAGGAGTGACATAATAATTATAGAAGACGCCGTATGCGCAATCACTTGACAGCTGTACAGTTCTACGGAAATCTGTCCACCGCATCGTTAATCTTTCAACGCTTAATGCGCAATACGTTGCCACTCGCCGAGAACAGAAATCGGATAATTCCTATCTTATTAAGTTTTTGGCCGAACCGTTGACACCTCCGATGGACACATGCCATCGTCACGTTCTATCAGTTTGATGATGAAACTTTTGAATACAAAATACTCGCATCATTTTATACTAGTATCTTTGATATATCAAGGTTATTCAAGTGATAAAGTTGTTTCACTGGTTTATTATGTTGTTGGCCGCTTCAGGGACTTACTGATTTTGTTGGACGCTTGCATTGTAGATCTTGGAAGCTTTTCTGGGCATAACCTATCCTCGCATAGTGTTATGAATTTAATAGTCAAGGAAGCCAAATTTATTAGGTTTGAAATAATTGCTGCGCTATAAAAGTGAAATAGTAGCAATGGCCACCTTTGCCATGTTCTTCAATCAAATCTTTTAAGTAGGCAAACAATATAGGCTAGGAAAATATCAGTCATTGCAAGGTTAGATTTGTTTAATATGACAGTCAAAACTTTTGAATATTTATGTAGTATTTGTATGACTGCCTAAATAATCATCTTCTGTATACTTCACAATTTTGTGGCAGTTCATAAGAAAAGTATACTGGTGTGGCAACTATGTTAAAACCTACACAAATGCATATGTATAAATGCACAAAATAGTTCTCGGGTTTCTGTCGCATTGCCTACTTCGATCCTTGCAACAAATTTATCTACACCACTTTTAAGAACTGCCAAAAGGTTCGCAACACCCAGCAGGGGTTCACGTTTTATGATCTTCGAAATGCACTTTCTTTTTTGCCCGAACCCAATTCAGGCTAAGTTGCAGTTGCATTCGAAGATTATATTCTCTCTCGTATCCACATGACACATATGTCACGCTTAGCTCGACTTGGCTCCAGGATCCGGCTCTTCTGCATCGTAAATAACTCCGAATCTCTGCAACTTTTCAGTCCCAAGCGAGTTCCACCGACCGGTGGACGACTATATTGCTAATTCAATCGTCGAGGATACCAAGTTTGGCGGGTTCAACCCTTTCAGTCCCGGTGTTTTTATAAACTTTCGAAGATTATCGTTCTTCTTAACAAAACAGACAGGACCAGTGCAAGGACAAAGGAGAAATGCCATGTAGCAGATGAGACAGACAGTCTGTGTTTTCTACTCTCTTATTCCTTTTTTAACCTCTTTCATTCTGTCGGTTTTTGCACTGTAGAGAACTTAGTTGGCCAGGCTTTTCGGCCAATTTTGTTTTGAGTTTTCTTTTTATTTTAGATTGGTTTGTTAATTCTTCAATAAGCGGATTTCCATACTCTAAATATTGGTTTCTGTGTCTTACTACAAGAGGGCTAATCACGTCCTTTATGAATGGGCGGAAATCCATTTGGACAGATATTTCAGTTCAGAGTTCCATAAAGGCGGTTGATTACAGATAAGTATCTCACCGGAACAGAAGAGGTTAAAACCTATGCAAATGGGGATGGTGGTGCGCATGCCATAAGAATTCATTTGTATGGAAATCAGATCGGACTCTCTGTCAACCCTAACCTCCATCAAGGTGTCGGGCGCAGCTGCAGCGGGCAATTTCACTTACACACACCGCAGAAATGCGAGGCGAGCACTGCGGAGAAAACAGTGCAAAGTGATCAAACGAATAGCCCGAAGTTGAAAGCGCGCAGGCGAGTGGCGGGTCTTTGTGAGAGTGTAGTCCTACCTGGGTTATGGGCTTCCTATGGGGGGGAATCGCAGTCAGGCATGGTGCTTCCTCGTGTAATACACGGGGCGCGCTGCCCTCGGCACTATACATGAATTAACCGATGGTTATTGCCCAACGAAACGTACGCTCCAAGTTTATCACGGTAAGAGCGCGCACGCACACGCACACGCACACGCGCGGAGACGCGCCCGCTTGTTAACACGGCTGCTTACCGTAAGATTACGCGCGCGCGCCACCGCCAGCGCCCCCATAGCGCTGGCTGCCGCTCCAGCAAAATTACTGCTGCGCGCCGCGATTTTCACGGCGTTCCTTTATCACCGCAGCGAGCGTTGCCTGTCAGATGTACGATGCCGATTCGCAGTCGGACGTACACGTGTTCCGAGCGGCCAACCGGTCCGGGGCTTTTCGCGCCAAGATCTTCCTTCACTTCCTTCGGACGTCATAATGCTGTCGTCGTCGATCTCTCGCTTCTTCCTTTAGTGCGCATCCACCGCTTCCAGTACATTTCTCAAAAGGTCCACGCGCTCCTTCCTACGCTTCTACCACAGATGGAACGTTTTAACACTAGAATTACCGCGGATTAACATATGTATGTCTATTTCTATCGTAAGGGTAAAAATATGCTTCCCATAAAATATGATATTTAAGAAGCACATGTATGTTTACGTATTGGGTTAGGTTGTTAAAATCACCCTGCAATTAGAAATCATAATTTTAATATGTTTTTTGCACGAACAGCAAAATGTAACAAAGAATTCTTGTTTGTAATATAATTCTTAATTGTATATTAATAATTCTTATTTGTAGGGGTTATGACTACTCATCCGCTACCTCACGAGACAATGGGTGTTACACTGTACTTTCGTGATAGTCACCGCTCTTCGTTTAATTCTAGCGCATTGAGTTTGAGTTCGCGGTCATTCGTAAGCTCGACTCGGTCCCCATTTGGTTTGTACGCGCAAGAACGTTGAAAAATCTCCAAATATAGAGCTTATAGGTTACTGATGGTACGCCCGGGAAATGAGACACAGCATCTGATATATTTCTGTTTTCTTTGGTTCGTCATCGTCAGCTCTAGATCAGGAAAATATGCTAAATAAATAATGCTTAAATATAATAATGCTTATTGCCGGATAATGGATAGGCGTTGTAGGAAAATTCCCCAACAACACTTTTAAATTTGTTGATAAATAGACAAATTAACTTTATTTGCTAAGAACGCTACACAGTCTTTGCCCTGGTATTTCAACCAGTCGTCAATATGCGTTATGAATTAGTAATGTGACTATCGCGGAGCTCGATAAGGCTGTGATTAGTTATGTATCAAAAAATAGCATCAATGTTACAGGCTCCCTGTAAACATTAATAATAACTCAGGTTTTTGCGGCAAATATTTAAAGATAATTGAAATGTTAAATCTGCACTTTAAACGTTTAACTAATTTAATAAAAAGGCAGTACGTGTTAATTTTTAGATCGATAGATAGTTAATTATTAGAATCTCATTACTAAGAAAATATTAATGAAACATGTACTTATTTTACTTTTTAGTGACTTATAATGCAATCATTTTTCGAAACTGATTAGTAGCGTTACGTCTTCAATATGGCGTATATTCCAGAATTCGACTCTTATAATGTCCATTTAAATCTTGTGGCTGACGATTCTCCGAGATAGCAAAGAGACGAGCTTTGGAGTTTACTGTGTTTGTGTTTATATAAAACAGGATAACAGACGACAATACAGTAACAGTAGTAATCAATCTTGCTTGTCTACCTTTTCAAAAACTTTGGGGATCCAAGAATGTATTCAAGATGTATCTCGAGAATATCAAACCGATGTCTCAAATACAGACAAATTTACAATTAACTTATAAAACTTAGCTTACACGAAATGCTCCACTCGAAATTCCAAACGCGTTTTTCTCGAAACAGGACTTTCAAAATTGGCTGGCAATATAATTTGACGACTAATTAACTGATTGAGTTAGAATTTGGCGCTAGTTTAACGGATGTAATGAATCGGACGTTCATCTCCAAACATTATCCTAACCATTATCGTGCGCGCGCGCAGAGATGCTGCCACTCCGTAAAGAAGCAATCCGAAGACTTTGATGCTTCGATGTTGCACTTTACAGTCGCATCGAAAGGTCGACGTCGTGAGGGAAGCAAACTCTTCGACTGCATAAAGATAGAAATCTAAAGAAATGTCATTAGGCAAATGTCAAACTCTTATTTATTCTCTACTTTGTATAATTAATAATGGCTTGTAGGAAAAATGTCAATATAGTATGCATATCTTTCTGCTAACATTTTGATTGGTCACGAGAACCTGACGAAGTTGCAACCATTTACCATTAACAGTACCGGCTGTTTTATAACTATTTCTACCGTAAGCGGTCAAATCACCTATTAGAAAATAAAGATTATCGTTTCTGATTCGTTAATTTAATACCAAAAATATTCACAAAGTAACATTTACATAATAATACAAACTTTCTAAATTTACATTTTTATTTACAAGACCGGAAGAAACAAGTGCATCGGAGGAACGAAAGTTAAAGTGGATCAGTTGATACGGCGTTGATGCGGTTAATATTAATAAATATTATTTTAATTAACTTTCATTATCAAAAATAGGATGCAATAAGGAAATGATCGTTACTATTTTGTAACGTCACATCGAAAATGATTACAGCAAATCACGAATGCATTTTCCATTTACCACTGCATAAATAAAAGATAATAATGCGTGAAAGGGTCAACCACATACATACATACATATACTAGACTGAAGCCAGTTCCTGTTACATAAAAATTCTTTTATGTAATTAATATGTTTTAATATCTAAATGTAGATAATTCCATAAAGTAGAAGTAGATTATTGTATGGAATTCCAAGTAATTTTTTAGACCTGCAGTTGCAAAATAATATATTCTGTAAAATGTATAATTATGTGGCTGTATTGTAATTAATATCGTTTCTCGACCTGAGAAAATCGTACCTATTCACTTTGTGAACAAGAAGCACATGCAGCAAGATAATAAATAGATTCATTGTATGGCTGCTTCTACATTAATTAATTATGTACGCTTTGGAATCGCTCTATTAACCTTAAAATTCTATTAACAGTAATTAAAATGATATTATAACGCTTTTCTTTTGATTCATTACAAATAAAACTATGCAACTATATTTACTATATGCAAAATTATTTACTAAACAGTACTTTTATACGTAAGTCTTCAAATATTTAATAAGTTTATAAATTTTGTATTATTTAATTCCAGTATTATATTCTAGTATTTATTATTTGATTTATTCGTCGTATTAAATGGCAACGACTATTGCAAAAGCGATCAAAATAATTGGTCAAATTTACATCGGGAAGACGCTTGCCAAATATAATTTCAATGATTTTGAATTTGTACCATCGGTATGAGTGACGGGCGGCAGGATAAATGGTCTCAGGAGATGAAAGGTGACGAACGCAAGCGTTGGATTCAACTCGTTATTGAATCCTGAATGGGAACTCGTAACTCAAGAGACGCATTCGCTTGATATTGCGCGTTCAAAATTCTATTTCTACCTATCGCTGTGACGTATTCAGTCGTAACACTTCGAAATCCAAAAAATATTCCATCAGTGAAATATTGTTTTTATTGTTGCTGGTGATAAATCTTCTTCGATTACGAGAAATATCAACAGTGCGACTAAATGCCACTGTGGCTGACAGATATTTCAAATATACTACAGTTCGTTATGGTAGTACAACCCTTTTCCTTTCACTACATAAAACAATTTTAATGTTTAATCTTTAAAGTTTAACTTTAATACTTAATTAGTTTATTCCTATTTAATAGTAAGTATTAAGAATTTCTTGTAAGCCATTAATTTGGACTTAGGCGAAATAATACTTAAGAAAGCAAGAGCATAAGAAAAATATGAGAACAATTATTTTATATGCTATACATTATATCTGAAGAACCTTATTTCAGTAATCGAAGTTATAAGATGGTCGATTACTTTAAAATATTTATTTCCAAAATAATTACAAATATTAATGTTAATAAATTAAATTTTGCAACGCATTATTTCAATATTTTTGTGAATTTATTCTACACATCTTTGAATTGTTAAATAAAATATATCATTATATAAACACAGTGTATTAATATTTTAAGTTTGACTCTTTAAAGTCATAATACGTCCAAAAAGAAATCTATATTTGAAAAATATACCAGCAAACTTTATATATAACCAACGATGGCGAATGATACATTTCAAATTTGGAAGTTACTGCAAGTTGGTCCAACAAAAATTCCTTCTTATTATGTTTTCTAGTAACTCGTGAAAGCAGAGCAAATCATGAAGCAATGTATAAGCAATGCACGATCACTACATCAATCTCGGTACGATGTTTCTACTTCGATTTACCCTACCAATCTCTACATTTTCTGTTGCACAGTATACCTTTCCCGATCGACCACAACGTGTTCCAATTCTTCTGCTACTCTCCTTCAGCATAACTTTACGATGAATCTATCATAACTACTATAAACATTATCTGATTCTTCAGCTATTATAACATTACTATAAATACTCAAGTGTACCAAATACATTTTATTATATGCTTGAAAGTTCTAATAGAATTCATAGCACCGATGTAATATTATATAAAGATACACAAATACATTTACAACTAACTAGTAATTTTAATTAAGTTTCTTCAAGCAGTTATACTCATTCCTAACCTCATCACAGCATTTACACAGTTCAATTCAACCTTCTAACAATCAACGTTCGAATATTTTCACTAGCTACTATAAATATGAAACTAACAATACCACATTGATACCAGTTCTGTCATAATTGAGTAGTCACAGGTTGGAGCGACGTTTTACAGCGACACTTTACAGCAAAACAAAACGGTGAATAGCGTGGAAAATCGCAACCAATGCGGGCTGAAAGATCTATCGTGCGATTACAAGATATCCAACATGTCGACGATGGCGGTTGGACGTAGAAATAATGCGAGCAATGCAAAGGCCGGTAGCAGTGGCTGGTTTCAGCGGTAGGAAGCAGAAAGGGGGACGAAAAGGGGGGCGCTAGAAGCGAAGCTTGGGAAGGTTGCGAAATATAGCCGAATCGAATCTGCGCGCGAGGCTTTGGAATTCTCGGGGACTGGCTACCGATATAGCCGGGTAACAATGGAAATGGACTTGGTGGGCATTGAATGGCCCCCACAAGTGGTCGAGCATTCCAACATCGAATCACCGGCGGAGTTCGAAATGTGAACATGCACGCGCTCGCCGGGAACGAGGAGGCCAGCAGTGGAGTTTCGCGCCCCCGTTCCTCCTGCGCGTGCATACACCGCATTGCTAACAGATCGGCCAATTTTCGTGCCGGATATGTTAAGACCCCCTACAATGTAATGCACCCGAATCCCTGGAATACGATGCCCGCGCCGGCCTCTTCGCACTTCGAAACCAGTCGGTTCGCACCGTTCACGCCGTTTACGCCGCGTTCAACCGCTTCTGCCGACTTTCCGATATCCTGCGGTTTTCCTTCGCCAATCGCCTCCCGGCATCTTCATACCCGCACGATGATTGCGTCATTCTGATTCCATTTGCTGCTAGCTCCTCTTTTGCTTTTGTAACGTATTGTGCCACTTGCCTCTGCTACTTTTCAAACTGAAACTTGTTGCTCCGACAATTTTGTAGTACCTAATTTGAAGCAGTAGTGGTATAAATGTTCTTTTCTTGTTTCTAGGACATATGTATTTCGCCGTTGATAAAATTGAAAGTGTCGCTACACAAGTTTGCATTTGTTAAGTTAGCGGAAAAGTAACAAAAAGGTTACTAATCTTGCATTTATAACTTTACAAGAACACTGCCAATTGACAGTGTTAACTAACTGAAGATTTCTTATGATATAATATATCACAGTAAACTAAAGCACACTAAATGTTAATTATTAAATATTAAATGATCAGCATCAAATGTTAAATGATAAACATTAACCGTTTAATAGTGGACTTTTTCTTGGAATTTCTTGCAACTTTAATTGATTTACTTTAAACAGAACAATATTTTCATAAAGATTCAAACATTTATTGCCCGTTTGATTTTTATATACTAACAGAAGAAACACATTTTTCATTTGTTATAATAATTACAACTTTTATACCAAAACGAAATTTATGTCCCCTCGAGACAAGTATACTCTTTATTATTACAAAGGTTAAAGGTATCAGATAACGCAGAAATTTAGTAGAGTTAGCTTTAGTTTCACGTTGCATGTAAAATATAGATCCAAGCATCGGCATGGAAAATCGTACGAAAGCCCGAGACAGCAGGGTAGTAAACCTCCAAGTTACCCTTACTCTGTCCGAAGATCCGCCTTTTTCGTCAGAACCGAGCTGGCCAGCGAACTGTAAAGTCCTCTGTATTGCCTTTCCGTGAAATAAACCTTGGAATCCAACAAAGGGTTAAAGGTTAAACATTAAATGCTACGTTTTCAAGATCTTTCAGAAGGCAACAGTACTTCCATACTGTAAATTTTACAGTCTTACAGTATAAGACTTTACTTGGGACGTTGATGAAAGCCTGAAGGAGCGGTAGAGCGCAAAAGTGCAAGTCGCCAGAGCCGGCGAAGGAGTCGAAGGAGTATGCTTTTCGGCGGTAACATGCGCAGAGAGAAAAGGCGCGGCAACGCAAAGGCGGCTTCGATGAATAGAAGAACGCATTGTTTGTCGCGGACGGCATGTTCCACTGTCGGCTGTCACCGGAAACATTCATTACTGCGCGTCTCCTGCTAGAAATCACTAATGCATTCGAGGAGGGCCTCTCGCTGCTTTTACAGTAGCGGTTTTGAGAGGGTTCGCCAGGCTTTCGGCGAATCGGAAATCCGTGCGCAAAAAAAACTTCACCGTCAGACCGAATGCCGTCCTTATTGGAAGAAAGACGAGCAGCACACGCCATCCGTATCCATCGACTGATTTTTTCTTAGCGATCAATTTTCATTTTTACTACATAATTTACAACATTAAACGGATTTTCTTTTGCTTTTAAGATGATTGTCATGTCGAGTATATAATTCGTATTTGTTATTTCATCACTCACATTTTTGTCATATATCAGATCAGTAGACCTCGAGTATTATTTATTTCTTCTTAATTTATTTAATAATTTTATGTAATTACATCTTATTCATATTTGTGGCTATATTAACAATAGAACTGCCACAATTTATGTATGCCTATTTCTACGAGACCAGTCAAGATGACTGGTTATTGATAAAATATCAAAAAAATACCAAATTTCATAGGTATTCAGTACATCTAGGAGTGAATTATTTATAGGTCATATAGGAAATATTTATAATCTATGTCGTAGTTTTTGTTTTCATTGTGCATGTACATCACTTCCCTTTTTATTTTAGTAAATACAATCGTAGACGGACTACGAAGTGGAAAATAATATTACAACAATTATCGAGCATAAATTACTTTGTAAGTCACTTATTTAGAAGCGCGAACTGTATCCCATCAAAGTTTTCGCTGACTAACAGATAGTCACAAAAGAATGAAATAAGAGTGGTTATCAAATATAAACAAAACACTGCGTGAGAAGTGTTTATACAACAGTGTTTATATTTATATATTAGAAGTGTATATATGTCTTTATTATAAATATGCTCGTTGTATTGTTTTTTTAAAACAGTTTTCTAAAACGAATCTAAAATTTACATTCGTTTCGCTGAGGTACTAACCAGTCTTTTCAACAGGTTCTGGTATATTTAGGTACACCGTATACATATGTATAGTACTTACATACATAACTTCAAAAAAGGGAAGTAAGATGGGAAAACATTCTGATAAATTTGATCCTGTAAATGTTGTAATAAAAGTCGTGTGAAATTTCGCAGGAATGCAAGGTCATAAATATGAATACTTTGTAACAAGAACTTAAAACGAGTCAAAATGACTGGTTTAGTAGTTCTAGTGTTAAAGAACATTCCTTTGGCAAGCAGCACAGCAGGGTAGGGCAGCTACCGTTACACAAACACGATGAAACCAAACGCAAAGCATATAAATAACAAATAATTCCAGTTAAATTACCCCAAGTATACTTGCATATCAATTAATGGGATCGTCCCCGTAAAGATATCGACGAACCATAAAGTGAGAATATCTAGATGCGATTTAGCGTCCGATAATTGCGGGTGGGGAAAATCGGCGAAGGTATTAGGAAGCGAGAAGAGCGAGAAGTGGCCGATGCGCGCCAGCGCAGAAAGATCGAAGTAAAAGACGAGTGAACGGATCTTGCGGAGAGGCTGAGATCGGTTAGGATCGGTTGGAGGACGCGACGCAAGGCGGCGCGACGGTCGCCGAGGAGTCGAGCCGCCGTGCGCGGCAGCAGCGTAGAGCGGCTGGCGGTGGTTTTATTTGCGGCGGAATAAATAAAAATTTACGAGCAATTTAGCGAGGGTCCTCAGCCGGGTCAGGGGGATCCATCAATTTACTGCGAAGTGCTCGTTTGGCGCGCGGGCTACAAAATCGTCGACGAAGTTCTCTTTATGAAGCTAGAATAGATTAATGCTCTCGTTTGTTCGGTAATGGCCCCGATAAATTATCTTAATAGCTCGAGGCGGCTATAAATATATTCCTCGGCTGCTCCTCCGCGCCGCCCGCCCGCTCCTTACGCTTGTTTTCCTGCTATGTATATCGCGAGCGCGCCCTGTCTCTCCGCGCGCTCGCGCTCCCCGTCGAACTGCCATGTTTTCCGTCTCACTAATTCTTAAGAATTAACGCGAGCGCGCGCGCCCGCGCGCGCCCGAGCGCAATGGGGGAGGTGTAACGCGGACAAAGGAAGTGAGTGCGAGAGCGCTGCCGCCAACGCCGCTGGCATTCTGGCAGCCATGTAAATTAGTCGCCGGCTCGGCCACGAATGTGCTTACTAAATCAACCTCTCCCACCTCTCAACCCCAGCACCCGCCCCACTCTCCGCCTCACCAAACCAGACCCTCTCTCTTTTTAATGCACTATTCCTCCTCGACTTCCTCCTTTTTATCACGGATTAACGCCTCGAACGCCTTACATTCGATTAGATTATCTTCCCTCTTGGGGCGCGCATCATTTCATTCATATCGCTCCTAACATTAAACTGCTGCCATTCATTCCTACATGAACCAGGCATTCACTTTTGTAGGATTCACCCTCGCGATCGACCTTCCGTGTAATAAATTTAACCGCACGCTACTCGATAATAGTTATGTTTTAGTTTTGCGATTACGGATTCTTCGTCTTTAAAAGGCTCGTTAAGTTTTAACCTCAAAAAAAGACCTAAAAGTATGCCGTTTTGTAAGAGACTGAAATTTTGAAGATCAGCCTGGTTGCGCACTGACTTTAAGTGTCTACTTTCGAGAAAAAATTGCTTCATCTTGATTGCTTCATCACCATCATCGCAATTTGTAATAAATACAACCACACATCCATAGCAATTATTCTGTAATTATGACCGATAGATTAATGAAATTAATTTATAATACACTTTGAATCGTATGCATGTATCTTATAAGCTTGAAATAAAAATGTTGTTTATATTTTTTCAAGAAGTTAATGTTAACCCTCATTTTTTCCGCTCCAGGTATATCTGCACCCTTAAATGCTATTCCAGATTCAACCATTGCGAGATCAAGTGAAAATTGTCAGAGATTTTTTATAAGATAAGGAACTCGATGATTTATATAAAAGATGTCAGCTTAAAATTAAATTAAATAATTAAGTAAGCATACACATATATCGTGTTATGTTAATCGTTAAAAAATCGATGTAGTTATAAAATGATGTAAATTAAATAAAGAAAGAAATAGGTACGTTTTTGCGCTGTGTGTGTGTACAGGCACATATTACGATCGACGTTACATGTCCATAAAGCATACCCCATTTAACTGAAAGCGGTTTGGCATTAGAGCTATTCTTATGGATTAAGTATCTCGATTTGCTTTTACAGCCTATTTTATACGCGCATTAAATTTCAAAGGAAAGTCGTAATCTTAGGTTATCATCGAGCTCCATCGAATGTATATGACGCGCAGTCGATGGACAAGGAATAATGGGAAAACTTAGGTAATAGTTTATGCAATATTATAAATATATCTTAGTTTAAGAGAGTACGTTGCTTGTTATCATTTATGCGGTTGGAATGTTCATCAAATTCCTCAGTAACTGAGATTCACAGGAAAAATACGTTTTGGTGTAAAAATCATTATTATTACCACGAATGAAACATGTTTTTCTTCTCTTAGAATAAAGAAATCGAATGGGCAATAATTTTTTGCATCTAAGAAATCAATTAAAATGCCAGGAAATTGCTTTTTCTGTATACAAGCAGACTTGACTTTTATCGTTTAACATTTAATATTCAACATTCAGCGCTTAATAGTTCATATTTAAAGTTTAACATTTATCACTTATGTGAAATAAAATGGCAAGAATCCGAATTTACTTGTCATAACTTAATTCGAACTATGCAAGCAGATAAATATTTTCCAAAAGAAGTCCACCTTTAAAGCGTTAATATTTCTAAAAATTCCAAACTCATTCATAAGTTGCGTATGACAGTAGCGTGTGACGTTGATTGAAACTCTTAGGTTGTCAAACAAAGGAATGAAGATTAAAAAGCTTTTACTCTCCGAATGGGTGGTTGCCAATTCGCGGGCAGTTAATCGAAACGTTGGACGAGACAGGAAATATGTTTAGGAAAGCTTAAACATTACTAACAAAGCACTTCAAGCAGCGAGGGTGTGTAATGGATTTGCGGGGGGTGAATAGTTTAGCGAGTGGCCGGATTTGTGGCGCTCCATACTTCAGATCTAGCGGTTGGCGCAAAATTGGATTCCCAATGCTTTTGTCGACGTTAACGAATTCACAGACATTTCGCTTCGTCGCTATCGGGGAATTTATGTGAAAGCTCGGCTGGCGCAAGGAGGATCCGGCGGCGCAATAAACTGCACGATAACCGAGAACGCCCCGACGAAGCTGCAGTTTTCCGGCTGCGCAGTTGAACGTTACGCCGAAACTCTGCCGGAAGATCAACTGGCAATGAGTCCTATCAATTGGTCGGGCGCTCTTAATGCACTGACACACTCATACACTGAGACACGCACACACATAGAGGCGGAGTTTCGAATTGGCTTTGCCCGGGGACATCGGCGTTTGGCAGAAATTAGGTTGGTAATGCGTCAGGAGCGGCTCTCGGCGGCACTTAACATCGTAAAGTTGTTGGATGGCAGCGCTATCACCCCTAACAGTTCCTAACAGTCCAACGCACACCTCACGGCTGCCGCCCGGAGTCTGACACTGCAACCGTGAGTTATTCACTTAATGCGGCCATTACGCTCTCCTCGATGGCGCTTCATCCTGATTTACTTGACAAGCATTTATTGCTTCTATTTCGGCTGGCGATATTAAACCCTCCGCTCACATTTCCTACCTACATATGTACTTATGTTATGCTCCACCTTCCTCTCTCCTTCTTCTTCTCCCATTTCTCTCACTCCCTCTCTCTCCTCTCTCTCTCTCTCTCTCTCTCTCTCTCTCTCTCTCTCTCTCTCTCTCTCTCTCTCTTCTCCCTGCTTTCTAGCACGTCTAAATACATGACGCTTCCACTCCTCCTCTCCATTCCGTTGACCGGCTACTGAAATACGCTGAGAAATGATCATCGCCGAGCCAAATGACACCCGGCCGGCATTAATTACGCTTGGACATCTAAATTCCGGCCCCCGGCACTCACACGTATCGCTTGATGCATTGCGATGTTAGGATGAACAATAAGTGAAACTTACACTGTCTAATTCACTTGACTATGTTATTTGTAATCGAGATTAGTTTCATGGTTTATTCGTGATTCGTGATTTGTTGGCACACCTTAGCAATTTGTTATTATAGTATGGTATAGGTTATGTTTGAATATAGCTGGGTATTATTGTTTGCTGAGTGAAGTGAATAATGTTAATTTTATTATTGCGGTTAATTATAAAAGTGAGATTTTTGTGTATTAGTAACATCATATATGTAGGATTGCTGAAATGGGACCTGTTCGTAAATCGCACCCTCTTGCCTATAAATCCAAGCGTACCACCATCTGCTTTTTTAATAACTTATTTTACATATTCAAAGTATAGCAGTGATGTTTCAATTGTCCTTAAATATTTGCAGTAAAAATCGGGGTTATTATTAAAGTTTACAGAAAAGTTGTTACATTAACGATATTGTTTGACACATTTTCTGGTCACATTGCAGAAAAGGTAAGGCACATCGTCATGTTTGTGAAAATTGTTAGTGATTAGAATAGATTCAAATCCCAAAAATAGGTATTTTCCCGAACCAAACGTTTTCTGTTACCACTACCAATGAGAATTGTTTAATTAATTTTGCTCGATATGCAAAATTTTTATTAATATTATGATGTCCAATTGGAGAGCCATTTTAGCAACCGGTAGTGCGTTTTAGGACACCAGTTGCCCAAATCGCGCGATTCAAAAGGCTTGCAAGAATAATGACTTTCAAACTGATCGTAATGTATGAAAATTATAAAAAAAATTACACATGAAAGGAGAAATACTGCCGTTTATTATGAGGGAAAGAAAATAAAGATATGATTCTTCATTTCTGAGTAATAAGCCTTAATGTAAAAAATACGCTGATTTAAGGAACCTCAACCTACCCTTTTAAGAAGAGAAAACAAATACAACAAACAAGTCCGACTTACACTATTTTCATTTCTATATTTCATATTTTTTATTGGCACACGATTGTGTAAGAAATAAGACTGCAAAAATAGAGTTTCGCTATGCTAGTGCTTTTGCCATTTTCTTCGTACATGTATTCCGTCAACTTATCCACTTTCTTGAATTTCCCCTATTCCCTATCATTCGGGTATTTCGCTGGTTGTTGCAAAAAGCCAGGAGAATCATGTGCGATGATAGCAGTGCGGTGTTGGCAAAAGTTGAGTGGCAGGTTCGCAGTCGGCGGTTGTACGGCGGCAGCCGGGATTCGTCGATCCTTCGGAGAGCTGCGCGCAGCATCCTTCGCTCGTAGCGCGCCTCGGTTCAAACCTCGTAAACCCGGGAACGACCAATTAAACGAAACGAGCAGTGCACTGATGCACTCTCTAGCTGGTTGCCTGCCTGCCGGCATTACCTACAGGTTATACGACTCGGGGAATTACCCTCAAATTACACAGTTGGTACCGGCGTGTGCACTTCCCCCGGTGCGCGACTCTGTATACTTACGCTCGGATAACAACCGGCCTGCTAGCAACGCCACCATTTCCTACGACTCAGAAACGCGCTCTTTCCTCTCTCGCGCGCCCTATCAGAGTTTGCCCGAGCTCAAAGGAAGGACCCGGTAACGACTGCTGCCGGCCCCTTACCAAGCTATACTTGCCGCACACTCCCTCATGATCCATTGGCCACGAAGAAAGTGACGGTTATGGAAGGCACATACGCACCTTTGATTTGACTTAACTTGCTCCAACAGTTCCTCGAACCTATAAAACGCGCATTAACTCCCCACACTACCTTCTTCCCCACTTCTTCATCTTTCAGGTGGCCTTGCTACCCGTGAACCTAAAGCCAAGTACACAGTTGGATGCAACATTATGTGACAACACTTCGCAAGTGGTAGCGTCCGAAGCTACAGTGTTAATAATTCAATATATTCATTATGATCTATGTGATTAGTACTGAAATATTTTTGAATTCAATAAATATTAGAATTGGAACATTAACGGCTTTTTTTATTTGTTAAATGTTTTTAACTTTTGTATTATTTAATTAATGTCTTTTTCTGTACACCTGAATAATAATATAATAAAAGTAGGTATTGCTCCTAATATCGTGTTAATAGTGAATGATATAATAATAAATAGTAAGACGTGTATAAATAGTCTCGCGCCAAGTAGTAGTATTACACAGTATGGCGCGTGACAGCCGAGGATACTTATCCCGAAGTGTAGCGGTTTTCGTCTGCTGTAAAAGTTTCATCTTGATTTATGAAAAATTTGCAGCTCCAAGAATATATTTCTGATTTTTGTATTTTGTCGCTGATTACTTTATTCCTATATCCAATCAGAAACAAATTACAAGCGCTGGTTTATCAGAAATCTTGGCCCTAATGGAATAATTAGAGTTAGATCTTCTATAACGAATTCGAAATTAGTTTAGACTGCATTTTGTTATACTTTGACTGTAATAAAGTAACCTAAGTCTGATATTGTGTTACCACGATATTCAACCGAACTTATACCGTGTAGAATGGTAATTACCTCGTCGATTGGCAAAGTCAGGATCCCCTCGTAGTAATCAAGCTTGGCGGAGCTTGTCTCCGCCGAGAGCGGCGTAGCAAGCAAACTAAGATATCAGGATGCTCTCGCAGTTAGAAGAGAGCGTCAAATCCAATTTGCGGTCGGAGCGTCTTACAATTAGTGGGCAAATCGGGGAATATCTCTCGGCGAGTAAGATGAATCAGATCGGAGGCTGATAAAAGCAACATCCGGCAGGAGGAGCGGCCAGCAAGCAAGCCGGAAAGGATCCTGTTGGATCCCAGCGGGCTGACAGGCTGCCTGCTCGTGGCCGGGCCTGCATTGATCAAAGCGGCAATTACTGTCATCGTAATATTACTCGGGACGTTACTCACACCAGGACAGGCCTCTGTCGTTCTGCCTGTTATCCCCCGTGGCTTCTGCATCGTCGCCGACGCCGTTACCACCCCATAGCTGGTGATGACGCCGCCGCCGCCGCCACCGCCACCACCACCACCACCGCTCTGCGCCTCCTCTCCTTTCAACCACTTACACCCATCTACACGCCTCAACTCTGCATGCGTGTAGTTCATGACTACCCTATTCGGTCAGCCACGACCCCCTTTACATAACAGATTGCACTCTCAAGCACCGCTCATTAAGAATAAATGATTGCACGTTTCTTGCGAAATATCCCAACCTCCTCCGAACTATCTTTTGATCTCCGAATTGCATTCTTCAGTTCATTATCATTCTTATAAAATTGTATGGAAATAAAAGAAGATTGTATGACAGGCTTGAAAATTAGTTTCGTAAGGCGTAAAGTAAAAACGATTCTTCATATTAGTGGCGTTCCATGTGGTTGTCGTATGAAATCGGGCCTGACAATTATTGGATGTTTCGTTGATGATTAATTTTTACTCCACCGTTTTTCTAGCTATAAGTTACGATTGAGTTTTATTTTGCAGTGTAAGGTAACACTGCACATTGTTGTTTGGCGACCGTGCAATCCTAATCACTTTTGAGCACTATGAAAAAATGCCGCAGAATACATTCATTTAATATTTATGATCTTATTTTTGTAAAGATTCGTTAATACGGCTTGAAAGACTTTTTGTAACTTTATTAATGACATACATTTGATCGGTTTAATCAATTACGTAAAACTAGTAAACTAAATCATTTTAATTTTATTTTGGGGGATTTCACTAGTTCTTATTTTTCAAATCAAAATAAATTGGGACATATTTACTTTGTTCGAATAACAACACAGTCTTGAGAAATTCAAATTTAATTATTACGACAGTTATTTTTGCTACAAAGACATGAATAAAAGTGACATGATGTCAAGAAAGATGTTACGTCTAATGCCGCCGTACGGCGCCATCTAAATCGTGTTTTCGAATTAGCTGTGATCCACTTTGGTCGGGTTATTCGCTTTGCCCGTACATCCCCTGGAAACGTTCATATTCAAACATGTATTTTTCGTCTACGAATACATGTCAGAGAAATCCTCGGCCGACAGAGGTGTATATCAGACACAAACATTACCACGGGGTTATATGGAAGACGTCCAGTGTGGGTAATGATTTCCCGGAAACGCGTTTGATGTGCCAGGGCGTTATTAGTTTTCTATGAAAGCAGGGGCAATTTTTCACGTCACCTCCGCCGCTCCCGAGTCTCGTTGTGATTTGTTGGTCTACCCGGCTTTCGCGCTAAGCGCTGCTGTCGTCTCATGTGGCTGGGAATACTGGCAGTGGTTCTTCTCGTAAGCGATGGGCCCATTTTTCCTGCTTGCCTTCTCGGCTCCGGGCTTAATGCCGTGGATACCGAACATATTCCGGATATCCTTGGTTACGGATACTTGAAAATCTTTTTTTCCATTGCTACTTAACCTCTTCGATCCGGGGAAGTCGCTAAGTGGACCTTTGCCTTTGAAAAACTCCATTTGAAAACAAATGTCTACTTTGCTTTCTTATATTTTGAATACAATCGTTATTCTCTGCAGTGTAGAAAGAAAATGACGGAATAAGAAGAGGTGAGGGAACGCATATATTCTCTTGTTTATGTCGCCTTAACCTCGTCAACAAAGATGATCGTTAAAAACTTATAAAAATGTCGGATCAAAAGCCTTAAGAATTCCCATCAGAGACGACTGCTTTCCAGAACGCATTCTTCGACGAGAGCAAATTATAAAATCGTAAAGTGTAACGAAGTAACATGCTGGAATGCAAATCAGTCGAATATGAATAGTCCATAATTAGTCTAGTCCGGCGTAGATAATAAAAACGTTCCAAAGACGTGCTTTATCTCGATACTAATAATTCTCGGCAGGTATCGCCGCGGGCGATAGCGTTGCCAGAAACATATATTCCACGGGCGCTCTGAAATATATTCACGTCCGGTTCTCATAGTAGGAGACCGGTTCTTTTTAATGCGTGCGTTACGGAAATGGGCGTGTGAGTTACACCTTCATAACTTTTCCCTGTTTGCCTTGCGCGGCACACCCGGCCCCTTTGAGATCCTCTCGGGCGACGGCAGCGACGGCGGTGGCGGCGCTGGGGAAAGGTCTCCTCTTAATTCGTCCACTAATTTTCGTGTCACGCGGTTAAGATTTCAAGAAATGACAGGGGACCGGCAGGCAGTCGGGCAAACAGGCAAGAAGGCAGGCGTGCCTTCTCGAAGACATGTCAGGGAGCAGGGCCGGTAGCAGGCAGACGGTATGTCACTGCCGCTGACACAGGGCGATAAATTCGGCACACTTTCGAAAGGAACAGGGGGAAAGGACCGTAGCTGGTCAATAAATGTCAGAAAATGCTGAAAGAAAGCGGTCGGGGAGGGAGCGGCAGTTACGGTGTGGTTTCGTGAAATTGTTAGTGGGATAACGCTGAAAGCTGCGTCTAATAATGGCATAGTCGCTCGGGGGTCAAACACGTAAAAACAGGGCGAAGATTTATGGCGCACCGTGGCTCGCCCGGCGTGATGCTGGGATAGGGATGTCGGGAAGAGTATGGGCTCTGAAGGGCAGCCCAGCTTCAGCTTAGGATCCCCAGCTACAAAGAGAACAATGCCTCCCAACAAGCCTAACGTGACGCTTGCAGATCGCGCAACGTCCGTGAAGATCAACAGCTTCGATTTGGTTTCGGCTCATCTCTTGTCGGCTCGCCGCTTTTTATACCCTTACTTAGCCTTTTCCCGTCGCGAGACGCATCGACGCACTCAACGCTAAATTCAACAAGAGTTCTATGGCGAGGTAGCAGGTGGGACAAGGGAAACATCAGGCGTTGCTTGAAAGTAACTACACTCCGGCTTTTCCAGATCATGTTTCTTTCATTCAAATTCTGATGCTGGACCGATGCTGGGATGTTAGACTGATGGTGGTCTGATGGACGCTGTATACATTTGGTTTCTCTTCAGTATCAAGAACTAATACACCGATTTTGATGTCAAATTGACCAAAAACATATTAATAATAAGACTTCAAATGCTCTAACACCTAACACTTCTCCAATACTCGTAAAATCATAGGGCCGACAATGAATCAGAACCGTTCGACCAGGTCACAAGCTTCTTCCTCAAACTTCTTCAAGCCAACAAAATAGTGAAGAGGAAGGTCATCGCATGGCGGCTGGAGTCGGCAGTCTTTGAGACATAGGAAACCGGAAGGTCGGATCTGTGCCACCAACAGCGTGCCGTCGAAAAAGCTTGTCGGGGCAGGTCGGAGCGGGCGATCGGTGAGCTAAAGAGTGTGTCCTCTCGAAAGTGGATATCGGGTCCCGAGGTCACATTTTTGTCCGACCTCTGGCAGGATGCCCCGCCGCGTGGGTCGTGGATACCTGGCCGGGGAAGTCACGAAAATATGTGGGAGGTCTTTATCCGGCGTGGCGCGGCGCTGCCGCTGCGCCGTCGAAAGAGAAAAGAAGTGGACTGGCGTGTGTAGCCAGGTTGTACGGCGTGCAAGGCATGCTTCCTCGAGTTCTCTAGAGAAAGAGGGAGAGCGAGAGACGAGAGATGATAGAAAGAGGAGAGTAGAGAGTAAGTATATGGTGGCCGTGGCGGGCGGCCGGGGTCTGCGCACCTATAAAGCGCAATGGGAGACGGATACCAAGCAGCACGCTGAAAGAGCGAAGCCGCGAAGCAACAAGAGAGCAAGAGCAAAGCGGCAGGCCAAGAAAGATAAACGGAGACGAAGAGGGCTCCATCTATTTTCGCCTCCCTGTTCCAAGCAGAAGCGGAATGATTTATGCGGAGCGAGTGCCACGTCTCCGCGCCGCGGGAGAATTCTCGCTTTCAGCTCTGCACCCAGCCGTGTCGCCAGGGTGGCGGAGTGTGGCATTGCCTTCACTCTCTTTATTTCTCTCTCCTGCCTCCTCACTCACTCACTCGCTCACTCTCTCTCTCTCTCTTTCTCTCACTCGGACCCTCTTCTTCTAGGCCTTCCCGACATCGCCCCGAGCAGCACTATGCATCTTCCTTGGATGACGTGCAACCACCGATCCTCACTCCTCCCCTCTACCTTCCAGAGCCGCTTCTACACGGTAGCCTTCTTTCTCCGGCCGTACGACATCACTTTTTTCTGTTATTCCTGAACGCTTCTCCGGGAGGCTGGCTAATCATAGAGCGACGATGCTCCTTCTAAGTTATGCCCGCCCTAAACGTGTCTCCTACCGGAGAGATATGTTCGGCCACTCTCAGCGAATGACCCTGCCGCGCATATACGTTTCTCCGCTCAACGCTGGAGAGCTGTTTAACGCTGTCGATTTATTTCGGAGGCCCGTAATAGCGCGCTCGACCCGCTCTCGCTCGACTCCCGCCTGATGCGCACTCTGTTATATTTTCGAGGACGATTTACAGTCACACTTGCCGCGATATACGAATTCTTACTTGCCGGGGTGCCCACACTGACGGATAGTCACTCGAATCAAGAACGGAATTCGTTGTTGGAGAGTAATCGTCCGTCGGATTAATGGCACATCCAACGCGTGCCAAGTGGGTAACAATCTGTTTTTACATTGTGTACTTTAGCTTACGGATGTACACCAGCGTGAAATAAATGGAAATATTTTGTCTTCGTAGGTCAAACTTTATACTGGTCAAGACAAAGGAAAGTCCGATCGCACGATGCTTCTTAGCACTTACTTTCTCTGTTAGTTCTAAATCTGGGTTATTGCTGGAGTTCGGAAAACATGGAAAATATTTCTAAGAAATCTTAAATTATTTATAACTAATGTTGTCCGAATTGATATGATTTTATTGTCAAAGAAGATATTCCCGAAACCGTTACAAACACAAATACCTGAAATATATAAAGAACAAATAATTTTACTAGAATTTTTTTACAGGAAAATTCGTTGACAGGAAAAATGACTCATCGCTAACGCAACAGACGATAGTTTAAGAACACAAATCCCAATCTTTCTTTTATACCAACCACTGCACGCCAACTGATCAACAATCCATTGACTTATCGCCCTGTTATTCCGAGTGATACATACATAGTCATTATTTATCCGTTCCTTTACACTGCCTTTCCACGTCACACACATACCGCCCATACATGCGCACACGTACCATGGGATGTTAGGGTCGGCGTGTTATGGTGGCTGGAACCTATGTTACTGTTTCGAGATTAACTGCAACGGTGCACCCCCCGGCGCGCAGCCCATATTTCACCGAGCGGCCAATAGCTGTCCATCTCCTTATGAGTCGGCCCAGCTACAATGGGGATTGGAGGCTTTCAAATTTTCCGCTATTAATGCTACCGAACATAGTGCGCGGGCTTCGAGCGAGTGTGGAAGAGGCCGGGAAAGTTTTACCTGGCAAGAATCAGCTCGGCTCGCAAAGCAACGCAATAAATCAAGGCCTCCGTGGCAGCGTCGATAACCGTGCCAGCGTCGTTTCAATAAACGCGGCTAAAGGAAGAAAGAGTATGTGTGTATATATATGGGCTCGCGCGAGCGCGTGCGTGTGTGTGCCTGTGTGGGAGAGGGAAAGAGAGATTAAAGCGAGCCGAGAAGATCCGGGGCGGCGCAGCCTCTCGATTTCATATGCAAAATGTTTATCGCGATAATGGATTGTCGTTACCGTGCGCGCGCGCGCGCGCGCTCACGCGGCTTGGTCGAATCAAAGTGAAATATGGGGTGGCGGACTGCACTGGGGCAGGAGCGGCATGCGAGCTGCCAGGGATATTGCTCGGAGAGAAGCGCTCTAAATTACCTTCGATGAGTGGCGCGGCAACAAAGCCACGTGTTTTGCTTCTTCACTCGGGGCCCATTTATCTCCGTAGGCACAATACGGACCGGATTTGACACATCTATCAGCGCACAATGCTCGACCTGGCCCGCCCCATTCTTTACTTTCCTCCCTTTCGGCCTCTCCTACTTCTCTCCTACCATCACCGAGCACCCCGCATCACCCTCAAGACTCCTGCTTCTTTCCTTCCTTGTTTTTCCGTTGTTCGCCGTCGCCATCGCCGACGCGCCGCTAGCCCGAGTCGAGCACCTTCCGACTGACACGTTGCAACCTCCCCTCGCAACCTACGCTTATCCTCGCCGGCATGTATCCATGTGCCAGCTCGAGGAGAACATGACTGATTTGTGTGATATCCATTTCCTTGCTTGGGAAATGCCAGTAGTTAACCCTCGAGCAACGAATGCCGAGTCATTCTGACCCCCGACTGATGCGATGATCGACCAACCGTAACAGAACAACTCCGTAAACAATGTGGTATTCGTCACAGTGTTTCAGAGAAATAACAAGCATAGAATTTGAAGTGAGAGTTTGGAACTATGGGAATAAAATAGTATTGTGTTATATGTGGGTTAAAGAGATTATTTTTTAACATTATATTGTGGTTCTATTTTTCTGTGGAATTTGAACATGCCGGAAATAAAACTTGGCCTCGGTTCTCTTGTGGTATTCATCTTTCTGGTGATATTAGTTGAAGTAGTTGTGTTATAAGCTATCCAAAATGGAAATATATGAAATTATTAACTGCACTATGCTTTTTCAATGAGAGTTTTAGTAGGATAAGTTTTTATACTGAGTATAAAATTGACTAACAGTAACTAGCGCTGGAATTGCAGCAATGTTACGTTTTCAACTTCACGAAAAATGACAGTCTTTACGAAAATAAATCTTTTTAATAAAACGCTCAATAATTTTGAATAATGCATCAATTATTCATACTCTTCAATAATTTTTTCTAAATCATACGATATTATTGATGCTAAAATACCAAGTGTTCCGTTTTCCTTGCCGCCTGTAAACAGTATATTCAAAAGTCAATGATTTAACTCAGAACGAAGAGTTAACTCAGAACTTAGTTAGCACTAAAACTATCAAACCAGTAAAAATTACTGGTTTTAAATTGTTTGTCGAAACTATTCACATTCGTGGCGTTGAATTTCCGCGAAATTTTACACGACTTTTATTACAATATTAAAAGATGAAATTTATCAATTTGTCTTCCCACCATCCTCTATTTTTCAAACTTACATATCGCATATTTAGACAGATATACTGGAATCAGTCATAATGACTGGGTAGTGTCTCAACGAAAAGAATATAAATTTTAGACAATATTAATTATAAAAACAGTAAAACCAGCATATTTAAATAAACGTGTCAGAAAAAGACACAAGAACTGCAGCTATTATTGTTCCTTTCTGATGTCGCCTTCAGCGCTTCTCACGACACGTCCAGTATTTTGGTTATACATATTTGACAACCTCTCTTATATCATTCTTTTGTTATTACGTGTTAGTTATATGAAAACTTTGGTGGGGTACAGTTCGCATTTCTAAATAAGAAACTTACAAATCAATTTATACAAGATAATCGTTGTGATATTATTTTCTATTTCATATTCCTTCTAAGATTGTACTTACTAAAATATAAGTGTGAGTGATATACATGTATAATGAAAATAAAAATGGGACGTAAGTTATAAATACATATTTCCACGACCTATAAATATTCCGACCTTAGATTTACTGAATAATTATGAAAAAATGATGTTTTTTTATAAAACACTCTATTAGTAAGTAGATATACATTAATTGTCGGTAGTTCTAGTGTTAATATTCGTAATATGTCAGCCAAGAAGCTACTGGATCAGGCGTACAGATATGTACACAAACTTTTCAACAATTCTCTTGTTTAACAATTAACGCTTATCATTTATCAATTAGTATGTAACATTAACCTCTTAACAATTAAGACATACCGCTTAACGTTTAACACTTTATAGGTAACATTTAAAATGTAATATTTAGTGATTAACATATAGTTCTTTACGGCAACATTTATTCCTTTATTTAAATACAATATTACATCATAACAGGTTTTACGTTGCTTGGAATTCTACAAATAAATATCAGTTTTTGTAACATTATTTATGACTTACTATACTAACATAATAACGAAAATAAATAAATAAAAAGTAAGTATACATGAATTATCAGTAGAGCTACTGTTAATAATCTCTCTGCATTACAACAATTTAAGCCAACTCAAAAAATAGGCAGATTTGAGCGACAACTGCCTTTAAAGAAACACTTTTTCTCTTCGGCTGGGCAGTTTCTTTGTGGGATGACTGATAATCTCGAACAAATTCCCAGCTGTAATTGCTCTTTTTGTGTGCCCCAAGCTGCCAAGCGTGGATGATCCTTACTTTGGGAGATCCGTGCGGAGAAGAAAAGTCGATCCCCGGCTAAGTGGGTTATTCGGGTGGTGTGACGCAGCAGGTACGCCGTTGGAGTGCTCCTGCTCGCCTTTCGGGCGATGTACTGTTTGCACCCACGTGGCAGGGGTGCATGTGTAGATAAGAGTGTGATTGACGAGCTCTGCTTCTGACGCGACAGCCTGCGATCGCCTTACTCTTTGTGCTGATCGCTCCTTTTCCAGGACTACTCGCCTTAAGTACTCAGGAAAATGTAATACACTTGATCTGCATCCTCGAAAATTGCTTGAGGCTTCGCAATAGGATTTCGGTTCGTACTCGTATTTTCTATTTCTTTATTTACAACATTCGTTTTGCTTTAAATAATTTTCCTTGTGTTACATAATAGTACAATCATAAGAAACAGAAACATGAAACAGAAACACCCGAGTTTCCTCGAGGAATTCCCTTACTAATTGTAAGACTTTCGGAAGCGTGTTAAGAATACCGTTAAAAGTGAAACCCAATGGAACAAATCCGGAATGCTCGACACGTTAAACGGGAGTCTTGAAAACTGTACATGCACATGTATGTGTCAGGAGGAGCAAAAGCAGCATCAAGCAGACGATTGGCCGGGAGCGCATGATGGACAGTAAAAGGGAAAAGCGTAAAAGTCCGAACAAGAAGCCGTCAGCGATTACGGGGACGGCGAAGGAAGCATTATCGCAAGGAAGAAGGCAGCGATGGGTAAGGGGGAGGAGCGGGGCTGAGGAGGAGGAGGATGCCAAGAGGGATGTAAGGAGGAGTCGCCCGTAAATTAACGATTGTGGAGGCTGCCGTGGGTCAAAGCAAGCCGCTAAGCCGTGGAATCGTCATTATCGCTCTCACGAGTGGTGACGCTGATAGATGCCACCTCTAAATGATGATGGATGGCTCGTATAACTGTCGTAATATACGGCTACCCGATGAGCTTCGTATCTTGATTTACTGCCCGTCCTTTCGCCATTTTGCAATCCCACTCCTCGCACACGTGCACACACGCACACAGCCGCAAAACTCGTACACGAGGAGACGGGAGCATGCCAATTGCCATTACGGCAGGGCAACTTTCCTAATTCCACGGCGAGCCGGAGACACCGGAAATAGATTGGTCCACTATGCGTGGACGGCCGGCTGTGGAGCGACGAGAGACATTAGGAAGCGCGCCATCATCACCAAGCTCTCCAAGTGGCGAAATAAGGGGGCGCTGATGAAAATGTACAATCGATCTTGCGCCAATAAATCAGCGCGCCGCGGCTCCGCAAAATATAGTGGCCCGTTAACTCCCTTAACTTGCTCGGCGCCCGACGCCCGACGCTCTGGAACGGGAAGATTGATTCCACAGAAGCTAAGCGCGCGCGCGCGCGCGGAACTTCGCCGCGGTAAATGGCAGGCAGATTTCCACTGTGTACCGATCACTTTTCCGAGGAGATGCAGTGGCGGAAGAGTGAAATCAATCTGGCAGACGTTATTATTTCGTCGCTGCTTTTTAACACCAACCGTAACCGGCTGTTTCCGTCGTAAACGGTCAAACGACTCGTTGTGAAATACAGGTTATGTTTTTCCAATTCGGGTATAGCTAATTGTTAATTTAATGTGTAGCTTTATGCGTTAATTTTATTGTAGAATCGAAGTTTAAAACCGGTCAATTGACCGTACGATGGTGAGTGTGGAAATAGGAATATACAAATACTGTGGAAGATTCAACTGAAATTGTTTATTGTTTGCGAGTTTTGGATATATTTTCCCATAACTTTTTGTATTTCTTTATTACCCGTAACAATTTTAAGGATGTATTCTAGTATACTAGGTGCTCGGCCAAAGTCAGTTGGTCAGTAATAATAATAGATTTTTTAGAAATATGAACCGAGGCTTCTTTATTATAGCAATAATATCGACATATCATTTTCAGAGACAACATATCACAAGGGTGCGTCGTGCAACCGAACTTCTTGTTGTGTATAAATATATAACATGATTTTATGATTATTTTATAATGTCATACTGTTATAAATTTATATAGTACGATATTACACTAATAATTTCAATGCATACAATTTTGGCTATTTATGCAGAATATTTATATTTATATGCTGATAACTGTATACATGCATAAACATATTGCCACCATCGTTCTATTGTAATGTAATAATCTCGAATGTATGACATTACAAGACCTGTAACTAATGTAATTCTTGGATTGCTCTAGTATATACAATTCCAAACACTAATAATATATAAACTAAACGCTGTCTAATTATACATTGTGAAAGCAAACATATGGTTTAAGTAATTTCAGCTTATTATTACCGTTTGCAATATTATGACTGTTATGTAACAGCAACCAAGTTAGAAATCTTGCAACTAATATTGTTAGTTCTTTCCTATACCATCTATGCTTTTAATTATCACTCGCATGGGTGCAATTGCTACATTAAAGTCACAAAGTAGTTTCACAGAAATGTTATGATTGATGTTGCTCTTACTTTCATACTTACATTCTGATCAGATAGATTTCGTTGCTAAAGGTAATAAATTGCCATTGACTTCGCAGTAAATGTTGCAGTTACTTGAATAATACATGAAATGTAGCAATTTCTATGGTTGCGTGTGTGTGTCAGTTTATTCAACATTTATTTCCTGCATTCGGCCTCATCAAATGCTTGGCTTTGTAATTACAGTGTTTAATGATAAATAAATGAATGCATGCAACGTGTTTTTTATTCTAATAAAACTAAGGACCTGACGTATGCGTCCCGAGTATTGTATCATTATTTATAAAAAAAGTCTGGATTTTAATAGTTCTGAAGTTAATTGAAACTTTCGTGATTTCCTGCAATGCCAAATATGCATAACAGTATTAATAAATAAGTTAATAGATTTTTCAGCGTTTCTACAATTTGCAAGGAAGTATGTGCTAAATAATACACATGATGGTTACTCAAGAAATTAATAAGACTAATCTTTAAAAATATAAAGTGCTCAATTATAAATAATATAATTATAATATATATGTACAGAGATATATTCCTCATCACATGCAGATGTAGAAATCCATATAATTAGAATGACAAACAATTAATATTCAAGGTCGTTAATTATCATAATTACGTGAAGTATTGTAAACTAGTGGCTCTGTAATAATAATTTTAACATTAAATACTAGTTCTTCTTATACCACATATGTATATAGAAAGAACGATCTTATTTTTACAAACCTTTTAATTTCTGATGGACATTATATCATTTTACTCCATTTTTCCATGAATATAGCCTTTTTTACAAAGGCTTTACTCAATACAAATAATAAATAACAATACATTTGTTATCGAATCATTGCAATTTCCAGTGAGTAGATAAAGCTATGCCGATTCTGAACCATAGAATAGACCAGGATTGCTAAACTATACCGATTCTGGAAAATGTGAAGTATCCTCACAAGTTTCTACCTCCACGAGCACATAGTTTGCTAATCGTGCTGATACTGTTCTCAACCTTTTGACTAAGAAGAGCATTTACAAAGATGGGTAAAGCCATCAATTTACTTACAAAGATTAACAATGTGAGAGTAATTAATTTAGTAAGCATTCTATTACCCTCGAAATTAACTGTTAACTAAGTAATAGTATACAACCTTTATAGAGTTAATACACGTTTTGGACGTAAAGTAATCGCAAGTTTATGCCAACAATCCAGTGCCGACAGTCAGCCGTGTAATGTATATCTACCATTACATATAATCAAGTTGTTCGAAGAGAATAAAATGATCAATGACAACATTTTCAAAATGTACCACCACCAATACCACCATTGTTACAATCACATGATGGCACTGACTCGTCAGCGATCTTATATGAAGTTGCTGGTAAATTTGTTCAATTACCGAAAGAATTATCCGAACTAAGTGGAGGAGAATTTAAGAAACTGGCAAACTTATTACAAAAACTTATGCTGAAAGAATCCTCTAAAAAGACCTAAGGAAATATTTAAGTAATATTAAAGGAAAAGTGTACATTTTTAATGTAATTGAGCGGTATGTTACTTTGCACAGTCCAGCTCTCTCTATTGATTTTACTGCATTCAACATTGGAGAAAAATGAGTGTTATTCGTGTCAATATGAAGAGAGAGACAGTTATTTCGGGTAATTCATAATCGAGAGAGGACCACTATTCTGTGGTCTAGAATCAACATAACCTAAAGGCGAGATTTCAGCAGGAACTCGACTGAAGGCTCGTCTTGGTTTAGAGCGATCGTATCCTGGTTCATCCTATGATCTAGAATCGATACCCCAGCTAAGATAAGTCAACTTAGTTAAAGTAATTTATGAAGTGAGCTCGCATTAGGCGTAAATATTCGCCTAATGCAAGATCCTATTTAATTAACTGTTCACCAAATTTTTACTTCTGGTCACCAAATTAAATTCTGAACTGCCAAAAGAATATTTCCGTCCATCAATTTGAGTAAATATCCACCAAAATTAGTCGACGGTAAACTAAATTTGAGGTCCCATTTATTCTTAAAGTGTCCACTAAATATTGATTTTTTGTCACCCAATTGTATTATTTATCACCAAAAATAAATGTCTCTTCACTAAAAATAGTAAACGTTCACCAAACTGGAGACCCCATTTAGTTTTAGAATGGATGGGTTCGCCTGCGACTTAAATATCACATCCCAGAATGCTTGGTGACATTGCCCGAAAGGTTAAAATACGGGTCCTTCGTAAATTAATCTTAACCAACTCTTGAATCCAATCCACTTACCAGGGGTAACTTTGACAAAATTTGCTGAACAAAAAGTTTTTTTGGTACTAAATAATGTAATTTGATGACAAAAAGTGGACATTTGATGGACACTGAGATTACTGGGGCGCAAAATTTAATTTGGCGAACATTTAAATTTCTTCCCGGGTATAAAGTATACTCACTCATCAAACGTGTTCTCGAAATCGTCATCATCATCGTCCTCGACATTATGATCATTATCATTAGAATCATCCCTATCATTATCGTTGCCGTTGTCATCACCGTCACCATATTATTATCATTATCGCCGTCACTGTCGTCCTCGTAATTACCATCGCCACCATCAACTTTGTTATCGACATCGACCACCTCTATTTCATCCTCCTTTGTAGAGTTTGCGGAATTATTATTATTCCCACCAATGTTGCTATCATCTAATCAAACACCTAACGCCGGGTGTCTTCTGTACACATTTGCTCAGTTGTATCTGGTTCGCCGTAACAGTAAAATGGCATAACATCGATTATCCGAAATAACTGCCTCTCTCTTCACAATGTCATAAATAATACTCACTTTTTTCCAATGTTAAATCCAATAAAATCAATCCAGAAGGCTTTTTCTTTAATATTAAATATTTCTTTTAGTCTTTTTAAAGGATGTTCTTTCAGCACAAGATTTTCCAATAAGTTTACCAGTTTCTTAAATTCTCCTCTACTTAGTTCGGATAATTTTTTCGGTAACTGAACAAATGTACCAGCAACTTCACATAAGATGGTTGACGAATCAGTGCCATCATGCGATAGTAACACTGGTGGGATTAGTGGTGGCACATTTCGAGAATCTCCTCGTAAATCATTTTATTCTCATCGAACAACTGGCTTGTGCGGGATGGTAAATAGACATTATACGACTGACTGTCGGGACTGAATTCTTGGCATAAAGTTGCGATTACTTTACGTCCAAAGCGTATATTAACTCTGAAGAGGTTTTATACTACGTATACCCCGTTAGCAGTTAATTTCGAGAGTGGTAGAATGCTTACTGAGCTAACTACACTCACATTGTTAATCTTTGTAAGTAAATTGATGCCTTTTCCCACTCTTCGTAAATGCTCTTCTTAGTCAGTAGATTGAGTACTGTATCGTCACGACTAGCAAACTATTTCTCCGTGGAGAAAGCAACTTGTGAGGATACTTCACATTTTACAATGTCTTTTATACCGAAACTTTCCCTGCCTTTCAGCTTTATCGTAATAGTCCTTTCCTGTATTCTCCCACTACCACGTTTATGATTTAGCTTTTTTTTTATGAAAGCGGACAGATGTGGCTTTATGGAAACCACACTTCCTTCCTAATCATTAACTTACCATCATCACCCTGTTCTTCGTTCTGTCGAGATTATTACGAACAGTTTTGATAATCTCTCCTTTTAATATTGCCTCTTCCTGTACATTTTAGTACAAAACTGTATTTAAATCAAGCTTACTTGCCTTAGCTGAGTTACCAATTGTAAATCACGGAATCAACCCTGATACGATTGCTCTAAACTGAGATGAGCCTTCTATCGAGTCTCAGATGAGAGTTGATCGTTTGTAGGCTATGTCGATTCTGGACCACAGAATGCACCACGATCGCTAAGCTATGCCGATTCTGACCACAGAATGACCCTCGATTATTCTACGCTGAGACGTGCCTTCAGTCGAGTCTCAGCTGAAACCTTCTCTGGTCCATTCTGTCCTTCACACTCAGCACATTCTTATCTACTTTGGCGGACATAGCATAATTTTACTGTAATTTTTCTCTGAACATCGCCTTTTATTATTCAATATTAATACGAAATAATTCTAGATTTCTTATCCAATCATTGCAATTATCGACTGGTGAAAAACAGGATTTGAACCTGACACCGTTTATGACACAGGCGTTTCTAGGGAGTGCAGATAATAGAGTGACGTTGACACTTACGACTGACAATGGCCTTGCCCTCTTGTCAATATTTAGGCGGAGCATTACGCCATGTTTACTACACAGAAGATAGTCCTGTCGCTTGAAGATAGCTCGTAAATACAGCTGTATCCTCGCGGTAAGTGTGTGCGTAAGTAGCAGATAGCTGAATAGCAGCAACGAAGCTGTAGCAGCCTGGATTTACAGTCAGTCGCAATAACTTCGCACACAATCATGTTCGAGAGATTTTATTATCGTGTGCATTATTTATAATAGATTTAACTTATTGATTACTTTTACTGAATTCAGAAAAGCATTGTTTATGAAAATATATCATTTATGTATTTAATGTTCGTTGTTTTTTTTCCTGCGGATGATAAAATATTCGGACATTCTCGTATTCGAAAGATGATTATTGTGTACATTATTTATAATAGTATTAACTTATTGACTATTTTCTACTGAATTCAGATATATATTGTAGTTTATAGAGACATGTTATTTATTTAATGTTCATTAATTTTTATACTCCCAGCGATAAAATAATGTATTCATAAAATTTACGACGCAAAAATATTTGGATATGCTGTATTTAATGTGTTTTTTAATGAAATGCAAGGAAGGAAAGCATTATCTGACACAGTTTTAGCATTTCGCTGTGTTATTAAGTTCATTGGGGACGATAAAGAAAAAAATGTTCTTCCTGCATTAGTTAAAGAGATCGCATATAATATTAACAAACATTTTCGCTCATGAATGAATATTTATGCAAATCAGTGTGAATTGATAACGGGTTATGTATTGTTATTATTCCATAGTTCTTAAAAAATGCCACAGCTTACCGCAAAATTCCTCCAAATGCTTTAATGTTTTAATGCTCGATATTTCTTTGATAAACACACAACTTGACTACTATTTCAAGAGTTTTTGAGTGTTTTTCCACTTTTCTTGTTAGTTTAACTGGAAAAGATTTATTACTAGTCTAGTTTAGTCTAACTACAGACTTTTTGACTAATTTATGCAACAGTGTGCAGGACAATTTACTGAACGTCGGATCACCACTTGTGAGTACACTTTGCTGTACAGGGAATAATTAAAAATTATCTAGTAACTTCATTAATTATCCACAAATGTTTCCCAAATCTTCCCTGCAACTTGTACATACGTATTTAATGTTACATTTTATTCATAACGTGTATAATATTGTGCACATATATATAAATAAAATGTGACATGTCAGGAATTCGAGTAACAAGGTGTGAGTAATGTGAGTATATTCGAATCTCAAGTCAGTACTCTGATATCTTGGCTGAAGTCAGTCGAAGCGTAATGCTCTCGGACATCGCTTGCCGTCGGGTTACCGTCAGCATGTCCAAGTTTGGAGGATTTTTAACACCCTGGGTTTTCCCTGAAGGGAAGAGCTGTCCTACATAACCTCCACGTGGCACGCTCTACACATGCATTTTCATGTCCATTTCAGATTTTTTAACACACACACACGTATAATAAGAAGCTGGATATAATTCTGCTGATTTAAAACCAAGCGAATCGCTTTCATCAATCCTGGGTTATATTTTAGCTCAGCGCGAATGTTTAAAAGTGATTAGTCAACAATTTCTATATTTACCAGATAAAACGAATGGCCGTTGCGAGGGACTCTCTTGAAATTGAAACATTCTATAGCGAGTGTAGCCAGATCGACGTAAGGATTAGTAAAACAGGGAGATAAACATCGAACACCACATCATTATCTAAGAAAGCCTGTTACGCAACCTGATCTACAGAAAGAAATGTACCAACCAGTTTGGGCCAGCTTGTTTAGTGTTTCAATCGGGTGAAGCACACGGATACATACGCAGACAGGGCATTCGAGGGCACACGCATTACGAGTCAGATCAGAAACTCCTCGTCCTTTATTCGGTATCGCAAGATCATGTTTCGACATTCACGCGGCACTCATAATTTTTCTGACTTCCGCCGCATTATTGAATCTTATCGCGCCGGTTGATCAGCTGTCACTCGAGGATATGTCTTTTTAATTTATGTCGACTGCTGGGGACTCCGGCTTATCGATAGCGCGTCAATCTTCCTACCTGCTTCTTATTAGTGCTAGATCCTCCGGCATACATGCCTCTCGCCGTTAATCTTATATCTTACGGCATCGTATGATCGACACTGTATCGTTGCGATACCGATTAATTAAGCGAGCCGATCGAATTATTACTTTTTCTGAGTATCGGACCTTGTCTGCTTCCTCAATGAAATACATCGCGTCGACACAAATCTTTTGATGGCCTGTCTTATTTTGGATTCGGACAAATTAGGATAGTGTATTGTCGATTTGCTGAATTCAATTTTTCATTTTGATTTTGATTGATTTTGTCGATTTTTCGGTGACAAAAATGACCACATTAACACGTTGATTTATTAATAGTGTACCAAGTGGAAGTTGCTTGGTCACGAATCCTTTCCTATTCCAATTTTTAGTCGAAAAAGATCATTGAATGAAGGTAGAGAAATTCGGAAAATCAGATACTTGTTCCTGTCAAACAATCTCATTTGTATTCTGAAAAAATTAACAAATTGAACCATCTATTTCTGCCAATCCAATTTACAGATTGATAAACGTTATGAAATTGCTGCGTTGATTTGTTAACGATGTGTTACATTATATGTCAGTGATTTGTTAACTTTCTGGTAATCTGATTTTCAGTCCAAAAAATGCAAAATTACACTATATTAAGTGCAAGTTTCTAGACTAGCAAAACGTTCTGGTAATCTGATTTTTAGATTTTAAAAAATATGGAATCGCGACATTGATTTATTAACGGCATTGCGATTATGCAATGTGTGACAGACGAATAAAACCGTGAATCATAATACGTGCTGATACAGGTTTTATCTGTTTGTACACAGACGTGTGATGCAACACATGTAGTACGTGTAGTGCGCAAGAGGTGTCGTTATGAATAAGAACACATAAATCATATTGCCAGCCGATAAGCCACTCGGCAGAAGAATTTTTTTCAACGCCGTACATGAAATGTATTTCGGGCAATTTCGAGAAATATCTTGACTTTTATAAGTGAGTTGCTTTAACCCTTGCCCCGTGTAATTAATTTCCCCAATTATCTTTGAAAATTGCCAATTATAGACGAAGACACATTACTTAATCTTTACTATGATATTTGCTGTTTCTTGGATATTCATTAATAACATATTTTCTAGCACACAGCTCGTTATCTATTGATACTGCATTATTTTATTTCCACTGTTGTACATTTAATTGTCAGTGAAAATGATATTATATCACCACGAAGAATTACTTAACTTACTTCTTTTGTCGATGATTTTGTTCATCGCCTGATCCAGAACGTTGACGGTTTTATTATGCTACGAAAAACTACTGCTAATATTATTCATTTGTATAAAGTGATATGTTTGAACGATCATCATAATAACTAAACGCAACGAGTATTTATAATGACAGTCAAAGTCTAACACCTTTCGACCATCCTTTGGAATATTGTGGATGTGTATATATTTACATTTTAAGAAACACTCGCTTAAAGACTTGCTAATGAATGCGAATCTAATAACAATAAATTCCAAACTTATCCTACATGTAACTGTTGTCCAGGAATATTAACTCGTAAATTGTCGTAATCTTGAGTGGTCTCGCAAGGCTCGTTCTTATCAGAAGAACGTAAACAGCCGTAGTCGCCGGCGCAGTATATATAAATAAATAAAACGGACGATAGATAATTGAACTTACTATTTCTCTGCATCGTATATTTTTAATGTTTTAATTTCAAGAATCAATATATTATTTCAATCGTTTTTTCATAGTTATAATGTCTAAGAGAATTAAGGGCTAAGAAGACTATTCAAAAGTATACTATAAAAGAAATTACCACCTCCTGCATGTTTTCTAAACTTTTACATTTTTACGCTTATGTAGAAGCATTTTCACACTGACTCAGTATCCGAACCCAGTATTTTTGGAATCAATTTTCTTAAAAAGGAAACTGTCTCCTCCAAAGAAACTTATTTTATCTTAATAAAGATACTTTCTTGTTCAAGAAAATGTATTTCTATTTGGAAAGAAACATTTTTTCTCTTGAGATCATTTTTTCCATAAACGCGAATGCGCGAGTAATTTTGTATGCACCCATACAATATGTATAAATAAAGTGGATCGGTAATTGTGGCTATACTTCGAGAAAATGACGTTTTTGCAAGGCAATATTCCATTAATAAAACAGAAATAACTGAAAATTTCTTGTGATGTTCATATAATTTTATTCGAAACTTGTGTTTTTTTATCTTCATTGTTCAAAAAGTGTGCCATTTGCAGTTGTCAAATATAAAAAACGCGTTCAAAACATTCTGTTCTTACGTAAAGTTACGCGCTTTCGTAGAAAGCTAATCGAGCTCAAACTTGTATGAAGGTTTAAGTAATAATCTTTTTTCGTTCAGAATGAATTTGCGTAACAACTACCTTAACAAAACACGCTCTACATTATTTTCGAGGCAGTTTCAACGAGAATATAAAGTGGATGAAATGCTGTTACGAATTTAAATTAAAAAATGGCGAGTAAACTTCTTGAGATTTAACTTCAGTTTTAATAACTTTTCAAATATACACTCAGCCTCAGGTGCTGTCTCGGCAGTGGATTGTTTGAACAAGTCCGGAAGTATCAAAGTACTCCATATTTATAATACAAGTATTACATATCTAAACTTTATGTTCAAAGTTTTTATTTTCCATATTTTAACGCTATAACGGTATTTTACGAGTATACTCATCACGAGGAAATGTAATTTATCTTTTGCTATAAAAATCGTAATTATCACAAGAAATAAAAAAACAAGAAATTAAATATACTCATCGTGGTTTGATTTTAACCAGGCAAACAGATAGATATGATCAAAATAAAGTTCACCTTTAAAGGGTCTAATCTTGGCAACTTGCCAATTACATATCTAAAGTGATTTCCCCATTAATATTCGGATATCCCCATCTTCGAAAAATAATTCGTATACGTTTATTTTTAACAGCATTCCCTGTAATTTTTAACACGTTGCAATTTCTAAAGACATATATTTATTTTAATGCCCGTTGGTTATTACGCTATAAGCGATAAACTAAATTATGTTCAAGATTTACGAGGCAAAAATAATCAAACACACGCAGCGTTTAATGTGTATCTCAACAGAATGCAAGGAAAGCATAATTTAACATAGCTTTCAGCAATCTGCTGTAATATTAAATCCATTGGATGAATAAAGAAAAGCTATTTTCGCCTGCATTAGCTAGGATGCTTCTCACCGAGCAACGTTACGAAACGTATTCCTATCTGATCCACTTAGAATACCGGATGTACACGCGAGATATTCGGGTATCCGAATATTTAAATGATTCGAGCATACGTAAGTGGAATACACACAAATTAATCGACCAATTAAACTTATGCGGATGTTATGTCTGGAAAGCAAGATAAGATTCTTCCGGGCGCTCCGTTTCACGGACTGTGCGCGCATCATACAGGGTGGCTCGCAACAACGTCTAAATGTTTGTACACCCGTAGACATAATGGTGGTGCTGCAGTATTATTAACTGAACAAGGTTTCGTTTTGTTGGGGAGTTTCGTCGACGGTCCAAGTAAGCAGCAGGCGGCTAGTTAGAATATTCCAGACGAGTCCGCGAGGGCCCTAAATGCTAATCGGGCCCACCATAATTCCGTACGTAAATCAAGCATGCTCTTAACCTCCTTCTATGTAAGAGGCGATCCCAAGGTAAGTTATGCAGATGACAGGGCCGGCGTCGCTCGGAAAATTAACTGGAACACATCATTAGAATCGGGAACGGCGCGGCGTATCAATAAACCTTGGCGATACCGGAGGGGCAATTCCGAAGAGGCTCTCTCGCCATTACCGGCGTCATATCTGCCGGAATCGAGAGGCCGTAGATTATGGCGGGCTACTTTCGAGAATTTCAAATGAAGGTGAGAACGTGAAAGCGAGCGGGCGAGCCTGCGAGCGGCTGATAATAAAAGAGAGCTTTTTAGTCGAACGGCGTTGAAGGATCGGCCTGATCCACGTATCGCGTGCAGATGCTGCTGCTTGCTATCCTCTCCCTCTCCCCCCCCCCTCCTTTCTCTCTCCCTGTCCTTCTGTCATCAAGCTCTCTCTCTCTCTCTCTCTCTCTCTCTCTCTCTCTCTCTCTCTCTCTCTCTCTCTCCGGCAGGCTTTCGCTCCTGCTCTTTCTTTTGGTTCGCCGTGCCAGGGCCGCGGGACATCATTCATCACTCTGATGCATGAGCTTCCATAATGCCCGACAGCGAGCAACGAGATCACCCTGCCCGGACGCCGCGGACATTTTCTTTCCGTGCGGTCAAATTAACGCCTTGTCATTAGCGGCTTCTCTCTAACTACCGGCGAGCCATCATGCCCTGCCATGACTGCCATGCCACGCCATGTCGAGCCGAGAAACCTCCTTGACTTGCATGAGCCTGCAACAGCTCCGACCAACTCCAACGGCACACCGCACCGCACCTCAGCACAGTACCACTGAACGCGGCTGGCTGGCTCGGCTTCGTGCCTTTCGTCGTCGGCGGCGTCGGCGTCGGCGTCGGCCGCGCGCCATCCTACGTATGCTTAGCCGGATGATATCTTGAAAGGCTGACAGACGTGCTTAATTGTCAGCTGCGGAACTTGCTCCTGCCACTGTCACTCTTATTAGTGTCTAGCCGGCCGTATGAATTAAATGTATTAGCTGGTTCGGTATGAGCGATTGGTTGAGCATAACGAAACACTCGTTCGCAAATAATTGTGCTTGTGCAATGTTGTTCCGAGGCGTTTTTTACGAGGGGTTTTTTTTTTCACTCGACGAGTCATGTTTCTATTGGAGCTTGGTTGTAACAAGTTGAATGTGTGTTAGTAATATTTATTGCAGAGCACTATTTCTTATTTACCTAACAGGTATTTTCATTTGTTATATATTTATGCTAGCATAATGTATGAATTAAATGTATTAGCTGGTTTAGTATGGGCGATTGGACGAATATAGCGAAATACTCGTTTCCAAATAATTACACTTGTGCAATGTTGTTTCATCGGATTTTTCACTCAACCATTCTTGTTTCTTCGGTTGTAACAAGTTCGAACTAGAGTCCGGTTGTAACAAGTCTTTTTAACCTTTAGAACGCGAAGTTTGAGTAGTAGCATATGCGAATATGGATTGCTAACATTTATTACAGTGCACTATTTTTTATTTATTAAATGGTATTTTTATTTATTGTATATTTATGCAAGATTTAGCGTATAAATAGATGTATTACCTTGTTCGGTATGAGGGATCGGTCGAGCAAGTCGAAACACTCGTTTGCGAATAATTACACTTGTGCAATGTTGTTCCGAGGGATTTTTGACTCAGGTTTTTTTCCACTCGATGATTCTTGTTTGTACCGGAGTTCAGTGACATTCGACTAGAAATGAATGTGAATATGTGTTACCAACATTTATTTATCAAAATGGTAGTTTTATTTATTGAATTTCGAGCTAGCATAACGTATGAATTAAATGTATTAGATTGTTCGGTATGAGAAGTCGATCAAGCAAAACAAAACACTCGTTCGTAAATAATTGGAGTTATACAATGTTGTTTCGTGGGATTTTTTACTCGACGTTTCCTGTTTGAATTGCTTTCCGATGCTATATTCGGCTGGAAAAATATACGAGTATGTTATTAGCATTTATTGCAACACACAATTTCTTATTTATTAAAATAGAATTTTATTTATTGTATGTTTACGCTAACATAACGTACAAATAAATATATTAGCTACTTCAATGTGAAAGCAATCGGGAAAGCAAAATAAATGTTTGCGAAGGAAGGGTTCGTAAACAACTACTTGCGCAATGTCATTCAGAGAGATTTTTGATTAGGCAACCAATATGTTGTTTGCACTGGAATTCGGTAATGCAGAACTCCGTTTAACCTTTACGCTGATATATTCGAGTATACTCGAAGTCATCTGATAAGATCGAGCCTTATAAGAACACTTAAGATTAGAACAATTTATGAGTTAATTTTCCTGGACAGGCTACATATAAGATAAGTTCCGAATTTATTATCATTAGATTCATATTCATTAGCAAGTTATTAGCAAATCTTGAGTGAGAGTTTTTTCTATATGTAAACATATAAATTTGATCAAAAATCTTCCTAAAAATGATAGAAAGGTGTTTCACCTTTACTGTAATTTTAAATACGTTTTGCTTTTTCTTAATAACAGTAATAAAAATTATTAAAGCATTGGTATTCATTCCATTATAAAAATCTCATCTTTGTGGATCATTCGATGAACAAAATCATTGACAAGAAGAATCAAAGCATATGCATACAAAGTTAAAGATTTGTTTGACATTTGACAGTGAAGTACCTGAGGCAGGAATGATTAAATGAAAGTGAGAAAGTAGACCAATCCAAAATTGAGAAATACAGAGTCGTATGCTAAAAGTTGAACACATAAAAAGTTAATTCTAATTTAAAAATGACACCCAAAATTCACAAAAAAATAAGAAAAATTGTTCCTCCTATTATGTGTTAAATGCCAAAAACTGCTGTATATTTTGGTTTTCGAAAATTCTCGTGAGATCAGAAACATTAATTCTTTTACTTTGTTTGCCAAGTGAATAAAACAAAATCAACTGACGATCTATTAGTCAAAGTTAATAATAACGCTACACAGTAATGCTAAAAATTTCAAACTTTACAACTTAATAATAATCAGTTTACTATTGGTATGTTATAAGTTTATTTTTGACTAAAAAAATGTTTGAATAAACGAATAAATAAATACAAACTTTACAATACCATTCCATCTTATTTCCAACCAGAAAATTATTACAAAAATGTCATACCCTTTCCAAATTTTCAATTATATTTTTACATTGCAAGTTCAAGCTCTGCAACATGTTTTTGACACGTTACATAACCAATCAATACTTACGGTTAAGTACACATGTGTGCGTACGGTAAACATGTCGCGGAGAGCACGAATGCCCGTTTATCTGTAATTCCACAAAATCCGGCCGTCCTCCGACGGTACCCCGGATTTACCAGTGGTTTGTGTAATTCTCATATCAATCATCATTCCCATTATCATCGTGCTATCGTCAAGCCCGTAATCCCGCGCGCGCGAGAGCAAAACAAGCCTAAAAAAGGAGCGGGAAACGTCAGGAGCACAACACGGCCGAGTATTGAAGTAAGCTGGTAATTACGACATAATCGTTATACGGAAAATGTGGAAATATGGCCAATCACAGGCGTAATCTTGCACTCAGCTTTACGCACATTAAGATCGCATAAAGACTGCGCGCTTCATACTGTGTGATTAAGATTACCACTCGGATCATGATTCATATGCTCTTTCACTGCAGGCTTGTGGAACTTGGTGAATATCGGAGCTCTGTATCGTAAAGTAGTCCCAATTGCCGCAGGATGTGGCAATTTCAATAAATACTCTCGATAAACACTGTGTTCGTATGTTTGTCGTACGAGAAATTAATAATACGATCGTTGCCTGTTAAATGTTAAATAAAACATTCTGACTTCCATATGATGCAATTTTATGAAACCCTTTCGACAGAGAAAGGCTTCTTATACTTGCTACAGGATAAATTAATTATTTGATTGGTAAATGTTATAATAAAACATTTTTAAATCCAATACAAAATGCATAACGTAAGCAAGTTTCCTATTATAATTAGTAGCCTTACTTTACTTGTAATATACAATGAGTAGAATCTAAATAGAACCATTTTGTCTTGAAAACACAATTTGTGTTATATCCTTAAAATGAAAGAAAATCGAATCTCGGAAAAAATATACGGTATTTTGTAACAAGCTGATTTGGATGGAATACGTAAATACCTACCACTTATTTCTAAATTAATATGATTGTACTGTACAAGGAAATTCTCACAAAACGTTTCTGGGCATTCAATACTTAAAGTATACAATTTTATGTAAAAATGTATCTGAAATTTGTACACAAAAAGTGATAAACGTTAAATTGTATGAAGTACATGTTTTATATAAACATCATTATTTTGTACTTTACAGTACATATTATATACAATACTAATGTTCTGTTACACTATTTATCATGCTTATACTATACATATGCGTTATTTATATCTGAAAAGTTACACAAACTACAAGAAATTTCTGCCGCCCGTCGCAATAGTTTCAAAGATAACGAATAATATCGCAAAGATCGGCAGACGAAATCGAATCTGAAAAAATCATTACTCAGCTTCCCTTCGCCCCTAATGTTACCTACGGGAGTGATCGATTACCCCTAACGGATGATTGATTAGAAAAGGAATGACCCAGTGGAATCTTTCCTGAGCTCGTGTTTACCTTCCACTGAAAGATAATCAGCTGCGGCTCGCCACCAGAAAATACAAAATAAATAAATAAATATCTCCCACAAGATAAATGCGCAGGACAGCGCAGTTCCTTACTACTAATCACCAAGAATTATGGCAAAGTGCAACGCACTGTTTCCAATCAAATCTTGTGGAATGTGTTTGTTGGCTTCCTGTAAAATTTTTAAAATATGTACATTTACATGAGAGTATAATTGTACGATCAAATTTAAATTCGAAAGTTGGATTACTTATCGGTTTTAGTTGGATTTCAAATAATATGTTATATGTTTGAACGCGTAATATATGTATATTTATAATATTACATTTATTATAATATACGTTATAATGCTAGACAATATGTTCTGGAAAATCCCTTATCTGTAAATTAAATAATTTCGATATATTCAATATTCTTCATTGATTAATGATACATTGCAATATTGCTTTTAATACTTAATATGTTATTTTAAATTAAATTAAAGCTGTGTTTTCACTGAAAGAAGAACAATTATTCAATGCATATGTTGCCAATGACAAAAGCTGCGTTGCATTACTCACGTGTGGGTGGAAGTAGAAACAAAATACAAATATATATAATACTAAAACATTTAAAAAAAATTAAATAACTGTATTTTCATAAGTTGTCGAGTTTAACCATTTTTACATGTGTTTTTATATTTAACTGGACAAATGTAATGCTAGACGAAATAATTTAATTTCAATCTAATGTGCAATTAATTTTATCCCTTACAAAATCCAAATCGCAATTATAATTATTTTGTTATTACTTAATATAAAGGTTCAAATTTATTTTCAGAATCACGTAACATACACCTTTACATAAAAATTCCTATGGAAAAATGCGTAGACTGAAATTTTAAGTTCGCATTTATTAAACAAAATTCGGAACGCCAAAATCATGCTCCGAATCCATCATTATTTCACGCGATTCACATCACATTTCAATTCCGGTCAAAGCCAAGAGCGCGCTGTCAAAAAGTGATGGATTTGGCGTGGAATGACCCACGTTGCTTCCCATCCTTCCATTACCGACAGGCTGACACCTGATGAGGATTAAAGAGATATAAATAAAGATGTGAAATGACCGTGGGAGGCTTTCCGACATCGTCATCGTCACCGCTGTGACTGCAAAGCCGTGGTCTAATGCACTCACTTGAGAATTTCCTGACACGTTATAAATATCGATTTCAGTCACTGATCATCGATAAATTTTTTTTACTTGATTCATCATCGATCTGTCTCGACAGAAATATTGAAAGGGAATTTAAATTTTTGCGCTAAATCAACATTCCAAAAACTTTGTTTAAAATGAATATAATTTTAATATAATAAAGTTATTTTGTAGTACACAACTCTAGAAATTATAATATATTAAAATCATGAACCACTTATGTTACATTTTTGCTTTTTAAATGATTATATACCATAAACAAATACAAATTAGAGAAACTAAAACATTAAGATTTCGTATTTAAAAATAAACCATGACATTAACCGAGTATTAGCCTGCAAAATAATGTAACTTGCAGCTAGTAAACAAGTAAAAGTAAATTAAATCATTTTTAAAATACTAACAAAACATTGCAAAATTTCAATGAGCTTATTACAATCGCGTGTGTGCCGTAAATACGTGAATAAAATTGACATATTGTCGGAAAATAAAACACAATAGGAAAAACAAAAGGAATATACAATTACATAACAGGTTTTCAACAAAGGAGGGAATTCAAATTAAAATCACATATTTCAAATTTGCGTCCATATTATAAGAATCTCAAGGATCATTTGTCTCCCATTACTATTAAATATTCCATCGACATACAAAGAAAACCAAAAGAAACTCTAAAGATCTTCGAGAAATGTCCGGCAAGTGCCAGCAACTTTGTCGCCACTCGCGAATTACCGTAAAAAAGATGCTATTAAATATTCCAATATTATCCATCGGCATATGAGCAAAGCAAAAGGAACTTTAAAGATCTTCGAGAAATGTCCTTGTAAGTGCCAGCAACTTTGTTGCCAATCGCGAATTACCGTAAAAAAGTTGCTATTACATATTCCAATATTATCCATCGACATATAAGCAAAGCAAAACAATCTCTAAAGATCTTCAAGAAATGTCCTGCAAGTGCCAGCAACTTTGTCGACAATCGCCGATTACCATAAAAAAGTTGCTATTAAATATTCCAATATTATCCATCACCATATGACCAAAGCAAAACAAACTCTAAAGATCTTCGAGAAATGTCGAGCAAGTGGCAGCAACTTTGTCGACAAAGGCGAATTACCACGAAAAAGTTGCACATTCTTCCTGAAGCAAGGACACGGTGGAAGAATGCGCGGGATAAGTTGAGAGTGGCGAAAAGCGAGTGCGCAACAAAGCGAGCATAGATCATTTAAGATGTTGGTCATTGTCCGGGCGGACAGGCGGATGCTCGAGCGGCGGCGGAGATATTTTATCCTCTCAATTGAGAGTTAATTAAAAGGCAGCCATTCATCATCGGACATCCAAAGGCGCCGCGCAGAATCCAGGGCGGAATCAGAGGGGGGGGGGGGGGGAGGGGTAGCAATATTTATAGCCAAGCTTTCCGCGCGTTCCTCCTTCCCAATTACGAGCGAGCGTCCCGGCGAAATCAGTTAGTCCGCTTGCGCGCGGCCGGCCTCAAAAAGGGGAACACTAATCACGTTCGACGTGTGTCAGTCATTGAAATTCAACGATCCCGCCGCGCAGATTTCCGCAAATCTGACCGCGCCGGTAGTTAGTGGTCGCCGCGAGTCGGCCGACACTGATCGATAGGTTCCTAACGGACGGTTGAGGGGTTGTCGAAGCCTTGACCCTGGTCTTCCGTCGGCAGCTTTAATGCCTGCAGTCAGCAGGAGCCGAACCTCTCTGGCTCCCTCGCCATCTCTCTCGCTCTCTCGCTCTCTCTCTCTCTCTCTCTCTCTCTCTCTCGCTCTCTTTCTCTCTCTGACTGACTGACTCGGTCTCTCTCAGACTATGTCTGGCTCTCACTCGTCCTGAACGCTCCTCACTGCTCCTCACCCATCCGTAGCCGGCTCCTCGCTCATCCTCTCTCGCTCTGCCAGTTCGCCCGTCCAGATCGGGGCTCAGCTGTCCGCTGAGATAGGAATCTGGTTGGGGCTTAATGACGGCTCGTGACGGACGGGTATCGAAGCCGGCAGCCGTTCTCCGAGCAGCGAGAGAAAGAGAGAGGGAGAGGAAGGGTTGCCGGGACCGGGACCGGGACGCGCGGCAACCCGACGTGTCACATCAACGGCGCCGCGAGATGTACGGCCTCAGTTTTACCCAACGGCGAGCATTCTTTTCGTTTTGGCCACTCTATCCCGCTCTCTTTTTCTCTACCTCACCTTCCAATCCCTCCTATTCACTCACTCTCTTTCTCCCTCTCCTCGGGAACGACTCTCGCTCCGCTTTCCACTTCTCGCAATTTCTACTGCTCGCTTCAATCCGCGCCGTCATCGCTTTCTTTGCGTTCCTTCCTCGCTTCCTTGCTTCCTCGCTTGCGTGCTGATACGGTTCCTGTTGTTTCCTTGCGCCGCGCCGAGCCGAGCCGAGCCGAGCGCTCCTGCCAGTCGAGCCGGCCGCAATCGGCTACCCAGGTCGATGCCAATCACTCGATTCCCGGCGCGATCCAGTTGCCAGTCCTGCTTTATTCCTCGAAGGAATGCCACCGATGAGTCTGATCTCCGATCGCTCCAAACCGATGCATACTTTCCACTCGCAATCTTCGAGTACTGCTGCTGAGCAATTTCAATGATCTGACATACAAAAAAATTCATAAAACTCAGGGTACTCGTTATTTTGTAATTACGTTTTTGGTGGTTTATTTGGAAATGGGATTTTCCTTATCTTGGAGTATTTGCGGTGTAATTTGAAAAAGTTTGAAAAAACGAAAGAAAAGTTGTTTACTGTTGCTATGTGCCATGAGAATATTTCAATGTTAAACAATATTGATTTGGTAGTAAATAACTCGGGAAATTATAACATATTAGAATCATGAACCACTTTTGTGTATTTTTGCAGTTTAAATGATGATATACCATTAATAAATACAAATTAAAGAAACTGAAACATTAACAATTACATCTTCCAACATTCATTTCATCCAAATAATCTCAAAAGGTTAAGAAATTTAAATTAACTTATTAAAATCGAGTGTATGCTACAAGTGCATGAATGAAAGTCCAAAATATTTCTCTATAACTATACAGATCCTAACATTTCAAAATGAGCCTTTATTCAGTCTGTTTTCCATTTCAACAGTCCAACCACATAACTTGAGGTAAGCAACAAATTCGATGCGTGTTGCGTAAAGCTTCTCGAGTGAACCAGCATGGTTGACACGAGCGAATTGGCAGGGAAGATCGAAGACAGGCAGACGCTCGGGCATAATGAAACCATTAGACAAGAGGCTCACATAGGAGCGGAAGAGGCAGCCAGAAGGCAGTGCGCGGCTCCTCTGTTTTGCCATTGGCAACAAAGCCTTCACTTTATTTGTTGCGGCTCGCAGGAGAGTGGTTGCACTCAAGGCTGACTAAACGGCGGCGGGTCGCAGTGTGGAGAGCGTGGGCTCTCTCTTCCGAGCGGAGAGTGATGCCGCCTAGGGTGGCCAGAGGGTGAAAGAGGAGGACGACGAGTGTGTGGTGCGGGCGAGCACACGGATGTCGGCGTATAAATTAACAAGACAAGAGACGGCAATAAGTAGGCGGCCTTAAATAGTAAATAGAAAATTCCAGTAGCCAGACGAGAAGGCCGAGCGGATCAAAGGGCGCCGACCGGGCCGACGCTTCGACGCAGTCAGTCCTCCTCTTCCTCGGGGATAGGCCGCAGGGGGAACGTAATAGATTGCCTCTCTCTGACTTTTATTGTACCAGAAAAAGCTTGTCAGATCCAGCGTGGGGAAGCCGCGCACTCTTTATTACATACTATGAGAATGGGCGTCGCGCGCACTGCAGAGGAGTTCAGAAGGTCTCTCTCTCTCTCTCTCTCTCTCTCTCTCTCTCTCTCTCTCTCTCTCTCTCTCTCTCTCTCTCTCTCTCTCTCTCTCTCTCTCTCTCTCTTCTTTCTCGTTCTCTCCCTCTTTCTACGCTGGGAAAGGGGCGGAAAAGTTAAATGATTCACGAGAACTCTTTGTGAGCAAAGTAGTATCGATAGTATGCGCTCCAGGCAAGCTTTGTCCTCGGCAGAAAGGCCACTCTTGCATTGCGGAATCTTTCAACGAAAACTGCAACTTACAATATCTGCAGCGCTAAATCTGCCAGGCTGCCGCTTCCTTTTCACACCCTGCGCTAAAACGAAGCCCACATTTTCTTGTATGCTTCCCCCTTTCGCTGTCGTGACTCTTCGCACCACTGATCCATGTTCCACGCGACGACGCACAGCAAAATGTTAAAACATGTTTACTTAAGGGTGTACACCTGGAATCGCTGCAGCGTTGGTCATTTTTAACATTTTTTTATAGGCAGAACCGATTGATTTATTTCAGGCTTGTTAAATGTTTAATGTAATATATGCAGTAATGATAAACATATACGATTATTATTTATTCAAGAAATGTAAGTCAAGTTTTTTCGTTAAATAGTAATAGAAAGCTAGTCTATTACGTAAATAATTATCAATTTTTATGAAGTTATTATGAATACCAGCTCGCTAAACGATTTGCATTTGTATTTAGTATAACGAGAAAATAGTACGACACCAGCGAGATAATTCTATTAAGAAGATTTGGTTAAAATTGCAACTAAATCAACGAGATATTGTAAAAGTTATGCTGGATGCCATTTATCAAACATTATTTCGAGCAAACCGCGTTTAAGCTTTCAAGTAAAAATTAGTTTGTCAATTTTAAAAATTCTTTAATAAGATTTTCTAAGAATACAATCAAAGGATTGAAATATAGAATAAAAACAATTTTGATAAATCGATTTCTCTTATGTTTGCCTTTCAAATTCGTCGTTCATTTAATAAATCAACAATAAGAGAATTCCATCTATATTGAAGATCATTAAAATCCAGCCAATTATCTGCTTTTCAAACGTGCCATTTGACATTAATAAATTCGAAAGGAACGAAGGTATTACCAGAGCGAAACGAACAGCAACGTGTAAATATATGGGAGCGGCGAACGTGGCACGTCTTTCGGCTGTCTCCCGGCGAAATGAACGCGCTGTTGTTTTTGCAAAGCGGCTGGCACGCGTGATTTCAGCGGACAAGGCTGAGCCGAAGCGCGCCGCCATTAGAATGTTACAAAATCGGGGCGGGCTCCAATTTTGCGGGTAATATAAATCAACATTTAATGCGTCAGACGACGAGCGTCGGAGTTCGCCGGTGCATCAGCGAGCTGGCAAATGGCGTAATTAATGCTCCTTCGTGTTTCAATATTAGTCCACGGCCTAATATTGAGTCGGCGCGCACACCTGGGCCTCGTAAATCCACATCACGAGATTTTTCGGTAATTTACACGTTCGGAGCGTAGCCGGTTGATTCATAATGCCGGGGCTGTTATCGCGCAGCTGCCTAACATAACTTAAGCAAACTGAAGAGGGGCAAGAAGAGAGCCAACTACCGCTGAATCTCTCTGGCAACGTGCACAGTGCGCGAGATGAGGATCCCGCAAATCCACCGGCTCTCACAATATAATCTGTACCGTCACCTCTTGATTTGTTTATTCGGCGCGACCGCATTTAAGACTCCTAGTTTACTCTTCCGTTTAGCATTGCGAGACGACGCCGGATCAGCCGTCCTCCAACTTCACTCTCAGATAGCGCAAATGTTCTTCAAAATACCCAATAGAGATATTCACATCGTTTTTCAGATGATGAACATCCCAAAAACATCTCACGTACTGTGACAGACGTTTGACAGATATCTAATGTTAGAAAATGAAATATTTTAAAGACGTCCACAATTCGCCCGAAAGGACATATAAAAGACATTACAAATATATCTCTAACACGTGTAGAATACGTTCTGACCAAGCTGCAACGAAACATGTAGAAACCCGTTATAATACGTAAACAACAGGATTTTCAATACATATTACGAACTACATTCTAAAAGCAGTATTTCAAAATGTTAATTCAGTAAAATCAATGTTCAGATTGGAGAAAATATTTCGAGATTATACATATACTATTGGAAAAAAGTACAATTATGTTGTTAAAATGTCTTTTACTCGACATCTTTGCGTTACTCTAAGAATACCGTGAAAGGGCAAACATAAAAATAACTATCAGATACGTTGAAAAAGTGACAAAATGTGGATATCTTCGAAACGTCTTCAACAGAACATCTTCCAAATGTCCTACGAGTGTCGTAAGACATACAGACGTGAAAATGGTATAAAAAAAACGTCTTTAAGGCGTTATGTGTTCTTTATTCTTGAGGCAATCACACGCGCCTACTAATAAAACTCGTGCTCCCATTTTATCATTAACACTAGAACTACTAATGTTCGGGTAAATATATAGTTCTGATAACATTTTCTGACAGATATAAGGAATGATTGTCTGTACTATGTTTTCGCATTGAACGTTCTGGCTGGATATGTATTTACACCTAACACAAAACAGGCTAACAATAACTAACAGCAACGTGGTAGCTGTAACAACATTGTGATTTTAGTTTCAGAAACAAATGACACTCTTTTCAGGACTAAATCTGTTTAACAAAACGCTCAATAATCTTAAATATTTTTCTTAGTATTCATATTCTTCGAAAACCTTGCAATTTAGAAAATCGTACGACCTATTTTGATATTAAAATCAAAAACGTTCCGTTTTTACGTGTTATTATTCGTGTATATATTTATGTTACGTGAAATTATTCGCTTTCGTAGACGGCTAGTCGAATTGAAACTAGTACGAACTTAACACTAAAACTCCCGAAGACAACAAAATGCCCGGTTAATACCTCAGCAAAAAGAACGTAAATTTAAAGAAATATCAATTATTAAGAGAGACACGTGCAATATTTTCTGTATATTTGTTAACCACTCTTATTCTCTCATTCTCTTGTTATTACCTGTTAGTCACACGAAAACTTTGATGGAGTATAATTTGCGATTCTAAATCAGCGACATAAAAATCAGTTTATCCCCGATAATAATTGCAATACTATTTTCCAGTTCGCACTCCTTCGATGATTGTAGTTACTAAAACATAAAGGTGTATTTACTGAATGAAAAAGAAAATAGGACATCAGTTATAAATATTTCACCCTTATATTCGCTGAGTAACTATGAAAAATTTATATTTTCCTTGGATATAATATTTTATCAATAACCAATCATTTTCACTGGTCTGGAAACCATAGGTGTATATTAATTATCGGTAATTTTAGTGTTAAACAGCAGACAGTTCGGACAAGTTTCCGCAATTTTCCGTACATAGGAAGACCGAGTGGAAAGGTCATACAAATGTAATATCCGCTTCGCTGTTGAATGAGATTGTTTACTATACGCGCACATTTAGCAGTCCCCTTGTCGAGATTGAATGCACTTTGGCGTGAATATGAATTGGAACATTCTGCATTCATAGCTCAAAGAATTGGTAAAAACAAAATGTATTCATACTATTGAGAAATATTTTATATTGTTGGATCGTTGAAAACTTGGAGAATTGAATCAGACACTAAACCTGTTAATTCTAAGTTAACATTATTTCTACAATAAGAAACTCTACTTCATATCTCTAAAAAACTGGTAAATATTCAGAAGTGCTCCTTCTGTGAGAAAGAAGAAATTTTGCATTTTTATTGCATGAAATGCATTAATTACCCACAAAGAAAGTTACTCACATTGGGGGAAGACCATAAAACCCCATAGGAACCCCATGAAATTCGTATCTTTACCCAACTTTCATTTGAATTTGATGGGGTTCCTATGGGGTTTTATGGGGTTTTGTAACACTCTGTTACACTATTTTATAGCGTTTTTATAAATATACAAGAACTAGTATTAAAACAAAAATAATATATCAAAACGTTTGTATAGTGAAGAATTCAGATAACAATCTGCCATATTGTTTTTATGATTTGTCTTAAAGCGTATGAAGACCAACATGTGGAAAAACACAAAACATAACAAAATATCCGGATAAAATATGTTCTATTGTATGTGACAAGTCAAAATATAAGAAAAGTGGTTGCCGATTGCAATAGTTTGCTATCCTTTTCCAGATATTCCGTTGACCTACCCGCTCAAGAGAGACACCCCCCGACTTGTACCTATTTATATACTCGGGAGCGTATACAGATACGCGGTCGTGTGGTATTCCGCATGTTTGCCAAGTGTCGATCAGCGGTGAGTAAAAAGATTTGCCAGCGACGCGAGGACATTCACGTCCGCGGGCTTATTATCATTCCAGGCGCATGTCCGATTCGGCAGGAGCGGACTTAAAAGTCAGATGTTCCCGAAGATAAAAGGGATGGGAAGCGGGCGGGCGACAGTGGCGGCGAGGCCAACGGATCTCGGCTCTCCGCGGAAACAATCGGCTGATTGCTGGCTGTCGGTGCCGGCGAAACGGAGATTTCAAGATATTCCATAAATGTAAGATCCTGAAATGAGTGGGGTTCCGGTTGGCAGTGGTGAAAAGAGAGAGGAGAGCGGGCACGTAGCACGAGGGCCATCAATCCTGGCGAGACGTAGACGAAGAGCCGTGGCCCACGGCAAAGCGGACCGACATCAGTCGTCGACGTCCTCGTCGTCGTCGTCGTCGTCGTCTTCGTCGTCTTCGTCTTCAGCAATGCGAGAGACGAGCCACTCGCTCGGCCCGCCGGAGGATGCGTAGACGCGCCGGCAGAAGCCGCTACTTAGCAAGCAGGCATGTGTCTCAAACCTGGTCGGCTCCTCCACCTTCCCCTTTTCTTCCCGACCCGGCCGAGAGCCTCTCAAAGGGCCGCCACTCCTTTGGAATTCTCCAGTTGTTAACATTTAACAGCGATACCCCCGCAACTTTTGCGCCCCACCGACTCCCATCCGACTTTCTTCCTACCTTTCTTCCTACCTCCCAGCACCCGACCCTTGAAATTAATGTCCCAGCACGCACGCCCTGCTTTTTCCGATCGGCTTATCGCAGTTGACAGTGAATATCGATACGGGCCCAGCCTCTTTCTCGCCTAACTTCCTCCCCGCATTCTTTCCAACGTCATTCTAACCGCAAATATTGACCCACGGAATTTCAAGCCTGCAACACGTTCATTAAATATTACAGTACATTTTGCGGAGGTCTAGAACGACGAGTCTGTCGGTTATTAATAATTCATACTGATATTACGACAAATTCTTGACGTGCTGAGAGATTGTACCGAATGCGTGTCACAGCATATAAATAGGTGTACAAGTACTTGGGAATGTTTAACTAAAATTATTTATTGTTCCTATAGTACAATTATATAGTTATATAACATTATATAGTTCAAGTTTACGGGTACTTGTTGAATACTCATAACAATTTTGTAAATTTAATTTGGAAATAAGTAATATATTAAACGTTCGGTCAAAGTCCGTTGGTTATTAATAATTGCAGATTTTTTAGAAATATTAACCAAGGCGTGTTCACTATAAAAATAATGCAAACTTATAACTAACAGACAAAACATTGTAGAGAACCACTTCATTCCATCGGAGTTTCTTTTGTTTGTTGACGGTATAACATTGCCTGAGTTATGAAGGCAGAATCTTTCGATTTATCTGCCGGCTACTGCATGTACTTATACATATGTAGTAGCTCGTATATCTTGGAGGCTGTTGACACTCAGCATATGAATTGTATCAAATTTACTGCTGCAAATGGGAATCCAACTTCGTATTCGTACCACATGACAAGTAAAAAGGTTAGGTTCTTCTCGATCTGTAAATTGGGATAATGGTGGTGCACGTAAGACATTATTTTATTGTATACTAATATTAATACATGACATAATTGTAATATTATTATTGTTTCTCCAAGAGGGCGCTGTGTGTATAACTATTAAGCATATTGTTGAAATTATTATAACATTCGAAAGACGTTAAGTTGTGCCCTACTTGTCGATGGAACAAAAAACTTATGCGGTGAGAACTAATTTCGTTTTGTTTAACCCTTTAACTACAAAAGACATATACTCGCCTAATAAATTTTACTCTCACAATTGAAGACGTGCTAGGCAGTAAATGGTTTAAATTGGGAGGCGATATCCGATCGACATGGCGATTAAAGAGGTTAGGGTCGTGCTCGATTTGTAGATAGAAAGGGAGAACTGGAACGCCAGAAATAATTTAGTATTGTTGAGCTCTTTCATCCTTACAAAAGACATATACATATTCGCCTAATAAATTCTGTTCCAATAATCCAAAAAACGCATTGCAGTAAAAGGTTAAGTGAGAAAACGATATCCGAATCACATGGCGATCAAAGAGGTTAGGTCGTACTCGATTGGCAGATGGAAAGAGAGAACTCGGCAGCCGGAAGTAATTTAGTATTGTTTAAATCAGAAGGCATTTCCTTTGATTCGCAGTGACTTGCGTCAAGGGACTCGTGTGTCTCTAGTGGCGAGACGCGTGGAGGAAAGGTAACAGGGTAACTTGTGAATCCTCCGGCTCTCGTAATGCTTTCGCGAAGACAGGCTGGAGGTGCGGAGGTGGCCCTGACGTTTTTACGACGAAAATTCGTCTCTATAAAACTGTCTTCGCCTTCCTACGCTCTTCCTCTGCATCTCTCTCTCTTTCCACGTGTGTGCGTCTGTGTATGTGTAACTCTGTATGCGCGTGTTCGTACTGCCTGCCAGTCTTTCTCCGTTCCTCTTTACTCCGAGAGTGCGCATTCTGGTACAAGTCTGATACAATGGGCCTGACGGGAAACAAGAATAGCTGACTGCCCGGTCGAGACGTACGAGAGTACAACTGTGAGCATCGCATAGATGCTCTGCTCGAGGAAGCGAAATTCTATCCCGACCGGCAAGGATTTGCTCCCGGAAATGCCGCGGCCATCACACCCCAGCTTTTCGTCCCACGAAAACAAAACGATTTATAATACCGCTGGTAAACTTTACGGTGCGCAAATAGTGCTATCAACTGTTCTTAAAAGGTGTCAGTTTCAGACAGAGAAAGAAATCTTTTTTAATTTTTCACTTCTTTTTCCATGATTAATGTTAGTAGCGTAGATTCAATGATAAACATGTAAATAAGAAACTGTCTCACTAAATTAAATATTGTTATAGTGTTAAAAACTAAATAAAGTTGAACTAATTTTAGCCGAGAATTTAAATATATACTATTTACTACCAAATTAATATTGTGATATTGTGGTATTTTGGATAATCAAAGAATACATAGCATGAAACTATATAATATTGCATAAAAATATAAACAAAATTTGTAAATAAAAAGTAATTTCAGTCAAATTTTACCCACTCCTTACCACTGCATACAAGATTTTATTTACCAATATTGTATTAGTTCATTTCACTTTCCTTCATTTATTCAATTTTAAAAAATTTAACCATACCCAAATTATAATTAAACAATAAAATCTGATTTCATTTTTATCGTAAGCATAATTGGACTATCTTAATAATATTGATTTGATAGTAAAGATCTCAAAACTCGACAACCGACAATCACAAGACTCACGATTAAAGATACTATATGTACTTGTCAACTTTTACGTCATGTTTTTGATTCACATTTTGGGATTTCCCCCAATGCATTCTCGGTAAAAACAAAATCCATCTGTCTTTCCTAGAATTCGTTCTCTTAAAATTAGAAACGTTTTGCAAGATGAGAAATTCTGTCGAGCACTTTAGTAGAACGGTACTTGCGAGTGAGTAGATTTTTTACGGCAATCGGCAGGATCCGTTTCGGTTACTTTATAATTGGATCAAGCAATTGGGATCACGCGTTTCGAAAAGTGGAAATAGTCATGCAAAATTGAAAAGTAGATGGAGGAACTGGACAGAAGAGGAAAAATCTGATATGACAGCAGTGGGATTTTGGTCGAATTCGAAAGAATTAGTAAGTGTGGAATAAATAGGGCTCCACAGACAGTTGTACTGTGAATTAATCAGTACAGGTCAGTGCTCATTCGATCTCTAGCCGAGCGCGGTTAAGCCGCCAGTCAACATGATTCTGGCGGCACAAAGTGATTTCCAATTAATTAATCGAACTCGCCGAGATACGACAATAATAAAAGCTCGCGCTCGACATTCGTTATCGAGTGTCGAACAATCCGAAATCAGTGTCCAAATATCGCGCGATCTGAATATATATCAGATCGCGTTTTATCGATACTTACACCGGTTATCTGATACCACTGGTATTTTCCGTGCACGATATTAATCTTTCAATGGCATTCAATTACAGCGCCGATAAGTGGCAATATTAATACCCATCACTTCCGCCTAACTTTCCCAAATTCGATCCGAAAATATACCTGCGACTTACGTGCACGTGTCGAGCGTAAAACAAGGTTTTTTTATCTGTTTATTATCGTATCAACTATATGATTATTAGTAGATGCAGTACACATAATATGTATCATTTGTATTCTTTTTATTGTTTTGCAGGAATAATATTTATATTTCGCGAAACATTAGTGTCTTTGAGGAATTCGAATAGTGTACAAGTTCTTCTTCAAATGCAAGAATATTTGCTATACATAGTATTAAATAAATCGTGTTTTGTTTCTAATGCCTCTATTATCTTATTCTCTGTCTGACAAGTGAAACTTTCTTTTCCGGATAATGAGAAAGAACAATTATTTTAAGTAAAATAAATAAAAATAATTTTGGCACACTGTGCCAATTTTCGGGCCTCGACCATTCCATTATATTAATAAAGTTGTAACTAGTATTCGTAGTGCAATCTTTATGAAAACACTTAGTTTACTGCGAAACAAACAAAACTTAGGTAGTTCTTAATTCCAAGTAGTATTGGTCAGTAGTATTAATCAAACCGCGCTATAAAAATAGAACGAAAATCTCAAATAAAATTTGTAATTATTATTTCTAATGTTAATAAAGTTGCGATTATCATCTGAAGTGTAATATCCACGAAAATTCATCATTTTAACTATGACTGCAACGCAAATAAAAAAGGTATACTTCTCAATTGCAAAAAGTATTTGCTATTTTTACTTAACGATCGTTAAGAAAAAAGAAGGAAAGAGGGAAAGTGGCGTGGCGTGGCAATGGTTCGAAGCGGGTGCCTGATAAAATGGTAGAAGCCAGACCGAATAAATGTAGTCGTTAGAGATTCCTTGCGTAAATGTAGCCCGGGTGTCATTAGCAGGAAGGAATTTTCCAAGCGCGACACCGTGCTCTCCCGTGCGTTCCACCTTGATAGACGTGACGTTCCTCCGGTCAACGAGAAATCACGTTGAGTGATTCGAGACACGCATGTCCCGCAAGTCGGAATGCGGGCTCCTAGCTCCTTCGAATATCAGGCTTCGTTCAGAAAAAGCAACAGCGCTCCGCCCGGTGATGCCGACAATTTCCTCGAAGTGCGAAATCCTCTTCTGCTCTTCTGCCCCGCTGCACACCTATACCTGAGTCTCTCCTTAACTCGCTTCATTCCAACGGTACACTTTGCTCTTTTATTCGTACCATCCAATTTTGTTGATAGCAAAATTATCCTTATTGCCAAGATTGAACTAATCGTCTTGTTGAATTGAACATGTTCGCAACGGGGCTTGAATTTATTGTCCTCATTGTGATTTTAACTAAATCGTATGCTGCTTATTTTTGTGAAGATAAAACAATCAAAATGAAAACACACATTGTTGTTTCTGTCAGAATCATATCTGATTTCATTGATTTTTCTATAATAATTTACAGCATTATTTTGTTGTAGATATCTCAATATTTATATTTTTTAAGTAATGTATTATATAAGGCTGCTATGCGAGTGTAGAGAATGCTACAGGAAATTATCCGAACAGACTGGCGCCGCCATAGCCGTGAAAACGTGAAAGCTGATTTTGTGCTGACAACGTTTTAAAGAAATTCACAAAGACGAATAGTTCTCTTATATACATATATAAAGATGTAAATAAGTTTGTTAATTACAGTAACCAGTGTTTTAATTGACGCGGAAATGATTTATGTGCAGTGTCTCAGTGGTACTCGTGTACCGCTGGTGGCGCACCCCGTCCCTTGGCACAAACATGAATGTACCACCTGTGGTTCGACCCGCGTTAATGTGTTAAATTTTTGGTTTGTTTTTATTCATTTATTGCAGTTCTTATATACATATATGTGCGTGTTACTAAACTTCAGAATAAATAAATTAATTCTTACGTTTTGAACTGAAAGGATTTTTGTAATAACCTGAATTTTCATTCTATTACAAAGCAATTTGCACAAGAAAGCGTACTGAACTGTGATGAATTGAAACAGTTAATAATATTAGAAATAATAAAAGTAGTTAAAAAAAATAAGATAGTTAAGTGTTAGGTGTTAAATACTTTTACTATAATTTTAATCAACTTCAGAGAATGTATGTTAAAGGAATTGACAACACACATATAATGAAATTTGTTGCGGTACACCCTGAAATATTATTAAATATCTGAATGAAGTAATTTAGAAAAACTGATCTCATTTGAAGAAAAGAAATGATTAGTCACGACTTCATGAACGAATTATTAAGCATCGCATGATTTTTTTAACATGTTTGGAGCAATCTTATAAACATTTATTTGACAGTATTAATACTCAATGAAAATTCCATTAAAATTCCTCTAGCGAGTTGGGAGAAAATGATTCAAGAATTTCAGCAATTTTCCATTTAAAGGAAGCTCGGTTCTGGCTTCCTGTAATTACAATAAACTTTCAACAGATATGTAGTAGTAATGGAAACATCAGCGGATTCGTTGTTAGATGCTTCTGCTTTTGTAAGTACGTGTTGAGTGTGTTCACACGCCAATGGAGCCGACAGGGTTAATTACTTAAGTGCTTCTGTCATACAAACTTGACTCTGTGAGATTGTTTGAATTACTCCAATACGACTTCCTATCTTATCAAGAAACGACTGATGAGAAACTTTCTACAAAATGTTGATTCAATAGTTGTTTACCGCTTTCAGATTTTTATCTCTCTGCTTTTTGCGAGAAACAAACTTTAGTGAATGAAACTGTTTATATTATTATTGAATACTTCAGTGTGTTGAAAATGTTTTGTTTTATTATTATTTATGTAACATTGCATCAATAATTCCGAACTCTGGCAACCCTTCTTGTTAGGTAACACGCGTTTTGCTTAAAATCAACGATGTCGGTATTGTGTAACATATTACAAATATTAAAAATATGAAAGCGATCAATGTTCATCAAGCAAAATAATAATAGATAGCCGTAGATGTAATAAAACTCATTTATTCGGCAAAATGTCTGCTGATTCTAACGCAAACACAAAATAGAAACATAAATATTATTTTACTTATAAGTCACATTATAAAATTAGTACCATCTAAATATTGAAAAGGTACGGATGGGCTTTCTTTGAACACATTAGAATACGAAAATCGTAACATACATATATCAAAAGAAAATACTTTTGTTCATCTATTAGAAGCAATTTAGATCCACAGAAGAATTGGACAAGTGTTTTTCCAGTATAAACGCGATTATTTTGATAAAATAAAGTACACAATTACACTCTTCGAATGATTTTACAAATATTCGAAAAGTACGAGGAAATTTTCTTTAAACACATCACAGTACAAAAATTATGTGATAGATAAATAGAATGTATCTTTGTTCGTCGATCAGAAGTAATTTAAACGTAACTGAAGTTGGACAAGTGTTTTTTGAGTATGAACGTATTCCATGAAGGATTATGCATCGGAAATGCGTGTCTTCATCTATCAGAAGCGCGTTGAATCGTGCGGAAATTAACAAATGTTTGGAAAATCTTGAAATCGCGCGTTTTCTGTTCTTGCACGTACCTCTCGGTTCAGAGTTCGAAATATTCAATTTGGAACAAGTGCTTTCATAAAGAATCGGGTGCCGTAAATGAAATGACGTGTGTCAAAAAATGTTTTAACCCACGACCGTCATGCTAAGAATGCGGAAGACTTCTAAATGGCTATTTTGAAAATCATCTCATTTGCCATCCAATTTCGCAATAATCGAGAATGATTCCAACCGCGATGCAACGCAGCATCGTGAAGATTCCAACTCGCCCGAACAAGTTCTTTTCACTACGAGCGCGTTTACCGTCGCTTGCATTCTGCACTTCTTTGTTTAAGGTTTTTGCGAAGGAGGCTTCGCGCACTCTTATTTCAACTATGCGAGCAATTGTGGACGACGGAAAGCCATCCCAGCAGAAAAGAGGATTGCACTCTTAATTGAGTCGTTATTTTTAAACTTTTACTGCTTCCAAGATATTCAATGTTTTTAGAACGAACAAAAACCGAGGCACTTTTTATTGCTTATTGTTCTTGAATATTTTCGTGTTATTTGTGTTTATGTTTTGTCTACATTAGCCAACCAGCCATCACCAACTTTTGAAGTTGCCAACAGAAACAATAATGTACTTTAATTTCATGTTTGCATTCCATTGCTTTACCTTCACTTTTGTTATCAGTCGAATATTGCACTGTAAAAGTTCATCCAAAATGTAGGAATTATTTAACTTCTTCGCAGATGAAACAAGACGCACTATCTACGTTTAAAGTTTATTAAAACGCACGAATGCATTGGTGAGTTGAAAAATGTAACTGAAACAATTTGTTTTGTTAATTTTAAAGACACATTATGAAAGATTATGTTCTATGTATGTATTTATAGCACATTTTAATGCAATGCGTTCTTTAAATCGCAATATAACAACATTAATTTAGAACTTAACAGTGCGCATTTAAATTCCTGATCAGAATCTGCTAAATATAAATATCTGAGGATTTGTTACAAACATTAACCAAAATTTCTTCACCGGGAGTGTCATTTTATACGATTTTCTTTTACTATTAACAGTAAAACAAGTGTTCCCAACAGCAAGTTCCAATAACAATCACAATTCAAAGTGACGTCAACAGCAATTAGTTACAAAAGAATTATTAAGACCCAGCAATTATTAGCTATAAATCCAAGATGAATTACAACTCCATCGGCAATAATAAGCCACGCACGTTCAAACGGCGAGAAAATCCATCAGCGATTGGCAACGTGTTAATACATAAGCGGAGCCAGCCTTTCTCAAGGAATATGGAGATTAAAATAACAATGGCTGTAGGAAAAAGATGCGTGGATCTTGGGCGCAAGAAACAGGCAGGTAGGCAGAGAAACAGGCATTCGAGCAGGCAGGCAAGCAGACAGGCACACATTCATGGGTCGTGCGGTGAGCTCCGGAATATCGTTAGCATATCGACAGATCTTCCCGAAGGGAGTTTCTGGTGGGGCTGTCGGCCGGGGGCCCTTTCGAGATGCTCGAGTGTCGGTGGCCAGCGCGCACGTGAGCCACTCGACAAGCCCCAACACCGACGCACCCAGATTTTGTTATTTGACGGGGCGAAAGGGTTTTCTAAATAAATTCATATATTTTTTAATACATATATGTATTAAGTTTATACATATAATTAATAAAGAGTTTTTGTGATTAAATTAATGCATTTTGTATTATTGTATATTTTACATTCGATTTCTATGTATTTTATTATTAAATTCTTATTATTTTATTATCAGTATAGCGTAACATTAATAATGGATTTTTGTAATTTAAGTAACACATTTTATAATACGTAAATATATTAAGGGTATTATTACTATACTTCAAAATGAATATATTATTGTATGTTTTATGTTAAACACACATGTATTTCCAATTAATTGAATCAATTAGGAGTATCTCCAGTTATTTTATTTAATAGGTGATTTGTTCTTACTTCGATTATGAAGTCGGTTGTTTAGCAGCAGTGTAAGTATTCTTTACAACATCTTTTGGGGGAGCAGCAGTTCGGACACCCAAAATCACACCTTTCGGTGCACCACTGCAGTCTAAAGAGTGTCTCGTGCAGAACCGTTCGGGCTAAAGCCAAGTACACACTTGGATACAAATGGACTATGTATTTTTTCATCTAAATCAGTAGCAGTTCGCCTGAATTTTGTAGCCAAATCACTGTGTACATCATTTTTTTATTTGCGACTTTTGTAATCGGGCGATCATATTTTATAAACATGGGTTGTGTTCGATATACTTATTTAATCAAGCGAATTTTTGGTTCCGCAAGTGTTAACAAGCACAGAATTGTAGATAAGTTGGCTTCATGCCTAGTACCGTACATGTTAACAATGCAAAACGAAGACCAAACTGTATTACGGTTTTCATTTTAAGTCGGATACACGAAACGCATAATTTTCGTCTTTTTTCGAGTGCACATTAACAGTTTCGGGATTGTATTGAAATGGTTCTGATACATTGTTTTAGTATAGAAATCAGGAACAAAGCGGATAAATTAACGAGTTTCATAAAAACTGCCTTGGTCATTCTAACCTCATATTTTAGAAGTAGCCCATATTCACCTCATGCGGATTCCCCCTCATCAAATTCGAGTGTGTATCGTATCCAAAACTTGAAATAGGAACGGACAAATTCTTTACGCAACGCAGACATTAAATCTTCGCATTTTGAGGACATTGACAACATGAAGAAAGACCACCTTCACCCCTAAAATACAAGACTACTGCTCTATGAAATCTTGTGTTTTGGAGTGAGCCAACATTGACTTGGCCTGGACCTCCTCTACAATACGGTATCCATTGTATCCAAGTGTGAAGTTGGCATGATACGGGAACAGGACAAATTAATTACGCAATCGAAACATCAAACCTTTGCATTTTAAGGACACTAGCATTGTGAAGAAAGGCTTGTACCTCTAAAAGATTACTATTACTCTATCAAATCTTGTGTTTGGGATTACTCGATGTTGATTAGGCACGATCCTCTACATTGTATCCAAATCTGTACCTGCCCTGACAAAATAACAGGATAAACGTATTACGTTACGCAAACATGAAACCTTATTTTGAGGACATTGACACCGTCGGAAAAGGGCCACCTTTATCCCCTTGTAACTCTATTTATTACTCCATCAAATCTCGTGTTTTGGGATTAGCTCGTATCCACTTCGCATGGACCTTCTCCTAATGGTATCCAAGTGTGTAGCTGGCTTAAGAGTCCACGGACGGCCGCAGGACGAGGTTGGAGTGGACGGGGCGCTGCGGTGCAGGCGACGCGCAGCGTGGCCCGCACATCACATGCTAAATATAATAGTAGCAGCACCGGCAGCAGCAGAGTGCGGCCGTAGTGGCGCGCCACGTATGCCTACGCCATCTTGCATGGAAGAGTCATTTGCGTTAGTCCTGCCCACAGAGGGCAGCCTGGCTCCGCCTCCGGTTGCCGGTTGTACATAAGCAGAACCATCTTTATTACCCTCGGGCACAAGCCATAAAGGAAGCGGTTCGAGGAGTTCGGGCCGCGCAAGCGAGAAAGACGACCGACTCACCTTCGTGTTGGCGTACAAACACGCGCTCATACACACATAGAGAAAGAAAGAGTGAGAGGGAGAAACTGGCGCGAGCTTTGTACGCTGCGACTGGAGTGGGTGAGCGAGTGAGAGGGGTAGTTGGGGCGAAAGTGGGTTGGAGTGAGAGGAGCAGAAGGGCTTGGGGGGGAGCAGTACGTCTTTCCACGAGATCGAGTGGCCGTTTCGGGGATCAGCCCGAAGAATTATGGTATGAAGTGGCGGGGCATGACGGTGCCTTAGGCATAGTTTGTCTTTATAACGTCTGCCCGGCCGCGGCTGAACTTCAAACGAGCCGCTGATGGCTCAAAGTGGTTGACCGGGATATAAATCCACGGCCCACCTCGCTCGCCCGCCGCCTTTCTGCTTCTTCTCTCCTTCTTCCTTCCTCGCCGGCCTACTCCGGCCCGAGAGCATTCCGGTTCCTGTCTACAATCAGCCCTCTCCTCAACCACTCTCTCACTCTCTCTCACCACCCTCCGTCTTTGTTGCCCCAGAGAGGAGCCTGCCGATTCAACGCTCTTCTCGCTCCACGGTCTCATCCTTCCGCCCCGCTCCGCGGCGCTTGTCCTGTCTGGTTCTGGCCCGATGTACTCTTGGACTCGCTGGCGTAGCTGCCATTCAGCGGGAACGAGCGATACCCGCCGCTTGTAGCGCGCGATATTTCCTCTTCTAACCGATATTTATTGTACTGTTATGCCGCTGAGGGAACGCTTCGACGAGGTAACCCCAGAGTAACTCTTCCACACTCCGCTTTTGCGCAACTTGGGTCTTAACAGTAACAGCGTGCCACACTCTACAAAGGAGTATCATCATCTGGGTCTCGAATCTTGGTCAGTTGGAACTGGAGTGTTCTGCCGCGGCTTAGGGCGCGCACTCTTACAACGCGGGGTTTTGGATGTGGTGATGGACTTGGTAGAATCAAAGAAAACATTCAGTGTTGGAGTTACAGTTTGCGGCAAAAAAGCTGTGTTTTCACCTAGACAGTCTTGGGGTAAGTGTCGTGGTGTCCCTCACAGCCTTTTTGCCAAGAGGCATCTCTGTCCTCCCCACTCCGCGGCCAGATCCAATAGGTAGCAAATTTCTAGTATTTAAGACAATCGAGAATGCAGCATCCGGTTGCTTACCTTTCGCACGCTAGGCCTGTCAAACAATATCTGACCCTCTTGAGTCCCTTTGAGTCACTTTGGCTCAAAAGTGGTTGTTACCTCGGCATTACCTATGCACTCGAATCCCTCGCGCCGCGGATCACTATCACAAATCTATCATCCAATTGGGCTATTTGACCACGGCACCGCTAAGAATCCTAATTCAAATGCTTTGCCACTAACAGAGTATTCCGTGAATTGGCGATCAGACGAATTTTGGGTATCAGTGTTTACGTGTTTGTGACCAGGGAGGTGGAAGTTCGGACAAGTAGGACTGACGGCTGGCGGGGTAGTAGATAATGCGAGTAAATAGGGTGAGGCGTAACAAGACGAGCCGTATTCTACTCAGCGAGCTGACTATGATAATGTTGACGAGCGTGTTCGTGGTAGGCGGGCAACCCGTGTTCTCCCGGCGACCGAGGGTCAAGTAGATTGTGGAAACGTCCGATACAAGCGGCACTCCGTTCCGACTTGCCTTGCCTCCTTCGCTTCTTTCCGAGCCGTCGCATCGCTGCCGCGTTCGCCTTCCCCTACAAAACTATGCTAGTTTCCATTAGTACGTTTCTAACCTCTTTCTATATTAGATTTATTTTACTAAACTACGACTCTTTCAATATGAATTTCCGGTTCATAGGTAGTAATCATGGGTTATGTGGCATCATAGATCATTGTTGGATCACAGTGGACTGTGATCCCATTATAATCCCCCGCCTTTACTTCTGTTATTTGCTATCGCATAGGAGTGTCACTATGAATTCTTATAACTAGACAGACTAAAGCCAAAACAACCCTTTAAAACTTAGTCAACCCACTGGTAGACTACGATCGTAATATAAAAGATTTCTCCAAAACTCTTAGTTGCTCTAACCACAAGGAACGGGTTACACCTAGAACATGGCATACTTCAATTGATATGTATCAAGTCTGTCAACGACTTTCAATAAGCGTTATATTCCGAGAGGAAGATTGTGTTCATCAGCAACCTACGTACCTTCCAAATGCAGAGCAGTTACGCCGTGAACCATCCATTGCTAATTCTACTCCAACCATTATTCATCTACAAATTTATATGGTTTAACTAAAAATGCGCTGCAAAATAAAACCGCTTGTGTTAATTAAACCCCACTCGATTCGCGGAGGGTTAAACGTCAATCAGCTGTCTGTTGTGTTAAGTTGTACCCAAGTTGTGATTAAATAAACATGGAGCCTGTCACCGGCACTCCCGGTAGCTGTAAGGTGCGTGCTGTGATTGGCTTTTTGCGGGAAGAAGGATGCTGCCGAGATTCAGAGCGTCGATTATACCGTCGATTGATTGCCCCCTTGCAGTCCAGTTTTGGCACCAAGCGATTACTAACTTTTTACGAAGATGAAAGTCTGCTTGGCTACTCAGCACTTCGAAACCAATCGGGAGCTCGAGGATCCAGTTAACAACTGGCTGGGTATGCTGACGGTGTCGTTCTTTCATACGAGATTGGGGAAGTTGGTGCTACGGTTTGACAAGTGCCTGAATGTAGGTCGCGACTATGTCCAATAATAGGGCAGTTATGTACACAAACTCTGTATGATGGTATACTGTTTGCACTGGTTTCGATTTCTCTTGTGAATTAAATAGAGGATTCGCTTTGGAATTGGTCGTGTACGAGAATGAGTTAACAATTATCTACGCTATAGGGGTAAAGTTTATTATACAAAATGCGAATTTACGATAATAGCTGTCAATATACACCTGTCCTTACTATTAATGTTCTTCAGAATTTTAAGTTTGAGTCATTGACATCTTTTCAGATTATTACAAGATTGACTCACTGAGAGTTATTCAGTAATCGACGATTAACTTTGAACCCGACTATTGAAACGAGTGAAAATGTTAACAGTGCGTTGAATAGTAACATTCGAAAGGGAATTCAGGTGAAGGTTGAAAGTTCACAATCCATATATTACAAGTATAACAGTAAAGAAAACCAATGGAAAGACCATTAATCTTATAAAAAGTTTAACACATAGCTTCTACAATTTACAGAACTATATTCACCATCTTCCACAATATTTGCAATATTTTTTTCAGCACATTAAACCTTGGATTCCTTCTTTCAAAAAGTCCTTTTAATTTAAAATGTAGAATGTGTGTTATTTCGGTGCACCGTAGATATGTTGTCTGGAATTTAGCACCAGCCAGAAATAAAAGCACACATCCTTTGTCTGACATTTATCAAGTCGCGCAAATACGTGCACGCAGAATGTAATGTGTTAATATACAAATAAAATATACGTCTCTTACAATTCACAATGGATCATTACACGTATGGTGGCACACACACCTTTTATTGAATTTCGACAAGGCTTAATAATGAAAGGAATAACGGGCGGATGAAGAACGAGGGATGACAATGTGACAAAAGTGAACTCGAAACGCGAGACCCTTTTGTACAAAAAGTAGAAAAGAATATGGGCGGTGTAACTGAATTTTACTTGAAAGCCGATGGTGTCAATATCGGGAGGGAGCCACTGGAAATTTGAGGCAGGCAAAACAAACGGCATCATTCGAAATTTCATTCGGTACGATACTTCTCGGATGTTCCCAATGTTTTCTAGCATCCCATAAAAGTGGCGCGTCCCATAACCTTCAAACGCTGTCAACTTTACAGTTATAGGAACTGTAAGAAGAAATTATTCTCACTTTGTGTTCCCTCTCTTATCGTGGTGGGTCGATAAATTCTAATCCCATTGAGTGTGTTATCCATTTAAAAATGTCTTTATGACATTAATATTAACACAGTGAACATTTTAAATAGTAACAACAGTATTAATACAGGATAACTATTTTACGAGATAGCATTTGTAGTGAAATTACCACTCAAAACAGTTGTATACCATGCATTCTTAAATTTCATTATAATAAAGATTAGAATGCTGCTTAACTTTGTCTGCCAAAACAGCCCCACAATATTCTCTCATAAAATCATTGCAAACAGATTATTGAAACAACTACACAAAGTTGCGCGGCTCTAAGTTAAGAGGGGGTGGACTTTAAGGGTAGTTTTTGTGGAGAGGGGGTGGGGGGGGCTGGTGATCTCCACACTATTGTTACTAAGATATCGAAGAATACTCATGGCAAATTTGTTGCGGATGTAATGAACGGCATAGGAACCTTTCCACAACATACATCTATACATATTTTGACCTTTATATATTAAGGTTATGTAATAAAATATAAGAAAGAGCAAGCATGTTCACATGTAGAAAATGTTCATGGATGAAAAAAGCGTGTAATTCGAATGGACTCTTCAGAGGAGAAGGCTCGATCGAAGGGGTGCTAGATGAAAAATGCCGGAGACTTTGGTGCTCGTTTGTTGGGCCGCGTAATGTCGATTCGCCGCTATCTGGGAATAGGTCGGAATTTAAGCGGGAGTTTCTTTCGCGGGGTCCAACATATCCGGTATTATCAGCGGGCCGTTAGCTGACAAAGCGCGATCATTATTCAAAAGGACGCGATCCCAAAGGGCGCCAAGCAGTTTTGTAGCGGAAGACATCGGACAAATGGGGTTGTTCCGTGGACAGGCAGGTTATCTCGGTCAGTCGTCGAGTAGCCACCCCACTAAATCACTCAGTTCTCGTGCCTCCAGCCCGACGACCTCTACCGTTGCCACCCTCAATCTCGATAATGTCTGAAAATCTCGGGCCTCTCTAGTCCGTCCGGTTTCCTTACTCGATTGCTCCCCCTTCTTCACGCCGCGCCTAACGATAATTGACCCGAGACCGCTCCACTTTTCTCTCCTTCTCTCCTTCTCTCCTTCTCTCTACGCTCTCCATGCCGAGCCTTTATTCTCCCTCTTTCGTCGCAACACGCCGCGTCGGCTGACGCTGCACTCTTTCTACTACTTAATATGCATTCCCTGGCGCTGAACTAATCTTTTTTTTATTTGGATCGATATGTAAGTTATTGAAAAAATGGATACTGGTTTTCTAAATAGTAAGGGATATTCAATTAATGTTTCAAATTTACTTATATTTATCAAGAGACTCGGTAGAGTCTCGCACCAAGTAGCAGTAGCGGATACAAAAGTATAAAAGTAGTAGTAGATACAAAACTTTCACCTTAATTTGTGAAAAAGTTTCAGCTCAAAGTAATTTATAAATTTGTATTTTTTGTGTATTTTTCTGAATTTTAAGAGCTATGAAATAAGCGAATTGGTGCATTCGTTCATGAGTTATAAAGTTTCTTGTTTTATTTACTCGTTGTTTAACGACACATAATTTCACCAGAATCAGAATTAGTCCTCAAAATATTACTTTCACTTTTGTGACACTGGCGGCGCTCCTATGGCGCTGCTGCGCAGACAAAATGCTCTACCTGATTTACGTTTTGTATGCATCCATTAGTTATGCCTCGGCTGGTTATGTGTCATAATGGTCATGTGACGCATCCATTCAAATTATACTTTTTTGTTACTATGTTAGACATTTGCAGGTTTTGTTGGTTTCGAAAAAGCAAAATGCAGTGTTAATGTACCAGTGATTATTGAGAAAGAGTTCAAATAGCAGTCAAAATATACTTGTAACGTTACAAAGTGTCAAACTTGTGAAGCGTCAAAAAGTAGCTCACAAACTACTTTAGTTAAATTGAGCAAATGAGTGCTGGTTACCAGTAGTAGATTGCAAATAATTGAACTAAATGCTTTAGTAGTTATATTAAGTAAGCTATATTCTCATACACGGAAAATTGTCAAGTGTGTAGCTGAAGAAACGTTTATATTAAAGTGCAGTCATTTGCAAATTTGCACCATCTATATAGTAACTGATAATCAGTACTTGCTTAGTTGAATTATAGTGCGAGGTGTTAGTCCTAATGATAACATTATGCCATTCGTGTGTAAAATAATTCTGTAAGAAAAGATCGTTGTTGTTAAAAGAAGTAAAATGCATCTATTTGTCGTAGATAAAGTAATTGTTAAATGGAAAGGACAGCATAGTGATTAAAGATTGGTTACACGTGTATTTTGTTCGACACAGCATCAAATGCAGGTTTCCTCTTGCTTAGCTTATAGCTGACATGAGCTACAATGACGCGTTACTTTTCTTTGGTCATTGGAAACTGCAAAATGTGTCGAGCTAGTTAACTTCTTTGAAACATGTTGACGGCGAATAACGAAAAACTGGAATACATCAACAGTGTCTTGTACGCTTGATTGACAAAACGCTAACTCGTTAGTCGTAAGATTAAAGTGTAAAATAATAACATGTTGCATACGAAGTTGTTAAATTATTTATGTGCCTGCGATAAACACTGCGCTGAATGAAAAATACAATGCTAACAAAAACTAGAATGTATTTAATCTGTGTTTACAAAATGATCCCTGTTGAAAACCAATTATTGAGTGTTCGAGATCCACTAAATCCAAATCCACCATATTCCAGTAAATCAATTTAACAAGAACAAGCTACGTTGTTACTTGAAAAATAAGGCGTTTAATATTTGTTCATACTTATTATTAATTTCTACAGCATTTTAATTTGGGAACTTTTTCCTTCTATACATACATATATTGAATTATACACACAGTTAACTGTATAAATCGGTTTATATTTTCTCCATAAAATTTCTATGTAGTACAGCTAGATGTACAAGAGCGGACTATTTCGAGTACACAAAAATATTTGACTGCAATAACAAATATTTTAGGAAACACGCCACATGCAAGTTATCATGTTTTTACTTGCTACTGAGAAGTTATTGAATAATAAATTACTAGAGGAAAATATACACATATTTTCGTTTATTTTGTAGAACAATAATCGTATTTCTCATATCCGCTAAATGAATGTGAATAAATTAAATGATATGCAAATATACATTTATTCCTCGAATACACTACATTTCGAGGAACGAGTAATTTCGAGAAATAAGTACAGATTAATCTCTTTATTAATAGTAATTCCAATGTTAACATTATCGTCTGCATTACAAAGTTGAGCTTAATGGAAGAGGGCAGTAGTGTGGGCGCACGCGAGAGGATCGGGAAAGCGGAAATGGCTTGGCGAAAGGCGAAAGGTGGAGGGCAGTGATGGTTCGCGGCGCGAAAGAGAGGTTAGGAGGGATCAAACGGTGCAGAAGGTGGAAGAAAACCGGCAGGGCTTGCAGAGGGGGTGCGGCGGAGCGGAATAAGAGGAAAGTCTGCGAAGCACACGATGTTTCCGCAGTGGAAGCGGCTTGTTTATCACCGGCCGCTATTAGCTCTTCCCCATCCAGCCACGCGTCAGCCGTGTCCTGCGCGAGACTAAAGACAGGGACATTGCTTCCCTTTGTGCGCCAATGTCGTTTCCTTTATTTATTTATCTTCGTCTGCCAGCCACACCGGCTGCGCGCGCTCGCCCTTTTGTCTCTTCGCCGACGTTCCATTACGCCGGGATGGCACGCTTTACGCTCATCCCGGCAAGGAAAGATTCGACGCGTTCGGCTCCCGACAGAACAAGGTCCCACTCTCCGCTCGCTCTCTCTCTCTTTCTGTCTCTCGACCGGCCAACTCTTCTCTTCCTTCAAACTAATCTGTCCTCTTCGTTGATTGCATGCTTCCATCTCACGTAGACGCTCCTTTATTACGTGGAGCGTGCGTGAAATTAAATCAGGCTGACTTGGCCTGTCGGCGCCGAATGTCGCGGGCACGCAAGATGCACGCCTGATGGACACCGGGCTCTGGCTTTAACGGGTCCCACCTTTGGTAGACGACAAAGTCGCTTAATTGAAATGCAGACGCTCTCGCCAAGACAGCCAAGATTTGTAGGAACCTGTTTTCACTGGTTAGTGAGAGTATTAAGCCTGTTTGTTCCTTTATTTGTTAGTTTCGTAAATGGCCGCGAAGTGTCGCGATGAAAATGCTGTCTGTTCTCTTTTTTCTCTGTTTGAAATACTGTTGAGTCAATTAAATTGTTGGAATGTGATATATTCCGTCTTTCGTGTTTTAGTATTATTGAAATTTTTAATAAATCAATGTCACTATTTCGACTACGTATGATGGTTAATGTTTCTTCTTTATAACTTAAAATTAGTTGATAATAAAGTGATCACTCAAATACAATTAATCCAAATCTATTTTATCCCATTATAACTCTCATTAAATCTAGTTTGTAACTCATCTATTTATACAATTGCTTTTAAACATTGAAACATATGTTCACTAGAGATTCACAAGATACACAATTTTATCGCGTTGTTGAACACTGGAATTGAGCCATAATCATCAATTTAATGCCTCCAACAATTCTATAACAATAAAACAAAAGATGCTTAGTAAATCAACCCCTCTGTCAAATATGCCGTATCGAATAATTACAATTGCATATTTAAGAATCCATTAACATTTCATTCGATTTATTTCAATTGCAAGCGCAATAACGAGACACGCAGAATAGAAAGCGAGTGACGCAAAAGATTGGTAACCGAAGAGGCGTGAAAATCACGGAGAATCCTCGTATCCTTCGGAGTTGTGACATTCGTAGCAGATAGGAGATAACAGAAGGGAAAGGACTCGGTTCGCCTCCATAAATCGCATCATCGGTGAAACAGAAATTAATCAGGTAGAGTGCCAGGCTACAGGATTATCAGCTTTCACATCAACACTGCGGTTTTGCCTGGCCGAGATCCCCGAAGTCCTCTCTCACAGGCTCGTTTCGCACCGAGGGTTGGATGGTGTTGGGACCAGAATGGATTGTCGGCCTCGAGGGTGTAGGTGGATATGTACGAATTGAGAAAGGGTGGATTTGTCGCCCTTTCTCTTCCTTTACTTCTCTCACCCTCTCGCTCACTCACTCTTTCTCTTTCTCTCTCTTTTCTACGGCTAGTTCTCTTCTCTTTTACGTCCCTCTCGTGCCTTCCTAGCCCGGCTTAACCCCCTCGGTTTCTCTCTTTTCGGCGTTCCTATTTCTTGCTTTCCTTCGCTCCCACCGTCCACCTTGGCTCTTACCCTGTCTAGCCCGTAAAGTGATCGGGCGTTTATTCGCTACGCTGTCGGGGACAAAGTGGGCTGCGTTCCCCGTCGGCTACTGTTATTTGTCTTCCGACAAAGAAACCTAAAACTCCGATCCTTTTCCAATACTGCGCGAACGCTATCAAAGGCTGCGCGTGTATATGGTGTGCATAGTGCGAGGATCGATTGTACCAGGGACACAGCGAGTATTCAATTCGAGATTCGGCTCAAGTTTTTCGAATTTACTCTCCGTTCGGTGCGCATCCGGCCTGTATTTTTCACTCGCTCCAGCTTTATTTGCGTACCGGCGATTATCCGGAGTGTACAATACAGATCGTTTATACGAGGAATTCGTCAAAAATATTTGTCTTTTTGAACGTAACACATTAACAGTTAAAATACACTCTGGATCCAATTAAATTTCACTTCCATCGAAAACATGCAGAAATTGAGATAAAATCCATTTCAATCCACTGCCAACAATCTGTTAAGAAGCCAGCTGTCGTTTCACGCGGGTTGGCGCGTCCGTCGAAATGACTTTGCCGAGAATTGATCAGGTACATGAAGTCGGAACCGCAGGCTCATCAGGGTCGCCCAGCAGACAAGGAGACAAACGAGCCAGCACTAATTGCCGTTATCGTTCGCGTGCGATTCTTCAAGGGCATTTATCACTGCGGGAAGTTTTAGGGTGCGCCTCTGGGCGAAAAGTTGAAAGAAGGGATCAAGGGAGACGAAGGTGGCTGTTGCCCCTCTCTCTCTCTCTCTCTTCCACCCAGCGGAATGGAGAGAGGGCGAGAGAAAGAGAGCGAGAGAAGGAGAAAGAGAGAAGATGAGAGAGCGAGGGGTGGGCCGAGAGAGGGAGAGCGCGCGATTGGTATCGAAGCGATATATCTCGGGATTGGCTTCGCAGTGGCGGATAGTCTGCATCGAGGCAACGATAGGGGAAAGGGGTGCCACCTTGATAAACGAGGCCATAAATAACAGTAACGTCTCCACCGAAAACTCGGCCGGGTAAATGTATATCCAGAGGCGGCAGTGGCGCGCCAACGGCAGCCAACGGCGGAACAGCAGCGAGGCGAGCCAACCCAGCTAGCGGTTGAGGGAGTCGCAGACTTCCGAGAGGTAATTTAAGATCCTATTGAGATATTTATGGGATCATAAAGCGGAACTGGCTGCTTCTATCGCTCCCAGCCATGCGTGAGCATCTAGTTCCGCCGTGCCCCCGGCTAGTTTGTATCTTTGTTTATAACCGACTTAACAGTATCGCGCTTCACTTTATTCCGGCACGCTCGATCGGACTAGCGACGGATCGCCGATTTATGACGTTTTCCTTCCTGGGAGAATGAACTTGACTCGTTACCGACAAAGTGGATTTATTAAAATATTGTAAGTCGTGTTGGCAATGTCATGTTCACACTCTAGAGTTTCGGAATATAATGGCGTCGTTTTGCGGGTCGGTGTTGGATAATACACCCTCTGAAGCTGGGTTTAAGGGGAGGAGGACATCTTGCTTGTCAAGGGATGACTTCTTGTTGTGTATCGATGCAGATTAGTTATATTGACTGTTTGGTCCCAAGTATTTTATCTTCACAAGGAACATTTACGAACAGAAAAATTCAAAAATTATGACTTTATTTGGAAGTACAAAGAATTATTATTCATTGCTGCCCAAGAACAAATTAAAGTAAGATTACCTCCGAAATTGATTGTTGATAAATATATTTTTTTAAATAAATGGCTTTTATGCAGCCTTACAGTACATATAGAACCGTATCGTTTAGCATTTAACTATTTTTCAACAGCATTTGCCGTTTCAGAGATATAAACGTTACAAGAGAAAAGTTCAACCCGCTTTTAAGGGATGATCTCACCCCTTTAAACTGTATTTGATCAGTAATAAAACTAGTTCTATATTTAGTACGAGCTTTTGTATATTTCTATAAAATTTCATAATTTTCGTTCTTTGTTAGTACTACTCATAGCTTACATTATTCTTATTAGTAAGCGTTGCGAGGAATGTCTTACATCCTCCACTGAAAGTTCACCCGTCTCAGTTTGGCCACACTCTGCTCTCTTCTCCACTGATTCATGCCTACCGTCCTCCTACCCGCAATTTTTCACTCTGACTAATGCCACCCCACACACCCCGCACACACCCACTGATCTTCCCCATTAGCAAAGAAGCTGGCACGGCCGAACAAGATTGCGCACTCGGATGCATCATTCGGACTCTATCGCAGCATGGAGCTTCGTGATACGTGTTTTGTGTCAGAGCTAGTACGCGGCCGTTTTGAATATGTCCTCGATGCTTCGCCGGCCGTTTATGGCTTTCCGATATACACGCGTTTCGTTGCGCCGCTACGCTTCGCAATCCGATGTGCGCTCCAATGGAGAAACAGTGCTGATTCTGCCATGTTAGACCTTCCTTCTATCGGCCACAATGCCACATTCTGACTAACTGTAAGTTAGCCCGAGATGGTGTGTAAAAGATTGTAAAGTACGGATGTGTAGCAAACCTCAACGCTGTCTGTAAAAGGCTCGTAGTCTTGTTGTTATAATATTATATAGAAAGAACAAAGAAATTCTGTTCAATTTTCCGATACATTTGTACTTATTTATGTGTAAGTGCGATGTTAATTCTATTCTAATATGTAGCTTGCATATAACTAGACTGTTATTTGATAATCGGAGTAGATCATTGTATCGCACGGTTCTTTTACAAAACACAACAGTTGAGTTTTCTTTGTTCTAAAAGTTACTAAAACATCAAATAATAAGAAAATACCTTAATTCAAACCCTAGTATTTACAGACTTAGTCTCAAATTTAATACACACAAATGTTTGCGTATTTATTAAGAGTGGTCTTGTTGTTACCATATTTGTGACAACGCGTGTAAAGTTTTTTGCGAGAAAAACCCACCTTTTTCCCTAACAAAGAAAGATGGTCTTTGCTAGTTTGAATGAAGTGGATTACTTTGCTTTTGTAGTGAGTATTTCTGTTACAGTAAAGATCCGCTTTTGCAAATACCACCAAGATACGGAGAATAAATCCAAATACGGAAAATGAATGGGACTAAGCACGGTATTGTAAGGGAATGTAGAGTAAGACTAATAAAATAACAAGAATTCATCTATTAATAAACAAAATAAGCCGCTACCTGTAATTGTAAACTTTAAGACATGGACTCATACAACTAATAAAAGTACAGGCTAAACAAAGTATTGGTACATTCAATATTTTTAAAATTAATATTTGCAAAAAGGAACACAGTCTCCTGTAAGGAATTTTTTTTAGAATGACACTTTCTCGTTCAAGAAAATGTATTTCTGTGTAGAGAGAAGAATTCTCTTATTAAAAACAATTCCAAACAGAGGGGGAGTGCGAGTACTCTTTTACCCGCTGAATTAGATTTGAAATCAATAGCCGAACACTTAATATTTTCTAATCATTACCGACAGATGTTCTTGGAGGACTTCCTGCTCACTTCTTGCCGTAGTCCTGTTAGAACTACGTGATTGTAATGGGAGTTCTGTAATTGTATGTCGGAAGTGCAAGACTGTTTTTCTATAACCACCGGTAAAACCTGGTTCAGCGTTTCTTTTCCTTATTCTCGTAAGAACAGTGTAAGTGTAAAAGCTAGTACTTTTGCCTGAAAGGCGTATATATTCAAGAACCATATATAAACTATATGATATTATTTTATTGTCTTGACAGTATTACAAGGTATAATAAATAGTGTAAAGTACAAAGGTATTTAGTCCGATTCCACTAATTCTCTTCCCATTTACGGATCGATAAAACAATCAAGATGTCCTTATAAAGTCATAGCTTTCCGACCCGGCATCTCTTAAACCCCTTAAACCTGTCCTTCCGCTACCCTTCGCAGGAAGCCCTTATCAGAAAATCCCGAACGTAGTCAACACCAGAACTACCAACGGGTTTAAAGTGACTTGTTTAACATTTGTAGAAATTGTCGAAAATACGATATATGAGAGGTGGAATAATGTTACTTCCTTTTAACGAATTATTGTATTATCAGTTTTGGAAAATCATACATAAACATTCGTTTCAGTTATGTATGGTTGACTTTTAGAGTAATACTCTTATTTCATATTTCTGTTGATCAATGTAAAACTATATGTAAGTATATTTTCGTTTCTTGAATAACGTGTGTGTTCCAAAACAATTATTTTTGGCTTTTCGGTGAAAATAGATGCAGGTTAATCTTCGTTCATTCTAATACTAAAACTGAACCCACTCATGAAAATGCAAAAATTGATTGCCCATTTGATTTCTTTATTCTAATAATAGTGACACATGTCACATTTGTTGTAATAATATAATTCTTATGGCGAAGGCAGTTTATTTTTCCTCATGGCAAATATACTCATCAAACACCGTTAAAGCATTAAGAGAAATTAACTTAAATCGGCAATTCTTCGTGTAACGGTAAACACTGGAAAACCTAGTTATTTGTTCATTATTAGTTTTTCAAAAAAAGGAAAATTGCAGCGTTGCCACGATTACCGCGCAACTTTATTGAAAGTGTACACAAGTATTATTCTAGAAGGTATATTCCATAAGTATTCTTCGACAGCCCAGAAAATATACTACGGCGGTCACCAACCCCCAACTACCCCTAAAGCACACGGCCTTTAAAAAACTCCAATAACATTCAACTTATTCGCACCAAATTTGGCGAGAATATTTTTCGATACCTTAAAACACCTACTACCTAATAGCTATAACTGAAGCAGCAAAGCCTAAAAGCAAATAACGAAAAAAAGCACCACCCAACTACCCCTAAAACCCGGCACACAAAATGCCACCCGGGCGAAACCATATAGGACAGCTAGTGTTAGACAAAACAAACAGAATATAAGATACACGGAAGGGTTGAGCATCATTCGTGTGTAATTAAAATTATTATATAAATTATTCGTTTTTTTAAGTATAACAATATTTTCATGAAAATGTAAAAAGTTATTGCCATAAGAAGAAAGACATTTCTCATTTGTTATTATAATTGTGATTCCTTTAGCAAAGGTAATTAATTTCTCCTGAGCACAAGTGTTCTTGTCAAACAGCGTTAAAGGGTTAAAAAGCTCGGTTTATCCATCTACTAGACTTAAAGGCCCCAGTCACAGTGAGCGGATTCCACTGGCCCTAATACGGCCCGCATAATGAAAGTGATGAGGATCGCCGGGAGGTGGAAAAGTGCGTAAACGTCCGGTACAGGCGCATCCCCGTGGCGCGCGCGCAAAGGGAATATTTCAGGCGCGATCCGATGAAAGTCAGAGCGCGCTGAGTTGGCGGGATTCTGAGAATGCGAGATTACTATCGGGCTCGGAAATTTACGAAGCCACTTAGAGGGCGGCGCGCTAAGTAAATCAGGGAATTAAGTGAAACGATTCGAGAAATAGCAAGCTACAGTCCGCCCGGCCCGATATTCCTGTCACTTCCGCGCTCCCGATCGCTACGGATTTGGATAGCGGGAAAGCGCTCAATTTATGGCCTGTACTGTGCCACCCATTTAGCGATAGGGGCCAGAACGACATGGAAGGTGAGACAAAGAACGTTCCAACTCGCTGTCACTATCTAACGGACCGCTATTGATCACAATATGTTACTCCAACGGTTACTCTATGTGTCTGTCTACTCTTTCTCTCTCTCTTTCTCTGTGCGTGTGTTGGGCTCTCGTGTCGTCGAGTGACGGAATTCATAGGAATAGACCAACGGAAATGAAGCAGCGCTAGTATCGCGTCGTTTCTTTCGTCGAAATGTTATAATCTTTTGCAATGTAAGCAACTATACTGTTCGATGGGTTTGTTGACATTTCGTTGAAATGTTATAGTCTGTTGTAATTTAAGCAACACAATTGTTTGATTGGTACGTGGAAATGGTTAAAGAATTTGATAGTTGCTTTGATTGATTATTATTGCTAAGGCAAGATTGAATTTCTTGGAAGAGCCAAGGATGAAATATTGCATTCCTACTGGGAAAATGGCACAGTTAACATTTGTAATGTAGTGTTACGTTAAGAAAGGTAATATATGTATTAACCTTTTGAAGCACCGTTAGATGAATTTTATAAGTATATTGACAGTTATTCGCACACTTAACAATAAATGGAGAAGAAAATCAAGAGTTAAATGCTGGGATCACATTCTTGAGGATAAGTATCCGAAATTTTCTTGCACAAAATTCACTATCATTGCATTTTCTAGTTTGGATGACTATAATGCAATAATATTGTAACCATTGTGGTAATACATACTCGCAATTGCATTTTCATGCAACAATCTAACGAAAACAAGTAAAATTCATTTTAAAGTCAATTATTTTATAACAACAACATTATATTAATCAGTAATGAGCAGTAACAAATGCGATAAAATTGTTTTATTTCGTAAAATTAATAGCAAGAGAAAAATTCTACTGATTGTAACAGAAAGGCGTGAGACAGCAGAACCGGCCGGTGGAGAAGTTAGTACTCGGCACGTTCCTGGCCGGAGCAAGCTGTCGGTGTGGGCGGCGGGGAGTTTTGAGATCCGGTACTCCGGGGCGGCGCGCTTGCACTCCTTCATTCAGACTTACCGACGCACGAGCGGCGATGATAAATCGTAACGCGATAGCGGCCCCATTTTTTCCCACCGCCCTTCGCGCACACCAGCCCCGCCACGGCTCATTGGCCACTGGAAAGCGAGCTGCGATGTTTAACGAAATTATATCGGCCCAGTATGCGCACCGATATATCCTCGTGAAAGGCCGGCCAACTGACAAACCGATCTGACATGTGCGGACGTGACTTTATCGGGCCTCTCGATATGTATAGCATATTGTACGAACATATCACGCACTACTGCGCCTTTCAGTGCGACGCCAATGTACGCGCCGCCCGTGTTTCGAGCGTGAAATGCCAGTGTTAAAAGTGCCAGTCGAAACTCTGTGTTCCCGGGAAGTTGCGCAGACACTGTTTTTGTGAGCGTGAAATAAATCCAATTAAATATAGTGGCGAACATATAAATTGGAACGTTCTGTCTTTATAATTCGAACAGTGTTATACTGTTAAAGAGAAATGGAAGTCGAGCTTGGTTAATATACCTAAAAAGACTGAAGTCACATTTAAATATGGAATATTTAATTTTACATTAATGTTGTTAATGGAAGGAAATAGTTGGAAAAATTGTGATGAGTATTCAAAGAATTAAACGTTAGGAATCAAACTTTCTGAGAAATGTTGAATTATTTATAGCTAATTTTTGGATAAAGATTTACAAATATATGATGTTTACTTCTGTATTAATATTATTATGGTGTGAAAGGGAATATTTATAAAGCAGTTATGGGAAATTTACAACTAGAAATAAATTCTGTTAATCTTTTCGACGCACTTGTACTTATTTATGTGTAACTGTAATTGGTTAGTCCAAGTCATCATACGAACCATCTACAAAACAACGTTCCAGTTTCCTTTGTTCTAAAAATTCCTCCAAGGTCGAATGAAAATCAAACTATTTAAAACATCTTCTTAATTCACAACGTAACACTTCACTTTGCAGATATGTTACCTTGAATTTAGTGAAAGGCTGAAATGAGGACGCACAGCCTTTCTCTCATGTTTAGTAAACACAAATATCTGTATACTTGTTAACACTGGACGATGTTAATATCAGGAAATCTCAGTACACACTGTACACAATTTATAAAACAGAAAGCTAACTAAATACTCAACACTAACTTTCCGACGGTGAAGAAAAGGAGTTGTGGTGTGGCAAGAGCGCGGGCGAAACAAGTGCAATTTTCTGCAGCAAAAAGCCGAAGGAAGAGTTATTGCAAGGGGAGAGCGAAATAGAAGCATCGCGCGTTGTGCCTCTCCGCCCAAGGCGCCGAGCCTATCGCATCCGAACTGCAAGAGGAGCCGAAGGGACGTTTTACGGCGGTAAAGAGTGCTTGTCTGTGTGGGCTTCGTGTTGGTAACGAGCAGATTATACTCTCGGCATGGTATCAGATGGTCCCGTACCTGGTTCCATGGTTGTTAATTAGGATGGATGCCCACGCCTTGGGCGACTTTTACGAGCGGATACGGCGCGAACCGAAATAGCGCATCCGACGTTAATGCGGCGACCTTCCTTCGAGGAACCCTCCCAAGCATCTCGATAAGAAGGAAATACTAAAAAGAACGGCGCGCCCGGCTATTTAGAATTATTTAGATGAGTTCCGAAAATCAGATAATCCAACGGGGAAGTAATGCAACTTTTTTGTCGGCACCGAGATGTTACAATCTCCCCGAGGAGCCCGGCTCGCCGAGAGCCTTTCTTCGGGATTCCTCAGGAAGGAAACATCCCGTGTGATCCTCCCGACAAATCCGCCCCATTAAAACTTAAGGTACCTGGAGTCTTACGGGACAAGGTATCCTTCCCGAATGATGAATCAACGGAGAAACGTGCAATAAATAAATAGGGATAAAGGGGTCGACAGTGCCTCTTTGGGATTTGGCTTTTAGGAGGTCGTCTCGGCGAGGAGTGCGTGAAGAAGGATATTAGCCATAAGATGCCAGAGATATTTGCCAGTAAGGAATAGGCCGGAGAGTGTCGAAAGGTCCGGGGTCACGTGGTGCAGGGTTGGCGCGCTGACGAAATACGTCGCGGATAAATAAGATGCATCACCGGTAGAACAGGCGCATTGGGCCATGCATAAAGGAAGATCAATGCGACGGGCATTGTCGAGCGAGGAATATATACGAGGGATTTTCGCGAGGTAGAAGAAAGCGTAGGCAGTAAATCAGCATCAATCGTCAGATCGACGGCAGATCGACGAGCAGATCCCATTCGACAAGATCGAAAGAGTAACGAGCTGGCGATACGACGCGTAGCCCCTCGAATGAAATCGTACGGCTCTCAGCCGTAGTAAATCAAGCCTCCTATTCCAATCTTTGTTGGCGGCACTCACAACAGCCTGCGGCTCTATCTATTGGATACGGGAGGGAAGTAATCTGGTGAGTCGTAAAACGTGTCAGAATGTCCAACAAACACCTACTCATTAGCCCAGGTAGGCTGGACCGTGGCAGCCAAGATTGCACAAGCACGCATTAACTCCGTGCGGGTAAGTTATGGTCCGGAGAGAACATAATTCACCCGGAGCCAAGAAAGTGTGGGTTTACCTCTCTCGGACATGTTCGTGTAAGGGCTTGGCTCCTCGTTATTTTATCAGGTGTCGGCCACCTCTAAAGTCTACCCGGCTAATTGAAATCCACCTTCTTAAATTCGGAAAGACCACAAGCTTCGAGCGTCCGGAGACTGATTGCTGATTTCACCCGACTTGACTTCACACTGTTCCCGGTAGGAACCGTCGACCTCGCCGACAACCACGTCGCCATACTGCTAGACTGGTGTCACTGGCTTTGATTAAATTGCCGCCGAACATCGAAGCTTTCCCTATAACTCTCCTGATTAAGCTAATACAGTATGATGCCTTCCTATTAATCCCAGTTACCCTCCAACAGATTAATTTCGGCCTGTTTTGTTTTAACACGCCATCTTTTCACGCTGATTAAATTAAATGCCGCGTGGCTCGGCCAGTTTTTCAACAAATCCAACACATTTATAAATGCGACTCCATTACCCGATTATTAGTTTACTTCTATAGACGATCATACATATAAATAATCTAAAATATTCTCGTAATCATTACCAATCTATTTAATTATTTATTTCGGACTCTTTTCGAAACAAATCGCATAATGAGTTTGTATCAAAAACATTACGAATTCCATCAAACATTTTTCACTCTTAAACTTTTTAAACCCTCACTCCTTTTCGAGTATAAAATAGTACAAAAACAAATCATGAATCGTGCAGTGTAAAACACCTAAGTGTACAAACGTTGATTTCTGATCACGGAAGATACATGTACGTCAGATTCAAATTCGATAATCAAAGCAATTAGCAGGATAGCATTGCCGGAGTGAGTTTGTCAAACCACTCGAGTACCAGGAAACTCGGTACGGAGTGCGGCGAAGTTCCCCAGGAATTTTCGAAACTCAGTCAAGCGGTGATAGGAGGCGGTAGGAAAGATTTGCGTCGATCCGCGGCCGATATATCTTGGTAGGAAGGCTTGCCCGGAGAGAAAGAGCAATCACCGGTGGATCGGTTTGCGCGAGGTAGACGCTTGTCTCTCGCTGGGTAGCCTGACTGGGGCCGAAGTGCTTGGGGCTTGGGGCTCGGGGCTCGGGGCTCGGGACTCGGGACTCGGGGCCCGCCGTCCGGGGCCTCACCTCGCCGCACACACCCTCCCGCGCGCCTCCCTGGCGGGCCCCGGCGCATTCACGAAGCTCAGTAGTACACGCGCGCTCGTGCGCAGCCCAACCAGCCGGTGGTGTAAGTGCAACGGTGCAGGAAGCTGCAACAGCTCGGTGCTGTAGTCGCCTCGAACGAGGCCAGATAGACATCTTCGCCAACTCTCCCGCCGCCGTCTAACTAATTGGCTACTGAATTACTGGGCGACATGACCAGTTATTGCTTCGTACCTCACCTCGGCCGGGTATATCGGATCCTGGATCTTGCGGTTCGAGTACTCGGCTATGCCGATCTCTCCTTTTCTCACATTCCTTTCTCGCCTGCCTCCCTTCTGCCCTGCTCACTTTCTCTCTCCTACTTCTTCCACTAACCCTTTCTCTCTCTCTCTCTCTCTCTCTCTCTGTCGTCACCATCCTTTCCCTCTCCCCCCCCCCCCCCCCCCCAGTTGCATTAATGATGACTGGCTAATAGGTTACCGATCGCGAAACCTTCGGCCGCAAATGGCCCCGGCCGGCTCTACACGCTCCTAACGTATTGTGTATTTATCTAAGCGGCGCCCTTTGTGCGAGCATCCTCCGAACGGCCCCCTTGTCGGCGACTGCCGCGCCACGTGTGGCCGCCGCTCGAGACCGAGCGCGCCGCTGCATTTTCCCTCGAATCTCGTTACGGAAACTAGTTTTCGGAGGATAACGCCGACCGGCCTCAACTCGCGCCTCCCTTGTAGAGTGTGTGCTGCCTCGCTAATTTCCGATAAAGAACCGATTGCGATAGGTATATATAGGAGGGTTGATTTTCCGGCTAAATTGACCCCGTCGTTCTGGTAATAAGGGAAGTGAGTTGATTTTTGGTTCGTTCAATTGACGATAGTGTTGCTGGATCTCGTTGATCGGCCATTTGTGGAAAACTCGTTGCCCGCAAGCTACAAGAACCAAGTCAACGCCAGTTAACGATGACTGTTTATTGTAAGTTACAACCCAGTTTGCATTGGTATACGCAATTAATTATCAATTGATTCGATATTTATATTTTGCTGGTTAGTCAGCATTTATAATACCCAATCAACCATAATTTTAATCCATAATTAAGCATTACTATTAAATAAATTGTATCATAATTATTATACCATGTTAAACCATAATCTGTTAGAAGTACTGCTTACAAGTTCGCCTTGGCAAAACAGCGGCAAGGGATTATTAAATCAATGTTTGGTCTCCACTTTCTTATGGCAGATTGGTTTTCTATACTACCAATTTTAATGATTTGAGATTATGAGAAGGTAGAAGAATTATTACTGCAATATCATTTTCGCAAGCTTATATTTGTTGCTCAATATCCGTGTCGCATCATATCCTTGAAAATGTGAAATACGACTTTCCCATATAACTGTGTTGTGTAGAGTTATAAATATAATAGCATGCAATATGACGCAGTTCATAGCCGTGTAAAACATTTTAAGATTATGAAATTCAATTATAGTTAAATTTTTTAATGAAGAACAAGTTAGCAAAATTGCTGAAGATCTCAAAATAATAATACATTATTGATAAATAGGGAGTAAAGATAAAATCAACAATATATTTATGTTTGCCAATAACATTTACTCTCTACTAAACCAGAAGCCTAACATGTGTATTATTTTATGATGACATGTATTTCAGTTAAAAGGGTTAAACAGGCGGTTATGCGACAATAAATAAATAAAAAAAATGCGTGCGTGTATCGCAATGCTTTATTGTCGTAAGGCAGTTAGGACTTGGCATTTTGGTAGGAATCATGGAAATACGACCCAATCCCGGGGCACGCCCCTCCATCAAATTTACAATGCCATTACGTGGCGGGCCGGAATATTTATCCGCTTTCTAAAAACGAGAGAAAGGAGAGCATTTGGCGTCAAAAGCTGTGCTATCGAGAGAATTTGTGGCCCGAGTGGCAGAGCAGTCTAGGCACGATATTTTTGGCATCCTCGGCGGGAATAAATTTCATCGATAAAAGTCTAAGACTACCGGGAACATATGAAATCGGGCGCAGCTATTCGTTTAACTGCAATTTCGCCCGATATTATTGCCGTAACTCGCGAATAATGAGGCCACCCGATGAAACCAGATTGTGCAACCGCGCTATTGTGTGTCTGCCGTATCGCCCGATTTCTGGGCACAGCTACCCACTTACCTTTATGTTTACGAACCAACCGAGTGCTTGGCACACTTGATTCATACATTACATCGACTTCCTTGTAACAAACCTCTGTTTCCACATCTTGTGGTTCTCTTGCTACCAAGTTTCTTCGATGTTTTGGACCGTCCAGCTTAGTAACCGACGTGTTTTGCCATAACGGCAACCTGCGGTTACGATCATTGACAGAGCTGTCCAATAATGGTAATGGAAATACTGATGGTATGATTCGACACAGTCAGGAACGGAAATATTATTGAAATACTGTTTATTTATTACTGAAATCTTCTACTTTCGCATGAAGTTTGATAACTTAATATGTGTATTATGTTCAGACAGCTTAAAGTAATACATTTATTTTCGTGTCAATCGTAGAAAATTGTATTCTTTCATCGTCAATTATTTTACATCATTCGTATTATTAGCATATGTATACATATATCGTGCACTTTCATATTTATTAATAGTATTTCTGCATTGATTTACATTGATTTTTTTCACTTGTCATGATTGAAAGATTCAACTGTAGTCAAACGTCGAATTATCGTCGACTTTTCAATAATAAATTGGCGCAGTTGCATCTAAAATATTTTTAAAACGCGAGAACACTTTTTGAAATATGTATCTGTAATGCTGTAATTATTTGTTTGAATACAATTTACATATTTCAATGCACTTGTTGATAGCAATGACTAGTTCAGCAGTTGGTCATTAGGCGGAAAGTTAGTCGTATCTTAGCTAATTGTATGTGATTCGTTGTCGCTATCTCAATTGTTGGCACAACTTCCAGTAAACCAGATATACGCCACTGGACTCGTACCTAGTTAACTATCGAGCATTGTGAGATATGTAGATTTTATGTGATATTACGTATGTAAGTAGGATAGTACACTGAACCGAAATAACTCTGGCATGCTAAAGATGTAGATGGCGCCAACGTCACTAGCATCCTGTGAAAAACGGTACTAACGATTCCATGCGTCGAAAAGCGCAAAGAATGAACATTACTATAGCTGTAATGTATCTCTTATGCTGTTTGCATTACAGTCAGTTTGCAGATTTAGAAAATTATAACTATCATTAATTCAAATTAGTAATTTTTTTCGTTGAGATGTGGAATTTAGCAAAAGGTTTTTGCTGCCGCAGGCCTGTTATTTATGATGAGGGAGAATGAGAGTTCAAGTTGCACATAATGTAGAAATGTAAATGGAAATTATCGAATGAAATTAATCATTCCATTGGTTCCGTACTTTAATTACTAAAGTCGTTAATCAGATGATAACAGTGCATTCCGAAACAAAGTTTAATACAACAATACAAATCACAAAAAAAATACATATTGTAATTTATACTGTATAATCGAACATAATAAATTTCAGTAGTATTTTATTGCTTCAAGAAAATTCATCTCAAAAAGACTATTCAAACTCTTTTTTAGTCAACGGCAGGTATTGTTTCCTCAGTGATGATTTAGCTTTTGTTGAAGTTTAACAATGCGGCAGAGCAAGCAAGTATTATTTTTCTGCTTCAAAAATAGTTATTCGATAACAAATTATTGTTCATTTTCTCAGTGATAATTTTTATGTTGAACCTAAGTACTGAAACTTGAGTTCCAAGTTAAAAATGCGAGAGAGCAAACAAGTATTATTTTTCTACTTTAAAAACATTTATTCGAGGAAAAATAATTCCATTGTTTTCTCAGTGATGATTTTCGTGTTGAGCCTACATGGTGGAAGTTGAGGTTTAAGTTTAAGAATGCGATAGAGCAAGCGGTACCTAATGTAGAGTCGTTGTTTTCTTCGCAGGGGTTTCCGTGCGGCGAGTTGAGGTACCAAGCACACACCGAGGTACCTCCGGGTGATATACGACTCTGTGGGTGCTCGCGCGATACGCCGGCACTAAAAGGCTTAACGAGCATCTTCGTACGCCACAGCAGTCCGGAGTAAACAGGACGTGGCTTATCTTGTCACGAAAAATCTGCGGAGGGAAGCTCCCGCGCGCTGACTCTTATTTTTCTTTCTCCCTTCCTCCACCTCCGCCTCCTCCAGCGCCCCTTTTTTTCATAATAGCCCCCGGCAAACACACGTACGCGCTGCCTCTTTCGGATTTTATGATATTACGGACAGCAAATATTACCGAGATTGCGATTAGGCTTATGAAGCTTTAATGTGCCTGACTATGCTAACCCCCTCACCCGGAGAAATATGGCCGCCCTCCCGACGTTCTGGGAGTTCCTATTGTCCCAGAGCGTTATATTGTTATGCAATTTTAGCCAATAGTTTGCTATAGTGCAGGTGCATATTGCGATACACCGGGAATGCATAAACTGTAACGCTTCCGCGTGCTAAATCCGGTTGTAAAATACGTGTTTTCTTGTTTTATGCACAGGCTCGATCAACTACGAATGAGCAACGAGTGATATTGTCCTTGTTTTATTTTTATACTGTTATTTTCGGTTACCGTGCTTTTCAAACGCTCGTAAAGTAATTTGAAAATACCAAAGTTTTAAATTTTAATTTTAAGTTAGAAATACTGTTTCATACTTTGAGAAATAACTTACTTACTTTTGCCAATCAATAATTACTATTGCTACTATTTTATTTTTAACATAATACAAAGTTCGAAGATTTCCGCTTGGATCCTATTCAACTGAATATTCTATTTCACTGACATTATTTACTGTTTATAAACTTTAGATATGCATTTACATAACATTATATTTGTAGCTCATCGGTATGTATTATTTGGATAGCCACAAGGAATTCACAAATGTTACTTCCGCAACGCAATGTTAATAATTTGGAAATTACTAGTGCGTATCGATTGATTCAATTTTTTTTTCTTTTTAATCCCAGCTTTTTATCAGACATACTTACATGTTTATTGTATTGGTACAATATTACACAAACCATAGAATATTATATAAAATATATAGAATGCAGTACAGTTTTTGTGACTATTTATGTAAAATTAAAATTACTAGTGTTTATAATAATAATGTAAGTATAAACTCGTTTATAATAATATAAGTATTATGCAATAAATATATAAACAGCGAGGAATATACATTACAGACGATTCAAAGACAACTGACTCACCCTGTACATCCTGTCGGGGTAACAATATTTCGTGTAAGGTGCGAGACTGAGATAATGGTAATTACCTCTTCTCAAACACTCAGAAATGAGAACTGACAATGAGGGTGAGTCTCCGTTGGGTCTGAAGTTATCGTAAGCCTTATGATCCCATAAGGCCTTGCGAATAAATGTGATATAACGTTACGTTTAATGACTTCGATAATCTTAATAATCTTCGTGCACACACACAGTACGTTCCAGCGGCGAATAAAAATTAAAAATAGCTTACCACCTGAAATTAGTGGGGATTCAAGACTTCGTTTGAAATGGAACTCGAGATAAGATTGCCACCTTAAAAGCTTACTTTTTCAATGCTTGACCGAAAAAGTCTTTAATGAAGAATAAACTTTAACACTGCGTCGTATCAGCTGTTTATATTTATACGTGTAGCATAGTTTGAATGTATACATATACAGTCGGGGACAAAAGTAAGTGTACACTTAGTAGAAATGTTATAAACTTAAATTTTATTTCTTATGCTTCCTTCCGTTAATATAATTATTAATTACATAGATGGTGCACGTGAAGTATGTTTTGTGAATAAATCAGCCAAGTTATACCGGGAGAAAAATAAGTAGATATAGTATGGCACACGTAATACAGACAATCATTATATTAAATAATAAATAATTAATAATTAGTACTTGGCGTTGGTCCCCTTTGCTGGAACTACTGCCTCTAAACGTCGTGTCATACTATTTATAAGATTTTTGACGTAATTTTTACTAATACATTTGAATGTTGATTGCAAATGTATGTAGCATAACGATACATAATAAAACAGATTAAATATATTACAATAATATTATCCAAGTTAACTTTTATCACAACCATTCCTACTATTTGTCCACTTATTTTTGTCCACGACTCTATTGTGGTAAATCAGTGTGTTGTATCCTAAGTTTTGCACACCACTTGTTCTTTTGTATTATATAATGTATGATATTCTTTGATCAATTTTGCCAGTAATTTCACTTGTTTGATATTTAATAGTATTTTCTCGTTTTCGTTCCTATTATTGTTAAGCTTTTCAATTGCAGACAGGCGCTTGTATGTCATGAAATGGAGTTTCGTGAACTCCAAATGGAGTCTTTATTCTCTTCAGTGTAGAAAGTAGCAGAATGAGATTGGTTAGAGAAAGGAATGGGAAAATATGTGGGGAATCGTGAGAGAAAGAGGGCACACACATCTCTTTGTTCTTCTCTACTTTGTACAGATTAAACAATTTTTAAATATTTAAATGGTGGAAAAAATTGTAAGTTTCTTAGGCAAACTTCAGATTAATTTACTATTATTATTTGTGATTTCGAAATAAAGAATTTTCAATGGAGTTTTCTTTGTTGTTTCTGCCGTCAATAATTTGCCCCGCTGTTGTTTCCTTGTCAATATATATCACGAAATTTTTCAATTTTAAAGCTTTAAATGAGATTAGTAGCTCAGGGTTCAATATTGCTATTACTATGTTCTTTCCTGTTTCGAAATTACAGATTCCTAACGTAGTACTATTAATTGTTTACCATTCAGTGTTTCACAATTGAGGATTTCCAATGCAGCTATATTTATTATTTCCGCCCTAAATATTGCGTACTACGGAAATAATTTGCCGCGCTGTTGTTTCCTTGCGAACATATATCAAGAAATTTTTCAATTTTAAAGCTTTAAATGGGATTAGTAGATCAGGGTTCAATATTGCTATTACTATGTTCTTTCCTGTTTCGAAATTACAGATTTGCAATGTAGTAGTATTAATTGTTTACCATTCAGTGTTTCACAATTGAGAATTTCCAATGCAGCTATATTTATTATATCCCCCCTAAATATTGCGTACTACGGAAATAATTTGACTCACTGTTGTTTCCTTGAGAATATCAAGGACAGCGCACTTTGCGCGTAGAAAGTTGCGCAAGATCTTGTCGTCGTATTCGGGTCGGTTCCTAAGCCGAACAATAAATATTATGTCAGCGGCACAGAAACAGCTCGCATTTCAGGGAGCAGTCGCTCCAACCAGTGGCCCTGACACCGGCAAAAGTAATTGCTCGTATCCCGCGTACAAGTAAGCGTTAATGACAAATTGTTGACATCTTTACGGCGGCTGTACTTCCCAAGCAAATCAGGTGCTCATATTATATTCTTGACTGCGCCGAGGCTTTCGGTGTGACTTTAATTGCAGCGCGTGCAATCGTAGTGCTGGCTCTGCCGTATACCTCGCAATGTTAATGTTAATAGCCGGCACCGAGTGAATATCATTCACGTAACGTGTCTGCGCGGAGATGCTTGTTAAGCAATCGCCAGTTTAAATGGGGAAACAGTATGAAAATGTCGGTGAAAAGTGAGGGACTTTTATCGTTGTTAACTGATTGCTCTAAAGCGAGGGGAATCTTTCTTACTTGAGAGTTACAGAAGGGAGTATCTGTGAATATACATACAGTATATGAGTAGCCTAGACTTCTTCTACAACCCAGTAATGGTAATTTATAAATAATTAGTACATACTTAAATACTCTTCTAGAATCTGCAGCTTATAAACTACATTTTTTGCAAATACTAATGTCTTTTATGTAAGAGACAAACATTATAAGAGAGACTTTCTGTTTTTAATAGAATAATATTGTTTGAGTTATGAAAATAGAAACATTCCTCGTGAAACATTCGATGATTAAACCCTATTCGAGAGGTATAGAACAGAATATATGTGATTAGCCTAAACTGTAATTCTTACACCGAGCTTATTTACTGTTTATAAATTGCATGCATATTTCTAGATAGTATCATCAATATTTTCTTCTACAACTTAGTAATGTTAATTTATCAACACTTAGTACATACTTGAATGTAAAAACATGTTTTCGTAACTCAAATAATATTATACACTATTAAAAATAAAAAGCCTCCCTTATAATGCTTATTTCTCACTTACAAAGAATTATTGCTATACCGAACAACCTTTAATTAGTATTTCTAAAAAAATGTTGTTTACAAACTGCTGATTTCGGAGGAGTATTTAAGTATGTGCTAATTATTTATAAATTAACATTACTAGATTGTAGAAAGAGCTTAGGCTAGACACATATATTCAGATATATTCAGTGCTATAACTCTCGATTAGGATTTAACCATCACAAGAAGGAACGATGGGGCGCGAGCGGCATTCAATGATTCAATGATCATATTGCACTAGCATGCCACCGCGGAGAGTTAAGTTACGAGACACATCAGGAGAATTAGCCCCGAAAGGGATATAATATTATTCAGGCGACATAAAGCTATTTATGCGAGCCAGTGGCCGGCTGAATAAATTACAGTGTATACGGCACTGTAAATTACATTGGAAAGTTGAGCGAGACAAGACAAGGCATGCGTGCGCCACGTCGGGCAGGGGAAGGGAAAAAAAGGCGTTCTCTCCGAGTCGTAAATTACTGGATAGAGAGGCGGAGAAGCACGTAATAACATTCGCGCGTTGCTTTCCTGTAACAGTATACGGTAAATCGCGCTGTAAATAGCATAATGTACGCGGTAACTTAGCATAGTCGCGTATATACCGCATTCGACAAGCACACAAATTTCTCTATCGCGCGCCCACTTCGCCGCGGAGAGATGCCGATAGGAGAGCCGCCGTCGGTTGCGTCATCGGCCGAGAAAGTACAGCCTATTAGAAAAATTGACAGGCTCTCTGCCACCGGTGGCCACGCCAGGGTCAACCGCACCGTAATCGCATACCCACCAATCATCTCGATCGCCGCAAAAATTCATATGTTGCACTTCGCGTCCAGACACAGATAATCACTCGCATAAGAATTACGGCTCGGACGGGCCAATCTTTCGCATGTGCAGCGAATTAAAGGAATATTGGAACACACAGTGTTTTTCAAGTAAAAAGATTTCAAAAGAAACACTGTCTTTTATAGAAAAATTTGTTGTTCTTTTTAAATAAAAGTTTCCTTTTGAAGAAAATGTATGGGTATATACATCCGGAGCGCAAAAATTGAGGGTTAACTTCGATATTTTGAGGAAATACAGATGACACAATGAAACAATCGGCCAGATTTTCACATGTGTAATTTTTAACGAAGTAACAATCTCAAACTCAAAAATAGTTATAAAATTGTGATCCTTTGTAACATTGAAAAAGTTTTTTTTGAGTTTAGTTCAAAGAAATTTTGTCCAAAAAGAGTGGACGTGCGAATACTTTATTATTAGAGTTAATTGAAAATGTTTGTTAACATTTTGTCGTAGTACCAGTCGGGAAAATCTACCCAAGCCTGATATAACCTCTAATGTATCGCATTATTCTATTTTGATGGCGTAGTAGCAAAAGCAAGTGTCGGGAAACGACGGTCGAGCGATAGCCTCGTTTTTGCTGACAAGCATAGTGTCTAATTATTTGAACGTATAATGATCAGATAATAAGTAATATCTCGCATAAATATTTGGACAGCCGAATTTTTGCTTTGGATACCCAGATATAGCTGATCGAGTCATTTTGATCAATCATAAAACGTACGTATATCTTGATAGCATTAACATATCAATGGTTGTTTACAGACTTTTAGAATTTTTTCTGCATTGGAATACCTGAGGACAATAATGGTGTTTGCTTACTTTCAAGAAATTGAGTTATCATTTGCTAAAAGGTAAAACATTTTTAAATTTTCATGAAATCAATATAAAAATATATATACATATAAGTATGTATTGGCTTCTTGAATAATGTGTTCTTTTCGCAAACAAGTCATTTTGACGCTTTTGATAGAAATAACGAATAAAGCAATTACCACATCTTCGATTAACACGATTTTGTAGGTAATTACAATTTCCAAAAACTTCATTCATTATTTTTTTTTTGTATTTGTCATACGGAAAATACAAAATACAAAATAAAATAAGTATACAATAAAAACATAAAATAAACTACAAACACAATAAAAATAGGAGACTTCGATGCTGGACACGAATCACTCATCGTTTGTCGGCAATTCCCGACAAGATTCTAGATCGTCGAGTAAAAACTTGTCAAATGCATAAGGCTATCGCACTTCAGCGATGCAAGCGCTCTCCAAAGAAACAGCATGTCCCGTAATGCAATCATCCAAGTATAATCGAAGAATGCGCACGTGCACGCATGTGCAAGTATTATTTACACTAGCAACGAAAATTGATCGACAACAACTTTCTCGCACCTGTCGATTGCAAGAAAAGGTTCAATGGTCACGAATGATGTTCATTGAGCAGCTGCGTATACATTTTTCAAATTGGGATCACATATGCACGAGTGCAAACAACCTTCGTTCGAAAGATTCAATTAAGCAGTTTTCGAACAATTGCATACACTGAATCAATTAAGACGTTATTCGTATTATTCTATGTACACGCTCGTGAACATAACACATGTAGCTACAAACAAACCGAGACTATTCCTTATCTTGTCGTCTCAAACAACGTATTTTCGAATTTCGTACACTGCTTGTACACCAAGCAAATCTTTGTTTATTTGCTCAGTTGTGGTGTTTAGTGGCATGCAATAGATTAACTGATATTATTTGTTATTTGTGTACTTCAGATATATATTTTTACAAATATGATACAGCTTAGTACTATTTATTCTTTGAACACCCACTATAATTTTACGACGATTTCCTTCAGCAACATAATAATACTTACATGCTCTGTAAAAACCAGTTAGATATAAATGATTCAAGATTTTTCATGAATTTTCAGCAAAACTTTTTGCGTTAGCTGTAGCAATCTATAAATATAAAGCAAAAATAAAACATTACAGACGATCCTCTGATGAGACGTATTTTTATTCCTAACAATGTAGCAATGTTTGAGTTATGAAGACTGAGTGTGGCTATTTATACATTCGCCACTGTGTCTTGTCGCAATGATATTTGAATTGAAAAACAGTTTCAACAGAAGACAAGACTGACGCCTTTGTATGATGATGAGCTTCAATGAAAAGTACTGCTACATATTCTTTGAATACCCAGTACAATTTTGCGAACATTTCATTCCAGAACACAACAACATTAATATAGACTGAGTATTATATATTTAAATCCTTTGGAAGGATTCCTTCGTAAAAATAATCCTTAAATTGTATGGAAGGATCGCTCGGTGGCATTTCTATTTGTTTCAACCAGTATACAAGACTTTAAATTAAAAAGGTAAAACGTTATCATTCCAGGACATAGCAATCTTAATATACAAATAAATATACATATGCCTCTTTAAAAAATATTAACCAATGCTTCCTCACCGTTACAATAATATCAAGTAGCAACTATCAAGCAAAACATTGCTAAAAAGCATCAATGTGTGTTCTATTTGTTTGAACCAGTAGAAGACTGTTTGAATTACGAAGGCGGAACGTACCTATTTACATGCTGTGCACTGCACTTACATTAGATAGTTAATGGTCGTTTATGGCGCGGTGCATAGGCGCCGATAGCGTCGCCGGTGAGCTCACGTTAATTTGGGAACCACTGACATGCCACCTGCGCGTCAAGCTCGCCCGTATTCCTGTTATAAATCCAGCAGATAATGACGACATGTTTATACTCTTCATTTGTATGCTAGGCGAGGAAGAGTTCGCGGCCGTATACCGAAGCCCGAAGCCCGTCTGACTGCCTCGCCTCGCCTCGCCTCGCCTCGCCTCGTCCTCCACAACTCCACTGGCGTAAGCAGCGCGTCGTCCCCCTCGCAGAATGCTTCCAACGTACGCTCGAAATTTATGTATCCTCGGCAGTGCACTGCATTACAGTTATTCTTGCCGGGGCGCCGTGCCCCGGATGCCGGTAATGCTGTCTCGAAATACGCCTCCTTTGTCTACGGGTGACGACATCCGCTCATCCCCCACGACTATTGGCGTCCTGCGTAACTACGCTCCGCTAAGTTTTCACCACAATTTCGCTTGACTATCAAGTAAAGTAAAGAGAAGTTTCTTTATTATAAAAATTAGGAGTAAATAATAAATGATGTATGAGAAAAATGTGAGTATTGAAATAATTGATACAATTATGTATTTGACATAATAAGCATATTAAATTGAGAGCAAAAGAGCTGTTGAGCGCTTATTTCTTTTGTCCTTGTTGAAAATAAAAATTTAAGTTTATAATTCTTTCATTATTATCTAAATGTTAGTTTGTGCATTTGTTGTCGTATTAAATTAACAATAAGCTATACCCGAATCGGAAAAATATAACTTGTAAGTCATTTTTTATAAACCATTCTGTTTCTATGTAAACAGGTGGTACAGTTCGCATTAAAGCGAAGATCGATACATATCTGACAATAGTTATAGGTCTGTGTAACGTTATAAATGAAGTGGTATGAAAAGAAATTCAATTCAAGAGAGAATTGCGTTGGAAACAGAACGAAAAATTCTTATGCGTCAATAGAATATATGATAGATGAAGTGAGCTAAAAATAAATTCACTTCACGAGAAACAGTTGCGTTGGAAACAGGGAGAACAATAGTTACGCATTATGAAAATGTTTTAAACGAATGGAAATTGAAAGAAAGCGCTTCAGTAGGAAATTGCTGGAGCAGCAATTGCAGGGAGAAAACGGTTCAGCATTTTAAGTTGAACACAATCAATTTCTGCAATCGCAATGTTGTGTCAGTGACATACATACACAGTTGTTGTAAACTTGGACAATATTGCAAGGCATTTTGTGCTGGCAAATTGAACTACAAGAAAAAACTATAATAAAAGGATAAATTTTTGATTAAAAGGCCGCGTGAATATTCTCATTAAAGGTTGCATTTGTTACTATCGATTTACAAAACTCTATTCTTGTCATGTTAGAATGATTGCAATCTTCAAGAGTCTCACTATTGTTATTGCGGTTACAGTGTTTGCGGTAACCATTTGCGGTGGTTGGACGTTGAGGTTGAGCGTAGCATGAAAATAAGATGACGGCTGTCAGACTGACAGTGTGCGGCTTCTGCCGCGATGTCTCATAGTTATGTGACACTGAGATAACATTGTAGACACACCGGCTTAAATTCTTCTCTGTCTAGAATGGATGAACCCCGAAATAAATAACAATTACTGGAACGACTGCGACTCCAAAGACTAGAAACGTAAACCTGATACTAAAGTTTCCTAACTTGAATCACAATAATAAAATTAAACGAACTAATGGAAAGCCCGAAATGCCTTAATAGTCATTAATTAACTTGTAAATAGATTGCAAGAGTTTATACAAAGTAAAATATAATTTTATCTTTAACAGCTGATTATATGAAACACGTGTATCATTGATTTTGCTCATGTTGTATGTTTCTGGAAAATTTTACCAATTCTTATTGAAAAATTCTTTAAAGCTTAGACAACATACCAATACAAATATGTAGTACCAGAACGTTCAATGACCATGAGTAACAAAAAGTTCCACGATATTACTCCAGTGAAAACACTGTGAATGTATTTTACGTTCGCTAACATATGAAAAGTTAATGATATTCGTTGGAATCTGAACACTGCAGTCTATTAAAGGTAAACAAAAATGTAAAATTTGTATAAACATCAGTAGTATTTGTAAATCAGCAGAATACGACTGCAAATTTACTACAATCCTATAAACTGATTCGAATACTATTGCTCACAAATCTTATGTTTCAATTCCTTTTATTTAAGCCAACAAAAACTATATAGACTCACAAGTCACCTATTCTTTATCAGATTGTAAACACGTTATTCGAGTGAAGTCATGATTTCAGAAACCAAGTTCGATCGACTATTGTTTATGGACCATAAACACTTGAATTATAATGCTTTTTATAACCGAAAGTCTATGAAAAGTATTGCTAAATATTGGAGATTCCAGCATCAGTAGACTTTTTCATGCTATATAATTTATTCGTAAACGTTCGAGATTCAGTTCGCGTCTGACTGCCATTTTTCAAAATGCGATCAAATATGTTAACCGTATCAAGAAAAAAGAATCTGCTATCTTTGTATCACACATACACAATAAGTGATGCAGTGGAATGAATAATAAATAAATAAGAGTGTCTGCATATTCTGATGTTTTTATTTACGAATAATAAAACTATCACTTACGGTAGTTGTCGAGCTGCAAACTATCCAACAGTCGGATATAAAAAAAGACTAACTTTCCTATGTTTGCTGATTGAAAATTCCCCCTGGGTTTCTACACTTTGAACGCTTACATGCAAAAAATACATTTATATATTATTATCGTATAGAATATACATGCGAAAAAGCGCAATTTTTACTACAGCGTGATTTCTTTTACACAACAGTCAATAACTTTGATGTTTTTTCTAATATTCAGATTATGCTCTTCCATAATCGAACAATTTTTTGTCTGAATCGCATCATCCATTTTCATGTTAAAACTATTCGCGTCATTTGCTCTTACTATATGCATAGAGAAACGTGGAAACATTACTGCTTTTAATCTAAATTACCCGCTTTTCGGAGAATCAATCGAGTTCAACTCGATACGAGTGTTTTAATGAAAATCTTGTTTATAAAACAATGTTAAGCAATTAGTGCGGCAACCATTTTAAGCTTCTTCTAATTTAATGAAGTTTCTATGGAGGAAAAATAAGCCTTTTGGTGCTCCAAAACTCAAAAAATTTCTTGCATATTTACAGTGTATTAAAAAAAGTACTCGGACACCTAGGCTTTTTGCAACAAATTTTCTTAAACAAGAAAACTCTTTTCTGTAACTAAAAATATATTTCTCTGAAGAGGAAAGCGTCCTTCTTAAAAAAACTACCTTTCTTTAGACGAGACAGTTGTGTTTTTAAAGAAAATTTATTCCAACATACTGGGTGTGCAAATGCTTGTTTCATCCACTGTATACTGTTAGGTGTATATTTTAACAGTTTCACATTGTTGCAGGCACTTTTTAACAAAACGGCCAATAAGTTTGAATGTTTTTTTCAATAATCTTCTGTAACCTTATACTTTTGTTATTCGAATAATAATATCTATTTTGATGCTAAAATCAAAACTGGGCCATTTCCACTTGCTGGATAAAGAAACGCGTACAAAAGCTAAATTAGTAGACGGTCAATTAAGATGAAATTAATATGGATATGTAAATAATAATCTCCTAGATATTTTATAAAAATGTCATATAATTCGTAAGAAAAGTCATTATGCTCGACAACGGCATTAACTCTCTTCGACACCATATAACTTTGACGTCACATACTAATATATCCATATTGTTGTTCAATAATTTATCTGTATACCACAACACAGCACAAGTATTTTGTTTCTTAACTTCTTCTTCCCAACAAAGTAATTTGTTTGTCGGAATTTGCAAGTCATACTCCACACATTCTTTTAGAGCAAAATATTCGAAAACTGCAAATTCCTTAATTCATACCTGGTGATTAATATTTACTAGTTTCACATTACATCATTTTCGTATAGACCGGAAAGATTGAATGACACTGGGTTAAATCAATCGTGTCGACAGAGGAACGAGGGCATCGGGAAACCAGTACCGATCGAGTGAAGCAAGTGGATCCGAAAAAAATTACGAATTCAGAGGCCTGTAACCAGTAGCCGAGGCAAAAATTTGTTGCTCGCTGTTCTCGATTCCGAGTTGGACGATGGCGAACCTCCGTGAAATCTCTCTCCCTCTCACTCTCTCCCTCCCTCTCTCTCTTTCTCTCAGTTGCGAGCGAGGCTTTCTTCTTTTTCGCCGGCTTTTTGCGCGGCGCCTATAAACCACGGGATTCGTGGCTCGGCGTAAAATAGCTTTATTATACAAAATACATGCAAATTATCTTATTTATGGTTATGGCCGCTAATTATATTGCGTGCTTATACACAAAATGTCAACGTGGCCGAAGCCGCGCGTCGCCGGCGCGTAATACGTTTGACTTTTTACGAGGCAGCGCGCGATGCCCGGCGCACATACACCTAACGTATACGTTACAGGCTTAACGATCGCAAAATACCGACAGTTACGCTCGCTATGTATCGCAATATGCGGCTAAAAGGGAGGTGGGGGGCCGACTTTTCCTTTATGCCCGTCTCCTTTTGTTCCTCCTGTGTCTCCTCTCCACGCCGCGACGCAGTCGAGCGGACACCCGAACAACGCTTCTTCCTCCCTTTTCAGTTATTCTCGCGTCACGCCGCGTCCTCATTAGTGACATACAATGCGTATCATGTGTGCAGAATGATGCGTTTTTCTTCGAATCAATGGTGTCGCTATTCTATAATAGTATTAAAAACATAGCCATTGTTAAAAAGTTAATATTGAATCAAAATTCTTCCTGATTTTTCCTGATGTAGAGTAGGGTTACCAAAATCGCACAACCCTTCCTAAAAATTCACACGTGCCACCATCTGGTTTTTTATTAAATTAATTGTCACCTTCAGAGTATAGCACTGATCTTTCAATTGTCTTTAAACATTTGCCGTAAAAAACAGCCTTATTATTAATGTTTGCAGAAAAGCCGTTACATGGATGCTATTTCCTGACATATTTTGTAGTCGAAATGCATAAATTGCATAATGCTAAGGTAACTCATGTTAGCGTAAGTTAAACAAAAAATGTCCACTAATATTTCTAAGTTAATACGCAAACAAACTATAATATTGTCAAGTTTCCTAAATGACAGGTACGATTTTCTTTTTTGCCATGACATTGTTACTGATTTACACTACATATTGCTGCCGATTTGCAAGAAAGATAAGATAAATAGTAATGTTTGCTAAAACTGGCAATGGTTACAATACATTTTAATCCGTTTTTACCTGTCCTTCAATGCGTCGATTGCAAATATTAATCTATTCAGTGTGTTACCTCTACAAACAAGATTTATTTATTTCATTTTGCTCTTCATGCAAAATCCTTATTAAAATTATAATTTCCAATTGGAGGATGATTTTGGCAATCTGGGATGACGATTTAGGTTACCAGTTGCCTAAATCGCACTGTTTAGATTTGCCAAATTAATTATTTTCAAACTAATCATCATATATCAGAATTATACAAAAATTACGTGTGAAAGTGGAAATACTGCCTTTATGATGTAAAGAGTATAAAGATATAATTCTCCATTTCGGAGTAATATGCCTTAATGCGAAAAGTAGGGCGATTTAGGGAACCTGCCCCTATTATTTTTTTCCTCCTATCTCCTCTCTTCATTTCGTCATAAGCATTTGCATCCGAATAACACTTTTTTCTCCCTTTTCAGTTAATTCCACGTCACGCCGCATTCTCATTAGTGACATACAATGCATATGACATATACATGTGCATTGGTTTCCTTTTTCATCGTTTTTGACCTGGCGCCTTGTGTTTCCAGTTTTACATTGTATTTCTGTATATGTGTATTAGGTATATTTAGTAACACTAATGATACTCCTCTGAGGAATTTAATTACATTTATAACATATTCTTTGTTCGTGAGATTTGCTATATATATTGTTGGGTAATTTACAACCGAAGTAGTACGAAGTAGAAGTTGGAGTGAAAATAGGATCTTTTCTATGTATTTCGTAATCCTGAAAGTGTAAATAATAGTTTAAATTATAACATCAAAATGAATATTACGATTTGAATAAAAGAGTAGAAATGTTTTGTTAAAGGTTGACCGAAACAATATGAAATAGTAAGAACTTGCACCTAATAATGTACTTATATGTAAGAATCTTATTATGAATTGAAATACCGACTAAATTTCTCCATCGGAACTTCGTTAAATTAGAAGAATTGAGATAGTTGTTGCGCAAAACAACTTTTCTTACTAATTACTTGATATTTTGTATAGAAAACATTAATTTTGATGTACGTTCTGGGAATGGCAAACAAAAATGACAGACTTTCAACTCTCGTATTAAACTCGATTTTACTATTAATGCACACCAAGCTTACATAATTCTGCCCACTTTCCAAGTTTAATTACATTCAAAAAGTGGACAGAATCGATCGAGCACGCTCTGCATCCTGTTGACAATGACTGGAGACTTTTGACAAATTAGCAATCTTCGGGAAAATAATTTCTTAGCAATCCCCGCATCCTTATTTTGTGCATCTCATCCATCTGGGACAGCAACATTATTACTACAAACTACTTGAAAACTCGTCAAGATCGATCAATAAAAAGTAGTAATGGATTTTTCTTGAATCTGTTGACGATTGCCGTTCTCGCCTCGGCATCATTGAACTACTTGTTCGATAGATAATTTTACTTGTTTTTATTCAACAACTTTACAAGTTTACGTGTTTTCCATCAAATGAAGAATATTCTTCTTTTTATTCTCCTTGCTCGCCCGTCGGGCGCACGAGGAAAAACAAGAAGTAGTCAAAGAAACGTGAGCGATTGATGGAAATAAATCGAAGAACGTCAATCGAGAATCGTTGCAGGTTTACGACGATTTAATTATGCAGATGATAAACAACGCGTCAGTGGTAATAGATGTCGATGATTATTTGCATGAATAATAAATTCGAAAAATAAAGCGAGCGCGCAATCTGTTAATATGCAGTCATTCGTCTAAGTCATCGGAATCACCAGAAATGTTCCCGCACGTGCAAACCGAGGGGAAAAATTTGACAAATGGTTCTTTCCATATAAAATGTTCTATTGTCAGAACACATCATATACTTAGTAAAGTAAATAATTTCAACTAACTATTCTTTAAATTTAATTTCGATAGTTGGAAGAACAAACATGTATAAACAATAAATATGTACCACATTTATAGTCATGGATAAATAATATAGTAAGTAAATCACAACCATTTCTACTATTTGTCTACTTACTTCCGTCCCCGAATGTATGTGCACTGTCATTTCTTCAAGAAGCAATTTTCGATCACAGTAACGAATATTAACGGTTAACAAACACATTGACAATAATTGTCCTATAATGTGAGCTTATACTAGAAAATCACGAACCATATATTCACCAGTGTGATGAAAATGAAATTATAAAATATAGCAGAAAGATGGTCCAAATAGATTGGTTTACAAGATGAGTCAGACCCATTCCAAGTTACTATAATTAACGAACGAAGTCGTTTTTTGGAAAATAATCTCATCATTTTCAATTCGGTTGGTCATGAACAATCCATAGCACAATTATTTCATACTTGGTCTGACTCACGCTAGCGTTGTTTGTGTAAAACAAATCATGATTGACAAAATATCTTGAATAAAAGTTTAAACTGTAATTGTTGTGCTTTATACTTTACTAATATATAACAATGTAATTGTATAATTTATGTTACACACGAAGAAGTGAGTTTTTACATAGTGAAAGAATTTTTCAAATCCACTTAGTAGTTTCAAACAAACAAACATCTCGCGCTTTTATATATTAATATAAATATAATAATATTTTATATGATATTATTATACATTATAAACATAGATAATTGCCGACAGTTCTTACAAGTCGTTACAGTTCTCTCTGTCCTGTCTGACGCAACGGACACAATTTACTTGATCCTTGCACACCGGGCTGACAAGCGCTACCGAATCTACTGATTTCGACTTTAACACCCTGTCTGTCTGACTGTGAGCTCGCAGGCACCCGTCACTGCTCTTTTCTATAAGATGCTGTCACCTGTCACAACACAATATACATACACATCCACGACACGCCCATCACATTCACACAGCAAAACGTATTCCTGTCAAGGCTGTCTGACGACAGTACCATCAAAAAGTGTATGGTACAATTATGCGATGAAACTCAAATAATATGAGTCGAATGACGCTAGACTTTTGGTTGTATGCAGTTTACTGCGCACTTACACATGGAAGTTTGTGTACACAGTTATTGTATGTATGCGTAGTCGTGTACATTGACGACGCGTCGATCGCATCAAAAATCGAGCAAAAAGACTAAAAATTTTGTATTTTAAATGCTTCTGTCTTTTAAATTTAAATGTCCTTGAAAGTCATTAAAATTGGCCGGTTATGCCTTTTTCGATATAATTGTCTATAGTATAAAGAAGCATTCGTATATTCGTATATACATTTACAGGCGCTAATCTCGAAAACCACTGAATGCGTTTTAACATGGCTTACGCTATTTTATAGAATGTTTCTTGAGCAAGATATTACATAAGTTTACATAACATAAGATAAACATAAGTTTAAATTACATAAGATATTATATAAGTACAAAATATTAATCCCGAGTAATAAAAAGGACAGCGTTTGTCTACCTGTATATTGACGACAAACTCGAAAATTGTTTGAACCGATTTTAATGCGATTTTCTGTTTTATTTACAATGACTATAAAATACTGCAATATTTATCACTAACACAGGGTCTTCCAAAAGTCTTTGTTGTTTATCCATTATTAATAGAGAAATAAATAGTACATAGTTAAATACTCGACTAAGATCCACTTGTAAATAACTAAAGTTTTATTGGAAATATCAATCAAGGCTTCTTCACCCTAGCAATAATGCCAACTTACAACTAAGAGAGCTTTCACTGCAAAAGAGCATCGTTAATAACACTAAGTATAACGAATAAAATTCTTATTTACATACTAATCCTCCACTTCCACAAACTGGTCGATGACTATTGATAGTTTTCACATTTGTAATATTTGTAATACATTGTACAATATCTTCATCCTTGAATCGAAGGGCAGTGTATTAGTGTGTACAGTGAAAGGTGTCGAGAGCAAGTATATTTCGAAGTAACTCTATCCAGTTGTAACGTCTCCCAATTGGCACCATAGGCATAAATCATCGTCAATAACAGAAAGCGATCGGCCCCTTCGCTTAAGTATCTTGCCACGAGTGAAGCACCACTTAAGCCGCTGATGCAATTGTCATTGGTAGGACCACTTCCTCTCGCTCCCCGCAAAAACACTCAGAAGTTCATAAAGCTAATTGGATTGTAAATTATAGGCCAGATAATCGCGATCAATAGAGACTTCCTTTTTATAGAGTCATTAAAAGATGAATAATGGAGCCGATAATACTATGTAAATAATACTACTGGGTGATGTGGAGGACTATCAAAGATAATTACGGATTAATTGATACCTCAAGCGAGACTCCAACGTCTGATGGAAAACTTTATCCTGATCAATCTTCGTTACTCAATTTAAGCCGGACTTGACACCCGGTTTCGAGTATCAAGAAATATCAGTGGGCGTCGAAGACTGTTCGCTGACTGAATTATGCATGACTGGTGTCATGATAGCTCGTTAAAGAATTTCATAGAGTAAATAATGAAAGCGACTGGGCCCAATAGCTTTTGCACTTTCGAAGCAGCATGCAAATGAACAATCATTAACCCTTGAAAACTTGGGGAGCTGATAAATCTTAGATTTGTATTCTGTGTTATGTATATTTCCATTTCTGTCTATTATATTCAATTTTTAGTATTAGTTTACGGACATCTATGGAAATGAAGATTAACCTGTCAAGGTTGATTATAATTAGCATTAGAAAACTACAAACATATGTTGAAATCTTCATGGAATACATGTATCTGTTTTTTTTCTAGTATGATTTCTTTTTATTCTAGTCAATTCTGCTCTACATATATTCATTTTCCAGCATTGCAGCTATACTTGATGTGGTATCAGCATTTATGGAAATGATTATTAACCTGTCTAGCATGATTAGTGCTTACATTAGAAAATTGTTAATGTGAGGAGTTAGAAGATTAAACGCTTGCATAATAATGCAAGGATCAAACATATGAGGTAGCAGATTCTGAAAGATTAAACTCTATAATTATTGCAGATCGAAATATAAAAGTTTCAAGTTTCTGCTGCGTAATCAATTTGTATTATTCCTACGCCAATTTTCAATGGTCAATTCCATATTTAGAAGCAGAGAAGCACATTTATTCACTTTTTCTGTTCCGGCGTGAGTGAACCTCTGATGTTCTTTTACTTACATTCTCGTATTTCTACCTGAAAGTTGATTGTCATACGCAAATTTGAATTTTTCGTAATCCTGCTATTATTCAAACAAGATGTTGTTCACTACTTCCAAATCAATTTCAAGTTCAGTAACTTGAAATAACGGAATTAGTTCAGATGGCAATACAGTTGTACTATTTACTATAAGCTTGTTTGTCTCATTCTGTGTAAGAAATTATTGCACTTTGCCAATGATAAATGGGCTAATGAAATTTAATATTGGTCGATTAAAGGTAGCCAAATAGTAAATCTTATTCGCACATAGCGATTTAACAAAATGTATTTATTCCTTTATTTCGTTAACCTATCCGTTTTAGTTGGAATTCTCGTATATTCCAAATAGTTTGTCGCCCAAGAAACGTGGGCAGAATCGTATTCGTTGACACAAACTTTCCTCAAAGATAAACAAAGATCCAATTCGCGAATCATAACCTAGCACCGTTTATGGCGCCACCTACATCTTTCGGAATACCAGAATCATTCACGTTGACAGGCACGCACTGCACGCATCTGCTTGGCTATGCAAGCAAATCGACTAATGCGTCTTGACTACTTAACGACGTCTGTTGAAGCATTTGTCACACGCGCCATTGAGAGGCAAGATAAAAGAGCGGCCGAGAGAGGAAGAAAAACCGAGTAATTGAGCATCAAGCTCTATTAGCGGTTCACCCTTGCTTTAGAAAACCGAGTGACTCCGAGCGATTATAATTTATTAACGCCATCACGTAAGCCGCACTCGTGTAATTTGAGCAGGCAGCGCTGTCCGCGTAGAAGAGTTTTTCCCGCCAATAGAGACATAAATTCTAGGTTAATGACGGCACGCAGGCTCTTTTCAAGTGACTATAATTAACAAACGAAGCTGAATTGTGCAAAACGATCTAATCATTTTCAGTTCGCTTTGTCGTGAACAATCCATAGTTCATATATTTCTAACTCGGTTTGACTCATGCTAGCGTTGTTTGTGCCAAAGAAATCGCGGTCGACGAAATAACATAAATGAAAGTTTATAGTAGGACCGTTGATCTACACTAAACTGTAATTGTTGTACTTTATATTTTATTAATATATAACGATGTAATTGTACATCCTATGTTTCTTAGGAAGAAATGAGTTTCTACATAGTACAAGAATTTTTAAAATCTACTTAGTAGTTTCAAAAATGATCATTTGCATCCAAACAAACATCTTACATTTTTATATATTAATATAGATATTATTATATTTTATATTATTGCACATTGTAGACATAGATTAATGCTGACAGTTTCCACAAGTCATTACATTTCTGTCTTTCCTGTCTGATGCAACGGACACATTTCACTTGAACCTTGCACACCGGTCTGACAATGGCTACCGAATCTACTGATTTTGACTTTAACATTTGTCCATATTCATTCATGTAATTTGAACAGGCAGCGCCGTGCGAGTCGAAGAATTTTTCCCGCCAATAGAGACATAAATTCTAGGTTAATGACGGCGCCCTTGCGAGTTCGCATTTCCAAGCAGGTAATTAAGCGGATGACTCGGCACAAATACAGCTGCTCCCTCTTTTCTTTCGGTGTCAATCACGCTCGGCTCTGCGACGATAGATTATCTTTGTTGTTGCGTCAACGCTGCCAGAGCGCGCTACTGTTGAAATTAACTGTACACCTGTTTCTGCCATACTCATACTTCACGCGTTGCAACGTCACCATATCGTTGACCCTTTTCCGTCACGCTCTACTATAAATTATATTTTCCTTAACAGTATCGAAGTGGCAATCGATCTTGCGTGTAACACGGAGTCTGCACTGGAATACGGATCGGTGTTGGGATACAGCGGGGCTCGAGGAAATACTGCCAGCCCGACGAGACAATTGCACGCTCACCGTAAATCACTTTGACACCCGAAAAATGTCGACGGCGCAATGTCTGACCACTTGCAATCTGTTGGTAACGATTAACGAACAGCCGTCCAACGAAATTCTTAAATTCGCAGTTTTGCTTTCTCAACATTAAACATAAGACATCTAGTCAAACTACCGGTTTTAAAATTCGAATCAACTGTATACTTCGTTTCGTTCATGTTAAATGTAGAAATTAAAATATATATTTTTTTTATTGTTGTCTAAATGTTATCTTATGTTAGTTTTTGTATTAAATTGACAATTAGCTGTAACCAAATCGGAATAATATAACTCTTATTCGGATATTATATGCGAAAGATTATTACTGTATAAGTTCTTTTATAATAGCGTTAACTAATTTATTGAATGCGGGGAAGGAAAGAATTATTTGACACAACCTTCAATATTTTGCTGTATTGTTAAATTAATTGGCAGTGGTAAAGAAAAGTTGCTTCTTCCTGTATTATTTGGTAATACATAACATCCAATGTTATGGTTATGACGATTGACAATTCCCACGGTCTTAAAATTTGTAATGTATTATACAAAACCGATATCGATGATTCCAATGCAGATGCAATCACCTTGTACCGCCTGTTTTGTCAAGCGGATTTGACAGCGAACAGATTTATGTAAATTCTGGTTAACGGTAAAGTAATGGCAGTAAATGTCGGAGTTTCAGGAGAGTTCCGTGTCGAATGTGAAATCATTCGCATGTTTATTCTTTGCAATTATTCGCAATTTACAGATTACACAGCAGGCTGAGAGAGGTTATGTTCTTGAGGTATGTCAAGTGCCAGGACAATCAACATAAGTTAATCGTCGGGAAGAAAGTATGTCGTCACTTACGAAAACTTCGGCGACGAATCAAGCTTTAAGGTAGGCATTGAAATCTTGCTGAGTTGTTCATTATTGGGTCATTCACCCATGTCCATGTCTGACAGAATTATTGCATTCAGAATTGTTCTTATTGTAATAAATATTATATCCTAACAGTCCCATGAAATGTTTTGGAATATTTATAGTATCTTTATCGTTATGACAGAGTGTTATGAAATGATTTTGAAATGTATTTTGCAAGAAAAAAGGAAGCTATTTCTCAGAGCTTACGTCATTTGCAAAGAACATTTGCAAAACTGTATTATAACAGAAATAGAATCATACTATTCCAACTGTATGTTAATATCATAAAAATAAATTGGCAATAATTAGCTCCTCAACTACCGCAATCTCATGCTGCATTTTTTGAACACATTGTGGGTAATGTATTGAACAATGATTGTTTATACTGAGTTTAACTTATCTTTTTGTAAAACTGTGTTTTGAAAAAGAATCTTTCCTTGTTATATTCCTTTTTCACTTCTGCACAGTACGTATGTTAATTATACATCTTTAGAAACCGGATCCGTTTATTCAGAAGCTCTTTTGCATCTCTCCAGACTGGGTTTTATTCATTGAACAAAACAGCCGCAGCCACCCGGGAGCAGTCGATAATTGCTTTCGAATCAATTAGTTTGTCTTATCAGTTGTTTACAGTGCGCGTAGTAGGCGAAAAAATCGCCCAAATAAAAGAAATATTTATATAAAATAGCAATCATTTCTTGGCAAACGTGTTTATTATTATGTTCATGGGCAAAAATGCTAATAAACTGCTATGAATATAATTATAAATAAGCTGCTTATTAACTTTATTATGTAAAATCCTACCAATTAAGACGTTTCCAAAAATAATGTTTCGCATTTATGTCAGGCAGAATTCGTCTTCTGCAAGAAACTGTACTAACGCGAAACATCAAAAATTAAATTTTCAATTACTTTTGTTGCGTTCACTTTCTTCGAAAAACTTATCGTTTTAAAACTGCGTGCAAAAAACCATTTACAATCTTCCCGCTGGCCCCGCTTATGGGTTAAATTTTAGAACGTTGAATAATCTGTTTACTAAATCTTTGATTTTGCTATGAGGCAACACAAAACGAATTATTTACTTGAAATTGACCAAAACTAAACATCATAAAAACAAACATACCATTCTTATTCATACAATATGTTAAAATATTGAAAAGATAGGCTCTGCTGGGATGCAAACATTCATCGACATCGTCTATAACATCCAGGATATTGGAAGTCTATATTCATAAATCCTACGAAATCATTTATTATTATTTAAATAAAACTCCGATAAATAATTCATTCCAAGAATACAACATACTCTCTTTCCTCTCAGCCGAGCAGTTTCCCATTTTCGACGTGTGTCATAGTTCTTGCGGGGGTGCGATGCAACACGGCACAAATCAACGGCACATAACGGAGTCTGCCAGCGAGACAAAGACAAAGTGCAGTCTGCTCGGAGGACCATTTAACAGAGTTAAACATACGAATAGAGATGAAACGGATATAAAAATAAATGTGAGCCAGCCGGAGAGTGCATTCCGGCCCCAGAATCTAAAATGACGCGCGTATCTAAACGACCACGGCCCGTTATAGAACCAGTATTCCCGATCTTTAATGTGCCCGCAACTAAACGTAAGCGTGCATTCGAAAGGCGAGAAAATACAGTGAGTGATACTCGGACACTATGAGGCAAACGTTTTGGCATCATATTCCAATTGTTTATAAAGCTACCGTTATCATTATTTTTTCTAATGACTCTTGAAACAAATTGGTTGGCCACAATGTATTATAACCAAATAATTAATCTGTACAATTATTTTGCATCGTGTCCAATTATTTGTCATCAGAAAGTAAAACATTGTTTGCTCTATCAATTGTTATTAGATAATGTATGTACTTGTAAAATAAATGATGCATGTTTTGTTAATAAGATGAAATCATTCGTTGTTAGAAAAAATAACCAAAATCATTGCTTTATAAATAACTGAACTATTAGGTATTAAGATTCAAACCACTAGGGTCGAAATGTTTTCATTATTCTCGTTGGCCACAATAATGTGTTAAAATGTAACAATTAATCCAGGAGAAATTATTTTGTATAGTTACAAAATAATTATAGTTAAAATTAAATACATTTAAAATAAATTGTATATCTTCGCTTACAATGTTGAATCATTCATTGTTAGCAAAAATAACGAAGATCGTTGCTTTATAAATAACAGAAATATTAAGTATTAAGCCTTAACTTATTAATGTCTGAATATTTTTGTTATTCACCGTCCAGTTATTCACCGCTGAATTGATGCCAAAATCCAAGAATTTACACACTTGGACAGACAATGTATTGGCACAATGTCCCGTTCATTTATAAAGAGGTTCAAAGAGTTGAAAATGATAAGAGTATAGTATAGTATAAATAAGTTATATATGATATATATTTTTGTTATGTTTATTTTGAATGACAATTTATAAGGGACTTATGTAGAATAAGAAATAGTGTATGGAAGTGCAACCGAAAGTAATCCTACGCTGAAAGGCAAGGATTATGCCAATAAATAAATAAAAAATAAATAGGTTAAACACGTTGTTTTTACAAATTCTGCCCTGACCCAATTTAATGTCTAAATCAGTGCTAATATAACGCTGTTATATTAGCTCGGAAAGAAAAATTTAAATAATTTGCAAGAACGAATTCTTTTTTTCAAATCAGCAAGAATTACTGTATATCTTATAGTAAATTTGAAATCGTTTGTAAATCCTCAATCACACGCGCACGTCTTATAATTAATAAGAACTCGAAATCAACTGACTTCTTTTTGCATCCATTCACACTAATCTCAAGTCATTTGTAATTTGTAACCAGCTGATTTTAATCGAGTATTTAACTATAAACTACTTATTTCGAAATTAATATTATACTGCAGAGAGAAACATTCTCAAAACTGTAATGATTATTAAAAAAATATTTAGGATTGAACAATATAATTTTATATACATATAAATACTATATTCAATACTTGTGAGCGAAAAATAATTTGCATTACATTTCCAAAGTGTATTTGCATTTATTTATAGGTTCGGCATTGTACTTGCAAACGAGCAGATTTTCGAAAAATATTGAATGTTCAACAATACAATATTAGGTAAATAATATTTATTTTCTCCAAGGTGTACTGGAAGCGGAAACTTTATAAACGGAAATTGGAAACGAGCTCTTTATGCAGTGGCGTCCAGTTTACAAATGACGATACAACTGACATTCCTCCGATATTGTAAACACTAAAATGAAAACGCAGTATCATAATTTATGTCGACTCGACCTACACGAACATGTGTTACGGATACGTCCCAAGTTGCGTCTCCTGGAAGAGGAATTCCACACAGGAACCTTTATTTTTACAACAGGAGTGTGAATAACAATTCCGCTTCGTTGTATCCAGAAGTGGCGGTCGATCATTGTCCAACCACTATTTAAGCAGAATGCTGATCCAGATTCGGCAGATCAATCGCAGTTACACACCGTGATCTTTCACAGAACAGACTCAAAGCAGGAAACCGCAGGACGGAACGGCGTAGTTACAGTTAAAAGAGAGAAAAGTTTGTAAGTAGCAATATTAAATTATTTAATTAACAAATTAAAACCCTGTAAGTAAATTAAAAAATAAAACCTTGACGTATTAGCCCGAAGCTGCCTGCACGCACATGGTGCATATGCGTACAGTTGACATGTGCGATTTTGAGGTACAAAAAATAGCATCGGAGCAACATCTGGTCCGACATGCAATTCAAGAGTAAAGTGAATATTCTGGTATTTTAGATTTTGAAGCTCATTGTATGTACAATGGCAAATATATAAATAGTAACATTCCATCTTCGTCATACAAAAAATGTGTTAAAAACAAAAGAAACTAGAATCGGACCGTCGTTGCAATTTTTTGCCTGTTAGTTGTTATTATTGCTGCAGTGAAGAAATCTTGGTTAAGATTTCCAAAAGGTTTAAAATTATTTATTAATAAATTAATAATTATTTATTGCTGAAATTAATATTAAAAGAATACACAGCGGTGAATTGTATAATGTTATATAAAGAAATATTGGAAAGTCGAAGACAACAAATAATTTCAACTTAGTGATGAGGAATTAGAACGAAATAATAAATAAGTGTTATCGAAGACTATTACAAAAAATTCAATTTAATTTAACTTTGACAGAATACATATAAACGCGATTGATTACAGCATTTGCTATGTTCGTATGTCAAAATTCGTATGAGACATTTCAATACCCGAGCCGAGCCATATGTACCAGCGACGACCACCCGAGTAATACTATTAACATGTGAGGGGTTCTGAAGCAATAGGGTGTAAGTGACAGCTTTACTTTCGCCGCTCGCATCCCTTTATTTTCGACCCTCTTGCATAGATGATTGCTGCGAGATGAATTCAAAAGGGAGTACGAATAGAATATGACGAACTAATGTATAAGATATTTAGTTACGCTATGATATAACCTATTGAAATCATGATTGGCAAATAGGAAAACATTAGGTCTGTACTTCAATTTAGAACACCATTCTAAAATTGACATATACAGTATGTACATACAGTGGGTCAAAAGGTATTAGTACTCCCAATATTTTTAGAATAAAGTTTCTTATGAAAGAAAATCGTCTTCTCTAAGCAAATGTACTTCTATAAGAAAATTTCTTTCAAAAATCATGGATATGCGAGTACTGTTTTCATCCGCTGCAAACTCGAATAGTTTATAGATTCGGAACTGTCTTTCAAGTTTTAATATATTATTGACGTTGTACAGTAAAACATATTTATCGAAACTTCTATTATTCAAATTCTTCTTAACAAAGAATTTGTTGATAGGAAATAATGTAATTTGATGAGCATTTAAACATGAGCCTAAACTTTTGGTTGATTCACACACAAACCTTACACTTGATTCCCAAATCTAAACAGTTCCACCGTACCACAAAAAATCTAATAAAAATTTCGCAAAATTGGACTATAACCTCTCAAACAGACTGAAACTCACTGTAGACGATCTCCCTGCTTAAAAGATAACTCTGGGTAATCCAAGAAAGAGATACCGATTCTAGAGGCAAAGTTTCAAAGGTGCTAACTGTCTTCCAGAGTACGAGGATTCGACTATGAAGTGCCTGCTGGTTCTCAGCGCGTTGCTCGCATATTGCGCCGGCAATACTTTACGACTGCCGTCGCAGTACAAAGACGGGACGAAATGGGAGCTGCAGGAGGATGGTATTGCCGATTCGAGCCAAGCTGGTACGATTTCGGTGGCCTATAAGAAAGCGGCTGGGCAAGCAGAAGCGTCCGTCAAGAAGGAAGTGGTGACCGTCGAGACTGGTTATGAGAAGCACTTGGTGGTGCCGGTGCTGGCTTATGAGCAGCACATACTGCCGGGATATAAGAAGCAGGAACCAATTCCCGTGGGCATCCATATTCAGAAGCCTGGACTGCCAGGACTCTACCAGGAACCGTGTGTCTTGGTTTCGGTCGAGCACGGCAAGGAGGTGCCAAAGCAACAAGCTGGCAGTATCGCTGCCGGCAAATCTGCGGCTATCAAAACTACCGAGATCAATGCTATCCCGATTACCTTGCATCAGCAACCCGTCCATGCTCTACCGTTCTATTACTACGTTTTCTAAAATGTCTCTCTCCCTCTCTCTCTCTCTCTCCCTCTCTCTCGCGCTGCCCAGACATAACCAAGAAACCAAGCAACTGAGGAAATATACCTGACGGTTAATCACTGGATTTGATCTTGGAACTAAATAACTTATGCTGTCTTGCGCACTTGTATTCTACTAATGTAAATAAGAAATGTCAGTGGAGTATGTGAGAGAATTGGTTGAATTTATATAACCATGAACCAGAATTTATATAAGACTTTTACTTTTGTATAACCCTTTTTGTAGGTTAGATTGTATTTAAAGGTCAGTATAAATAATGAATGTGAGGCAATTGAGTATACGTGGGAATTGATAGCTTTTATTGATCGACTTCGCCTTCGATACTTGTTCGAACCTTTCAGTCTCGACATTATTATCCATTTGACACAATTATTGTCATTTGAAAGAAAGAAGGGACAGGTAAGAAAAGAGAAAGCCGACATGAATCAGAGTTCACAAAATCCCATTTGACATATTTGCCCGGAGAGTTTTTCCGAGGCTAATCCCGATTTGAATACAAACAGACGTCCATTCCGGGGGGTCCCGAAAAGGCTAAAAACACTCGGAGCAATAAAATCAGTTGAAATATTTGTTCCCCGATCCTCGGAAATCAGGTCATAGGAAGGAAGAAATTGTCGATGCGGAAAGTGTCGCGGGAAAAGCAGCAGTTAAGCCATAAATCTAATTGGTGATCGGCGTCCTTATTGAAGCGCATTATAGTGGCAGAAGTGTTTGGCCGTGGCATAAAATGGGCAAAAGGTGTCCCAGGCGAGAAGAATAAAGGGCTATTGACGAAGATCCAGGTGAGTGGAGAGTCCACAAGGTCCATTATGTCCCTGGAAGGGCGAATGCGGCTTGGGATTCCCGCTCGTCAACAACGATATTGGCATTGCGAGGCTGCCGGATTCAGTTCCACAGGACATAATAAAGCTGACAAGCCCAGTGACACACCATTTCGGAAGGGAACCGCCGCTGCTGGCCGCCGTTTCTCCGCTCGAAACAAATTCGGCCTCGTTAGTGGCGCGCCTCGTAAAGTGCGCCGATGCGGAAATTACCGGGAACCGTAGGCATCGAGTGTACACGTGCTTATTAGCTCTCCGGGCCAACTCATGCGAGACAGCCATTAGCCCGATCTTCCTGGAACTCGTAAGAGTAGGTGCAATCTGGTAATCAGTAATCACACCCGAGCAGCCAATAGTCTCCGGCATTATTACACGCGTTACCTGACCGGCTGGTTTATCCTCCCAGCTCGTAAATACATATAGTAAGAATCGCAGTGAGATTTGTAGAAACCAGTTCGGGGTAGTTGGCGAGCCATAAACTATTCAAAAGTCAAGTAGAAATTACTGTCTTGCCTGTGCTGTCCGATCGACACTTTTCGCAAGGTTCCAACAGAATTGATATACTAGACTTTCAATCATCATTATCGTACCCTTCTTTATTACAAAACATATAATTTATGTGAATTGTAGATAAATATAATATCATTTATAATATACAGGATGTAAAGAAGAACAGTGAAACTTGCATCTCTAATTAAAATGACTACACAAATCTTCTCTATATATTTTGTTAATTCAAACCTAATTAAAAATGTCAAATATTGAAATACATTCTACAAGGTATGGAATCGAATTTAATTAAAATAATAAATCCTTTAATCACGGAGTTAACATAGAGGAAATTAATCTCTCAAAATCCGTTGGTTGGTGCGTCGGCATTTGACGTGCCCTTCCCAAGAACACATTGGGTCAATTAAAATTCGGAAGTCCCTTTGATGGAAGTTGAGAGCAGGGCGAGCATGGAAGACGCGGTTCACCAACAGATCCCTGGATGCAATTAAAATCGGGGTACTCGCAGTGCTGGAGGGACAGAAAGAAAGGGAGATTTTCTCTCCCTCTTGCTCTTTCTTCGAGAGAGAGAGAAAAGAAGAGGATGAAAGGTATAAAGATCGGTGTTGGTGGACCCTCCTGGTTAAGACGCCCCGGGCGTCTGCAAGCACTCGACAATGATCGAACGTACAGCAGAAACGCCATGAAAGACGGGCACAATGGAGTCAATTAAATATCTCAATAGCAGACGCCCGCCCAAGGGTGATTAGGCGTGGTGCGCCGTGACACACGAATACTGTCACCGGCCATTGTACCCCGGGAAAGCGACGGCCCGTTGACGTCGTCGTCTGCGGACAACACTGTACCATGAAAAGGGACACGAACGCACCGTCAAACACCGATCGACAACTCCATCGAAAAACAGCCAGGCCAAACGATAGACGCTCTTACAATCTATACAATTTGTATTCTTAAAATACAATGACATTGACAAAAGCAATGCGTACTGTAGAACTTTTATTATAGAATTTTTATTAACATTGCATTAGCAGCTGATATATAATATTAATAGTAGAGTTAATTATATTCGAATATAATACATACATTTAATAAATACAGTGAATCGATAAATATGTAGATGTCATTGTAGTACAAATTTTGTCTATTGATCAAATCAATAGAAATCACTTGGTATTGATAGTGGCTTTTATAAACCACCTAATATATATTCTTAGGGTCCAATTGTATTAACAAAAGCGCTGAGTATTGCAGAACTTTCAGTATAGAATTATTATTAATTAATAATACAATTAATTATATTCGGATGTAATATATGAATTTAATAAACAGAATAAATGGATATACGAATATTATTCTACATTATAGAAGAATTTTGTTTGCAGGCAACTTGATATTCTGAGAAGGAACATAAACGCACAGCCAAATATCAGTAAACAATTCTATCTAATAACAGCGCCAAGCAAAGGTAGTCATAATACACAGAGTAATTGTTAAAAGATATTTACAACAAGGATAGGTGTTAGAATGTTGTGGTTTTGCTGCACTAATTAAATATATCATTTCATACTCGAAAAGAAATACATTATTTTATTTGCCTATTTAGATCGATATTATTAAATTTATTAATAAACTATTTAAATGCACATGATAAGACAGAGTTATATATTTTTAGAACGTCTGCAGACAGTGTTCAAATCTATTTTTCAAGGATAAACAAAATGTAAACTGATTAAAGTGATAAATTCCCGAGTACCGTCAGAGTTACATGTCGAATATCTATTTAGATAGAATATTTCTGAACACAATATCTTTATAATAATAAGTAACTATATTCTATTACCTAGATCTAATATGGACGTTCCTGTTCCTTAAAATTTTGTTCGGTAGCCATTTATATTAATCACGTTAATTTCTTATTTAATATGTTTCATTTATTATTATTATATTAAAGGGGTTTTATAATTTACTTTTCTATATTTCCCAACTCTACGAAATAAGAATATTTGGATTCTCAATAACACTCAATCGTCGGAGCGGAAATGCTTAAGCGGAGAGTCACTGGAAAGAGCATTCACGCCGGCTCTGCTTTTTGTCAGCACTTCATTTCGTCGGCAGCAGCGCCTTGTTTCCGGCGTGAATACCAAAGCCTCGCTTGTCCCTCGCAGCTCACTCCGTAATGAAACTGGTGAATCGACAGTAGATCTTTCAACGCACACTTTACTCGGACTTAACTTCATCTGTACAAGACGAGAGCTTTCGTTTTTGCGTGTTTATTTTAGGTCGCATCAACATCTGGCTTCTTAGTGACTGTTATGAGTTAATTTATCATACGACTGAAGTATTTGCATAAATAAGTCATCATTAAAAGAATGTTCATATTTGATTAACTATTTGTTCAAAATACAAATATATTCTAGTTATTTAGAAATTAATATCATCATATTGTACGAGAAAATATTCGAAAAACTGTAATAGATATGAAAAGAATATACAATGTCGTACTGCAAAATGTTATATAAGACATTTTTAAGCATAAATGATCTCAGTGAAGAAGTCTACGATAATATTGATAAAATATATTTGATTATCTAGTTCGTATTTCATTATCGGCCTTTTTATTATAATCTTGCTTGTCACGATGAACTAATTCTTGCCCCCAGATTTGATTCGACTGTTTAAAGATGAAGCAAGCATTAGTTAGTATTGGAATATTGATTATATAAGCGACGAAGTTTATTGGCAGTTTGTATTTGAATAAATTGTATATTTCGATCAATCAAATGATTTGGTAGTAAGGCATTGACGTTTAATACATATATTTTCATCAGTCAATCAATCTGATGGCGAAGCATTCGCTTTCAATTAGGTTCTCGAATAATCTTCGGAAGTAAAGATACAGATGTCCATCCCCGTTACCTCACCATTTTATTCTGTTGTTTTTATGATGTGGAAGATATAAGTAACGAATCGATTGACTTTATATACATATATAATATATTTAGTGCAAATTCAGATTCAGCACAAATATGTAATTTAAATCATAATTTATTGCAAACTTAAACTTAACGAACTTGTTACGCGTATCAGTAACTGGTACTAATGAAATTTACCGTACAATATATAGGAAGTACTAAATAACAAGCAAACAACCCTAAAGGTTATAAAATAATCACAAGTAATATGGTTCAATAATACTTGTAATATAAAACAAAAAATATTCTATTTCAATTTCAACTAAAACGTATAATTATAAAATGAATATTCACTCCTTGCCAAAGTGATCGTTAAGGACATAAAATAATCACAGAAAAAAAGATTGCCCTCTAAAATCGAACATTATTAGAAAATCTATTACTGGTAGCGACAGTGAGATTCTTTGAGGTTAAGTAAAGGGTGAGCTGGGCGATAACAAGTAGTAGTCTGAAAAGCGGGTTAGGAAGCAGGGCCGGCGGTCAAGAACCAGTGGGCTTTCAGGTGGTGGAAAGAGAGCGAGAGTAGAGAGAAGACAAGAGAACACAATGCAGGTGACAGTTGCGCAAGCCGCAGAGCCGAGCCCTCGTCCCTTTTGTTCCTGGCGTTTCGTCGGCTTTCTTCCCCCTGATTGGAAGACAAGCGCGCGCGGTCGCTCTCGGTGCGGCGCGGCGCGGCGCGGCGTCTCAGCTTCGTGTCGCGCTAAAATTGCTCAAATGGAAACGAGTGTGTCATTCTCACTACGTTCGCCTGTCACTCCTCGGTGCACTGTTCGCTTTATTCTTCTGCCCCGGCTGACATCCACCTTCTTTCCCATTCTTTTTACTCCCGGCCTTGCGAACTGCGGATTCGGCTATGTGTCCCCACCGCGTCTCTTGTCGCTCTGTCTACCACCCGTTACCGCCATAATCCTCCTATAACCCTCTACCGACACACACGCACACACGGACACACATATACAACATTTTACTGAAATTATTTTTTGTTTAACAATTTTCAATATGTTTTTATACAAAGTTATACAGTTCAATATGATATATTCTTTTAATATGACTAGTATAGTTTGTTTGTGTATAGATCTTTTATATTTCAGGTAACGAGGATGGGCATCTGTACCTTTACTGCCAAAGATAATTCAAGAACATAATTGGATGTGAATACCTTGCTATCAGATCGATTGACTGATGAAAATATATCTATTAAACGTCAATGCCTTACTACCGAATCATTTGATTGATCGAAATATACAATTTACTCAAGTGCAAACCGCCAATCAATTTCGTCTCTTGCATAATCAATATTCTAATACTAACTAATGTTTCTTTCATCTTTAAACAGTCGAATCAAATCTAGGCAAGAATAAAAAGGCCGATAATGAAATACGAACTAGATAATCAAATATGTTTTATCAATATTATCCTAAACTTCTTCATTGAAATTATTTATGCTTAGAAATTTCTTACATAACATTTTACAGTTCAACACTATAATATTCTTTTTATATCTATTACAGTTTTCCGAATATTTTCTCCTAAAATGTGATAATATTAACTTCGAACTAAATAGAATATCTTTTATAATCGGCCAAGATATCCCGGCATTAAAGAAATAAATATTACCATGCGTCGTTTCTTAATTACACCTAATCGTTTCTCCACACCGAATCTCAGTAACTCCTTCCCAACAGGTCTCTCGTGTTTTTATTCGTTGCTTTACACTACATATATCGATGAATACTCATATCCGTGCCACTGTTTTGGCAGGTAACAATGACCCCAATTCGCACTGTCCTCATACATACGCCTACACACTCTTGTTTTTACGTAGGTTTAGGATCTGGGAATACACGTTCGATTTTGCAAGAGTTACGAAGTAGTAATGTGGAACTGTCAAGTCAGAATTGTCAATTCTGAACTGGTGACGTTAGCCATGTACAAGCTGATTCACATGGCTTTGAAGGGGAACTATCTTACCCCCCTTTTTTTTATCATAAGTATATAGCTGTTGTATTATACACATTGTACATGCAGTATAATCTATGCTATAATCTATACTAATATTTAAATATGGAACATTTGTATGGATTTAGTGAGTCATACTTTTGGATATAACCCATTTTACCTTATTACAAGTATATAAATGTATAACTATTTTATATTATACATATTGTATATACAATATAATTTATATTATAATCTATACTAATATATAAAGAGAGAACGTTTGTATGATGTTAGTGGATGATATATTTGAATATAACCCATTTTTATCTCTTCGAAGTATGTAATAAGAACGGCTACCGCCAGAAATGGTTCGACGCACGGCGAGCAGATCGGAAGTGCCGTAATTATAAGTCAGTGGTTGAGAATCGGAACGACCATTTGTCTTGCACCAGTGAGCCAACGGAACGTGTGTATATTGTCGCTTAACACGCAGGCCAGCACGTTGACAAGGAGCGTTGTTCGCCGAATGAGACGCCCGATTCTTATCTGGTGCGATCCGGCCTCCGACGCACTTCACTCCTTCCTATCTCTTCTGGTCACCCGGTCATAACTTACCACAAGCCTTTTCACTTTTTAACCGCTCGCTCACTAGCTACCACGTACACCACGCCTAACTGTCGAGTTTACGTGTCTGTAAACCTTTGACTCAATCGGACGTCCCACGTATCCTGTCTTCCGTCGGCTCCGTGTCGGTCCGGCATCAAGATTTTCATGAAATTCGAAGAAATTGTATTCGATATGAAAGTATAATAAAGTTTTGATTATCCCAAGTAAACGGGGACGTGTTTATTGGTATAAGAGTGTTTTTGGATAGCGAAACAGATAGTTAATTTCTCGATGTCGATCTTCATATATTTAATAAAAGGATGTAAATATTAATAATAACGATTACAAATACCGGTATTAAATTTGATTTTGTTAAAGATTTATGGGTGCTAAACCTTTGTATATGCTAAATTTCTATTACGATCGGTTTACTACTAAACAAAGTGTTCAGATAGTAGGAAATGGGGATAAACGTTGAGACTCAAGCAATACTGCTCTATAATTCTTATGTAATATTACTATCAAAAATAGTTATTCCAAGTCCAAATGTTATATTAAAGTAAATAGCAAAGTTCCAACTATTAACCCTGAAAGTCTACCGAAAGAACAGATGATTGCGAAAAGAAGACTTAACGAAAGTTGTCTTCTTTTAAAGAAGACTCATCTTAAAGATCGGTTATAAAGTAAAATTCACATTTTTCCGATTTACGTACAACTAATTTAACATGAAAACTAATACACAAAATACCATTTAGATAATAATAAGAGAATTATATATTTTTATTTTTATTTCTAATAAAAACGAACACAGTAAAGTGTTAACAAACACAGTTTAATCAAATTTTAAAACTAGTTATTTGAACGGGCGTAGTACATTTATTATTAAATAATTATTCTAAGGATGCCTTCTTCAATCGCTCTTCTTATAACATGACACAGCGCACACCGGCAGTTGAGCGATACGCCACTATATTGGTCCTTCCCAGCGAAAGGGTTAAATAAAAACGTTTCAAATAGTGCTCGACTCGGCCTTTCAGGGCTTTGGCATGTCGTTCGGTAGCTGATAAATCACGGCTGTCATATGCCAGGTGTCGTACATCAGGACGAAAGCGCGCTCCACGTGTCGACGACGTCATGTCTGCCAGTGGGAATCCGCTTTTACGCGCAACCCAGCGACAAATACAAATTACAGTGAGATCTCACGAGGCACCGGCATTTTACGGCTCGCCAGACGCGATTCTCGGGATTTGCAATAGGGTAAACTTCTCCTACCCCCGACCCACCCACTCCCGCAACCCCCCTTGCGCCCGCTCCTGCCAACCCTCACCCTCTCTCGCACTCACGCTCTTTTTCTCCGCCCCGCTCGCACGGCTTGCCAGCGGCGCTATCTGGCTTGTGTGTCCATGCAGGACACAGCGACGCCCGGCGGATAACCGATGCACAGCCATGCATGGCGCAGTGTTGGCACGCCAACGTCAGTTTCCTTCCACGTGATGCACAAGTGCGCACACAGCGCAATACTGCGCTAGTTGACGGAGAGTTGATTTGAACGGACTAACTTGGATGTTTGACTTCGCATCGAGAGCCGAGCATCTCGTAACCAACGTTGAGGCAGCGGAGGTGCCACCGTTTGCATAGATTCTTGGGCGAGAAATTTTAGGGTGCTCTTCAATGCTTGTTTAAGACTGTCGACAAGCTACGAACTGTAAAGTTTAATGTAAAAGTGAAAGGCGAACGGAAAAAATTCATTTTTATTCAAATTGTATGACTGTAAAATTGTTATGTCAAATTGTAGTGACCATTATAACTTTATTTACAAGTACTTAATAAACATTATTTTTATAAATATCTTAAATTTTTTTACTTAAACAGAGTGCACTCTGGCTCCAACAGATATGCCGAAAATATGTTATTTAAATAACTGCTTTATGTTCTCTGATCAAAACATTTGGCTAGACTTATACAAGGCGATTTGTTCTGTTGCATATAACATACTCATAATTTATTTAATAATTTTAATGATATACGAATACTGCCCAAACGTTCCCTACATCTTATATCCAATCTCTTTTAATAATATTGTATTGTATAACAAAGGGATGTAAGACAGTGCAAACCCAAAGACAACTGAATCACCCTGTACACTTTGCAGCCTTCAGGCAGAAGAGTTATATTTATATTGACAACCATATAATATAGACTAACAAAAGTTGCGTGACGACCATGCATCTCGCATGTCTCTGCGCGATGACCAATGAACAATGGACAAATAATTATAGTGTTTGCAGTGTTTATTTTAACATAAACAATTCCCGACTTAAATTAATCTCACTTAACCCTCTAACGGTGTTTGACGTGACGAGTATAGTTGTAATGAGGACAAATAAATCGACTTTCTCTTAAAATAAAGAAATCAATTAAACAATAACTTTTTGTATTTCTATGAAAATGACTTTGACTATGTAAACAGATAGACATTTTCAAGAAAAAAAATCCATCGTTAAAGGGTTAAAGATAATTTCTCCTCTACATATAATGTTTCGAATACAAAAAATCATACTTTACTTTGTACACTTTTTGTTCTAAGTTATAATGATCATGTCCAATAATTATAATCAATACAGAAGATGCATTTGAAATTCGTAATCATAACTTGACAGGGCGGACCTTTTAAATGTATGCAATATTACAGTACCTCAAATTCGCAATGTGGAAACGGCGACAAACATCTGCTTCAAGAAGATTGGAGGTTATGTACATATAGTACTTTGATGCATGTGGAATTGCGGAATGTATGAATCTAGCGTACTCCCAGCGTATTTTCGTTACGAGGTAATTCAACGGTTGCACCAGGGACCCGGTCCACTGCATATTTCCCTGTACATGCTGTGAACCTTGCAAACCTTGTCTCTCCTCATCAAAGAGTTGCTCTGTCGCAGAGGGAACCACTGGCGGAATTCACACTGCATACATACATATGTATAATAGCGAGTATATAATTGCTTTAGTACTTGTAAAGTAATTTTAACATTCGAAAAATGTGTTTTAATAATATAACTGTAATTGTACTCAAAATTATTTTATCAATATAACATTATTTGGCGATATCACAGACTTTTAAATTTCGAGAAATATTAGAACACACAGTTTGTTCAAAATACTTAGTTTATGCTTAAAGATGCATCAATATGTCATCCATTATGTTTTGAAAGGCAATAATTTATATAATACCTTGCGCACAATTATGAGTTACGAACAATAAATATAACAGCCTATACATAAAAATGTTTTAATATCAATATTAACACGCTACATTAGACTCCTGTTATCAGTATAAGTACATTTGAATAACTAGTATTCAAATGAAACAATAAGTTTTCATTAAAATTAATGAAAAACATAAACCTGTTTATGAAGAAGCAAAAGTAATTGCTTCACTATTTTATAAGGAAAGATCATATGTAGAATATAATTTATAGCATTATTGGTTAAACTTAAGTATTCCTCGAATCCAAGGAAATTATTATTATTAAATATATGCAAGAATTATTATCAGTTTCGCTACAAAAGTATTTGTCAGTGTTACATAAAAATCCTCGGATTTCAAAATTACGTCAGTTTTCGTGAAAAATTACCAGAAGGCCTGAAGCGCGTCAATGTGTCAACACGCCTGTCATCTCGTATCATAATCTATCAGAAATCAGCATGTACTTTTATGAAATATGCTCATTGCCTTCTCCACTCTACGAAGTATGCGACAAGGTCTATTAACACGTCACAGTTAAGTGGCACGCTCATATCTTTAATATTACAGCAGGAACTTGCTAGAGAAAAATGGCAAACCGGAATAGGTTAGGTTATAGCAGGATAATTTCTGTCAAAGTGGCAACTGCTAAGCTACAAATATTTGCCGTGCTTTTAATAGCACATCTAGTTTCAACGGTTCGAAATATGTCGATGATGAAATACAATCTTTTCTTAAATGCGATATTTTCTTTATTAATCGCAACTGGCTAATATTTCTTAGATAATGTTTCTTAGGAATCTCAGCTTATTTATGAACAAATCATTTTGGCCGAACATAATAATGTGTTCTATTACTTTGTGTATTGATGCTATTATGTTATGGAAAGAAATATTCGCAAAACTGTAATAGATATTAAAAAATATACAATATTGAAATGTATATTGTTGTAAAAAATGCTTGCTGTCATATTAATGAAATAATGAGTTGTTGTAATTATATTTGTTGCAAGAACCTTGCAATTTTCCATTCCTATTGAAATCTTTTGGTTAGTTCTTCGACAGAAACATTGTTCAACAAACAGCATTGAAATTCATTGATTAATTGTTCAGTTAGAAAGAAACAAATGCAGTTAAAAGTATAAAAATCTGATGAACTTCCTTTTCTACATAATAGTAAAGGATGTGAGAAATTGGGAGGGCAAAACTAATTTCAGTAAAATATCCTGAGGCACACGTAGCTATTTATATGCTCAGCAGTGTATGTAAGACAAGCCTCTGCTCAATTAACCCGCATAATAAGCGCGTCATGTTTCCTGTCGGCGGATAGCGCGAAACAGTTAGGATCCGCTGTCACGATTGGTTTTCATGTCGCGATGGTAGCGTCGGCGCTGGGACTCGACATATTGGTCGAAAGTGCGGGATGCGACGTCGAGTGTCGGATGAGGGACGGGCGTCGTGCTGAAAGCAGACGGCCGAGTGACGAGACGCCAGGACGGCTTCTACTTCCATAAGAGACGAGACGTCGTCTCCGATTACAAGGGACTCTTCCGAAATTCTGATCGAAACCGAGAAGTAGAACGACGCATTATCCTCACGTGGCTGCGCCACCTAACGATATTAATGCCTTCTACCCGTCTCCTTTCTTTAAACTAAATGTCTCACAGATGACTCGCATTAACTCTTACGCTCCAAGAATCATTACGACTTTGCTTTGACACAAAAGGAAATATCTTTTTTCTTGCTTTTTAAAAAATGTTTTTAAAATCACCGTCGAGTATTCAAAGTACTTGAATTCAATGAACTTATAAAAAAAAATAGAAGGATTGACCAGCATGAATTTATCGTTTATTTAACTTGGAACAGCATCACACGTTACTTTAAAGCTGGAATTAACACAAATACAATGCTGTAAATGTCGTACCAAAGCTTAAAGATCTACTCAGCGTAAAGTATATTTTTATTTAACATTATACAGTTCAGTGCTATGTATTCTTCGAATACCTATAACAATTTTACAAATATTTCCTTCCAGTATAATAGAAATATTAATTAACTCGGTCAAACCCAAACAGTTAAAATAACTACTCCAAAAAATATTCCAAAGGAGCATTTGTCGGTAATACTTTTTTTTTACCAATCCCACATTGTTTGCGTTATAAATAGTATAGAGAACCTTCCCATTTACATACTCGGCACTGTTCTTAATATTTCAATAGACTATCAAAGCTGTCAAGAGAGCACGACTGGATAGAGAGGCCTGCGAACAAAGTGACGACGACTATGCTGAGATTGCTATCTGGTCACGTCAGATTCGATGTCATGAATTTAGTATTCCAGCACGCCGGATGATTTAATCGGGCGGCTCCACCATCTCCGGCGACTGATGTGCACCGTATCATCAAGGGCTGCCACTTTAATAACACGCTTGGAGGGCTCGCGCATTGTCATTACGCAGTGGCCTCGAGGTCATTTAGTCCGAAATAATTAGCGGTCCCGGGTCATGTCCCGAAAGAGATAGCCGACATGCGAGGGGTAATAACAGGGCGTCCCTATTGATGATTTCGGCCGACGAAGACACAACCGGCGGAGCGGAGTCTAGGAATTAGTCATTGCTGATGGACAAATGGATGTTGGACGCCCTCCGTCGAACGGTACGGGATGGTAGCCCATAACCTCACTGACCAATCTAACGACTAGAGGCGCCAGATAAATACTAGGCGCCCGATGCCGACTTTTCAGGACTAATAATAAGATTAGGACTAACGCGTTCTAATACATAGCGAAGGCGGCGCTATTATCGTCGTCGGTGGCCGTTACCATGTTCTATGGCTGCCGTTAGTCATCATTTATTAAGGGTTCCTTAAGTACCAAGGCCCGAAAACAGAAAAGGCCATTTTAACCTTTTTCTGTTATTTTTTTCTATTGGACTGACTCGAATAATTCTAACCAGGGTTAACACTAGAACTAGAAACAGGGTCTGAGCATGGTCAGGCAAGAATGGCTTGTCTAACATTTGTTCACATTTATTACTCACTTTTAAAATATTTTAATTTCTCTATTTTTTCTGGCTTTTATTGAAATATATATCAGGTGAATTGAATGAATTATTTAATGATTTTAATTTTATACGAATCCTGTACCCAAACTTCATGTCATTAATTTAAACAATCGATTCTTGGAGCTAAGATATCTACATAAAACAACAATGAATTTTGTAATTTAATTTAATGTAAATTCGGTTACAGTTGCATTTTGCTCTGATTATAAACTTGTTACAACTAACATATCGACCTGCGGATTACAAAATCCAACGGTACGTAAATTAGCTGTAGGTATCGCTGATTCAAATTAATGACGCATGAAAATTTACATCCTAAAGACTAACAAGTTCGCGATAATCCTAACTTGATCCTTGATTCTTTCCACTTTGTACGGAGTAAAAATAATTGTAGGAAAGTTCTAAAAATGCGAGGACTGAAAGCGTTAAGGTATGACGAGCCAAACATTGGAAGAAATTCGTAGTGCGGTTAATTCGAGAGATCGTAACAGTATATATCCGGGATTTCAGCGTGGCGGAGGAACGAATTTCCATGTCGGTAGAGTGCGCGGCGGGAATGTCGGCGGCGGCGTTACGTACTGCGGCGTCGTCCACATATTTTTTTCTCAGTTCACGTTTTTATCCGGCGTTTTCGAGGAAATCTGTACGCGGATCTGGCCGCAGACATAAAAATGCAGGTCGTGCACGCCTGCGCGCTCGCTGCCTGCCTGCCTGGCTGACCCGACGCCGGTGTTTTATGGCCGACAGCTTTGTGTGTTCCGAGTAGGCATTATTTTTCCTTCTAAACTCCGTTATACCTGGAACAATGGAGAGATTAAAACATAAAATATGATCCCCCGGGTACAGTTCGCAGCGGAAGGGAACGATACCGGCGGACCGCGCTGCCTACAGTAAATTCGGTATACCTACCTCTTCCCCTTGAACGACCCTTTTTCCGTCAGGTGCGACATGCCGGTATCCGGGGCTAATTTATTGATTCTAGATTTCGGAATATTAAGTTCATAACTCACTCGACTCCTGGACGCTATCGTTACTCACATTTGCAACTGTCTTTACACAGCAAACTGTTAAAGCACCCGGCACAATGTTGCTAAACAATTTTGGTCGAAAGAAAATTTCATCTTAAATTTGAACCGGTATTGGGGGCTAAGTTATTTATCTAATATTTCGGACTATTAAGTTTGTAAATCGTGCGCCACTTGACACTATCGTCACTTATATTTACTACTGTCTTTACACTTTACACAATGTTGCTAAACAATATTAGACGAACGAAAACTTTGTAGGTTTAATAAGTTAGTTTACTGGGATAATACAGATTAACATTTTAGAAGTATTGCATTAAAGTAATTAAAATAATTACTCAAATCATTATTATTTATTAAAAAATTATATGCTCATCCAGTATTAAAAGCACAAGCATTAAATACAAATACCAGTAAATTATTTGTATGACATACAAAGAGTAAAAATGTATTCGCACACTCAATTTTTCCGGGACAAACTTTTTTAAACAACAAGCTTTTCTTCTTTATAAAAATGTGACAGTTGCTAATGTGTCCCAGAAAACTTTAGCCTGCTAATATTTCTCAGTCTACTGTGCATATTTACTATGTTTATACCACACATTTTTCTACCATTGCCGCAGACATTATGCAAAGCCGGTGCAGGTGATTAACTCGATAATCCGACGGTATCGATTGACAAAGATAAAGCGATTTCGACACTCGTATGTACACAACTGACGGTTGTACAAGCACAATTAGCGAACTGTCAGCCTACGTAGTATCTCAATGAAGTTGTTTCCAGCGATCACTGTATCGTACACTTATTATTCGCCAGCTGTTCATATGTTTGCAATGATTACACCTCTCCAGTTACATTTCAGGTCTGACTTTCCAAATGAAATTTACTACTGAAACAATGTGGTACCTGAGCTAAGCCTAATAGGAATTTATCTCAACCGAATCTTGATCTTAATCTACAGCTTTACAGTCATATAATAAACTTGGGTTATAGTGCACACTAATTATCACATTCATTCACATTGTATCATTCACATCACTTGCTTTCGCTGTCTTGTTCATAATATTCTCTCCTTCAAATCAGCTGTAACTATTGTATATAACAATATGTATATATTTTTATTTTCTTTGTATTTCTACGCGGTTTGTATTCTTGTCCTCTTTATCTTCATCTTGTTTAGATTTCTCAGCCCAATGTACCCCACTATTTCCCGTTTTCTTCGTTCTGTTTCATTCTCTAATCTCGTTTTATTCTTGTTTATGTCTATGCAATCTTCTAAGTAGTGCTTTAACGTGCCCTGCTCTCTTTGGCATAAAACGCACTGCTAATCTTTATTTATGTACAAGCTGATTCGTTTCCCTTCGCATATACAGTGATTGGAAAAGGTACTCGCACACCTAGTCTTTTTGAAAAAGATGTTCATATATGTAGAAGAAAACTTTTCTCTCTAAATAGAAATATTGTTTTTTAACAAGAAAGTGTTCTTCTTAAGACACACTAAATTTCTTTAGAACAAACTCTTTTCTTTGTAAGAAAATTTATTGTGAAAATACTTTTTTTACTCACTGTGTATAGTAATATTAATTATACACCAATGTTTTCCGATTTCTCTTTCCATCGTATTCATTAAATACAACATTACATGTATTTATTTACAAGGTAATGCATTGTTTTTCTTCCTTAGTTTTAAGTCTTCGTAGAATTCGCCATATGCAATAGATTTATTTAGATCTATGTGAACACATTTGTTTCTAAAAGTTTATAAATGGGGTTTTAAAAGATTTAATGTACAATTTTAATATACAATTATTACAATTAAAGAGGTACAAAAAGAAATCATTTTCTTGTGAACAATAATAAAAGTTTCCTTGGAATCATCGATGTCCATATTAGCAATCCAGCCACTGGATGACAAAATATTACATATATTATAAACCTGGTACATTAACGACCAAATATCCAGGCGATAAAACTGTTTTGTCACGTGAAATTTCCTTTGGCTGAAAACACTTGGTGATTCCGAGGCAAACGGATCACACTGCGTGGAATTATCCATATTATTGCCTTACAAGTGTGCAAATGATCAGGTATTCTTGTAAATCGACAGGAACAAGATAAAGACAAGAATGACACTGCAGGAGGAAAAAGCTGCACGCTGTCACTCGACCAATTCTCATGAGGCGTAGTAAGTATGTTTACGATTTCCATGCAGCTCCTTTATTTCGACACGTGAATTCTATTAAGATTATTTTAATGTATCGGATGACCTGCATGAGGATCACATTATCCACTGAAATTTTTCCGATATTATTTAGCTTTGCGTGATTGGAATCCTAATTTATGAAAACGTTTCAATTTTAAGTGATTGACTGATTAATTAACAACAGCATTTTAATAGTACGAATTCTTTTGTGACATTGATTTTGAGAGAGTTTATTTAAATTTCTTCGTTAGTATACATTATGATTGTTCAATACAATTTCAACGACTCAAGGGATTCTTCTGTAATTCACTGCATGTTCTTTTCTACTAGTACAAACGTAAGGCCGGCTTTCGTTCGGTTAAGATTTCCACTTGCGGGCATGTAGAATATTCTTTCAAGACAGAATATTCTGTCGCAATTCTACGTACAAGAGAGTTCCAGCGACAGCGACTCAGAAACAGAAAAGTCTCAGAGTTTTGAAAAAGAGTGGAAAGCGACAGCTGAAATATGCCAAGATGTAAGAAGATATTCGGCTTGACATGAATGTACGTATCTTTTTTCTTATGTATCTTTTTTGTTGCAAACTCCAGATATATTTCTAGATAACAATATACAGTTCAACACCAACGTGAATACGTATAACAGTTTTGCAAACATTTACTTTCAGTATATTCGTATGAATTTCGAAATAAGTAGTGCGCATTTTAAATATTTGGAAAAAAACAGTAAGGTAAAATAATTTAAGATTTTATCGCTCTATTAATATTAACTTAGAACCAAGAGATAAAACATTGCATGGAAGTAACTTTGTTTTCTTTTGATAGTACAATATTGTTTGACATATGAAAATAAAACGTAAGAGTATGAGTCAAGTAAGGAACTCTAGTAAATGATTATCACTGCCTCTAATCGAAATCTTTCGCTGAGATTGCCCAGGCCAATTTATGCACTCGCCTTCGAATCATCACTATTGAATACATTTTGTAGAATATAGAATTCTTATAAATAATCTAATATTTTTAATTATACATAAAGATCCTATTCATTTAATGTACTACTGTATTATAAACAGAGAAGTAAGACAGTGTTAACACAAAGACAAAACAGCATGTAGACGCACACTTTATTTTCAAAATACATTTTCTTAAAAAGAACGCTTTCTTATTCAAGAAAATGTAGTTCTATTTAGTAGCTAGATTTTTATTCTTCAACCCTTTCACGGTGGAGTTTTTTTGAAATCGTCTATCTTCTTGTGTAGTTAAAATTAAGCGATACCGAGTATACTCAATTTCTTGCCCTTTTTACAAAAATGTAAAAAGTCAATGTCCACTTGATTTCTTTATTTTAAAAGAAAAACCGCGATTATACAATGTAATAACAACGATTTTTCTAGCAGAAGCTAATTTATTATTTCTCACAACTAAATATACTCGTCAAACACCGTTGAAGGGTTAAGACAATTTTCCCAAAAACACTAAGCGAACAAGTATATTTGTCTCCCCTGTAAAAGCATTACACGGATAATTAAGGAGCCTAATAAAAAAAACGGGACAAGTGAGGAAAGGTTAAGAGAAGGATGCGTACTGTCTCGTAATAAGCAGGAAAGTGTGGAAGAGTGGATGTCGGGCGGTGGGTTGGCGGCGCTGCCGGAGGGCGCTGTTGTATTTGTCGAATACGAAGTCACGTACCGAATAGATTATCGGATGGAATACAGTCTATGCATGGGAAGGCTGAAAAGCAGGCAGCAGCCAGTCAGGCAGAGCTCAGAGCGAGCTGGCTGGCGGACAGGCAGCAGGCAGGCAGGCAGGCAGGCAGGCAGGCGGGCAGACGGATGGACGGACGGACGGTCGGACGAACGGACGGGTGGGTGACTATATTGATTGTGTAGCCGGCTGACAGCGACAGTGACATATGTCACCGAGGCTTCTCGTTATCGCTGATTTAAACATGAGGCAACGAGGCCCTTGCCGAGTTGTCCGTGCTGCACTAGCAGCTTCGTATTTCTACATCTCCTCGCCCCTGCCGCAAGCCACCTCCTCCTCCTCCTCCACCTCCTCCTTCTCTTTCTCCTTCTCACCCCCCACCGCACCCCCCTCCTCTTCTCCTCTGTCTCTCTCTCCCTCTCTCCGTTATTATTACTGCCGCACGTACTTTTTTCCCTCCTCCGCCTCCTCGCCGTTTCCTCCTCGTTTCTCGATGTATTGACTGGCATACTGTCGGAAGCTCGACGACGTGACCTCTTTGATCATCGCGCTGCTGAAACGCAATGTCAGAAATAATTATGGCCTCGGCTCACTGCCTGGCTCGAGCGCGCGCTCGGCACAGCGCGGCGCGGCGCGGCGCGTCCCGACGTCATCGTTATCCGAGCGTTTATTATTGCCGTTACGTGTGCGCGCGTGTCGCATTATATTGCCGGGAGTAATTGCTCCTAGTGAAACGAACGATAGGCGGCGGTGCTGCGGCTACGCTGCCTTTCGGAAAAGAGCGGTAATTGGCGAAGGCGATAGCGTCGTTGCGCGTCGCAGACCGCCCCGAGTAAATTGTCTCGGACAGACGACTCTTTACGTCGCGACGCGCCCTCACGCCTCGACGAAACACTACCGCCGCCGCCGTCGACAAGTTGGCGACGCCTCGCGCTCTTGTAAGAGTGCGTGTACTGCGTGAGATGCACTTGCTTTTCAACCGTCGTCGCTGCTCTAACACAGTTCTCATCCTGTGTGTATGCTGTCTGCATTGTGTGTACACAATACTGGCCGCGCGAGTTGGCTTCAGCCGGCTGATACTTTGAGTGCGGCTTAAGGGCGTACATACACCTGGCACGTAAAAATTGAAGGTTAACTTTGACATTTTGAAGAAATATTAATCAAATTTGCGTTTTATTTCATCTCTTTGAGATAATATAGAAAAGATTTTTGGATACTTTCGTGGATAATTAAAATTACTCGATAATTTATTATTGTCGTATATCCAGCAGTGCATCCTTCGATTTAATTTCCTTTCCTTCTTAACGACTTGCTTTTTATTTATTTGTTTATGGTGTGATTAAATTATTAATATTGAAAACGTGAGAGAAACAATAACAACTAATAAGCAGTAACTAATGCTACATAACTGTTTTATTTTAGAGAATTAATAGAGGTTGAAAAATCCTCGCCGTTTTTAACACAGCAGAAAATAAACTGACCAGTTATTCGGAAATTTCTCGGAAACATTCGCTCTAGTCAAACTTTGGACAGAAGTCACTAAGAACTACGATGCACCTTTTTCTGCGGCAACGTCAGCTCGAGCACTACCAATCCAGGAGAGCAGCATCTTTCCTAGAAAGATCAATCGGTTTGCAGGTGAAGTCCAAAGCGGTCCATCTACTTCTCACTGGCAAGCTGATACGAAGTTAATCGTATTTCGCCGGAAGCGATGCGTCCATACGCAGCAGCGACATTGTCATTCTTCCCTGGAAATTCGCCGCACACAGACACGCACACGCGCTTAGAAAGACTCAGAGAAAGGTACACACGAGGACGCATGCCCGCACGTACACGCGTGCGCAAGAAAAAGGGTGCTCTGTCGAAAGAAGAAGTAAAGGACTGCTATGATTTATTACCCGCCGCAAATTCTGTTTCTCCGGTGCGCGCGCGCCAACTGCGTTTGCGATCATCCATCTTTTTCCCTTTCACGGCTGACCGAACAACCTTTTCCCCCGTGTTCTCGTCTTCCTCTCTGCCTCCTCCCCTCCCCTTTTGTTCCGCGCCATCTCTCAAAGTGACTGACTGCCTCCTTTATTATCCGCTTGTCAGCATTTTTACACTTTTATCCAGCGCTCTAGTATCCATTGTCCCCGGGGCGAATTCGTGCAATCACAATTCGTCACGACGCACCGCCGCGTCCCGATCTATTATGAAAGTATCGCATCGAGTCCCGGCCGAATGCACCACTAATGTCCGGATAGGCCATTGCGGTTTAACAGCAAACATAGTGATTCACTTGCTTTGTAAATAGCACTGTCGCACCCCACTTTTTATCGGAGGTGTATTGTATATATTATGTATGTTATGTATAAAAGTTATTATTATACACAAGCAATCGGCAAAAGCTATGATTGACGGCAGTGACAACTTACAACTAATAAATAAATAATTTACGAGAGACCATCATTTGATTGGATTTTAATTGATCCTGAATAATATAACATTGTTTAAGTTATGAAATGTCATTAAATTGTATTGAAACACAGTATTTTTATTGTATAAAAGAAACAAACGGTCAAAATAAACGGAAACAATATTTTTGCACATATGAAAAGACATTTAGCGTTTCAATCAGGAATTACTTTGAGTCAAAGTTTTCTATTCTATTATACACAGTAATATAATCGATTTCGAACTTTTTTAATCAAATTTCATGAGTTTTACAACTAAATAATCAAACTATCGATAAAAATATTTCTGAAAATTTCATTTTTTCCCCCCTAGGTATAAGTTCACCCTTAATGTGCCATTCGTGTTCGAAAACTGCCTATGAATTATGTGCTTCGTAATCGCCCTTTATCCAAGGGAAAATAAGAAGGAGAGAGAAAAAGAATGAGTGTAGATGGAGCAAGAAAGAAAGAGGGTTCGAGAACTTTTGGACAGATGTTACATTCGCAGATGTGCCTCTCAATGCTGACCAGGTCCAAAGGACTTGCAAGCCTCCAAAGGATTGTATCCCGAACAAGCTGAAGTTACAAATCACCCCTTTGTTTGGCACCAGCTCTGGTGACAAGAATAGTATGTAGCACTACAATGCGTAGTTTCAGTGTTGAATTTGTGTGATTCTTCGGTGACCAGCGCATAAGGGAAGCCCGGACAAAACGGACAGGTTAACATAATATATGATAAATTAATATAATAGAATATAAAAATTGAAAAGTTGTAAAATCACGAAACGCATTAGTTGCATTTTTATTTTTATTTTTAAACGTTATTATGTTAGTGGAATCTAACTGCTCGATCCGCCATTCTTTTGAAATTTTAAAGTTTCTCTTGAAACACTCTGTATTCCTCAATAATTTGCCGGAATCGTAACTCTAAATAGGAAAGAAAATCGCATTAAAATCGTTTCAGTCATTTCCCAGATTATCGCGAACATTCAATCATGCAAACGAACCCTTCTCTTTGTATTAGTTATGATAACTCAGCCGTTAACTAAGAATAGAAGAAGTCATTTTTTGTATTAAACCCTTCAGTTCTCAAAGGAACACATTTTTCCATTGTTATAATAATTGCGATTGTTATAGCAAGAAGCAATTTATTTAAATGGTAAATATAACGATTCTATAATTTAAAGACAGATTGCAATCTCTGACAAAAGTAACAAAAATAATGCGCAGTTTCATCGTTAAAATATAGGAATGGTAAGCGGTGCGATTTGTGCGAAAGTCTCATCAACTTTATTCCGGTCCTTGGCGCGGGATCAGGAAAAACCTTTAGAGCAGCATGCTCCTTTGAGAGCCCTGATCCTAGGGTCAGGTGTGTAACCAGTGTCCTAATCCCCGGTAACAATGGCGCGAAACATTATTACCGTGTCACAACAAATTGTGCGGACCGCAATGCGCCGCTCTTTGTTTGCAAAGGGGCGCCGCCGACCTGTTTATTATACCGCCTCTTTCCCCGCCGATCTTACGGATGGTCAGTGCAGGTATACTTGCGGATAGCCAACGAGAATACATATTTTTCTCTCGGCATTGCTGTCTGTTATAGTCGAAATTACATCATTTTGTTTGCAGTAGATTTTTGAAATCCATAATGTACAAATTAGCCACACGTTGTTCAATTCGGAAATTAATATTCAATGATAAATATATAAAACAGAACATTCTGTTGTCATAACGAATGTAACAATTTACAATCTTTCCTGTGTTTAATTAGCTGGGATATACAAAGCATTTAAATATGTTATACTAATTTCTGAATTAATATTATTTTCTTATTGAAGGAAGTTTGCACAAACATATCATGTATGTCGCTTCTATGTGCAAGGTCCCAAAATATATAGGGTGACTCATTTGCATTTAAGTATCGAGTATAAACAATTGTATAAGGGAGATTAGAAACCAACTAGTAATTTGAATTATAAATTAAATAAAATTATATGTACGAACATTGAATGTAAATTATATGTCGAGAAACATTGTCATTCTTTCTACTGGACTTTTGAATAACTCCTAGTAGAATCACCTTGACAGCAAACAAATGCAATACAGAGTGGAGTGCGTATTAATGCGAGAGCCTCCTTTGATATCTGTTAAACTGGCACTCAACGTTTTGAAATCTGTGGAACGTGACACGAAGGACAGGAAGGCGGCCATGAAAGAGAACTACATTAGCCGTAAACTCATCCGTCAGCGTCAAAACGTCAAAGGCTCACCCGCCCCGTTCCGTCGAGATATTAGGAATGCCGTAACTGCAGAAAGCGGAAGTAGATTCTCGCGCGTCCTTTATTTCATCGAAGATGTGCACATTTGCATGCGATAGACACTTGCCACCGAGGCGCACGAATAACATTAGACCGATCAATCATTCACGCTTGAGATCCACAACACTTTCCATATCAAATAGAATACAAATGCTTTGTTTACGTTTGAATAACAACTTACGTTAATACCAGATCTACCAAACCGTGAAAATGACTGGAATTAGATTTTATTGTATCTGGTTTCTGGTTTTCGCTTTCTTTTTTTAAAGCACATATGTACGTCAGTTTTTTGAGAGTTCTTGTGTTAGTAGCCTTAAAAACATATTCTTATTTTCTATGTTTATTATAAGAGGGTTTTTGTGTTTATAAGTTAAATGATATCCTGATAGGGGAAACTTTGAGACTTTTGTTGAACGTTATTGCTGAATATTGTGGTATTATTTGTGTTGCAATTTTATCTAAGCTGTGGTCGATATATGTGCAATATGTAGCAACTTTTATCGCTGCGAGAGAAACATTACGGAGCTTTGAACATTTTCAGTGCAATTCAGTAAACTGTTAGAAAGATACGGATAATCAGCAAAAAGTTTTCCGCTGTTGCTCCAGCGAGAACACAGTTTTAGAACGATCTGTTAGTATTGCTATCAACGTAACTTGCTGTAATTGCAACTGTTGTAATATAGTTACTCCGCTGAGCAACTTTGTCTTAGACCTGAACGCTCGTACAATTTAACTCGGGTGAAATTACTTTCTCTACACTTTCGGATCCAACGGCGAGCACATGAATGGGGACAAATTCCGGAGGAACATTATTTGAGACTATTCTCTCTTTATAAATTTGTTATATATTTTTACATGATATTATACAGTTCAATTTCTGAGTTGGTTTTAAAGAAGCTAAGATTTTTCAGCAATATTATCAAGCGTTTCTTTATCATAGCAATGCCAATTAACAAGAAACAGACAAAACATTGCAAGCAAGAATATTGTTCGATCTTTAAATTATGATAATACATACAAATGCTTGAAGAATTTAATTAAAATTAATTCTTTCTTAAAAATTATATATATATTTTTCGAATAACATTATGCAAAGTCCTTATAAAAGCTTGCGTCACAAAAGCATTGCAAGGAAGTGCATTTCAATTGGACTTCCCTCTGTTCTTAACAGTAAAACATCGCTCGACTTATCAAGACACAATCTCCTTATTTGCACCCTTGCCACCGTATACTCACACAGCCGGCAGACTTTCCCCACACTGACACTAGACCATGCAAACCGAGGGGAATGTGGATCAATCGGAATCATACGTGCAGCAATATTTCATCAGCGGCGTAGCGGAGTATCATTTGTTCGTGACAAGTACAAAACCTTGACATCCCGTTTGAAGAGGGAGACGAGACGAGAGAACTGGAAACGATCATTGCGACTGAGAGCAGCAGCAGCGGCAGCGGAGTTGACAAGAGGATATTCGTCTCCTGGACTTTCTGATGGAAACACGACAGTAGTGCGCGTGGAATGCACGTGGTAGCGGTGGCATCTCTCCTCACGCGAGAGCCTATCTCAAAAATAACACCACCAGCCCCCACCCCCCTCACGTGTTCCCTCCACGCTGCCCCGCGCGGCCGGCCCTTGTCCCTGAACAAGCTAAGCAAACTAAGATCGGTAGCCGCAGTCGCTTAGCATCCGGTGACTCGATGCTCGCCTTCCAAAGAACGATAGAGAAAGAGATAGATGTAGATGGTTGACGAGCGAGAGGGGGATGGCGGTACCGATAATTAAAATGCTTTTACAAAACTGTAGGCAAACAGCGCTTAAGTGGCTGTCATTCGTTACCCCCGGCGCGTCTCAGCAAGTCGGTAAGTCGCTGAGCGAGCAATCAATCACCCGGGCGGGATCTCCCCTACCCCAGCGGGGCCATTACATTTCTATTTTGAAAGCTGCTTATTAAGCAGGGCCGACTGAAGAGACAGACAGGTTTCACGGTATAAAATATCGGGTTGCCATGCTGTGGCAGGGACGGTTCCGTGCCGTGCTGTGGTAGCCGTGCTACGTGCAACAAGGGGCGAAGAGAGCCAGAGGGAGGGGGGCGGGGAGCGAGAACGAGCGAGCAAGGCAGGATGACGAGAACCAATGAAGAGAGAGAAGGTCTTATATGACAGGACGCAGGGGAGTAAGAGAAACGGCGAGGGAGAAACGGTGGATGGCGATGGTTACGGGTGCCAGAGGGAGAGGGTAGGAGGGGAGTGGAGTGCGGGCGAGGGAAGAGAGGGAAGCGACAGCGGCGGGAAGCGGGATGGACGGCTGTAAAAGCGGTGAAATATCAAAGCCGGGATGGGAGCTGTCATCGTCGGGCCAACATCATGGGTGGCGTGTTGAATTAGAATGCCTTCCCACACCCCACGCGAGCTCGAACCCCACCGCAATTCTCCCATCATAATCCGCTGGCTCCGGTGGTGGGGGTGTCAGGAGAGGACAGGTTATACACCCCGCACTGAAATGGCCCAACGGTGGGGGAAGAGCGCCTGCACTTGCAGGTGGCGCTGCCGTCGGCGAGCGTCTCGCGCAGAGAGCCGCTCCGCCGAGAGCGGCCACTACTCCCCTGGATTTTGTTCGGTGCGCGTCGCCTGCGCTCCTTCGTATCGCGCGGAGGAATCGATTGCCAAGCTACGTCGAGCTGACGAGAATTGTGCATCCGCTGTTGGGTTTTTTTGGTATTCCGAACGGTGCAGCGTTTCTTTTTACCTGAACCCTGGATAAGTGTGATTTCGTGCAGTGACCGGGAACAATCAGTGTGGAACCAAATGGTTGTCCTCGAGGAGAACACTATGCTGACCACCGGGCACAATCAGTATCTACAACCCGATTATCTTTCTCCGCTTCCAACGACGGTTAGTATAGTTCTTGGAAGGACTGTTTCTTCATATCCCGTTTTTCAATTCCGTTTTATTCAAGGTTTCAGTTTGTGGAGTATGAAATATCTTAGTTTAATAGTAGAGTCAATATGTTTTTAAATTTTCATAATTTCTCAATATTTTATTGGAGGATAGAATTAAATGTTTGTATTTGAAGAAGAGATAATATTATTTTGTGAAGTTTCGATGGAGTTTCGTTTGTGTTACTTGCTGGCAAAGTTGCCGTCGGCAACTCGAGTGCCGACGGCACGCGCTTGCGACGGCCAGCTAGTTCCCAATAAGTATTTACACACTGTTCGCACAGATATTCGAGAAAAAAATGTAAATATGTACGAATGCCTTACCTCTTCTTCCTGAATGATTTACCCGGAAATCGAGCATATAGTAAAACATACTTTTTCATACTTACAGTTGGACGCGAAGAAAAGTCCGTTGGCCTTACTTGCGCAGACCTGCAGTCAAATAGGAGCTGATTCTCCAACGAAGCCGTTGATTTCGCCGCTGGATAAAAGCTCAAAAGGAATGAATACCGCAGCCAATGCTAAATCACCGCCGGCGGCGAAGCTCGAGCGCAACACTCGCAGCAGTCCGTCGGACGGCAAGTCTCTGGCGTTCAAGCCGTACGAGACTAATGTTGTCACGAAAAAATCCTCGGACGAGGGAAGACCGACCTCGAAAGCTAGTGTGCACAGTGTGAGTGGACTCGATAGTGTGAGTGCTAGTGAAAGCAGCCACTCGGAGAAGAAAGCATCGGGTAATCGCACTCCCGTCGGCCGGAAATCGGCATCTCCAGCGGGGCATGCGACGGGTATGGCGACGAGTCCTCCGACGGCCGATCGCAAGACGCCGGGCGAGCGTAGCGACGGATCGCCACGGACTAGCACTGTCAACAGTAACAGCGGTGCCAGTCCGATTATCCGATCAGGAATGGAAATATTATCCGGGGCGCACACGAAGGACTCAAATCTGGCAGCTTACAAACCCGGATTACCTGCCTTCTCCACCAGTCAGTTCTGCTGTCCGCCGGGCTTGGCCGAAAACCCAGCATTCCGACCACCATTCGCCGGAGCCTCTCCGTTTTCACATCACCATGCCGCAGCTGCAGCCCTCCTCGGTTATCCGACGGCAACTACGGCCGGCGGGAATCCTTATCTCGGCTACGCGCGAGTGAAAACCCCGGCTGGCGGAGAGGCTTTGGTACCCGTCTGTAAGGACCCGTACTGTACTGGCTGCCAATACAGTATGCACAGTGCTCAAATGATGATGGGCACTGGTACGTGTCCCAGTGGGTGCACACAGTGTGACCATCAGAAATACGGATTGGCCATGGCACTATCCTCCTTGGGTCCGATGCCGCCGCCGTCGCTGTCGTATCCGTCCACGCTGACCGGCGGCAGGCCTTACATCTGCAACTGGATCGCCGGAGAATCATACTGCGGCAAGCGATTTACAAGCTCGGAAGAGCTGTTGCAGCATCTTCGCAGCCACACCAGCCTGACTGGCGGTGAGCACGCAGCCTCGAGTGCACTCTTGAATAACCCTCATCCGCACCCGCTGCTCTCTCCGTCGGCTTCTCTCCACCGTGCCAGTAGTGGATCTTATCCGACGCCTTCACTGAGCCCGCTCAGTGCTCGATATCATCCCTACGGAAAGCCGCCGACGGGACCGTTGCCTGCATCGCTCGCTGCCTCGCCATACAGCGCCTTCAATGCTTTGGGCCCGTATTACTCGCCTTACGCTATTTACGGGCAAAGGATCGGTGCGGCAGTGCATCCATAAGAGGCTTCTACCTAGTGAACGTTGTATGAATGGATGTGCTCTTGTTTTGGGACTCGACGGTGCGGAGGTGGGACCGGCGAGCGTAGCTCGCGTCGACTGTTGTGTACATAACCAAACGTGTAACATAGGAGTTTATTTAAAAGGAATTTACTTATACGTATATGCATGTATGTCTCTGCGTGTGCGTGCGTGTATATGCATAAATTAAAGGTTATCAGTGAACTTGTAAATGACATCCCGGCGGATTAACATTTCGTCACAGACACCTATGTCCTTAGGTATAATTCGCATCCTCTCGGAATTCAACTACTCTCTAGGGAAGAGCGCGTACACGACGGAGGAAAGTTTCCGTCGCGCGGCTGACTTCTGCATTAGGAATCTGTGCGTGCTGGATTAAGATGCACCCGCGTGTCCAACGAAAATCATGTGTTTTTGGCTGCTGCAAAAATCCGTACTTGTGGAGTATTTAATAGCGCGTGTGCCGCAAACATCATGGATGTCTCATATCCTTCCGGCTCGGGAACGAGGTGACTGGTGTACCGCTCGTGGTAGACTCTAAGTCGGGAACTCACTGGGGAGTTGTAACGCATGACGACTTTTCACTAATTTCATTCATGTCGAGAACAGCAGCTGTCTCCTGACGAATGAAATTGGATAGATATTAGGCGTTGCAGTTCGCAAAGTGAGTGCCCACCTTAAGCCGTGGGCGATCGTTCTCCGTCGCTTCGGAAGCGCGGCCCTCTCCGTAGTGTGTAATGCGTTCGATAGCGGCACGAGTCTGTCCAAATGTTCGTGCATGTTCTATGTCCACGATATAACTGTGATATTATGCTATTTTTCGAGAAAATATAAGAGAGGGATATTATTAGAGAAAAAGGTATCTAAGCCGCCACTGCGGCGAAGCGTAATGTTTAATTTATTCGCATCACTTACGTAAAGGATAGTACATACCGGAGACGCAGAGGATTTAGGAGAGAGTCATTGTTTTTTGTTTCTTCAAGAGTTTCTCGAATTCGGTCTTTGCGAAGCAATGACTCTGCGCAGTCTTGCGTGCACTCTCGCAGGTGCGTCAGATCGCATTCTCTATTGCATTATCAAATTAAACGTCCCGATGGGAAGATCATATACTATATACATTATTTGCATTGTAAATATCTCTTGTAAATATCGTTGAGTTTCCATACCGCTTTAATAAAAACAATGTTTGTGGAATCACGAATTATTTCTGGCTTTGTCATTTTCGTACACCCGAAACAAATGTTACTTGTTAAGTTACTCGACAGGTTTTTGACACGTAAAGTCAGTTTTTCAATTTCAAAAACCTCTTACCCTCGTTGTTGGAGTACTTTATTTTTTGTTAACTTCTGGCTTTGTACGCTCTGTTAATGTAATGAAAGTACACTGCCATTTCCACGACTGCTTTAATTAGAATCGTTTAACTCCCCTTAATTACTGCTCCACGGTTTTCGCTACTCGAGGTTACAAGGGTGAGAGAACATTCGAGCGTGCAGATGTATTTCAGTTGCACATTTATTTGAGCTCTATCATGAAAGGAAAATATCAAAGTTTCTACGGTATTATCTTTTGCTGATATATACTACACTTTACAATTTGCATTATTAAATAGTCATAGAGCTAGTCAGAACGTAAATTAGTCAATTTAGTGCAAAATTAAAAACTTGTTCAGATTTCATCCGAGCATTATTATTTCGTTATTATCTTCTGCTAGTGAAGCTAAGTGCTGTGAAATACATTCGCTAACCGGACAAGACAAATTTAACAAAATAAAACGCCGAAACAGTCTTTACTTCTTTTCAATGTAACACGTCTTGATCTCTGGCGTGCTGTCTGTTCCCGTCGGACTGTCGGTTGAACCAAGTATAAGTCATGTGCGCAGTATCACGTTTCCCTTCAGTCATTTCACCAATTCGAGCTAAACTTTCGTGACACGTTCCGTCCTAATGCAATTACAATTCGTTCTTCTCATCGCCTCGAGAATTCCCCGAAAAGTCACAGCCAACGGAGTAACGCAATCGGTCCAAACTCAGCGAAAGATCTGACACATCGACTGGTTACATCAACTTTGCTAAACAGGCCGCTGCATCCGAGACTTGGGCATAAATCAGAGCCAGTTGAAGAAGCGCGGCTCTGCCTGCCGAAAATCCGTGTCGCAGAGATCGCTGGTGATTGAAAGCGGCGAAGAGCCGGCAGGGAGGCATCGTTTTCAGCGGCTAACGAGAAAGAGATGGAGAAAGAGGGAATGAACACTCGCTCGCTCGCTCGTATGGCTCGGCCCGGCGCGCACACGAGCAGTGAGTCTCAATTCCCGGGGCGAGCAGGAGAGTAAATTTATTTCTTTCATTACGGACGGAGCAGGTCGTGAGTTCTCGGATATCAGCGCTGCAAGGCGGGGCGCATAAATCTGCAGGCTGGCGTTGTTGGAAAGGCGCGCGCTAGAGTGAACCGAGTGAACGAGCCTGGCCAGAAGAGAGGAAGAGGAAGAGGAAGAGCGAGCAAGAGAGATGGCGAGGGGAGGAGTAGCGCGAGGGGGCGGCAAAGGGGAAGAGATGGAGTGGGTGGTTGAAGGTTCCTGGAGGAAGAAGGTCTGAGTGCAGGGGAGGTGTGGGCCCGCTTTACCCTCGGCGAATGTCGTTTCCATCGCCAGGGTGCCGCGACAGGCGGTGGCAGGCTCAGCTGGCTCAGCAAAGTGAAATATTCGGTGATTCTAACCGTCGGGATGAATAGCCCGCTCGTATTTCGCCTTTCCCGCCGAGGCCCGCGGATCGGAATTCACGTTATTTCGGTACCATTATGCGCATCGCTGAATCTCAATTAGTGAACCGTCCGCTTTAACTAGAGTGTTTACGCGTACATCTTGCCGCCCGCCGCCGTCGCCGTCGCCACCCCTGTTGCTGCGCCACGTGACTTACATCACTCCGTGATTTCTTTCCTGCCACGCACTGCGCCCTCGTTAGCCACCCTTATTAGACACTTATTAGAACCTCATTGTCTCACTCATCTTTCCTTTACTCTTTCCTCGTACACGTTACTTGTCGCGAGCGTATAAATAGCAGGATTCTGTCTTTGTAACTCGAAGAATGTTTTACTAGTAAAAAGCAATCAAATGCATGTTGGAACGCGAATTGTGATTAAGTTGGAGATCTTTTTTCGTATTTTTCCCGAAATTAATTATTTTACACTACCCTTTATAATTTTACTTGAAAGTAGTCACTGAATACTACTTTCACATGTTCTTCCAGATTCATAAACAAACGGGATACAAAATACAAATCAAAAACGTGATACAAATTCGATTACAACATTTGCATAACTAGTATGAAATGTATATGTAGTCCGATACAGAAGAAACGAATGGAATAACAGCCAACAACTGTTTTGTGTAATAAAATAAGCATTAAAGGCAGTTGTTCGTAAATATGCAGTGGCGAGTATATAAATATATATAAGAGCTTGCGAAAATTTCATGGAAATTATTTCTTCTTTGTAAATTTCACACAATTGTAATAAATATTTTGCGGATATTGTCTTGCACAATATCATAATGCATATTTTAAAAGAAATAGTATACGTATAAATGCTCCACAAAAATAAGCTAATTATAAATAACTTGTGATTTAATAGTAATATTAACGAAGGCTTCTTCATTATTGCAATGATGCCAATTTACAAAGAAGCAGGCAAAACATTGTAAGCGAGCATCGTTCAATTTAAATTTCTGTTCCTCTCAACAGAGGAAGAGTTATGGAGACAGAATATTTCTATTTATATACAAGTAAAGTATAACAGCTTCGGGGTGCGTTCATTAATCTAGCGATATTTATCAAGACTGTCCAAAAATATATCATTGCCAATCTTTCACGTAATTGCTTCAGATTCGAGTAATTTGACTGATTTACTTTTGATATACAACATAGCCAATTTGGCATTTGCTTTCAAATACCAGGAAACAGATCTGAATGCTAAACTACATATGTCTCACTATTTGTCTCCAATTGCATTATAGTTGCTATTAATGAAAATTCATGAGCAATCGATACGAATATTTTATTGAGATTTAAACATATATAACTTGATTGTTAAAAAAGTATAATTAGAGCAAAGAGTTGAAGTCATAAGCTAAAAGAATAACAACCCTGAGACAGTTTCCTAAAAATCATTTTACTTTTACATTGGAAGATTCGAGTATACTCAACTTTTTCAAGTATAAACTATTGAACAAACGTGATAGTAAGATAATACAATATTGACAAGGCTGGAATTGTATGCTATGGTAAATATATGTACATACATACATATACCGATGATTAGAAACACGTAAAAACGCAGAAAAACAAAGAATTTTTGTTTTCTCTTAATAATACATATTTTGCTTTCCAAGAATAGCCGAGTAGCTAATTATGTTGCGCAAAGGTTCAACGCAAATCTGGTCTCAGAGATAATAATCATGTCATAATTTCTTTAGATCCAAGACATTCAGCTTTATTAATCCGTCAGTTAGTATGATAACTGATGATGGCCGTCATCAGATGCCCCGGTTTATTTGAAACTTCATAGTAACTGACAGTAATTCTTAGTCACGAAGTGTCAGGCACGCAGGCCTGTTAGATCTTACAAATCTGCGCGTCAAACATTTTCTAGAAAATCACCGTCACTTGTGTTTCGTGTTATTCTCTTGTCGAGCTCTGCTTGGTATTCATGGCAGTTGGCCGTGCCAGAATTTCAGGCCTTTCAATGATCCGTAAAGCTTCCTCCATAAAAATAGAAATAGGAGCGCTCATAGCAAATCATATTATGTACCGACAGCACTTTGATCTGAACACTGATATTATAATGAATAATGTTTACCAGTAAATTATCAATTTCCGCAGCCTCTAATAACTTCAGTCTGTACTTTAGTCAGTTGCTCAATTGCTGGATTCATTAGCTAACACGAGTTATAGTGTGAAACAATATTAAAACAAATGGAGGAAAAATTAATATAATCATTTCTATTTATTATTTTAGTGTGAAAATATTACAAGAACCACTATGTTTATCTCAATTTGTGTAAGAGTATATGAATATGTATAAATATCCATACTAAAATAAAAATAATATAACGTTGTTTTATGTGTGTTTGAGTGTTCGATAGTTCATAGGCTTTGTGTTATCACGCTGCGTTAATTAGGGACTGAGCCAGTGATAAGAAATAAATAACGATGCATAAGTATACGACGTACAGATAGAAGTTTGGATTAATATAGATTAATTATCCTACTTTAAACTTTCAAAATGATTCCGGGCTTAATATATTTTGCACAAATAATGATATCAATGAACAAGTTTAACAATCTTTCTCAGCGACGTTGCAACAACCTATTAATTTTTAAATTAAATCGTTCTTAGTATGCATACTAAATGCCATACAGGCGAAATTGCAACGAACGGTATTTGCATTCTTACACATTAATATACACGCGACCTTACATATCTACTATGTGCACATGTGTCATTCACAGTAAATCAATGCGTTAGTGTTTGTAATAAAAATTGATGATAATAATAAATAATACACGCATATGTATATTCGCATGTTTAAGACAAATAAAATTCCAGGTACTCCCACTGTAATAATAATAATTCAGATAAACTTGTATCTCGTATAGCATAATATAACAGCAAACGAGATCCAAAATTTAATCGTGCAGTCGTTCAGTTTCCAAGCAGCAAAATATATAGCACCGGTAGTGAGTGTGCAACTTGTTACATGCAATAACTTCTACATTTAGCCTCGACTCTGTAGCAAGTAGCACAACACTTGCAAAAAAGAAAGTAGACCGATAAGTTGATATTTACACGTTCGTAGCCTATTTCATAAGCTGAATTAATTACAAAGTAATTATAATGTTCATGCAATTATAAAATACACGTAATTTAATGCAAATAAGTATCTACCAACGTATTATGAAGTAGTTGCTATTCGAAGTAGTTGTGAGAACCAACTTATTTTGTGTGCGCCACTGCATTGGTGGTATTCTTGCCTGTGATCTGTTCGAGCGCTTTGTGTTGTTGCACTGGCCCGCACAGAGGGCAGCAGCTACTTAAGGAGTCTTCGTCGACATGTGTTGTATATCACTGCAGGTATGTACAGGGTGATTCACTTGTTTTTGATCATCATACTCAAGTACACGCTACTGTATATAGGATATTTGAAACTTATCTGGTAATTTTTTCTTTCTCTATTAATATAAAAGACACTTGCTACTAATATAAATGACTACGTTTGTCAAACGGTTGAACCAATTTTAATTGCGATTTTCCGCACTATGTACCTTAATGATCCCAGGGAAATTATGGACTATAAATATTACAATATTTATTAATTATACTATACGCTCCAAAAGTATCTCTAAAATTTTTAAACAAATGGGAAGTCAAACTAAACATCGTAGAAAAAATTTGCAACAAAAATAGCTGTAACAATTTATCATTCGCTTTAAAATGGGGGCTAAGGTATGATTTCAAAGTACTTTTCGTCCATTGTTCCAAAATAATACTTTTTTCCAAGAAAACATATAGAATAAAAGTTATTAAAAATGTAATTTTTATCGTTTTACTTTATTAGAATGTTTTACGGAAAGAAACCCTAACACAGATAAATTCAAAAAACCGTTTCAGAAATGAGAAGATCCTTAATTCCCACCGATTCCGTCTAACTATCCATTCTACTTCAAATGTCCCGATCTGCCAGTGTCCCTACGCTTTCCTATCAACGTTAACAAACCACAGCGTCAAAAGGTTAAAGCACACGGTTCCACTATAATTGGTACGAAATCGATATGAGATCCTATCCATACGAACAATATCGCTCTATTCCAAGATAGGCGGACCTGCCTAACTCGAGGAAGGGAGAAAGCAAGTTGGTGGCTCTCAACGACGAAGAAAGAAGAAAGCGGCCTAGGCGGGGGCAGGTGCGGGGGGTGGTCGGAGGTAGGAAGAAAAATCGCGAGAGTCTTGGAGAGTGCGATAGGATGAAATAGTAGGAACGATCGAGGGAGGAAGAGAAAAAGAGGAAGACCGAGAGGGAAAGCATGTGCGGCACGGAGGCGAAGGTGAGGTCGAATAACAGGCTGCGCTCCGATCAACATTAATCACTATCCGAAGCGAGTAGATAGCCGTCGAATGCTCGCTTTCTGAAGCAAGGTGAAGGGGTGGCTGGCTGATAGATGGAGGTGATGAATGGCTCCGTGACGCGAGGCGATCCATCATCTCGGAACCGACATCACGGGAGCTGCCTACCGCGAGAGCTAGCAGGAGAGATTTCGCGCGAGAGGTCACCTCGACTAATTCATCATCCGCTCCGTCACGTTCCCTCTTTCTCTATCCCGCCCCTGACGCCTCTACCCGCTCGCCCAGGCCTCATCCGCCGCTCCTGCTACCCTCTCCGCGCCTTGGGCGCGCGCACTCCTTCCTCCTCGCGCCGCTCTTTATTGCGATTTTCCGCCTCTCTCTACCAACAAGCCTCCTTTGTTCCTTCGAGTTTCAGTCTCTTTCTGATGGGCCCTCCGAGCACACTGCGCGGCCCGGATGCGCCAACCGAGGTAAAGACTGGCCTACCCAAACGACTAGAATAGAACCTGTAAGGATAGGAATAAATTTGTTCAAGAGCGTTGTTAACTATAATTCTTATCATTCCGGTGTGGTTAATGATAGGCTTGATCCTGGATTGGTGGGGGTAGTTAGAATTACCAACAGGGTTAAACTTACTTATTTAAAAAAGATTTAATTTATGGAATTTTGTCCGAATCTTATTGAAATATATATATATACTTCTTCTGGGATTTCGAAGTAGTATATCTAAATATGTCGGAAGGAATCATTTTCACTACCCTCAAAACTTAGATCAATCTTGATGATATTCACGTTTCAAAAGTTTCTTATAAATTTTAAGAGTTCTTCCAATACTTGAATACTTGAGACTAATACATAGACTCACTTTCTAAGAATTTATTAAATTATGGCTTGCTCAAAACGAAAATATGCATATTTGAATGATTTACTTTTCGGAACGACAATAGTATTTCATATTTCAGGTAAACGAGTCTAAACATTTATATGAATATACATTTGTTTCTGGAAAAACATGTTTTTGGAAAACAAATAATTTTTCACCCTCTTCACTAGAAATAGGTGCTGCTTTATCTTCGGTCGTTCTAATATTAAAGGTTATGGTTCAACCAAGTTACTTCCCTGAAATCTTATGGATTTGTTGAGGGATACGAGTAGTACATTGTGATACAAAAAGTAAGTTGGAAGAATCTACTCTTATTTTCAACTTGTGACTTGAATAGGGAGGGGGGTTTTCTGATTGGGGCGGTGTTCGGTAGTTTTATTGGATACGACGCGTTGATTTAAGAAGTAAATCGGTGCGTCGCTGATGTTTTACATGATTTTTGGTGCTGTATTTGCCTGTAGTTTGGCTTGAGAGCGATTGACAGAAACAAGAAGAGGTATTATGACTTGGACAGAGTTTATTAGTTGGCGGGAAATCAGCAAACCGAAACTGTTACAACATCCAATGTGGGAATGCCATTCTAAACAGCTTATTGGACTTGAGAAATCGGTAGACTGGATACGGTTGAAATCATTAATGTCAACTTAATGTATTGAGACAAATGGCTCGCAGTCCATATAAATTGTGGAACTGAGTATCGACTTGCATTGACAAATGTAATTCCTTGTGTCGCCAGTGGAAAATATTAACAAGTCACTCGGACGTTTTGAAAAGTAAACCAAAAAGTCATTAGTTACCTAACTAGCAAAATATATATTAAATATCAAAAAATCCATTATTCTTACAACTGAAAATTCTATTTCAATGTTATCTTTGATCATTTTTCATTGTTGTATATTCCTACAAATCACGTAATTCTTGACTAAATTTCATACAATAGCAATGTTAAAACTCCGTTTAGGGGTGGCAACTTGTTAATTTGAATTTCTTAGGTTTTCGTATTCAAAATTGGTATTCGGGGAACAGATAATCTATCTGAGTTTTATAAATTGGTGTTGAGTAATTACATGTGTTGAACTGGCAATAATGTTTTATTGTTAATCGCGACCGAGCAATCTATTATCGATAGCTCGATAACGATACCTCTTCGTCACCAGCACTGACATTCCTTACTTGACTTGGCGTGATCGATGGAAATAATGTAGTGACTGTTCCACCTTCACCTCGAAATAGGGCATGCTAAGAAGGATGGCCAGATGGATATGGCAGGAATCCTCTTACGCAAGCACTTACAAGCAATAAGGAGTTGATTAAAAAAGCCTCTGGCAGCATTTCCACGTCGAATTTTCCTTAGAGTGATGGGAATTGTATTACATCGATATTAAATTTTATATTATTAATAAATGAATGACTGTGCAAATGGTTCCATGTGACTTGATTTCATTTAGTTGCTTCAACTAAATGAACGCTATACAAATCAATTTTGTAATGAAGCATTTATTTCTAAGTTAATATTATTATGTTGTGCAAGCAAATGTTCGTAAAATTATTATCGGTATTCAAAGGATATACATATCAAAAATATATGTAAAAATATACCTGGTTTTTAAACAAAAAATAATTACGATTAAATTGTCTCACTTACTATTGAGTGTATTCAGCTCGGTTATATATTTGAATATTTATATGTAAATGCACAGCGAAACTCAACTAATTCTAAATAACTTAAGTTTTCACAACAATAGGTGCATTAATACATTAATTATCTATATTTGTTTGCAACAATGTTATAGAAATGGAAAAAAAGAATTGTGCAAGAAAATGTATGTATTTTGCGTGTGCCGATCTTATCGACATTGGTCTGATTTAATTTTCATCTAAAACACACTGAGTTATCTTACCATTTGCCACCCTGCGTGCGTGAACTGCCGGTCAAAAAGATCAAACATTCTGTTTCATGCAGTGTAGGTTGCTTGTTTTCAGGCGTATCTCATATTTATTTTTAACTCGCTTTAACTCTTATGCTGCGCAATTTAATTCTCCTATTCTTGTGTCAATTAGAGTAAGAAATATCCATTAATGTTTAATCAACCATCAATGAAGTTTTTGTTGCATTTTTCTTGATACCAACACATAGTATTGTCGAAGAAAATATTGTCAAAACTGTTACGTCTGTTTAATGAATACATAGCATTGAATTATACGATAATGTTTCGTAAAAATGTGCCTAAACTTTACAAAACGAAAAATAATTTCAGCATGAAATATATTATAAAATATACATATAAGTTTATATTCGACATTGTATAACATGCATAATATTTACATAGACAAACACTTGCCATCCGTCGATTCGTTTTCTTTCAAAATAGGAACAAATGTATTGCGAATTTATATTATCATTATCAAAGTTTTCATTGAAGTATGAAAGTATATTGTGCTCGCAATAATTGAAGTCGAGAATTATTGTCATTACCTAAATTATTATTAAATAACCTAAAATTGCAGCGCCAGTGCGAATTTTGAAAGTAGCCTATCTCCCCCTTTTTCTCTACACGATGACTGTAGTTATTGACGTCATTAAGAAACACCCTATGTGGAAGGTGGTGAACACGCCCGGATATTAGAGGTTATTAATCAAAGTCGAGCGGTTCTGTGAGTCAAAGGGAGGAAGGCGAAGACTCTAACGCCGAAGTAAATAAATATACTATATATATCGTAGTAACTACAATTTCTTAATAAACAATAAAACATTAACATTCACCACATATACTACCCGTTTAAAAATGTTGAATTTGGAGAACAAGCAATGTATATGAACTTAAGTTTTGAAGTCCAAAAAGGTATTCGTAGAAAAAATGTCATTACTTTTAAATATTGAAATGTTCAATATTTTACGAATTTCATGTTATCAATTAATTATGAAGTCAGTTCCAACAATCTTCGCTTGTAATATTTTCTCTGTTAGTTGTATGTTAGCATCATTGCTACAATGAATCTTGATTAATTTTTAAAAATAAAATTAATTCATTTATGTTAATGTTATACTGTGAACAGAAATATTTACAAAACTCATTTGGATATTCAAAAAAAGGTAGTACTGACCTATGTAATGAAAAGCAACAATATATCTCAAATTCGCAACGACAAATAATTTCGAGTGGAAAAGAATGTGGATAAGCACGAAAAGTGCTCAATTTTATTTCCCACAGACGTGAGAAACGCAATCGTCGTACGATATTCAATTGGACGTGACCTATCGATTTTGTCTTCCACAATTTCTGGTAAGAGGGATTGCCTGTAGCTTATAGATGAATTATAGTTGCTCTTTGCCGCTGCGCATCCAGCGGTGATGTATGACTCTAGAGGAGATGGTAGGTGGAAAACATCCACGATGTACGGCCTGTTAATAACAGCAAGAATGAACGAATGAACGGACGGGCGAGCGGCTGCGCAGCGCGGTACACAGATGCCGCTGGCGGCTAGACCCCCTTTGTGTTTTATTACAAACGATACGTCAGCCACGATGTATGGCCTGCTTTTATCTGCGGTCTGTTATTGATGTGCTAAATTGCTCGCCCTGACTCGTAAGACCAGCCGAACCGTTGCTGATGCCACTCCGCTGGGGACACGCACTGTTATGCCCCAGAGAAGGATTCACATGTGATTGTTGATGGATCAAACACGTTCTTCTTAGGCACAACTTAGGTTTATTCACAATGCCGTACAAGGTTTCAGTTGTAACATGTTTTAGGGTGGCGAGTTGCTTCTTGTGTTGCTCCTTCTATATTATACTAGTATGTCGCAGAAGGACCTAAGTATGATTGTTCATGGATCAAACATGTTTTTCTAAGGCACAACTTAGACTTATTCACAATGCCATACAAGATTTGGGTTGCAACATGTTTTAGGGTAGCGAGTTGCTTCTTGCGTTGCTATTACTATGATGTACTGGTATGTTGCAAAAAAATTCAAATGTAATAGTTAACGGATTAAACACGTTCTTCTTACACAGGCACGCAATCGTGCTGCAGCTTATGGACAATCGACTATTGAAGACCAAAGAACGAAAATATTTTTCATTCGTTGAAAATACAGTTCGCAACAATAGTTGTTTGTGTTTTTCGACCTATTAGCCCATATTACATTAAAATGTATGTATTTTTAAACACAGATGAGTTAATACATATATTAAATATGTTATTCATTGATTATGGTGACTTTTAATTTTACTGAGACTTTGTTACCTTTGACTCATGGCAAGATTTCTCGCATACGGCATGTTGGTCATGCAAAGCAAGCCTGTAATTCTTGTTCCACATTTTCTTTTTAACACGAGGACTATCAATGTTTAAAATATTTTTATTTCTAACAAAGCAGTGAACCTAGTTGTTTTGACACCTTTGGTAGTGCTAGTCTTAAGATTGCTGACAGTGATTTATTTTGTAACACTTGATGGTAATTAAGAAAGGTTTTAGCAGGTTGGCAGCAGACAGTAAGCATATTTTGATAAGGCAGTATAATAGAACACTACCAATGGCATTACGACATATCTGTTCACCCTATGTTTGCACGCCAGCTTTGAACATGCCACTGGAGAAATCATTCATCTTTTTCTTTGCCGACACCTAGAATGTTCAACCTAGCTTAATTTATACCCTGCGACAATTGACCATTATCGAGTGTGACCCGATGGGTAAAAAAACATTACATTAACCGGAACGCGATGCGCGTGTCACCTTACGGCTTATTCGATGAATTATTTTGAATTGACATAAGTCGGCATAAAGCTTCTTCCTGTTATAAGGCCAAGGTTTGTCTATGTCAATATGTTGCGAGAGACTCAAAAATAGCTGAAGCAATTTTCTTCCCTCTAAAGAATTATTATCCAGACAAACTTTAACCTACAATCTATCGCAATATTTATATTTGTATAGGCTGTTGCAGGATTAACTTCAACATTTTGAAAGGAATTCGGAGATTAAACTGTAAAATTAGTAAAAAATATTGCATTAAACTATTATTATATAAATTAACTTATTGTCAACCTGCATATGAAAGGTCACTTGTGTGAAGCGGGTAGAACAGCCGCGTGTTCATAAAGCTGTGAAGTTATATGTCTCACTAGAGGAACAACGAAAATTTCTTCTTGATATATCAAATTTATTTAGTGTATTCGACCATTCGGAATTACAAAAATTCACTAAAACCATTCTTGGTTTTAATATGAGTAAATGTTGTTCCATTTTGCAGCCAATTCATATTTTAGCACCAACTGCTTGGTCGATAACGTTGTGTTACGCAGACTGCCCTCTATGATTTGATGTTGTGTAAACATAACCAACTGCGCACTCTAATCGCCATCTTTAGTCAATGCCGACGCTGCAGCCAATTATAAGACACGTGCTGTGCTCGTGAGTAGACAAGTGAGAGTAGACATGGTATATTTAAATTGTTCCAGCTGATTATCAACAAACAAATCAACAATGGATGAAACTCGGAGGCCACGTGTTATTCTCGAGGAACACGGAATACCAAATGTGAGAGCTTTTTCCTAAACTGTTATTACGTTTGTCATAGTGATATCTAAATAAAATGACACTTAAATGTGGAACTAACATTAAGATCCTATGTTGCTGAATCTTGAACTTGCGATGTTCTTTACAGTGAAAATAATTAAATTAATATTAAATGTAAGCGGTGTGTAATTTAGATTTATTTTTATATTAAATAATAAAGTCAAACGTACTTCTGTTTCGTGTTTTTCGTTGAGTCAATACTAGTTTTTTGTTTACTACATTGTCTTCATATTCGAAAGCATTTTTCTTGTTATCATTGCAATAGTGATTCCTGGCATTTTATCCACATTGGTAGTTTATGAACTATCATAAATTATGTGAATACAATACTACGTGTTTAGGTCCGTTCTTCTAAAGTTGTGTTGCTCCTAGAAAAACAACAAGAATCCCGTTCATTGTTATTAGTGTTTCTTGACATACTAGCCAGTTCTTACCAACATTTGTTTAAACTTCCTTAACATTTTTATTGACAGTGATAAAAGTTTCTGTATCTTTCTCATATGTTGATGCTAATATGGACAAAATATTAAAACATTTAGTAATAATGAACAGCAGAAAGTTTCCCGGTATTTCTTCAATGAGGATACAACTTGAAAGAAGTTGGTTTCATATATTATGAAGCATCAAAATCGTAGTAACAATAAAGCTTTTCCGCTAATTTATTTAATTTTGTTTCGCTGTCATTGAAGCATTTTTCTTGTACATGTACTATATTATTTCTTAAACCTGTTTCCTATCACAGCGGAGAATATTGGCTGTTAACAAACACATTGATAATAATGATTTGGCAATATGTATGTACAATTAATATACATTAGAATCTTTCTTATCCGAAACATATAATCTTCATTTTCTATCATTCCAATACTTTGTGATATTATTTTTATCATTCCTCTTCAAATAAATGAAGATTAGTATCAAAAATAGTCATAAAAATAATATAACAGTGTATGGAAAGTAGAAAATTCAAATACGACTCTATAGTACCAAGGTGGATACTTTTAGGAAATGAAAACATTATTAATTGCGGATGGTGCAAAGAGATTGACGCTTAACAAAAGTATACGTTTGTGTGTATGTATTTTATTATTTACAGTCGTACAACTATTTAATGGACTTGGTTTATAGCTTGTGACTTATCACATTATACATCATTAACATATTCCTATCTAGTATCTACGTGTGTATCCTACTCATAATATTTGATGGCCGCTACTTATATTATTCCTCCCTTTTCTTTCTATTTCTAAGCTTTTGGTATTCTTGTTCTTTTTATCTCTTCTAAATTTCTTAGCCACTTTACTACATTTTCGTATTTTCTCTTGTTCACTATATCCTCTAATCTTATTGTATTGCTATCTATGTCTTCGCAGTCTTTAAAATAGTGTTTTATTAGGCTGATTTACTTCGCTTCAAATATACAGTGGCTGAAAAAAGTACTCGCACACCTAATCTTTTTGAAAAAGATTTTCTTATAGAAGAATACTCTTCGCTCTAAATAGAAATACATTTTTTTAACAAGAAAGTGTCCCTCTTAGGACACAATAAATTTGCTTAAAGGAAGTTGTTCTCTGTTCTCTTTGACATAAAACGCACAGCCTTTTTTCTATGGGTATTCAATATCTATTTGGTTCTTCTATATTTCTGAATCTCGAGCGTGCTATTAATCTTTGGCTTTTTTCTGTCCCTTGTTTCACCAGATTTTCCGGCAGTTCTTCTGTCCTTATATATTTATATATCCTATTATATTTTGCCCCCCCTATTTTATTGTACTATATTTGTCTTTGTATATCTTTTGCTCTTTCCTTCATAATCGCTGCTATCTCTTTACATTCCCGGTTTAACTGCTCTATCTCTATAAATTTTTTTTTATATCCAGCTGTAATCTTTACCGTCTATATATTCCTTTCTCTCTTCGCCGCTCTCAGTTTATGTTGGCTTTTCTTCTTTTTCTACTCGCAGCGCTTCTTCGTATTTAAGTGCTCACTTTTTGTTTCTTCCACAACGATGAACTCCAGTCTGCATTTGTATATAAAATATCCTTTGTAGACGAACATTATAGAACATTATGTTGACCATTCATGTTAAATGTTTTCTATTATCAGTATTGGTATTTTGCCAACACTATTATTCGTCATATGAGAAATGCGCAGGAACTTCTTTCATTGACGACACGTTATATTCATAAGACGTCCCTTCGTGTTGCTCGAGCAACTTTATATATTTGTACGGAAAAATGTTTTATTTTAGTACATTCAATGGCGCATTACTTGTGTGTTTGTGGTACAGTATCGCATAATAAGATGAAGGTTTATTGTTACAGACACCGGAATATGCTAGCTACCAACCGACCGGAGAATGGACTTTAGAGAATTGCACAAAGGTTAGTGAAGTATTATAACAACGTCTCTAATGACGAAAGCAAATTTCGTTACAGCAATAGAATATCTTGAAAAATATTTTCCATATTGCTGCAATGGCTAATGTCGAATGTAAATGCGGATATGTTGAACGATATAGGAGTCTTTGCGAAACATACAAACGTATTTTGACTTTTATACATTAAGATTTGTGTTCCTGTTGCTAACATGTTCCTGTTGTTGCTGTTAGCAACAGGAACACAAATCTGACTTAGCTTAAAAACTTTTTCCATTTATTCAGCAACTCTCAGCTTTATTTTAAATATTTTGACTGAAAGTAATTAACGAAATTAATTAAAAACAATATCGACTTGATTTTATGTATTTTGAAATAACATTAGACGAACCAGTAAATTTCAATTAATTTAATAGCTCGGCATAACTTCGTAACGTGATGCAAGGAGCAATGACCATAGACACTGCAAAATGTAAATATTCATATGAGTGGCAGGTGCGAGGTTCCCAAGTCCCACGACCCTCGTACAAAGCACAAAATCAACTGATTAGGAGACTCGGTAGTGCCTCGCGCCATTTAATACTGTATATAATTAGTGTAATTTAGTTAGAGCTGCCCCAAATATACTGGTTACTAATTTACTTTTAACAGTAATTTAATTTTCCACAATACAAACGATAAAAATATGCATAGACATTTACGCGCTGGCGAAGAATGATAATATAGAAAAATCATTTTGTGTAGGGATTAGTATGCATTTATTTAAGTAGATATACCAACAATTTAAACATTCGTTTCAATGGATATCGAACTCTCACCCATTTCCGGATATTGATGTTTCTGTAGTACGGCTAAACACACTGTTTCTTGCTGAGATATAATAAAAAGAAATTTTTATTATAATTTTTTATTGCACTGCTGAAGTTACGAAAGAATATCAATAAATACTCACACCACACAATGCAATTAGATCAGGTTCATTACAAATGTAAACTATGGGTTTGTCGCATAAAACACTTCTTTGATCATCATCATCATCATCATAGGCTCTCTGAAATAGGTAACAAAATTAGAGTGAAATTGTGCTCTCAATGGAGAAGCACCGGAGAACTTTTTGTTGTTTTTTTGGCAGCAGAAACATTAATGAACTTTAACAAATGTTCGATAAAATATATAAACTTTGTCAAGCAACACCAAACGTCAATAAAAACTTCTTTAAAACTCAATTTTAGATTTCTAGTTTAGTTCAAGTAAATCCACGAAAAGATTAGTTCGATTTCGGTTGATTAAAAGTTTCAATATACTTATACTATACCGCAACAGTGGCGATTAGAGAAAGAAGAAACAGCAAATAAATTTTGGAATACATGTTGCTTCCAACGTGGTTTTGCGTTGACTCTAAAACTACGCTGGTCTTCTAGTGCATTTATACTTAATACTTATACATAGTCGGAATGTCTGTGTAGATATGAGTTTCCGTGACCCATATTTCCATGAGTAACATTAATGGATCACAAAACTTATCAAATTTATTATTTCACGCACGTTTTGTGATTTGGACTAGTTTGAGAGCTATTTAATGGTACATTATGAGTGCAGAATATTTCCGGCTTTTTAGATAAACGTAAGTGCGATATCAAATGTTTCGTTAGAATTTTGCACAAATTTTCTGGTATTTGTTGCCAATTTGATTAATTTTCTTTAAGCTTGCAGCTCTTGCTTGTCGTTTCGGCATTATGTGATGCGTTTGATAGTACTAGTAATTAAAATTATGCGAAATGTTTCATTCCAATTTTATTAACTTTTATTTCAGTTATTTTACTTATCCTATCATATTTATCTTAATAGAGTTGTCAGTAAATAGCAGCATAATCGGTGAGATTTGTATCGATATACATCGCAAGTATCAGTATCGCGATATAAATCGCAACATGTATTTAATTGTCTCAGTATTAAATCATTGATATATTTATTTTTTTAAAATTGCAAAACCCTACCCTTTTCACTTTATTTCTTGTATCGCAGTACCAAATTACACTTCTTAATTAATTTAAAGTAACTGGTTCCTCTGTTATTATGAGACTAGCACCTTGAACTGAACTGGTACCTCACTATTGTATCTCAAGATGTATACTATATCATGTTTGATGTTTGACAACTCACATACATGTATAACGATACAGACCTCAACGTGAATGGACTCAACCTTAAAAACAATATTAAATTTCATCACAACGTTTCAAGTGTACTCTCAAAGTACTTCACGCTCTGATTTAAATTTCTTGTATCAAGAATCTAAGATATAACAATAAGAATTCCATAATAAAACAACTTTCTAAACCGTGATTTGAATTTAAAAAATCATGTTCGATTTCAATTGAACGGTTCTCTTAATCAAGCATGTGAACGTCAAAAGTAAGAGGTATATAAAGAAGTAAAAGATTTTCGAAATATTTTTTATGCAATAGAATTTATTTTAGCAACATCCTTACACACAACCTTTGTTCATTTAATCCATCCCAATGACCATGGAACTGTCATCGAAGTCTGAATATTTGGGTAGTGCGCGCACTCCCTCGCAAAACTCTTCTTTCTGTTACATGAAAAGAATAAGTATTATTACAAATCTTACATCGTCCATGTGGAGCTACACGAATAAGATATGAATGAATACACACGCCGCACAGTGCAATTGTTTCCGCATCGTTACAAATGTAAGCCACTGGTTGATCACATGGGTCATCGGCGCTCTATAATAATTAATATAAAATTAGAATTGGATAGGAATTTGTTTTTAGGTGTTAAGAGAATTATTGTTCTTGAAAGAAAAACAGTTCTTTGTTTTTCCAGTGAGGACTTAATTTCAGATTTCTAGTCCAGTTCAACTAAATCGACTAGAAGATTGGTTCAATTTCAGTTAGTTACAAGTTGTTTCCGTATAATAATACTGTACCGCAAGCACGATGATAATACAAAGAACGAGCAGCAAACAAATTTTAGAATACATGGTGCTTATTGTGTAGATTTGCCGACACTTTTGAACTACACCGATGTTTCAGTGCATTTATACTAAATATTTATAGTTAAAGTGCATGTGGAGACATGACGCTTTTCGTTATCTGTGCTTCCGTGAATAGTATTCGAGATCTATAAAAATTGGCAAATTTATCACGTCAGTGAGATTTCACTACTGTTTGTTCATGGTTCGTCAGTGGGTCATAGAAAGTATGACATATCTTTGCGATTAGATATACGATACATCGTATACGTATGTGCAACAAAAATTCCGAGTTTTTAAAAAAATGTCCATGAAATTGTAAAAGGCATTACTACTTTACAAATATCTCCTGGTGTTTGCTGTCAATTTTGTTAGATTTCTTAATACTATAAGTCACTAGTTATTAAAGATTAATCTATGCCTATTTTTAGATTGATTTAGGCAAAAGAAAATCAATGAAATGCATTATCTTATAAATATTCCTTATGAATTTCAGAATTTTAAGATAAACGTAGTGAGGGAGTCAGACAATGAAAAGGAACTAGAATTCGATTTAAAAGGATATCCTATTTCGTTGGCGAATGCATTCCGTCGAATACTTATAAGCGAGGTTCCAAGTATGGCTATTGAAAAAGTTTATATCATAAATAATACCAGCTTGATACAAGACGAAGTACTTGCTCACAGGTAAAGTTCATAAAGGTTTACTTTGTATTTTTCACTCATTAATTACAGCAGTAAAAAAATCAGTAGAATAAGTGCCTGAAAGGGAACAACCTTCTATGCAAACCACCTTTTGAAGCACCGAACAAACATGGCAAAGTAAGACACGAGTATACAATGCAAACAAATGTTCGCTTTCAGACGCTTGTTACACTGATTTTTGAACTTGCTATAACTAAGAAACACAAGAATAAAATGAAAATGTCCACCCTGCGTACAGCAGAATCTACTTAATAATGGTGGTTTAAATTCAACTGAATCGCCGTTTACCACAAATTTTGAGTTATTCCGTTCTCTACTTACGTGAAAATTGATCCCTCAGATTAGGTCTCATACCGCTGCGAGCAGATCCAAGATTATTCGAGTATCCTTCTGATGGTGGCAAGGATGACGACGAAGTGAGCGATCAAGATACCTTGAGATACGAGCTGAAAGTCACTTGCACGTGGAATCCACAAGCACCAAAGGATTCTCGACGGCAAACTGACATATATCGAAACAGCAATGGTAAAATTCTTTGTTGTTTCTAATAACATTATATTGTTCAATAATACTCGTTTACTATCTATCAATAAATTTCACAATATAATAATATTAATTTAGAAATAAATTGTATATATTTAAATGCTCGGCTAAAATCTAAACTTAACATTGTTTATAAAAACCTGTCGGTTAATATACTATAATTTTATCAAAACTTTTACACCTGTGAGCTATTTAGATAATGTAAAGATATCATAAATCTACATGTATTAAGGAGTAAACTTAATTAATACTTACTTACTGGGAAAGTTACATAATGCAAGTTTTAAACAGATATTTGCTGAAGGAACAATGAGAAGCTTTTTGTTAATATTTCGAGTTTTTTTCAACAGTTGCTGGTTTTCATAGTTTTCCGGTATGAGCATATGTTGACATTCAGGTAACACTAAGACGTTCAGCAATAATGAGCAACAAAAAGTTCCTCGGAGTTCCTCCACTTAGTGCACATCTTTAGATTATTGAGAATGTAATAACAACTTATAATAATTCATGTTTCTGTGCAGTATATAGCAAAGATATCAAATGGGTTCCAATTGGGCGGCAACGAGACATATATCCGCGTGCAGCAGAGCAGTTCGGTGTCTTAGAAAACGATATTTTAATATCCAAATTGCGCCCAGGCCAAGAAATCCATTGTTTCATGCACGCTGTCAAAGGAATTGGAAGGGATCACGCTAAATTTTCTCCAGTAGGTAGGATATGTTTAACTTTAAATTATAAATATGTTTGCGTTGGTTTTTTAAGGTAATCGATGGTCCACCAAATATTCAAAAGTCAAATATGTAACAACAGTTATATTGACAAAAGTATAGTGGCAACGTAATTGCAGAACTATTATGTTACATCATTGGACGCACGTTGCAATCTGGCCGTTGCCTTGTGGTACTTCCCCCGCTCTCGTTCCGCGTCGCTTTTGTTTCTAATGAATGATAAAGTTTCGAGCGTTCAGTATTTAAAGTTTAAGGACCCCTGAGTCTGAGTATAAGGAATGATTATACTTCTCATGCTGTCTGATAGAAAATTTTAGATAAGTTCGTAACTTTGGGTACATATATATATGTACCCAAGTACACGTATAAAGTGTACGTAAGTACACTTTCATACTTTCGCGGTAAAAATTACAAAGCTCCAGTTTAGTAACTAAATCTTTTTAACAAAACGGTGAATAAATGAACATTTCTCGTAATATTCATATCATACTCATCTGCTAGATGTATTTTGATTCCAAAAAGGTTCAAACTGCGTACAACCTGGTCTGACTAATTAAGTAACAATCCCCTTCATTCATCATATAAATTTTGAACAATTCGGAAAAAAGTGGGTTTGGGCGATAATTACCTTAAGTTATCCTTTTTAAAAATATTACATTGTAGCACCAAAGATTCCAAAATCAGCTGGAATCATCTAGAACGCGTTTCAACGACAATGTCGAGGTTGCTTGTAGGCAGCAGCGGGCAGAGCAGACGTGAGACGCGGAGCGCGAGCATCGACCGCGCCCCTAACGACGGATCTGTTGATTTCGGTAGCAACGGGTCCTATAAAACCGCGGATCTCGGGCACGCGCGTTCTTTACGCTGTTTCCGAAGGGAGAGAACGGCCGCCGGCAGGAGAGTTCGGCGAGAAATACCTGGACGCCTGCTAGCCTCAACAGGAGAGTAGGGAGGGTTTCCGTAGACACCCTCTCGATCAGGAGAGTTCGGCGATCATACCTGGACGCCTGACCGAGAGGAGAGTACGAGGGAATATCTCTGGACGCCAGACTAACGAGAGAGAGTACTGGAATTTTCCGTGTGCGCCCTTGACCAGGAAAGCACGGAAATAATACCTGGACGCCTGCTCAAGGAAGAGCACGGGGAAATATTCCTGGACGCCCGTTAGAAAAAGATTCGAGTCAGACAGTAGAGAATGAATTCCTTCTGCCCGTTTATTAATAACCACGTCCAACTTGTGTTGTTTAGAGTCACTCCCTTTGTACTACGAAACCCTAGCTATCTGCTTTGTAAAATGGCATTACCTTATCTCTGTAAGCATTCATATATCCTAATGTATAACCCTTTCCTCAATACCTGTTACCTAATGGCTACAACATAATATTTACGAATGTGTTTCTGATTTAGCTACCGCATCCTACAGATTACTGCCAGATATTCAACTCGTAAAACCTGTAAGGGGAGAAATGGCAGATCGATTGAAAAGCTGCTTCAGTGTTGGAGTTATTGAAACAAAAGAAGAGAAACCGGGCAATTCGGAGTCCCGTGAAGCGTACGTAAAGAATCCACGTTACGACAGTTGTTCCAGGAACGTCTTCCAATACGAAGACCTTAAGGGATCCGTCAAATTGAGCCGAGTGCTCGATCACGTTATTTGTAAGTAGACTTTGATACACAAACTTTGATACTGAGTCATGTTTTGAATAATCCTGTGTTTTAGTTACTGTGGAATCTGTCGGGACGTTACCATCGGCCACTCTGTTTACGGAAGCTATTAAAATTTTAAAAGGAAAGTGTAAGACATTTCTTGAAGAACTTGATAACATTGAACAATAAAGCTTTATGAGTACCATCTATTTAAAATAATTTCTAGTTTCTTATTTATTCCTGCTACACCAACCCAATTACCTGATGAAAAACAGGATCAAAACTGTGAAAAAATTACCGCTGCAGTAAAAGTCAAAACTACAAATTGCATCCGCTTAAGCAAGTGTGCATTTGTCAGTAAAATTGTCGAAAGTAGCTTCTGAGTGTGGTATTTGCTAATATATGACATGAAAATGCCCGCAGAAAACTTCTGTCTGAAGGTTTACGCCGCAACGGGAACATTCCCCTTGCGGGGGTCAGCCGCCTATAAATTGTTCCAATACATTCAGGCCACGTGTGCACTCAGGGCAAAGAGGATATTGTTTGCAGGCACCTATAAAAGCTGCAAATTCATGCAAACTACTTTGAAGGTTGTCCATTCGGTACTATGAAGTAAAATCCCTAAATTGAATTATACCATTTTTATAGCTCTGGCGCTATAAGTCGGGCCGCTGAGATTTCCCTCTCCCAAGCGCAGTGACTGCCACTTACTTCCCTCGACACTTAGGTACTTACGTGGCTGACCCAACACTACGAAGCACGTGAGGGAAGTCAAGTTACGGCACTCCCGAAACGTAACTGGAGAGGGTAAAATCCCGGCTTATAGCATTGAAGTACTATAGTTCAAAGCCATATGAAAAGTATTGGGCCAACGTAGGACAACGCTAGCTTTGAGCTTTGCATGAAAAGGTACTTTGTAAAACAATTGCTATTTTCTTTGCAATATCATTAACAAGAGTAATACACAACATTAAGAGGCTTTAAAAAATGTTCTACAATAACCGGCAACTTGTTCAGGAAACACGTTAAATAAACTAAGTTTCTTGTTACCTCCGGTGAGAGAACAGCTTAATTGGAATACACTATTCGATGGACTGCGTACTTAATAAAGGGGAATGAAAAATAATTATACACTTAAAGACAATATTCCTTTGTAACGTACAGTTGCGGCTGTTCGGGATTGCAAGGAATAAATTATTTTTCGACACAGGATCTGTGGAGAACACAAGATAGGGTTTATTGAAGGAGAGAAAGTGATACAGGTTTGTATATGTTTTCCGAAATTTTCTGGACATGATTAGCAAGTCTAATCCGCGATCCTAGCAACGGTATTAACAATAACAATTTTAGGCGTCCGGCTTTCATAGCCAAACTCTCCCATCACCTACGATCGGGCGTCCGGCTTTTCTAGCCGAACTCTCCCCATTGTAGGGTATTTATTCTAGTCGGAATGGGCATCCAGGTAGTACTAGTTCTCCAGTACTCTCCCATTCGGATAGGCGACCGGCTTTCTCAGCCGTTCACACCTATCCTCAGGGCGTCCAGGAGTAACCCCCGTACTCTCCCATCGTACGCAGGCGTCCAGGAAGTCACTCTGTACTCTCCTCTGGAAGACGACCGGTTTTCTCAGCCGTTCTCTCCAATTTTAGAGGCGTTCAGGAACGACCTCTGTACTCTCCTGTGCTGTTAGGCGGCCGAGAGCAGAGCTTCGTCCTCTCCTAATAGAGCGAGCGCGTCCGTGATCGCGATTCTTATATGGAGCCGTTGCTAGGTACGCCAAGCCGCCGTCGCTGCAATCAACAACGCGGTTTCTACGCCCGCGGCTGCTCGGATCGGAGCGTGGAGCCGCGTGCTTCCCGCTCTACGCCGCTTTCCGAATCTTCTGGAACTTCCAGGGGCAGCCCACTAGATGTTCCATTACAGCTTTTATATATTGTTCTTTACAATGAGTAAAAGTCAATAATTTATTTCCATAATTCCTTTTCGCTTGCTGTATTGCCCGCTGTTCGTACTACTGAAACGAACACAGAAAAGAAACAGATTTTAGTTATCCAACAAACAATCCATAGAGTTTCATTTATTTTTCAACATGCACAGATGGACAAGTATTCGTAACAATAAAAGTCCGTTTATATTTACAGACATGATAAATATTCTGAAATACATTATATACATGAGCATCTTCCTATTTAGCGTAACGTAGCCGCACTGGCACGTACAAATACATTCATAAACTCTGCATTAAGAAATACTTGCCGTGTCTGTCACGCTACTTCCAGTTTATGTATATAAATTTAAATGGACCCGGAAAATATGAAAATAAGAGTTGTGATATCGCAATTATGTTTTTCTTGTTGTTCGGAATCAAACATATGTCAATGTAATCAATGGTGAACAAATTGCAATTCTTTCGCCTTTCGTATTCCTATTATATGAATACTTTTGACACTCATAATAGTCTAACTAAACCAAAATGATTTGTTTGAAATATAAAAAACTATGTTATTGTATATTAGTCTGAAACTCGTGAGCAAAAAATAGTACAAAATTAATTCTTTATACCTCTGAAATACAGTGGGAAGAGGACTCCACCCTGATGGATTAAACTCCATGTTGTGGAATACTCAGAACTCGTTTATATCTTGAAGAATTCAAATGGGCAAGTTTCTAAAGATCAGGAGCTTCCATGCTGTTATAAAAAATACATTCTATTGTTTAAATATTAGGAGCTACTTTTGGAGGTCCTTTCATAGTTCCTTTCGCAGGTGCTTTCACAGCTCCTTTCGCAGGTCCTTTCGCAGGTCCTTTCCCAGGGCCTTTCCCAGGTCCTTTCACTGGTCCTTTCGCTGGTCCTTTCGCTGGTCCTTTTGCAACTCCTTTAGTAGCCCCTTTTGGAGCAGTTGTCCCAGTCCCTACATGGATACAAAACATAATTAACATTATAGGTACATAAATGTATAACAACATACTGTATATTATAATATAAAACAATTGCACAATCCGGCATAGGAATTTGCCATTGCAATTCTTATTGACAGAGTTAACTATAGTTGGGAAAGTGCTTCTTTCATTTAACCCGAAGAGTTTAGTTTAATTGATGTTCTGCCAAATATACAGTGGTGAACATATAAACACATATATTGAACAATTTAACCAACATTATTTGTTTGTAAAAATCAGGTACGTTTTCGTGTAATATCAGATAGTAGATTTTTTAATGGAGCAATAACGCCAATATGAAACTAACACACAAAACATTGCAGGGAAGCATTGTTGGATATCATTTTCTTATGTCTTTAATAGTATAACATTCTTCATTTATATTTGTCAGCCTGTCTGCGTTTGTACTTCACATTTCCCTATATATATGTTTATTTATATGTTTCTTACCATCACCTACAGGTTGGCCCTTCCCAGTGATAGTGATCTTGTTTAAATCAACATCTTTGTAATCTTCTTGAATATCTTCAAACGGATTTCTCCATTTACCTATTAAACTCTTATGTGTGATACTTTCAGTTTCTAATCTTTCATCACGAATAAATGCATTATCAATCACATCGTCTATACTTGGATGCCTAAAAGGAGAAAATATATGTTATTGTTCATTTGTAATACAACATTTATCGTCTCGGAATCAGTTGCTACAGTAGTACGGTAATTAAATATACAGAAGTTGAAAGTATAATTGACATTCTGTATAATTATACATGAAAAGTAATACAAGTTCTAAAATCAAAACTTATGTTAAATAAAATGTTACAAGCAATATTTGAAAATCATTAACATTGTCTCGAACGTAAATAAATTTTATTCTTGTATTTTATACAGAACATTGTGTTTGTAGTTACAAACACAAGTACGTTTAAATATCAAATTTTGGTACAGTTCTAATGATGTCTTTTAAGTATTCTATTTCTAAGTACAACATAGTGTTTATTGCACTTCTTCCTATAAGTTTTTACTAATGTTGTTAATAAGATATTAATAACTATACTGAAACTTTATATCTACACTTTTATAGCTAAACATAACTATTTGTATTTATAGCTATAAAAAACGCAACAAACATTTGTTTTTACTGAAAAACTGAAAACTTCTAAAATATTGGGAACTGTAATGGATCTTTACATGTAACTAAAAAACACATACGTATTTTACTTACCAATTGATTCCTAAAAACTGGTCCATTCTGTAATAGAATCACAGTAAACACTGTGCAGTAAACTGTTGGAGTGATACAAACAGATATTTGTCAGTTGATGACAAAATTATTTACGGTGATTGTTCTAGGTGGCGCTGATTTTCTAATCTTATATTAGTTTCTATTATGACTTACTGTAATATAAATTCGGTTTTATAAGTCTCATGCGAAGAACTCGGAAAATATATTTAGATTTAAAAATTGCATGTGTGTCAACGCTTTCCATTAATCCAATTGCGTCGAAATATTAACAGTCTGTATGTTGAATACGGAGATGTAGCGGCCATGCTTGTAGTAAAACTACCCGCGTTCAATACGCTTGCAGATTTGTACCACAGAAGTTCGAATACTTTTTTTTAATTATTAAAGATATCTTAGACTAAGTTGTCCAAGGGCCGAAAGTTCAAATACTTTGTCGTCTTTAGTTTTTGGAACACTTGAACCCCTTTCCCAACCCGAATCTCGTTATATATTAAAAAATAAACCTACTACGATTTCATGCAACGCGGCTTTGAGCGCGTTGTTAGATTTTTAGTTCTACCAGCACTTTTAATTTTTCTTGATTTTGTGGCTCACTTTGCTGGGTCAGGGATTAATGGCGAGTGGTAGCAAATAAGTGAAGTTTTACTCCCGTGCAAGCTTTCCGCTCTTTCCGCCTACTATACGTTTATTTCGGCAAATTTTGTAATAAGAACTAGCGCAACGTCAGAACAAAAATAGAGAATAAAGTTGTGAATTTATGCAATACCAACTTTGAGTGTTACATAAAATTCCGCTATTAATAAACTCGAGTTTAGATCTAACGCTTTCAATAGGCGTTGAAGTGCTAAATAACATATATATAATTTCGTATATAATTCCAAATAAACCGCTAAACATTAACTAAAAAGACAGCAACATATATCACATATATATTATACTATAACTCATCGATGTATTGAGTTAATTATTTAATTATTGCGTTACTAAAGAAGATATATTATAGGGTGGTCCTTAAAAAAAAAAATCTGTTGGATCCCGTCAAATGTAGGATTAAACTAATGACAACAAAATTCACAAATGTTTTCAGATTTTTATTTTATTCCCTCTGCTTCGTCCCCCTATATTTATTGAGAGTACAAAATGAAATCCACGAGTTATAAAGTTAACATTTTTGCAGAATTAGTGTCTCTTTTTTTGCATCGGGAAACATATTTTACGGTATTTTCACAGACGATTTGCAGCACGAACATTTTTTTAATTTCGTTCCTAGTTAAAATATTGTTATATTCGGTGAACAATTGGACTCGTGTGGAGCATATATAATATATGGATATCATATATGATCCTCGTGGAGTGCCCCATATATGATTTTTTAATTTTTCACGGGAAAGAGAAGATATGGAGATCAGTGAATATTCGAAATCATAGATTTTGTACCGAGGATTATAACCATATGAAATCAAATTCAATCTATAAAATATAGTGTGTAAGTATATTTTCGGATAATTTCAAAATTATCGCTCATATAGGGTAACGAGGAGAATACAATAAAAAGCTAAAAAAATAGAGCATTTTTTGTTTACCATTTGGAGCCGATTTGTCGGGGTCCAACATGAAAATTTGTTAAAAGCCCAAATAAGGACCACCCTAATATATATGTGCATTTCATGCGTATAACTTTCTATAAGTAAACATCCAGTGCTCAGACTTATTTAACAGCGCAGACTTATTCTTTAACAAGTACTCAGATTTGTTTAACAAGTCATTCGTTAATATAATTTTCGATAAATTCCGAATTAGTCTACTATTCATTTCCCGCCCAAAATTACAGCTCGATGCGGAGCTTCCATTGCAAACTTCATAGGATGTAGCAAAGGGTTGACGACGTTGACGTCAGTAGGTGGCATCGTAGTGATCGAAATGTGCACAGGAGAAGCCCCTCTATGTACTCTAGGACACATCTGACTGTATCTGACTGCTGCCAGTCTGTCTTGTAGAAATTGTTCTGTGTCTTTGGCTAGTGCTAGCTGTATGACGTAACCATTCCGTAAAGTTTGTCCAGTGGCCATTTTGTTTGCAATCGCACGACTAATTAAGGTATTTTCCCAGATATTTTGCATAATCGTAGAAAATTTGAGGAAACAGTTGATTCCGCCGACCCTCCCGAATATCTCAAAAGTATATCGCGCACATTCTTTTCGTACAAAAGCAGTTTCGCCAAGCGGCCGAACGGAACGGGACTTTTACGAACTCGAGTAGCATGTTACGATTGAAATACCAAGCTCTAGGATTTAGTCCGACTTGAATTAACACTGCATAGCTTATGATTTTGCCGTAACGATCCACGATAAGCTGAATAGTTTTCAAGATATTGCTCTTTCTATCGCAACGAAATTTTTCCCGACTTCCAAACGCAGATCCCAGAAGGTATAGTAATTAAATGTAATGAAGGGTTCAGCAATTACTTCTTCAAGATCCATACCTTGCCACATAACGTGTTGGTTCTTTGCTATTGATATGCATCTATATGTAGTATCCTCTGTACCATAGCCCTTTACACAAGTTGAACCTGAACGTTACTTGTATCTATATCTTTTAAATACATATATATATACATATGCAGCAAGTGTTGGATATTTCTGACAGAATTCTGACAGGGAGAATGATTAATATACAACTCTATATAATGATGTACGATACGTTGCATCGTTATATTATGTGTTACTACATTGATTTCTTTACACGTCCTCCGAGAGCTCTTACAATGAATAATACCGCACACACTTACACCACACACTTACAACACGATCTGTAATAGTTTTGTATAAAGAATAAAGTTCAATGATTGTATTATAAACTAGAATAAATAGTTGTCTCTCGCTCTAAATTCACTCGTCTCTTGCACGCAATCTCACATTTAAAAGTGAATCAAATGAAGAAGCACGACAAAGGAAAGGCCAGTCTACTTACAGAAGGCAGTTTCTATCCTTATAGGTGTTGGTCTAACGGATTGGTCTGGCGAGAGCAAGGCATCATGGATTCAAAACGACATGAACGTGGTGACAGTGGCGGCGGCGGCAGCGGTCCTGGCAGGTCTAGTGCAGAATCGCCGTCCGCTCCGCCATCGCCTCCTATGTATAGTTCGGGTTACACGAGTCACGACAACTATAAGGGAAGATTCTCTTCAAGGCGTTCGACCTCCCCTTCAGATCACAGGAGCAGTAGATCACAACGGAACGATTCCCCACAAGAGAGACGACCCCGGAGAAGACGTAGCAATTCTCGCTCACCACCAGCACGTTTATGCAGAAGTTCACGGTCGAGCGAGAAAGAAAAGGATCGTGAAAAGGATCGGGAGCGGTCACGCAAGCACTCCAGAAGGGACAAGTCCAGATCCAGGTCCCATGGTAGGTCACGGTCCAGGGACAGGAAACGGAGTCACAGTCGAAACAGCAGTAGAGATAGATACAGAGACAGATACCGAGAAAGTCGGAGACATCACAGAGCACCATCTTACGAGTCTGACAACATGGAAGATCAAGCAGAAACAGCAACAACACAACCGGCGATTGTCCCTCCACCAAATGCTTTCAAGAACGATGGAAGTTTTATGGAGATGTTTAAAAAGATGCAGGAACAGATGCAGCCGGTGCAACAACCGGCTCCAGCTGTTCTTGAAGAAAAGCCTCCGGCACCACCACCTTTGATGGTGGGGAAGAGACGTGGTGGAAGAATATTAAAAACTGGCATGGTAGCTAAGCCGAAGACGGAGCAGGCGGTTGAACAACCAAAGGACGCGTGGTCGCTGTACATGGCGGAAGTAAAGAAGTATCGTGAAGTTTGTTGCCAGGAAGAGGATAACACCAGGCCGCTAGTTAAATAACTGCCTCTACAGATCTTTTCTTTCTTATTTCATTCGATTACACCCTCAAGGCATTCCATGGATGCTAGCTATTTTTAATTACTTTATCATTAAGAAACACTGTATACTACCAAACGTGAAGTGCCGACGACGTACAGAATGTTCTTTTACTTCCGGTCATAAAGAAGATCTGTAGTTCGGAAACACTTTTCGGCATTGAATTGTACATCTCGTCTCGCATGAGCGATATGGTGTAGATATGAATGAGATCAAATTGGTCAGTGAAAGAACTGTGGCATTCTTGATAGTGTTGAACGATGCTAGAGACGAATGCACTAGAGCGAGAGACGAAACTAGCGGACGTTTTCTTGAAGACGGATGGGGATATGGGGGCTTTAGACACACTAAGGACAGAGTGCTTTAATTTTTATTGAACGTCGACAGCATGACGCAGAAGGCAATTACGGCGACTGGGCAGGTCCAAACCTCACCGTTCGATCCAAGGTTCCCCAATCAAAATCAAACAAGGTAACTGCTTTTAACAAGAATAGCACACTTACGCATAGAACAAGAATTGTACTTTCAAGTAGATATGATTATAAGGAAATAATAAAGAAATGAATCATTTACTGGCTACCTAGGTATTGCTACACCAGCTATATAGATTTCCACCGATGCTCAAAGCGACATGGAGAGAATTATGCAGCGTGTCAGTACTTCAAAAAGACTTTTGAAACAATGTGCCCAGCGGGCTGGATAGAAAAGTGGGATAGTCAGTTGGAATCAGGAACATTTCCAGGACGTCTGTAAAGCATCTTGAGTAGTATGTCATTTTGCCTCTAATAGTAATCCTCGATTCGAGATCAGGACTGTGAATCCATTATATTCCTGTTTGTAAATTATGTAATGTTTAATAAATTAAAGACAGTTCTGAAACTCAGAAACTTTTACTTTTGTTAACATACATATTGAAACTACTATACACATCGTAATAACGAACTATCGCAGAATTTGTAAACACTTGTACTTAATAATACTGTTTCGTTATATGTAAGCATTATTTTTATCGTAATTGAGTTTCAAACCTTGCACGAAGTCGATACAAACTTCGACACAAACCTTATACAATCGATTCACATAAAAGTACATAACTTGGTTTTTTTTTCATTTCTTGCATCTCAACATTTAGTATAAATTTAAGAACTTAGATAATTCTATGCATGAACGTATGTATTGAAATAAAATGTTTTTTTACATGCAACAAATTCAGTAATCGCATTACATGATATAAAGGTAGATTGAGTTTCTGTGAGTAGGCAATTTTTCTATCATATTATTCATAAATAGTATTTGTAGCAGCACTATCCCGTATCTCGCTGCTACATTTGATATCAGGAGCAACAGTTAGGAGTATTATACTTTTGCTATTGAAACCAAAGTAATTGCGGTAGATAAGGAAAAACAGTGTATCGAATTATGGAATAGTCGATTAGCATTCACATATAAACCGAGCTACTTTATGTGCACATCCTAATGTCAGCCTAAGTTCCTAAGAGTGCAAATCGCATTGAAGCTGCGGACGGCTACTCTGCTGCTTGCACACACAGTGCAATATTTATCACACAGTTTGTTGCGAGAGTCCGAAATCAGCATCGCAAGCATCGGGCGCACTTTGTTTCAGCCGCTAAGAACTTCAACAGTCCAATAATGTTGCGTTGCAAAGTGCTGTGAAATAGAATATTGCATTCGGTGTGCAGCAGGCTTATATTAGTATAGTGCAGTCTAACCAACCCGTCGAAAGTCGTCTGATTAGGATTTGCTAGATTTGTTTGATCGAGGAATGTCTTGCTGGCGTTTCTAGTTTCTAGAGACACAAGTCTGTACATATATCTTAATTATTTTATAAATTAAGCAAATGAATGGTTCATCCTAAACTTTGTACATACATACTACATGACACTAGTTCGATTCCTAACTTCGATTCAATGCTTTTTGCATTTCCATTATTTTTTATTTTTATTGTATCGATTTATGTTCGCTACTTTATAGTATTGTTTATTCAGTGGCGCATAAGTGTATAAATATAAATTTATGAAATCAAGTTCTTAAATATATAATCAATATCAACATTATAAATTGACCTTTGAAAAAGAATGATAAAAGATCCTGCACCGGGATTTTCACCCTAATCAGGGTTTCCGGAGTTTCATTTACCCTAAAAACAAATGTCATTTGACCTAGTTCTTTTTGAAACTTTAAGCTTTCAGTACCGCAAATACTGGACTTTGTAACAGTCGAGTACGTGTTTACTTGCCCTATTATTATTGTGGCTCCGTCTTGAACGGTGGTCTTCAACGGAGTTTTTGAATATTCTCAAGTCATCTTTCAACGCTCCGTAATGTAGAGAGTACTTTACCGTAGTGCGTGATTGTTACTTTTATTGAAAAACTTTTATATTTTTATTTAATTGATTCTCGAGGCATTTTTTCAGCCAAGTATATCATTAAAATAATTTAAGAAATATATTCTTCGAAGTCGATGTAGACTATGCACATATGTTAATAGAACCTCTTTGTTTTTGTATCTTCTTTTGTAGAAATTTTGTTAATACAATAAACATATGTTTATCTGCATGTAGAGTGTAGGATTAGATAACACCATACTACAGTGCAGATATATGTACTGTGCGCAGTGCGGTAAGCATTGGCAGTCGAGCCAAACTTTGCTTCCCGCATCCAACAAACCCTCCGTTGCTATGGGCAACAATCAAAAACAATACGATATGGTAAGGAGGGCGCCATGATTAATGATTATTATGGACGCTTATTCCAATTAAGCGCTTACAAGTAACGTTTAATTTGGCTTGTGAGTGGATATAAATATCCATTAAATGTTATCGTACAGCACTATAACTATTTAAGTTGATGCATTTTATGAAATCATTGAGTTATAAATAAACTTTCACTGATACTAGCTTATTGGTGGTAATTCGTGATTTCCGCCGTTTTTCGTCAGTTAGAAACGATCACTCCTAATACACAATTACTTCTAAAATCACGAGATGCGTATCGTACGACCGTGATACGCTTCAGTAATCGAATGATTACTGAAGACTCATGAATGACAATAACGGCCGGGTGTGCTTGGGGGAGTGTGCTAACAATGAGTGCTTGGTGGCGCTGTCAAGTTAGTGTTTAGTTTACGATTTTTAGCAACTTTCAGGGCGCCTCATTGAAATTGGATGACTATATATAAATCTATTGTGAATAAAATGTTCACTATATATTAGGAAGGAGCAGTGGAGCATCCACTTTTGCTGCTCCTTTTTACGACAGAAAAGCATTCGCCAATATATATATATATTTTATTATCGATTTGTGACTGCAATTAATAATTATAATTTATTGCAATATCAAATGGATAACTGTTTGCTATTGCCAGAGATGTGAATTAAAATGAATAGTTAAAAAAGTAACCGGCACTAAAGAATAAAGATAAATGTATATATAAAGAGCAGGTTTGCCAAATTGATCTCAGTTCACATAATTGTGAAGGATTAAATATCTATTTATTCATTTATATAAAACGCTTCAAGCAAACAGAGCGCTCACTTGAAGCTTTATAAACAATCATATATTGAATAAAATCAAAAACCGACTATCCACGAACAACTTCCCCGCAACCGAAAGATCGCGCGACATTCTTCAAGTTATTTACATGCGCAGTTCAGTTTGAAACTGCGGTTAGAGGATCGAAATAAGTCTGCCTGCCGGTGACTTTCTATCGATTCGCAAAAAGCGTGTCATCATGGCTCCAAACAGCAATTCGACAAATATGAATAACGAAGATATAAATGGTTTCAAATTGATTCATTCTTTAACATCAAATGATACTCTACCAGTGCACGTTTATAAATCAATCAACACAGGCATCACTGTTTGTATCGCAACAGTTGAAGGACCGGTGGTATCAGGTTACTTTTGCCTCGGTAAGTAATCTTGTTAAACATTTACTTAAAATTTGTCATGTCTTTATATCCTTACAAATATATAACAGAATTCGTATTCCTCTTCCTATTCGGTTTTGTTTCACTGATCAAATTGGGGAACTTTTTGTTGCTCGTTGTTGATGAATGTTTTTCTATTGCCCGTGTTGCTATTTTATTTACACTAGCATCAATGCGCGTATAACACGCACGAATTTGAGTTGCATTGAGGAATGTATAGTAAGAAGTGGCAATTCTTTGAAGAAACAAAATATCAAGTAAAAGATTGTCATACCTCCAGAGAGGACAATTTTGTGCAGGGTTTAGCACTGATATAATAGAAGAATCTTAACTAGTTCCATGACATTTAATAATATTGTCATTGCTTTAAAATTTCAGCATATAAAATGTATATAGTTTATTAAGAAGTTCCCAATATCTAATTTGTTATTATTAGTATTTCTATTCCATCTACATTATTATCGATGACAGAGTAACACTCAATAAATTCCATCATTAAGCAACACAAATATTACAAGGCTTTACGAATTTTGCTAAGACCCTGCAATTTTTCAAAAGTCATAAAATCTCGAAAGACTAGTTCCTTATTATTCCTACAGTGAACACAAAAATTAATAATCATAACTTTGTTTTTCCTTGTAAAATATTCAGCTACCGAGGCACATGACGATGATGGACTTCCTCATACATTAGAGCACTTGATCTTCCTTGGTAGCGAAGATCATCCTTATAAGGGTGTGTTAGATTTGTGGGCCAACAGATGTTTGGCGTCAGGTACAAATGCATGGACGCAAACAGATCATACGGCATATACTATGACCACTGCTGGTAGCGATGGATTTTTGTCTTTAATGCCAGTCTATGTGGAACACATACTTTATCCAACACTTAAGGTAGAACTTGAACATTCTAAATATATTATAATGCTTTTGTTATAATTATACTGTTAGTGTTATGCATTTAATTTGTATACAAAGTATTATCACTTACAATTTGCAAAAACTATACTATTGCTTATATTATTGTTGATTAGAGACATTGTATGTACAGGATTCTGCATTTTTGACAGAGGTTCATCATATTAATGGGAAGGGCGAGGATGCAGGAGTTGTGTATTGTGAAATGCAAGGAAAAGAGAATACAGGAGAAAGTCTGGTTGAAACAGAATTGATAAGAGCACTCTTTCCTGGTCGATGTGGATTTAAATCGAATACAGGAGGTAATTCATAAAACTATTTATAGAACAATTTTATGTATTAATATTTAGAATCGATTGTCCGTATATGTATTTCTTTCGGAATTTATTAAACGTATTATAGTAAGTTTCAAATATTAATAACTACTATAAGATATTGATTTGTATGTGCAGGAGCCTTAAAAAATCTCAGAGAAAGTACTACGAATGAGAAAGTCAGAGACTATCACAAGGAATTCTACAGACCTGAGAATTTAACATTGGTACTCGCAGGAGTTTTAAATCATGCTGATGTATTCAAAGCATTGGAGTCACTGGAGCAAAAGATCATTTCCAAGGTACGTAAATAAGATTAATGGTTTTTTTTACATTTCTTATACAGTAGTGTAACCATTGAAATACATATTGTTGACTCACTATTAAAATTCTGAATTGAGCTGAACAATCCTCCGCTTTGCTTTGGCTTTCTAATCATATTGGCTTCCTTGATTCGATTGTTTAAGAGAAAATATAGATTTTAGGTTGCATTGTAAAGCCTTAGTCTCTGTATTCCATAAATCAACAGTAGTTTTCGAAACCTATCGCAATGTATTTATTTTGCCTAAAATGTACCTTTTAAAAACGTAACACCACTTAAGCAGAATGCTTCACAGGCGCACGAACCCCGCGAACTATACTTTTAAAGAAATCCCTGACGGCCACACAACACGGCAAGTTCGAGTGTTGTATATATCAGTTGAGAAATTTCACTAAGTTCCCATGTTTGTCTCCATCCGCTCATTCTCTCGCGTTGTTTCTCTTCCCCATCTATTTTCCACCATTAAAGGTAACTTAAAGCCCGCGAGTTTTCTGTTCCGCTGGACACATTCCTATTAGTTTCCGTCTAAGATTCAAGCATCACAGCTAGACTGATTGCGATCCAAGTTTGTAAACAGGAAATTCAGCAGCCGCGTAGTAGTTTGATTTTCATCGAAGTTTTTCAAACAGAACTATTAACTGATGTTGTGATCATTGAGGGTATTAAGTAGAGCAAAGCCTATACCGTCTTCGACGTAGTATTCTCAGCCGAAATGCGTCACATGTTTTGTTCAACAAGTTTTTCTTTTTAGGGAAGCAGGCCTCCGTTTACCAAACCATGGCAAAGCGATGTGCCCCCATTCAAAGAGAGTGTGGATTTAGATGTGTTTTACCCATGCGACGATGAAGACAATGGTCTCGTGAATGTCGGTTGGCGGGGTCCACAGGGTTCCAACAAGTTATATGAGAGCCATGCTTGCGATTTATTACTAAAATACTTGACCGACACATCCATTAGTCCTTTACAAAAGGAATTTGTGGAAATTAGCGACCCCTTCGCCAGTAACATATCTTATTACATAGCAGAATACACAGTTTCCGCGTTAGTGTTGAAATTTAAGGGTGTACCGAAAACGAAAATTCAAGAAATAAAGAACCATCTAACGGGCATTCTTGGCCGTACGTATAAAAATGGTCTCGATATGACAAGGATGCAAACAGTTGTCCATAAGCAAATATTGGAACTACTAACGATCTTGGAGACGAACCCGCATGATTTGGCAGTAGATATGTATACTGGATACATGCTCTACGGTTCTGACGAAAACGATGTATGTAAATCAAAGATCGTACGAAATTAACCCTTCTGCTACGGCGGAAGGGTTAATTTTAATCTTTTTTTTAAGCGCACCTTTTGACTATCAATTTTGACATTTCAGCTGAATCAGAGATTAAACCAGATTAATGTCTTGAAAAAGCTGGAAGAAGAAACCGAAGAATATTGGTTAAATTTACTCAAAACATATTTTATTAATGGTCCGTCCGCAGTTATTAAGGGAATTCCTAGTCAACAGAAACGTCAAGAGGTGATGGAGAATGAACAGAAACGTATAGCCGAACAAGTTAAAGATTTAGGTCCGGAAGGTCTTAAAAAAAAGGAGAGTGACCTACAAGCGGCAATCGCTGAAAATGAGGTAATTGACTAAAAATGAAGCTTTTAAATTACGTAAATGTAAGAAAACATTCATTTATTGCAAATTGAAGAATTGAGTTGTTGCAATTAGTCCAATTGCCTAACATTAATCGAGAAATTATACTTGTAACATTAAATAATTCATGGCAATTTTAATACCCAATTACCATTGGCAATTTTTTAAAGGAGTTTCTTAGTTGTTTTCTCTAATATGAGTTGTTATTTGTTATATTAGTTTATATTCGTAAGTGGTTATGACAAACAAGTGATTTTTAAGGTGCCGGTGCCAGATGGGTTACTTGATGCAGTACCAATCCCAAGCACCAATGGAATCAGTTTCCATTCTATTAAGACTTATACATCGAGTACAGAAGAGCAACATCCCAAATTCGATGTCAGAAAACTGCCATTGTACACATACATCGACCATATCAAGACCAACTTCATTTATGTACGTATTAGATATATTTTTTCGCACTGTTACGTCCTAATTACTAACGAGTGCATCGTTACCAATGGTCTTCTACTGAAAGGTTCCGTTTCCAAGTTCATATTTATCGGACTTCTTCTCATACACATACACATGTTTCGATTCACGAATCCTGCTGATGAGTCCGCCGATGGTCCAAGACTAAGCGTACATGTTTTGTCTCCTGTCAATTGCCATCTTGCAATCATTGCAATCTGCCAATGATCCAAGCATTTATTTTTCGCAATGGTGTTGTTGGTAGTTAGTCACCACTCGAAGCACTGACCCAGCAGACCCAAACGCCCATGGGGACCGAATTGATAGGGCTACGAGCCACGCGTTAAACTTCATGACACGTTCTTCCAACGTCCATGTAGTAGCATCCAAATACGAATACATGCGGACGCGAATCAACATCCCTTTCTATTGTTCTTTTCCATCCAAAACCTGTTGCAAACGTTATATATTAAACTACTTTGTTCAAGATTCCAAGGAATTATGTGCTATATTTTCTCTTCAGATGAATGTCGTTATGAACACGTCATCCATCACTGTTGAACACAGATCCTACATTCCATTGCTACTTGAAGTTATTCTTAAATGTCCCGTGAAGAGGGATGGCAAGATAATACCTTATGAAGAAGTTGTAACTGAACTCGAAGCAGACACTGTTACATCCAGTGCTCATATTGGTTTCGTGAATCCAACTCAATTTTCATGTGGGATTTACAGTCAAGGAGCTAATTTGGAACTTCAGGTATTACGACAGTTTTGAGAAAGAAGGCGAGATGCTACTGACGAGTTGTAACTAATGCGGTTCTTTCCTGACGTAGTTGGAAATGGAAAAGTATGAAACAGGAATATGCTGGCTCAAAGAACTTCTATATCAGACGGTGCTAACGGCTGATAGATTAAAAATAGTAGCCACCAAAATGATTAATGATGTCGCGCAAGCAAAACGGCAAGGCAATAGAATAGCAAGAGCATTAATGACAGGACTGATATATAAAAAAGGTATTATAAATTAATTTCTTCTAGTTGTTTTTAATTATAAATCATCAATCTTAATGATTTACATTTTATAGATAGTAATCACTTTAGCGCAAGTATACTGCGACTGCAAAAGTTTCTTACTAATGTTCTGGAACGTCTCAATGATGAGAAAGAAGTGGAAAATGTATTATCGGAAATTGATTCTGTTAGAAAAATTCTTTCTGCCCCGGAAAACCTGACATTACATATATCAACGAACATAGATAAATTAACAGGATACGAGACAGATGTGTATAAAGCCTGGAATTCTTTCCTACCTGAGGAGCAAAAGAAATTCAACGTTACTCAGTAAGTTTCTGCATTGAATATATGGTCTTTACTAATAGTCATATTCATTTAACTGTCGGACAACAACATTCGAGCAGCGACGCGAGTTACGATTGACGTGCCATTTTAACCGACTGTAAAAGTTTCTTCTTTGTGTACATTCTAAAAGTTTTAATACGGAATTTGTTATTATTTGCTTGAAATAGTATAGTTTATAGTCCTATACATGTTGTAATGTACTTATGTATGAATAAAACTCATTAGTTTATAGACTAAACAATTAATAATACGTGAACAATACATTCTGCCGGAAAGTCATTTTCAGGCTTATATTAAGCAACTTTTTGATTAATATACTTTAATATTTAATTTTAATGTAAAAACACGAATTTTTTAAAAATAATACATGTTTGTAGGCCAATGATTTGCTCCGATTCGATGTTGATAAAGACTCCAGAAGAAATGTCGATCAAAGGATGTGTTACGGGCTTAGGCTGCATAGAGTCAGCATTTCTGTTTCAAAGTTGCCCGTGTATCACGAGCTTCAGCGACCCAGAGTTACCGATTCTATTAGTTTGTTTGCAGTATTTAACGCAGCTAGAGGTGAGTTCACGAAAATATCGTGCAGTCAATTATTAAATGGTTAATTATTGAACACAAATGTTACTTATTTTTTCATATAAATATGGGATTATGTAATTAGATATGATAAACCATTAGAAGACTTAAAATGAAACGGTATAAACTTACATTTTTTGTCTTAAACGATGATCCTCCCGGAACGTACTTAAATATTTTATTTGTTTCGAGAGATAGTGACTATAAATATATGAGTATGAATAGACAGTGAATTACAATAATTGTAATTGATAATTGCTTTCCCAGGGTCCTATGTGGCGACTTATTAGAGGCCAAGGTCTTTCCTACAGCTACAGCATCTATCCAAATGTTAGCGAAGGTTTATTATATCTAAACTTTTATCGTGCTACAAATGTTGTTGGCGCGTATAAAGAAGCGAAGTCAATCGCGGTAAGTAGTAACGAACGTTGCTCAGCAATGTAAAGTTCATTCACGGTAAGGGCATAACCGTTTCGCTCATCGTAGTGAATTTGAAAGATGTCGCATGATCCGAACCCCACTTTACCACGTAAAGTGAAAAGTCTTAACTTTAAATATTTAGGAAGACTGGGTGCGACCGAGTCGAACGCTTATTCCGATAAAACAATAAGCGACGCTTATATCGTTCAATTTGACGATGTAAGTGTTCGTAATATCGCAGCATTTATGCTCTTACAGTGTACGACCTTTAGTAATATTTATATCGGTGTAAAATCCACTAATATTTTAACTTTTCAGGAGACACACATTTCCGAGAATAAGTGGGAAAAGATACTATTTGAATCAGCCAAATCGTCATTAATATTCCAATTCATAGACAAAGAAAAAACCATTGGTGACCTTGAATTACATTCGCTATTGTGTTACTTGAAGAAGATACCTCAGAACTATAACCAGGAAATGGTGCATCGAATATCATCGGTTACGATTGATGAGATGAATCACGTGGCTGCTCGATATTTGAAACCTCTATTTGAAGCAAACACATGCCGAACCACAATTGTATGTCATCCTATGAAAGCATCAGAAATCGTCGATGAGTTCAAATCGTAAGTAATGCTTTTGTTAACGAATCCAAACTAATCAAGGAGACGTGTCTCTATTCGTCTCTATTTCATTAGGAACATTGATTTGAAACAAGTGGTATTAATTCATATATGTTTTGTTTCAGTTTGGGTCAAGATCTTCAGCTGTACAATTCGCTGGAAGAAAGTTACCTAAACGAATAATTCTGAAAAGATAATACTTTTCAACTGCCTAAATTTACGCTACAAGAGAAATGTTAACTTACAAGAGATTTGGTTGCACCACGTAATTTAAAGCACTTGATAATGCGTGTTTATACTTTAGTTAACAAATTAAATTTATGTACAAGTTCAATAAATACTTTCAATAATATTTTTTGTTGTCAAATTTTATTCTATGAATTGAACGATACTCTATGTAATTCCGCGTTAACTGGGTCATGAATAAAAGGGTTCGCGTTCTGGCAGTAGTCGGCTCCTTTTTGATTGACTGGTCCATGCGCAAGAATACAGTAGAACCTCTTCTATCGAAACAAATTCTTGCATGTACAGGGTGATCCACTTGTTCAATCACCGCTAGCGAAGTATAGGTTGCTATATACAGGATAATTATAAATTAACTGTCATTTCGTATGCCAGGGGTGGGATTTGGGGGTTACGACCGTCGTATTATTTTTTTAAGGTATCGAAGAATACTCACATCAAATTTCGTGCGATTCCATTGAACGGTATTTTAGAGTCGTTTAGAGGGGGTGGGTTTTAGGGGCAGTTGAAGGGTGGCGACGGTCACATTATTTTTTTAAAGGAATCGAAGAATACTCGTGAAACCTTTACGGAACATACATAATATCCATATTTTCACTTTTATATGTTAAAATTATAAGAAGAAGAAGTTATATATATTTTTACCCGAAAATACTCTTATTACAAAAGAAGGGGTCGCCACCTGAACGAGCCCTTTTTCAATGGGACCTGCGTCCAAATTTAGGTATTCATGACTAGAAGAAAATTATACAATATTAAGGGTAAATCGATTCGATTAGGCAATGTCGAAATTTAAATATTTATAACAATTTTATACTTTTCTTATATTCATCAATACCTAATCAATTTTGATGCAGGTCCTGTTCGAAAACGGTCGTCCACGTCATCTTTTATTTGAGGACAAAAGCACTTTATACTGTTTTTTTAATATGTTCTTATCATACCACCTGTTGCTTTCAGGTGTTTGGGATAAGTGTTGTGTGCTTGTTCAGAATTATATGACCAAAAAACTTTTCAAAAGATAACATCGCCCGCAAAAAACAAATATCATTTTCAATAGGTACTTTTGAGGTCTTTACTATGAAATAAACATTTTTAATTACAGAGCCAGGGATATGTGGAACAGACAACCGTTCCTGGATGTGCTTGTGGCTGATGCTTCAAGTATCAGAAGCGTTACAATCTCTTCCCTGTCAATTTTTACTAGTATAAAGGCCAATGTTTCTCTCTGTGTCTGCATATGTTTGTGGTAAACTTGAAAAGGTGATTTCATTTCAATGCGATTTTCCCTTCCCTATAGAATTATGATTAGGCTAACTTATAGGCTACAAAACATTGTGACATGGATTAATTGTATAGGATGTTTCAAGAATAGCAGTTTATTTATAAATATAATTATTGTTAACGCGCATATGAAATGTCAGCCGATTGAAACCGGGTAGAGCCGCTACTTTATAGTACAAATATGTACAAATACTCCAAAACAATTAACTGACATTACTTTTTGTTTGTGAATATCAAATATAATTTTACACAATATTACATAGTTTGCCACTATGTATTATTTGAATACCTTCAACAATTTCGCAAACCATACTTTCTTCAGCATAATAATATTAGTTTAGAAATAAATAATACAAATTTAAATGCTCAATTAAAATCAACTGTTGTAAATAACTCAAGAACTTGTAGAAATATGAACTAAAGGCCTTTTTACTGTAGCAATATTGCTAATTTGCAATAAACAGAGAAAATGTTCCAATACCTGTCGATTCGACTTTGATTTATTTTCAATTGAATGAAATTCTTCTGCTTTAGAAGATTATTTCAACCATGGGGAGTATTGCAATACAAGCTATGTCTGCTTTAGTTCTGATACTTGTGCATCCCAAGGATAAAGGATGCACAGAGTTCTATAATTAATGATATCTGGAGGACAGAACATATCGTATGACACAGTGTATACTGTTATCGGCGTTAAAACATTTCCGTTGTAAATGCTATAAATTACCGTTCTAAGAATCTGACATCCTACTTAGTGTAAATCGAGTTCATGCTGAACGGTCGTTTATACTTTACATTCGCGAAGTTCCATGTTTCGACACGATTGAGTAGAATACTTAAATCGCCATGATTCGGCTATTGCTTTTGTAAGTATTCATTCTTTATATTAATACCTACTAACATTTATTACCAATACTTGTTACATGTTATTGTCAATAAATAATTTGGTAATAATAGACATCATGAGATTCTATAAAGTATGTACAGGGTGATGCATTTGTGTTAGAATTGACGACGTCAGTATTTTGCATAATATATTGTAAATATTAAAAACGGGGAGAGAATGAATGGTAGTCGTGTACGTTGTAGATACAATAACATAACTAATAGGTAACAAGAAATGGGATAAACTGTTTAATTAAGAAAATTAAAAGTACGTGCAAGTAGTTGCTGGTTCTAGCAAAGTTATATCGCCCTATAAATGATTGTATTGCAAAGTATTTGTAATGTAATATTAGCGGTCTTGTTTAACACTTACTTAAAGAGCAAGAAGTTAGTATCGTTATTGACAACGTTTCATTTTTCAAACTTTTTCACGAATCTTCAAAGTTTAAAGTAACGATAGATTACACAGCAAGCTTTTTGTAAACAATCAAATTTACACCCCTACATGCATTTATATAGTTGTTATACTTAGAAATCCTTATATATCTTAAGGGATTAAAATTAACATTATTTAAAAACAAGAATAGAGTAAGAAAATTGACGTGTATTAAAAAAAATCAAGCCACACTTTTTGTAGCGATAGCAAAGTTTCTGATTTTGTCTGAGACTTTCTATACTAAGGCGAATCTGGAAAATAATGACAAATCTCCGACTTCACCGAATTTCACTTTGACAATATGACTTCTCCAGAAAAAATTGTATATCTGTAAAATCCGCTTTCCGTGCGCTCGGCCTTAATATTTCTCAGAACGATACCTCCTTTCAATGCTTCCTCTATTAATTGTAAGCGCAGACATGAAAAATTATACAATAAGGGGAAGATTTTCCATTTTTTATCCTTTAAACTTAATCGTAAGTTAGTAAATAGTTATGCTTGAGAAGAATAAAACATTGTTTATAACAAGCTAATTTTTACCAATCATTTAAATACATGCTATTTCTACCCAAATTAATAATATTATGTCATGGAAGAAAATATTCGTAAGACTGTTATGGATATGCAAATAATACACAGTGTTGAGCTATGTAATGTTATGAAAAAATATATGAAATTCACTACCAATACATAATGCTAGTTAAATTTTTCTATCTTTTTAGATCCTCGTTACTGTATATCACTTTCACTTTAATATTTGCATCGTAATTTACAAAGATAATAGTTCAGTTAATAGTAATAGTAATCAGTTCTTTGTAATTCGTCTTTCACTAATACCAATATATTTTATTGCAAAAGTTTGTCCAATGAGAGGTTTCATCTCAAATTATTAGAAAAACATTTTTTGAACTTCTTATTGGAAAACCCTTTATTAAGTTACGTCCTTACTGAAGGAACACAAAGAAATTGAGTTTAATGTTTCCAAAAATTTGAACCTATTTTAACAATCCTTATTAAGTATATTTTTATTATTACACTATGTTGAAATTTTTAACTTTCTGTGGTATTTTCTATGACGATTAATTGTATTAATGATATTGCATTATTTCCTTTTCATTCTAGTGCATGTATCTGTGCAGCAATCGGTGGCTTTGCGTCGCCATTGGGCAGTTCCAAGCATTTAGAATGGCTTCTGGGTTTAAATCATAAATCTCTCACTTCGACTAAAAATGACACTACTGTATGTCACTCGAAACAGTGCAAGTCGATGGGTATGTTAAAATTGTTAGACATTTAAAGTATGAAATATATGCTAACATACATTATGTATTATTGACTCTGTCATTATTTGAAGTATGTCAACTTTGAATCATCCGGTGAACTTAAATGCTATTCCATGCCAATTCGGCTATGGTTCGGCTGTATAATTACAGCGACTAAAAGACGTATTACAGTAAAGTAGCAAAAAAGTAGCACATTTATTTACTGTATTTAAGTTTCGACAATACATTTTCTTAGAAGGAATACTTTTTTTATCGAGAAAGTGTATTTCTACTTAGATGGAATTGTTCCAATTCGGCTATGGTTTGGCTGTATAATTAAAATGACTAAAATCTAAAATACGTATTAAAGTAAAGTAGCAAAAAAGTAGTACATCTAGTATTTTGTGAATATATTTGCTTAGAAAAGAAAACTGTCTCTTCTAATGAAATGTATATTTTCTTAAAAAGAACACATTTTTTTTAAAGAAAGTGTACTTCTATTTAGAGCGAAGTGTTTTCTTCATTAATAACATTTGTTCGACAAACATTAGGTGTAGAACTTTTTTATCCCATGTATGTATTTGTATAGAACCAAAAATTTCTTGATATTCTTTCGGCGTCCATCTCAACCGCTTCATTAAAAATGTTATTTTGAAAGAGTCACGAATCGTACATTCATAAAAAATATGCCAAAAATAATCGAAGAATTATTCGACTCAAATTCTCAGTTTCAAATCCAAATTTCTTCTTCAATTTGTTTGAATATTTTGAGTTTTGTTATTGCACAGCTCAACTAATCAAGGAGGCTATGGACGACAAGACAGACCCTTGTGACGATTTTTACGAATATGCATGCGGAAATTTCGCAAATAGTCATCCCCTTCCAAAGGGCTATGATTCTTGGAGTTTGTGGCACTCGGTGCTAGATAACATATACAAGCAAATAAAAGGTTTGTATTTTTTTTAAGTTGTTATTTATGCTTTTATTGTTGACCATATTACGTCTTGCATATTTACACTGCTTTGTGTGCCGCTATTTCTTGATCATGATAAACCCATATTTTTTCAATTACAATGCACGATGTTTCCAAAAATGCAATATTAGGCTTATCTGCGTTACGATTATTTATACTAGTTGTCCTATGCGGTTTCACCCGGGTTTCAGAGTGCATGTAAACAATAATTTAATTGAAAAAATAATAAATTGTGGCATCTATTTTTGTTGCAAATATCTTCTGACGGATGAATAGCTGTTTGAAAGCTGTATGAAAATCTGTTATTTTATATTTACATTTTTATGTTTATGTTCTTACAGTTACCTTGGAAGCGGACATACGCAAGACTGATTTGATGTCTGTTAAACTTGCGAAGAAATGGTTTAAAGTTTGCATGGATGAAGGTAAGTTTGAAATATAGTGAAAGAGACTCTATTTGGTTAATAAACTTCATTCTAACAAGGGTAGAAATGTTTATTTCTACAAAACTATTTATTTTATACTAATAATTTTTTCTATGTGATAAAGTTGGGCTTTGTATTATCCAAAACTTTTCAAATCCAATACGATACTTCAAATGGTATTGTTGTTAACTAACACTAAACTCAACTGTACTTTCAAACCGTCCACACATAGAACAAGATTAAGCTTAAGAACGAAAATAAAAAAAAATAAAAATTGTCGATATATAAAGAAAATGCACCTAATTTAGTTTTTACAAAACAGTTCTAACCGAAAATAGTTTTCTCATACACATTCCATTAATTTATTTATTGTCATATCAACTGCATGACTGTGAGTGTCAAACAACGCGTGTAATCCAATCTTATAAACCCAGAATCGTCCCAACAATGACTGACTATTTCTGAATCCAAAACTTATGTTCTAATTCCAACAAGTAAATCTCAAATCATTGTTGTTTTCTACAGATGCTATGAATAAGAGGGGCTTGGATTCAGTATTGCTCACCCTGTCCAGAAATGGCGGGTGGCCGCTGATCATGGACGAGGGTGAGTGGGCCGAAGAACTATACAGGTGGCAATTTATTGATGATAACTACGCACTTTTGACTGCCCAAAATACATTCTTCGATACAATCGTCGTAGATCTATCAGAAGAAGACATGGGAACCGCAACAATCGTAAGTTGCGTAAAGTAAATCTGATTTGATGCCAGTTTTTGAACAGTTTTTTCAATTGTACCCGCCAAGGTGTGCAATAAACAATTGGTTGCATGTCGTATTTAGGTTGCTTACACAGTACAATGGTGTGATTCAATAGTACATTAATAGGAGTACGGTAAGATTGCCAAAATCAATTACGTCCTTAAATCGCAACTTCCTGCCTAAAAATTTACGAGTACTGCCATCTGATTTTTTTATTAAATTAGTCTACACCTTTAGAGTAATTAAGAGTTTATCTATATTTAGAGTATTATCAACGGTTACAGAAAAGTAGTTACATTGATGCTATTTTTTTAATACAGTTTATAGTCGAATTGTAGAAATGGTAAGGCACATAGTCATGTTTGCGAAAATTGCTAATGACTACAATACTATTAGATTTAAATTGATACATTAACTTTTTTTTTTACTAATGTTTCTAGGTTGATGAATGAAAATCTGTAATGGTACTACGTTTCCTAAATCGCACCCCTCTGCAACTTTCTTTCTTACTTTGACATTGTTACTATTTTATACCACATTTTGTAGCCGATTTGTAAAAAAGATAATATAAATAGTAATCTTTACTAAAACTGGTAATGGTTGCAACTGTTACATTTAGATAGCAAAAACAGGCGTTTTGGCTAACCAAATGTTTTGACCCATTTTTAAGTGCTCTTCAATGGCTTCCTTTAATAAAATATTTTTTTATTTCGAAATGAAGTCAAATTTTACAAGATTGTTTTATCCCTTTCGATTTGGTCCGGCATGAACAATCCATGGTGCAATTGTTTCATAGTAGTTCTGACTTACCCTGTATGTTTGACGATGTTGTATTGATTCGCAAACCTTTTCTCCCATTTTTTTCTATAAATACATTGAAATTCCACTTATATACTACATTTTCATAAACATAAGTTTACAATATTTTACGTGATTTATACGAGAGAAACGTTCAAACTGTTACTGGATAGCAATTTTTATTTAATATTAACTATGATAGGTATTACGTATTGCTAATACGTAATGCTAATAGTGCGCCTTATATGTTGACATATTAGATCCACACACCGCATTTTCCTCCTCGCACATACAAATTGTTTAATGGCAAGATGCCTCATGACGAAGATGATAAAAGTAACGAAGACAATGACAACGGCGGCGATGATTCTCAAGAGAAAGGAAGTTCAAGTAAGGAGGATGACAGCAAAGAAATTCACAGGAGGAAGTCAGTTTCAAGATTAACAAAACCAGTAGAAAAGAAAGTAATGAAAAACCGAAACATGCGCAACCATGAAGTGCACAGGAAAAACGCGGGTCATCCAGCCGGTATGAAAAACAAGAGAAACAGGCATAATTCTACGCACAAACGAACAAAGAGAGGAATACAATCGCACATTCATCGCGCAATTAATAGAAAGCGTCAGCCAGAAACATTCTATAATCCATATCATGTTAACAATAAGAACAAGATATTAACAAACGCTTGGAAGAAGCAACACGCAAATGTACATGCTAAAAAAGCGCATAAGAAACCAAAGACTGTTGAGGACACGGAGGAAGGTACCGCGGAAGATGAAAACGATGATGGGGAAGAGAAGAACGATAGCAAGAATGATGACGATAATGAAAACACAACGGAAAGCAGTGATTCCGATGAAGTTGACAGCGACGAAGTGAGTGCCCAAGAGCAAAGAGAAAAATATGCCGAATATGTATTAAAAGTTGCTGAAATTTTGGCGGAAGCAAAAGGAAGTGTTATTCCAAGGGAGAAATTGGTAAAAGATATTGAAGCTATGATTGACTTCCAAGTAAAACTGTATCAGGTACGAATAAATCATATGCATATTTACGGTATGTAATGTATGCAAATGTTTATAATTGATTTGCAATTTGGCCATATTACATATGATGCAATATAGTGCCTCAATAGTGATAACCACAGAAATAGGTACAAGTGCTTTGGAAAATAAATCTGACATTACTTGTTGGTTATACATTTTAAACATATTTTCACATAACATTATATAGTTCAACGCTATTCCTTAAAGATCCATGACAGTTTTGCAACTATTTTCCCTACTATATAATTGTGTTAATTTAGGAACAAATAGTACCTATTTAAATGTTCGGCTGAAATGCCTTAGTTATACATAACTTGACATTTTTTTAGAAATATTACCAACGGCATATTATTGATAGAATTATATTACCGGAATATAATACATTGCTTTTTGTTTTCATGCAGTTAACTTTTGCGGACGATGACTACGAAAATTCCACGCTACGAGAACTACAAGAATTATACGATTCATATGAACCGCAGACTGCCGATGGACAAGTATAATACGCTATTTTATTTTAGTTTAAGAATCCCTAACTAACGAAATCACCGAGTTTAAACATAAACTAAAATGGTTTTTTCTAGGTGAATTGGATGGAAAAAATACAACGCCGTTTCATGGAATCAGGCGTTGTACTCGACGCGGATAAGGAAGTGATAATAACAATACCCAATTATTTGAAAGGCTTGCGCGCTTTGTTGGATGAAACACCGACTGAAACAATCGGTAACATTTTTTATGTCATATAGAGAGTTTAAACAATATTGTCGTTGTGTATAGTTACAATTCAGATCCCATATATATGAAAAAATGTCATATTAGTTTCCAGATGCACTTATAATTAGTATTATACTTCTAAAAATTAAGAATTATTACAGTGAACTACATACATTGGAACATCGTGAGTGAATTGGTACGTGGAACTAACAAGGAATTAAGGGAATTGACCTCTAACTGGACCGAGAAGTCCTGGGACCGGACTAAATGGTATTTATTAAAAGATTATTATAGTACAAGCATGCATATCAATATCAAAAGCTTCTCTTCTGTTATTGTTTGTACTTATAGCATTGCATTTATAGCACAGACTATTGGGAAAACAATTATATGATCGAAATTTTACGTTACTCGAACATGGTAATTGGTGATTCGTCGAATGATAGAGCAATTTGTCGAGACGCTTTGTTTGACTACCATAACCTGTTTTTTTAATTTTATTTTCTTAAATTCTTCCTGGCTTCCATTGCAGTATATAAATGATTAATCGTTATCGTTTGCTGCGAAGCGTTTTTTACAAACAAAGCAACTTCTTGCACTTTTGAAAAGACAATATTGTAACTCTAAAACTGCTGCAGACAAACGTTTATATGCTTTTATCAAAGGAACAGAAAGGTTTAGAACATGAAACAGGAGAACAAAAAACTCATTTATAACATTAGTTATGTACACAGTAGAATGGGAATCAGGACAAATTCTGGAAAATCAAATCTCCGAATGATTCATACTTGCAAAACAATATCTTTCCAGTTATATGGACTGTTTGGCAAATTTAATGTTAATATCGTTCCCTAATTATTGGAACGTATTGAGTAGCAGTTTAATTTGGCTATTTGATACGAAACTAAAGATTGGTGACCGAAATATTAACTATTCACATGTAATTCGTAAATAACTAATAAATGTATCTGTTACAGGGAGATTATGTGCATTCGACAGATCGAAATGAGTGACATAATTGGATACGAGTATGTTAGACAGTACTTCTCGGATGACATTTTAAAAACGGTGAGAAATAAATCACGTCCTGTTTATATACAAAAATATACATGCATATTTCGCACAAAATAATATTATAACATTTTATATAATGTGAAACGGCTACAACTAACGAAGCACAATTTTGCAAAATGCCCTTATCATTTTCAAATCCGTTTTGCAAAGAACAATCCATGGTTTAATATCCACACATTTGATGTGAATGACCCTGCATATCTATAATTATATTATATTATACTATATATAAAACTATATTACATGTAAAAATTACGTAGAATTAGTTAGCGGCTGCGAATATGTTAATGAATTAGTCGATTGATATATTAATGAGTAATTGTTCTTGTTCATATGAATAAAAGGCTATCGATATGATAGATGAAATTCAGAAGGAAGTCGAATATCAAGTGAAAGAATCAACATGGATCGATGAGGACACTAAGGACTTCATCTTTGACAAACTCGTGAACATGAAAAAACTGGTAGGATATCCGAGCTGGTATCGCAATGAGACCATCGTGAAACAATATTACCGCGGGGTGAGTCATTATGCTTCTGTCATTCTCGGCTTTCCACCTTTAAAACGTAAGTGGACCACTTTTCAAACTGAAATATTCTTCCAAGCTTGTCATCGGCAATTCGTATATTGAAAATATGGTAAATTACAAGAGATATTCCAAGTGGAAAGAGATGCGGCAGTTGATAGAGGAAGATAACTATGACGAGTAAGTAACAAATTTATCAAGTTTCAAAAAGTTTTTGAATTAATTTATCAAGTTTTGAAAAAGTTTTTATCATTTATTGAACAGTATAATGCAAATAATAAAGAACACAAAGCTAAAAGTATTTCTTAATAGATATATTCGTAAATATTCGGTTATTGCAATGCGATAAGTGAGTTTCATGTATACGGGTGAAACTCTACATGTGTCTGCTGTTCAAGGGAGTTAATCTGCATACCGAGGGGATACCAAAATTCTAATACACCTTCGAATTTTGCGGTCCCGTTTGTTAGTTATAGCAAGTTCAACGATCAGTAGAAAAGGCGCAGTCAGACGAGTTGCGGTCACCTTTTGACCGGCCGAACAAGCATGGCAAAGTAGGTCACGGTGACCTACACTCAAAATCGAGAGGACATCGGATCAGAACGGATCAACGTCGATAAGGCGGTATTTCTAGCGCGAGATGTCAGTAGTTAAGAGGTGATGAGGGAATGTTACCCTTTTTTCATTGATTTGCACCCACAATCAATTTGAAATGTTTGAAGAAAGCATCTCTTCGATTGATTCCTACGTAGCGGGACTTCTCTGCTTTTACTGGGCGCTCAGACGTGCCGTCGCGTAGTGCTGTCTTTTACGCGAGATTCGAAGCTTATCACCTCTTAACTACTGACATCTCGCGCTAGGAATACCGTCTTATCGACGTTGATCTGTTCTCATCCGATATCCTCTCGATTTTGAGTGTAGGTCACCGTGACCTACTTTGCCATGCTTGTCCGGTCGGTCAAAAGGTCACTGCAACTCGCCTGACCGCGCCTTTTCTACTGATTGTTGAACTTGCTCTAACTAACAAAGGGGAAAATTCAAAGCTGTATTAGAATTTTTTTAACCCCTCGGCATGCAGATTAACCCCCGTGAACAGCAGACACATGTAGAATTTCACCCGTATGGTTAACATAATAGTGTTAAGACTAAACGTTACCACATTTGGTCAAATTGCTAGTTTTAATGAAAAGCGTTACTAAAAACTATTTACTATTGTTTTAATTTATTTATCTTATTTGTTTATTTCTTTGTATGTAAGAATTGTAATACGTAGTTCCAGAAATGCACTGAAAGCATTTGGAAACTGTTTTACAAGAATTCTTAAAAAGAGATCAGAAATACATATATTTAGCATTAGAAATATGTTAGCATTATTACCTGGTCATTTTCTCCCCGATTGCGTTCTATATTTTAAAAAGCTCAATTTAATATTTATCGATATCGCTTTATTATTCCGAATTTCTTTGTATTTTTGTTGACGTATTGATAATTGAAAATTTCAATTATAGCCGATTCTCGAAGCGTAAAGGATAATAGCAAAAAATTTCCGAAAACATTATTTTCTGTCTACTTTTATTGTGTTCTGTTCTTGTCTAACATTACCGTTGCGTAATACAGTTACCTGATGGTGATATTTTTATAGATGGTACGTCAATCCTATCACACTGAATGCATTCTTCATGCCAACCGAGAATTCAATAAGTATGTGTATCGAATTAATTATTAATCTAAACTGACTCTACTTACTTTAGTATGCAATCGTGATGATACAAATAGGTGGGAATACTTGGAAAAATATAATTAAAATGACTTATTGTTTGTAAACTTTGCATATATGTTTGCATAAGATTGTTTATCGTTTAGGAGCTATTACACTTTTGTGAATACCTCTTTTCGCAACATAGTAATATTATTGTAGAAATAAATAGTATTAGGCATACTAGGCACTATAAATAGTTTAAGAAAGTTTTAACTTGTTGACCAAAGTTTCTCCACTATAGCAATAATGTCAATTTACAAGTAACACACATAATATTGAAAGAGCTCACCAATCTATCTTCTTGATGAATCTTTTTAATTATTAAAGTGTAAACACTGTTGGGTTAGAAAGGCAAAATCTTCCCATTTGTACACTCGCTATTCCACATACTCAATCTATTATTAATCCTTAATGAAACGTAGTGCTTCAACAATTTACATCTAAAAACAACATTCATTGCGATTGTGATTTTACAATAGAATTTCTTGCGAAAGAACAAAGTGAATTTTAAAAAGAAGTAAATGAACTTCAGTCATCTTAATTTCGGTTTACTTTATTACAAAATACATTTTTTTATTACAGCTGTAACAGCGGCAGATTTTCAATTCCCGTTATTCAGTTTCGACCGACCACAGTTAGTATCATTAGCAATTAGTAAAAAATACACTTTTTAAATGTATTGGTTTTACTTTTGAAACTCTTATTTTAGGGGTATCAATTTCGGAATAATTGGATTTGTTATGGCTCATGAAGTAAACCACGGAATTGATGATTCAGGTAAGTAATCAGTATGAAATAGAGAATATTTATCTTGGAGATGTACTATCTTAATTCGTTTGTGGCGTTCGGTTGTTAGGTCATCTTTACGATAAAAATGGAGATGTAATGGAATGGCTAACCACTATGGCAGACGCGTACAATAAAAGAGCGGAATGTTTTGTTGATCAGTTTAATGGGTATAGTGTCGTCAAGGGCGAGAACGCAACAATCGAGGTAAAATATTTCATGTGCAGGATGATTCACCTGCTCTATTGTGTTTACACTGGCTGCTCTATGCTACATACAAAATTTTATATTAGATAAAATTAGGAGAGCGTAATTAAAAGAAAGCTTTATACTCGCACAGATACATCTTTTATAAATAACAACATTTATATGATTTCCGTTTGTTATATTCAAGTTACTTAAATAATAATCATCTTTAATTATTTTATTTGTATCTGAACGTCAAACGAGTACTATAAAACAGAAACCTCCACTCATTTAAATACAGTAACTAATGAAAGAGTGATCGGTTTGTCGCTAAAATTGAACCAGTTGTTGTAAATGTCTAGGAGACAAATTTATATCGATTTGGAAATGTTTGAGATAAAAATTAGAGATATTAGGAATACAAAGCAATTTGTTCATTCCTAAAACCTCTTTATGTTTCTTTCTTCTTACTTGTTATAATCTCTAGATCAGTATATCCTCTGATCTCCCCAAATTCATAACGTTTTTCACTTCGTCCATACCACGTAGTTACGCTGTATGCTGATACAAAACCACGCAATTGTATTTCAATAATAATATTTTATTTAAACCATCGACTGCTATACTTTAGGATTACGGAAACCAAACTGCGGGAGAGAATATAGCAGACACGATGGGCTTGCAAGCAGTTTATAGAGCTTATAAGCGTAGGGAAAGAGAATGTGGCAAGCCTGATCCAGCTTTACCAGGACTTGAGCACCTCACAAACGATCAGGTGTTCTTCCTCTCTTTTGCCAACGTAAGTCAGATTCCAATATTATTCACTAAATGTAATACATAAATAGGTATATAACCACTAAGCAATGCTTCCATTAAAATTATTCCTGATAATATCGTATCGCATTGTTATAAACAGGAATTCATATGCAGGTACAAAATTGTTATTACAAAAAATATATATATATTAGCCCCATTTAATATTTTAATCGAATAATTGCAACGTCCTTTGCTTTCTTATATTTAGTAGCTAAACAAGTATTAACGTATTCAGTAGTGCCAGAATAAATTTTCCAAAAACCAATAAATTGTCCCCTCCAAGGGAATGTACTTTTCTTAAGAAGAACACTTTTCTTGTTGACGAAAATGTTCTTCTATTTAGAGAAAAAAGTTTGTATCTTAAAGCACATTTTTCCCAAAAACGCTGGTTGTGCAAGAACATTATTATTGAAAAAATATATATTAGCCCCGTTTAATACTTTAACAAAGGGATTGCAACGTCCTTTGGTTTATAATATACAGTAGCACTTTTTTAGCCACTCACTCACTATTGTTAGAATAAATTGTCGAGAAACCAAAGTGTCTCCTTTAAGGCAATATATTTTTTCTGAAGAAGGAGAGTTGCTTGTTTAAGAAAATGCCCTTTTACGTATTTACAGGGAAAAGTTTTCATCTTAAAGAAAACTTGTTCGAAAAGCGCTGTATCAACAAATGGCATCATTATTTTAGTAGCTTCGCGTTATTCATCATCGAATGCTCAATCATCTGCATCGCAATGTGTATTTCTCATAGCCACTGGCGAATGTGGGATTTGACACTTCCGGTCTAACATAATACACAACAGTGCAACCAGTAACTTAAGCTCTGTTATTTTTTGTTTAGCTCTGGTGTGAGACGGTGGATCCGGAAGATATTATAGAGTCAGCCACATTCGACGAACACAGCACAGGACGCTTGCGCGTGATAGGCTCGGTGTCCAATTCAGAGGACTTCGCCAAAGCATACAACTGCCCAACCGGCAGTCCAATGAACCCCGAGAAAAAGTGTAATATATGGAAATGAATATGAATATGAATATGAATATGAATATGATGAATGAAATGAATATGCCATGAAAATAGAACTTTTGCAAATGTGTCAAAGTATAAATACGGTTCACTATGCATTATTTGTTCATTTATAACCCGTAATATTTTCCTATGATCCACTTGAGATTCGAACATTCAAGAATTTATTCGTAAAGTAATATTGGTAGCATCCTGACACGGAGTTAATAATATTACAACTTTAAAATTGATGAAAATTTAAATAAATAGCTCCACTAAACTAATGATTTATAAATATGTGCATGAATTTATGAGTCACTGTACAGAGTGTTTCAATTGTCTTTGAATCCAGACTGTCAAATCCTACTACTTTTTATCAATCGTATTTATCGTAGAATTACATACACTAGCATGCAATATTGTATTACATATTAAATTCAGGATATAAGCAAGAAGTTGTGAATGTTTTTGCATAAGTAAATTACTATATAATTTGCAAGTGTCCCATACATAACAGCGTATGCGGTATTTGAACAGCAAACTCATCACGCTGTATACATATGCATGTGCAGGTCATGTTTGCATGCCATACAATTGTTTTAATTCCCCCACAAATTTGAGATATAATAAAAAAGATATAGATTTCATACAAAACCGCCAAGTTTTCATTCAAAGATACCTTATTTGACTCGCATTAGCAATTAAGAATAAATTAAGAATAAATTAGCGATTAACAATACAACAAAAATTGATGTGTGCGCGCTTCGAGCTTCAGACATAAATTCAACATAATTGGGACGTTATCCGCAAGAATCACTTTAAAACGTGTTTTGTATATAATTTTTCATTTACAGTCATATGTGTCTTTTATAAGACTACATACTATGGTCTGCCAGAGTTACTTCTCAGCTTTTCAAAAGGTGGAGTTGACAGTTTCTGTTGGAGTGGGAATTTTCGAACAGAAACAAACTGTTTTGCCTGGAACCTTTAGCAACTATTATTTTTCCATTTTGCTCAATCTTCTTCTGTCACTATATCGAATCTTAGAAGGAAGCTTTAATGTTTAAGATTTAAAATAATGCTAACATGTTTTATTTAATAACTATGTACATATACGGTTTCTATCTGAATTAACAGAGCGTGTGTACGAAAACAATTAAAGTTATGATTTGCATTTGCAGTGCTTTGGAAGTACATACACCATGTGTCGTGTAATATTACACGATTAGCTATATATACGTATGCTCTTGAGTTCTTAAACTTAACACTTATGCTGAACTTACAACAATGAATGTTAAAAAAATACAACAAACAATAAATTCTACTTTTCGACTCGTCGTTCGATTTAATATTTAGGTGTCAATTGCATATAAATTCCATTCGATGGTCTCAATATTAATCCCATATACAAGTCAATCTCGTCACGTTTCTTCATGGATTTGAATCTGAACTTCCTCAGAACGGCCGTTAGGACAATCTTCTCTTCCAGTTGCGCGAACTTTTGTCCAATACAGTTTCTAGGACCAGCGCTGAATGGGATGTAAGCATAGGGGTGTCTGTTTATCATATTCTCGACTAAGAAGCGATCAGGATCGAATTTTAGAGGGTCAACCCAGTGTTCGGGATCCCGATGAACTGCGTACGGACTTATCCCAAGAGTAGACTGTTTTGGAATAATGTATCCATCTGTAATCAAAAGGAACAATAAACGCCCGAAAACTATATGTGAAAACCCTCTTAAAAACTCTAAGAAATTTCTAGGTTAAAGTGAAACAACTCTAGCAGCTTGTCCTGAAGTTTATTAACTCTATAGCGTGAAAAGTTTGTCTAAGAGTTACTATAGAGTTTGGATTTCTAGAGTAACTTTTAAGCAAATTCCTCATATAATAAATCAAGAGTTAACTCTAGGAATTCTTACTCACGGGTCATTCCATGCCAAATCGATCACTCATTTCCCGCACCATTTTGTATCTTAACGAAAATTTGTGACCTTGTTGTCTATGCCTGCCCAAGGAAGGTTTAAGTCACTATTTGCCCAAATTCGAATTTGGGCAGAAACTACAAGCTTTCAAAAATTTAAGATTCACTCGCTTTGGGTAAAAATAGGGTCTACATATTGATTTTTATCTCGAAAACTATAAGTGCTAGGATCATGTTTTTTTTCCATTTTCTTCGCAAAAGATGACGCTTTCTGAAGAAATTTTGATCTATGCCGAAAAATTATTATTTCTCTATTAGAATTTCAAAAATACTTTTCTTTTGCGTATTACGAAAAAACACATATTTTTAAAATTCTGAAAAAAAGATATGTTGTTCCTTGGACTTTTCCCGATCGAAAGAGCTATTTTCCAAGTGTGTCTCTTTAGTTTTACAGGTTGTTCTGTGCTCTGGAAGGCTGGAGGTGCGGCGCGCCTGGGGTAGAGCGCTGCGCCGCAGGTATGCGCGGACCGGTCTCTCACCCTTTTTTCGTGCCGTTTCTTTTGTATGTTATCCAGGAAACACTATTGGTTGGGTTTATAACAAGTCAGACAATCCTCCAAGAGCGTCGATAATTACTTTTACAACCCACTCTTAGTCAATGACACCTTCTCCCTGAAACCGTACTAAGTACCGATCAACCCATTTTTTCTACTGGGTGCCCGACCTATTTCTAGATCTCTAAATTTTATGTAATTGCTCGGGCACTTTTTTGAAATGCTTATAAAAGCACTGATGAGTTGCGTGCTTAAAAGGATTGCAGCACACTACAAGATACATTTTGCTCAGTTCACAAGCAACGAAGTAAACGTAGCGACAGTTCCGAAGCGTTTGAACCTCTTGCGAGCTTCTCGCTAGAATATATATTTCTGCTTAGGAAAGAATTTCGGCGAATTCTGCTGGTTTAAGATACTCTTCGTAGGAAGTTAACAGAATACTGAACCGCAATAAACTATTCAAAAACAGGTAAATAACCATAAACCTAGATACAGCTGTGGTACCCATGCTGGAAAAATGGGTTGATCAGTAACAGTGAGTTGTAAAAGTAATTATTGACGTTCATGGAGGATTGCCTGACTTGTTATAACCTCAACCAACAGTATTTCCTGGATAACATACAAAAGAAACGGCACGGAAAAAGGGTGACCGACCGGGCCGCGCATACCTGCGGCGCAGCGCTCTACCACAGGCGCGCCGCACCTCCAGCCTTCCAGAGCACAGAACAACCTGTAAAACTAAAGAGATACACTTGGAAAATAGCTCTTTTGATTGGGAAAAGTCCAAGGAACAACATATCTTTTTTTCAGAATTTCAAAAATATTTGTTTTTTCGTAATTCGCAAAAGAAAAGTATTTTTGGAATTCTAATAGAGAAATAATAATTTTTCGGCATAGATCAAAATTCCTTCAGAAAGCGTCATCTTTTGCGAAGAAAATGAAAAAAACATGATCCTAGCACTTATAGTTTTCGAGATAAAAATCAATATGTAGACCCTATTTTTACCCAAAACGGGTGAATCTTAAATTTTTGAAAGCTTGTAGTTTCGGCCCAAATTCGAATTTGGGCAAATAATGACTTAAACCCTCCTTGGGCAGGCATAGAAAACAAGGTCACAAATTTTTATTAAGATACAAAATGGTGCGGGAAATGAGTGATCGATTTGGCATGGAATGACCCTCACGACAGCAGTCTACCGTTTATCTTCCTGAAAGGAATATACGTGTCACTCGGAATATTAGTAGATTGTGATACAAGTGCGGAAAGTTTTCAATTTCCAGATGCGTGAAGTTGCTGCATGAGCCGATGGCGTAGCGGCATTGACAGGAGGACGAGTGTGAAAGTTGTCTATAATCACACGATTCCTCCTGTCAATGCTGCGTACGCTAAGGCGAATTATGTAAATTCACGCATCTGGACGTTGGCTGCCTTACGCACTAGAAGGACACTATATTTTATGCAACGAATGCGGCGAAAGTTCACTCTGAGTGAATCAACAAAAAACGAAGTACATATGATTTCTATTGCTGGTTGGATCGACAGATTCTCTGACCTCAGCAGAAAATGTAACAAAATACCGCTAATCATTTGTTTCTCATTAGCGCACTAGTGCGGTAAAGCGATCGATAAAATGAAATAAAATGCTACTTTCAGCACGCCAGCAGTAACAGAGTGAATATAGATTAAAGTGCCGGAATCAGCCACTTTCTGCACAATACGCAGGCGTCGAAAAGTGAACTTTCGCACCATGAGTTGCTTAAAATAATTTAATATTTACGATAATGATTCGTGTGATTATCGCATTCGCCTTCGGCTCGTGCGACAACTTCCTCACTTATCCTCCTGTCAATGCCGCTGCGCCATCGGCTCATGCAGCAACTTCACGCATCTGGAAGTTGGCCACTTTCTGCACTTGTATCACAATCTACTATAATTAAATCGTACGATAAATGTACGTTAAAAGTCAATAAAATACCTCCCGAATTATAAACAGTGCACGACATACGATGAGCCGCGCGGCATCACAAGTAATAACTATTCCTCAACTAAAACATATTGCATTTATGATGCAATAACTTTTGGGAACTCTAGAATAAAACCCTTGCTCAAGAGTAACTCGTCTGTTTCATACAATTTAGAACTCCACGATCATCTAAAGTTACACTTACTAAGAGTAACTCTTGTTCGATAGAACTTCAGAAACTCTAAAATCATTTAAAGTAATTCTCACTTAAGAGTAACTCTATTCAATTAAACTTTAGAAACTCTTAATATTCAATCTCTGCAGTTAACTAGAGGATTTCTAAAGTAATTCTCGAAAACTATAGGAAATGCTAGAGTTTTTTTCTATACGAGCGTTAAGTGAAATTATCATAATTGAAGTATGAACTGGCTTGATGGAAACACTAACTTATTTCGATATCGGTCTGAAGTTGTCGGAAGAATTCGGGAGCACTTGGGTAGAGTCGTAGAGCCTCCTTGATTACCCGATCGAGGTATTTCAGTTCGGATAACTGTTTAATCGTTGCAATCTCCTTTGAATCACCGAATACCCTGTCGAGTTCCTCGTGGACCTTTTCCTGGACTTCCGGTTCAGTACCAATACAGAAAAGGCTCCAGCTGATGGCAGCAGCTGTTGTGTCGTGGCCCTATGAATTATGAAATAACTTTTATTTATGTTCGATGTATACTTAATAATATACATAAATTTCCACGAAAATTACTGTGAACATAAATGTATCCACTTGTTCTCGCAATTCTGTATCGGTCATTGGATTATCAGAATTCCCGTTTGCATTCGCGTCCAGCAGCAAGTCGAGGAAAGCCTTCCGCTTACGAGTACCTAATTTATGCATTTTTATGTAATTAACTTTATTCTTTTATAAGTGGTCTATTTGCATACCAATTTCATTGTCGGTATTCTCTTCGTCCGTGTCACTTTTTTGCATTCGAGAGAGTTTTCTCGCCCGAATGACGTTTTCCGTGAACTTGTGCAGCTCCGATACTGTTTTCTTAAATTCCTTGCCGGGTTTCGTTAAATAGTAAAGGAAGTCCATTCTACCCCATGGTGTGAACAACCGTTCGAGCATTAATCGGGAGAACCTATATAAGTTGATGAGATATTATATTTTTTATTAGTTAGACGACTTGGAGCATAAACGAAAAATCCAATCGTACTTGTGCACATTTTCTGCATATTCACAATCGTTGTCCTGTGCGTGAATGTTTAAACCCATTGCTGTCTCTGCCGAACGAATTAAATATCATAGAGGTGTGATAAGCATGATGATAAAAGTATGAAAAATGTAATGCTTGACTGTACATTTGAGAGGTTTTAATTGCAATTTATCTTAAGTGTCAGAATGTTTGATTATCTCATGAAACAGTATGTCACCTAGAATGAATTGCATTCGCGGTTGCTGCATCATCCTGACTCGTGATAAGATTAAAGACACGCATATAGCATTTCTTAATAAGCATCGATGAGAAGGCGTAATCCAAGATGATAGATACCACATATTATATCCAAAGTGCACAGAATTGTAAAGTTGAATATGTCTATTGGCTCGCCCGGCTTTTTCATTTTTATCTCATCGTCCAAACGCTTTACAAATATCTGTGTCTTCTCGTTCATCACAACGCCGAACTTTTCGAGGATGTTGAAATGAAAAGCGGGTGTGAGAAGTCGACGATCGCGGAACCACTTGTCACCTGAAATGCATAACAATACTGAAGATCCCCTCAAAAAATAGTTTTTTCAGTCTCAATCGAAATCATTTACCCGAGGATGTTAGGAGTCCCTGACCGAGCCAGAGCCCCATATATTGATAGTTCGCTCCCTTCTTAATATGCATTGAGTTAGACAAAATCAACTGCAAGTACCAAGCGGTCGGATTAACTCAAGAATATTTCATTACATTAATAATATTACTTTCATGTAATTCTGCTTGGATACTCTTCTGCACGAAGAAAGTACGTACCTCAAGGTTCTTGGGACTTCGGACGAATACCACAGGATTCGTACCAGCCCACAATTTAAAAAATCCGTTATACATTGCGTTGGATGCTATTCCCCACTTCACTCGTTCTGCAACATTGCCAACCACAGCAACAATTATAACATCAATTATAAGATACATGGAAGCATGCAAGGTGTACTATCATAAACGGTTTTACCTTCGGGTGACATTCTCAAGAAATGCAATAACGTCCCAATCGACCCAATGATCCCCGGTCCAGGGATTCTATCAATCTGATAGGCGAACTTCACGAATTTACAAAATGGTTTGAGTTTCCGCAGCAAGAAGATGAGGCATATTGAAATGAGTGCGAACGGTAAGAGATCCATCTTGAGAGCTTCTCAGTCAATTACTGTGTAAATCGAGCCTGCAATCACGTTATTAGTAATAATATGCTCTCTTCTTTAAAAAGCACTCCTACTCTAAGGAAAGTCGAATGCGCTGAGCTTCATATCAGTTAAACTTCAATCACTTATTTATATCCAAAGGTCTGCGATACTGATGATTATGTCTGTGCGGAACAACTGTTGTCTGCTCATTTGTAACATGTACAAGTTTCACTATGGCATTATTGGATATAATTTTGAAGCATTTAACATAGCCGCACTATAGTTTTAATGTTACTGCTACTGATTTTAAATTAATTAAGACTGGGACTGTGTTAGGTAATTTTAAAGTATTTAACATAATGGCAGTATACTTTTGATATCAGTTTTTGGCGTCCAAGTGTCTAAATGGATTTCCAAATTTTGTGAACTTTTACTATTTTTGATGAACAGACATTCATTTTTGGTAATAAATAATACAATTTAGTGATACAAAATCAATATTTGGTGGACTCTTTAAAAATAAATGATTTCGCAGATTTGGTGAACGTTTACTAATTTTGGTGGATATTTACTAAAATTGGTGGACGGAAATATTTTTCTGGAGATTCAGAATTTAATTTGGTGGACCAGAAGTAATTATTTACTGAACAGTTGAGATTAAATGGGATCTCATATTAGGTGAACAACAAATTTTTTGGTGGCAAATAATATAATTTGTTAAAGACTTTAATAAAATTAGGTCTGAAATTTAGTGTACATTCACGTATAAATAGTCTTATTTGACGAATATTTATACACGAGCTTTTGTTATTCTTAGTTATTCACTTCTGACCAACCGGCACGCAATCACTTTTAAGCGACAGCTTCTTATAAACGTTACGAACAAACAAGACGCACTAATTACTGGGGTGGAATCCAAGTACCCGTCTTCACAAGACAAATGATTTTTGCACATGCAAGATCGCAGTCTGTAGCAGAACAGTTTGGATCTCAGAGAGTGACTATTGCTAGACAGTACGTGTTGTTAGCATGTGGGAGAAACAAACCCGAGATATGGCCGAAGTCTAATCGTTGACCCGTAAGAGTTGACCCATTTAGCTATACGCGATTAGTGACTGACTATTTCCACTGCATATTCTCAGTAATTAAAAAGTGCGACGTCAGTCCTTAACCGGTGTTTTCCCACTGCCCTGTAGCGTGAACACAAATCATGTGGTGCAAGGGGTAGTTACATAACGTTTCGGAGATACCTGTCGGGACTGCAGACATAACTATGTTGGATGGGTTTCAATAAAACTACTTCTATGACGGTTGCATCAAATGCTCCATTGCTTTTGGAGGTAAAACATATCTCTATTGAGCCAAACCTAAACGTAGATGGGATTTGACGCGTTCAGATTGGCTAAAGATTTATTCTTGATTGAAGGATCAAGGAATGCTGGAGCGATCGCACTCGTTACAGGAATTTATTATGCGTCGTCGAATCAACGGGGATCGACTATGTTATATTTAACCGGCGGTAGAGCCGCTGAGCTCGATGGCAGTAGTGATGTAGTCAAAAGTTCGCCGGGCGACAGTGTATCGTGTCGAGCAATAGAAATCCAATTAAAGTGCCATGTACTTGATTTCTCGATGCTTTCTGCAGCCAGACGATTAGTTTTGAGCTACCTAAGAATGGGTGATACTAAAAAATTAATTGTACAACCAATGACTCGTCTTAAAGATTATTCTAGTTTTGTATGACACGCATCCGATATACGATTTATATTTCAAGTAAGTTGTTTTATTATGAGGTATAGCACAGGTTATAAGACCTGTGCGTGACTTATATTAAGCGACAAGAACAATGCTGTTTAATCTGATAGATTACGCTGCAAAAACATACACATCGATCTAAGGTTTCAGCATCACTGTATCTGTTGAATAATTATACAATGTCGTCTCATCATTGATGGAGCTCTGACAATGAATCGCTTCACCATCCGCTCCTTACATAACCCCTCCAGTTATCTAGCACTCAGCTCACAGTGTCCTAACCTCACCTGGTGATTAACCAACATAGATCGATGTCTAATCAATCTAGGTGTGCGCTATATGCACACCTTGGCTTCCATCACCAAACTGTTTTATCTGCTCGTCATCTCTTAGACTGATAACATGATAACTCTTCCGCCTCGGAGACGTCGAACTGTAAACATCAGCTCTGCTCACCTGTCCTGTTTACCTTTTTTCTCAAGCCAAATGGCTCATGTGGATCCTTCTTATGATTCAGATTTGCATGATCTATTCATCACTTTAGTCACTCTCACGAGGATTTGTAGCCAGGCCACGTAATTGGCTCTTAGTGCATCAATCGCGTAATACTTTGCTCACGTAGGCGCTAACCCCTCCTACAGAACCTCCTCAACCTTACTCAAACCTTCTCGTCATGTGTGCCAAGTTTCCTGTCGGAATTTTCAGTACATCCCCGAGCACACATCGTCCAGTCCAATCATTTCCATCACATGGGTAGGCGCATGTAAATACTGATTGTAAATACTGTACATAGCAAGCGGCAACACGAATACCACCAGACATTCCCAATTTAATAAACGGGAACACCTATTTATTTTATCACCATGTCCACTATTATTTATGAAAAACTCCACCTTGTTCATCCATTCGTAAATAGTATCATATTAAGCCTCACCAGCACTGCAACGAATGACGGAGGATGTAACGTGGTGAGGACTGACGCCTGGAGGGGCACTCAAGGTACGATTATCGTTACTCGACCTTTTCTTCTTGTATCTGTAAGTTCCACCTCCGCACTTCGCATGTAAAACACGCCTGGACAAATTTCGTTCGGAATTGGCGCTTTTGTAGAAACGCGATACAAAGCTAATACTGCTATCCTGTACGGAGGTGCTGGTGGGGGTAAGTAGAGGTGATTTGTCACCTCTGGTTTTATATCTTGCCCACTTCTAAGAGCCAGAAATAAAATATAGAGGTATGTTTTTATAATGCATGATTTGAATAATGTCGTATGAATTTGCATATCAATTAATTAGTTGTAAACAATGCTGAATCTTGTGATAAGATTAACATCGACACCGGTAGCCTCAGAAGCCTTTTTTTGGATTCTGGAAAAAGTGCCTGGCGACATTTCCAGTATTCAAAGTACCAACTCCTTGTACTATGTGATCAACTTTCAGTCCAAGGTCTTTTCACAAGTACTTTTATACTTCACTTTTGCGTTCTTTGACATTTTCTTGTTGGTCATTGCTGGCTCCTTGTATTGTGGTTTGACGATACTCCAATTTATACGAAATTCCTGAAGGTCCGATTCTCCTTCTAAGAGGTCAATGTGAATTTCGGGTCGTTTTAATTGGCGACGACGATTGCCTGATTGCATCTCGACACACTCGTCGTCGGCTCGTGTATTAACATGGTGTATCTAGATCGGCTCTAGATTTGATGACTTTCGGCAAAATCTTGCGTGCTTGTGATAAAGCGGTGTCCATGTGCACTGTCATTTAGCCCCGGAGGCCTGTGTCATCACGCTGAATCATGTTGTTACGTGACAATATCCGCTTTTCATGTACACAATACTCTATGCTGTATGAAATTGGCCTAGAGAAATTCTTGGTGGACCAATCCGATTAAACCTCTGATTAAACCTGTGATTAAACCTAACTCATCAAGACAGAGCCAACCACCCTCACCCTGGCGTGTCGAAGTCTACAACTCTCAACAAGTCCGAACTGCAATATAAGAAAATTAGAAACGGCTATCTCTTAACTGATCTTAAGACGCTTCCATTCACGGAATGCAACATTTTTTAAAAATTTCTCGATTTTCTCAAAATTGAAAACTGAGGGATTTGTGGGGCAAGGGTGTAATCCTCGAGAATCTTCCACTATGGCTTGTGTATTGATCGAAGACATTTAATTGCAATTGTTGACTAAGTTGTTATTAATAATTCAAGGCAAATCGAACAAAATTTAAGATAACAAAAATGTACACATGGATGAAACACTCTACTAAATTTCAGCTCTTCAGAAACTGTGAGAGCTGAGAAGAAAGTCGTCAAAGATCTGTCATTCGAAACAGTGCAAGTCGATAGGTATGTTAAAATTGTTACTCATTTAAAGTATGAAATATATGCTAACATACATTATGTATTATTGACTCTGCCATTATTTGGAGTATGTCAACTTCGAATCATCCGGTGAACTTAAATGCTATTCCATGCCAATTCGGCTATGGCTATATATATTTATTGTCTAAGTTTCGAGAATACATTTTCTTAGAAAGAATACTTTCTTCCTCGAGAAAGTGTATTTTTATTTAGAAGGAAGTGTGGTCTTCATTAACACCACTTGTTCCAACAACGCTGGCGACATACGTCTTAAGTTAAGAAAGGGTACATGTAAACTCCTCCCGCAACACTTCGTAAATTACGTGGCACGTTTCAGGAATGATTTTGCCGAGTGATTGGGCAGATATCACCGTCGAATATTTCAATTGCTCAAACGGCAAATTCGTAGCCAAAAATCTTAACCTTGAAATTAAATGTTACTCACCTGGAATTGCCCTTTTCGAACTCTTTAATCAGCCCAATGTGAGACAGGCTCCGTGAGTCTCCGTCTGCTCCATTCACTCTTTACGCTATAAATGGCTAGGTAAAGTCAGCGCGACAGAGGCCTTTCTGCAGTTATGTTCTTGGGTAAAACCAGATAGAGGTGGGAGATGGAAATGGTAAGTGTAGGAGTTAAGGGAAAGGGATGCTTTTGAAAAGATTATGTCCTGCAAAATGCTGGATGTTTTTTCCCCAATATTACTATTCAAAGTGTATTCAAATGTATTATATTTATTAAAAGTATTAACTTATATTTTTTGTTTGCTTGCACTAGATGTGCCAGTAGCTAAAAAATATACGTCGAATCGGGTTTTGATAACTTACTTTTCTGCCAACTTCTTCAAAGTAGGAGTACAAGGATTGCAGGAAGTAGTAGGTAAGTAGAGGCGGTTGGAGAAACAGACGAGGTCAGTCCGTGGATGAACTGACGGCAAAAAACTGTTCGTTAATCTTACAAAAACACAATCACGAGTAGGAAACATCTTTTTGTGTGTAATCCAAAAACTATTCTCAAGCGATGGATACTCGTATAGGAAAAAGTACCACGTTTAAAATAATTACCGATTACTTCAAACATAGGGAATATTACAAAACATGCCAGCTACTGTTCTAGTTTTGATACTTGTGCATCCCAAGGATAAAGGATGCACAGAGTTCTACAATTTATGGTATCTGGAGGACAGAACATATCGTATCACACAGTGTATATTCTTATCGGTGTTTAAACATTTCCGTTTTAAATGCTATAAATTGCCGCCCTAAGATTGTGTCATTCTAGTTAGTGCAAATCAATTGAAAGCTGCACGGTCGTTTATTTATACTTTACATTCGCGAAGTTCCATGTTTCGGCACGATTGAGTAGAATACTTAAATCGCTATGATTCGGCTATTGCTTTTGTAAGTATTTATTCTTTGTATTAATATCTACTAACACTTATTACCAATACTTGCTACATGTTATTGTCAATAAATAATTTGATAATAATAGACATCATGAGATTGTACAAAGTATGTACAGGGTGATGCATTTGCGTTAGAATTGACGACGTCAGTATTTTGCATAATATATTGTAAATATTAAAAACGGAGAGAGAATGAATGGTCGTCGAGCACGTTGTAGAAACAAAAACACAACTAATAGGCAACAAGAAATGGGTTAAACTGTCTTATTTTTCACTATTAAAGGTCCGTGAAAGTACTTATTGGCTCTAGCATAGTTGCATCGCCTTGTAAATGATTGTATTGTAAAATATTTGTAATATAATATTACCGATCCTGGCCAGTTTTACGTTTAGTTAAACAATAATAGGTTGTTATATCGTCACTCACAATGTTTCATGCTACTTTTTCGCTGATATCATCGTTTGTGTAAAATGTTCATGATTCTGGAATCTTGAAAGTTTAAATTATAAAATAAACAATAAAATTCACACTTCTAAATGTATTTATGTAGTTAATATATTTATAAATCGTTATATATTTTAAAGTATTAAAATTAACCACATCATTTCAAACAAGAATAGAGTAAGAAAATTGACGTGTATTAAAAAATATCGTGGCATCCTTTTTGTAATGATAGCGAAGTTTCTGTTTTTATCTGAGATTTTCTATACTAAGAGGAATCTATAAAATAATGGCAAATCGAGCCGTAAAGATGTATCCTCGTGGGATTTTTTATTTCTTTTTTCCTTGTTGTAAATACTTGAAATATGGTTGTATTAAACGGGAGCCAAGAAATGATTAAACATTTGGTTTCCTTATTGAAAGCTAAAATAAATTTAATATATTATGGAGAATTATATAACAAAATACACAAACAATATACGAAATTCACTACCAATACATAATGTGTGATCGCTCAAACGCTACCTTACAATGCCGTGACTGTTATATGGACCGTTTATTTTGAAAATTAGGTATAACGTAATTTATGTTTAATTGAGTGTAAATTTTTTATTTATACCGAGTTAAAGAAAATGGACTTACATCACTTTCAAAATAAACGGTCCATATGTATAGTACTGTACTTTCGTCCAATGTCGGGCCGCTGAAACAAAACACCCGGCGAAGGAGGGTAGCCAGCCCCGATTTTACTCTCTCCAGTTACGTTTCGAGAGGGCCGTAGCCTTCTCCTCACGTGCTGCGTAGTATTGGGTCAGCGACGTACGTCCAAGTGTCAAGGGAAGTGGCAGTGAGTGCGCTTGGGAGAGGGAAATCTCGTAGGCATTCTCTCAGTGGCTCGACTTATAGGGTGCGTTCGGTTATGTACTGCGAGACTCGTACTACTAAATGGGCGTTCGGTTATAGGCCGAAATAAACTTTGTCAGTACTCACAAAGATTTGCAAGACCGTTCGGTTTCATGGTAGTAATTTTTATTAGGAAACACTTTTGAATAGCCAAACACTACTGAGTGACATCACATTGCCAGTACTCGCAGTACATAAACGAACGTGCCCATAGTTGTAGCGCGTTAAGTTTGAGTCGGCGATCATTTGCAAACTCGACCCGATCGCCACTTGGTGTATACATCTAAGAACGTTGAAAAATCTCCACATATGGAGTTTATAGGTTGCTGACGGTACGCCGGGGAAATCCGACACAGTGTCCGATTTATTTCTAGTTTCTTCAGTCCGTGACCCGCAGTTGGAGATCAGGAAAATGCTTATTTGCCCTTCGGATTTGTATGACCGTCTTCCTATCTTGAAACTTGACTGATTCGTAGAAATGCTTCCTGCCTGATGATGGATAGGCGTTTTAGAAAAATTCTCCACCACTTTTAAATTTGTTGATGCTTTATTTCCTATTTCTTATTTATTTCTTAAGAACAGTACGCTGTTTTTGCCCTGGTATTTTAACTAATCGTCAATACGCGGTGTGAACTGGCGATGGTTCATAATGCTGACGACTTTTTATAACGCGACTATTGCAGACTTGGGTAAGGATGTAATTAGTCATGCATAATTGAATGCGGCAACCTTCCAGCTCAACGTCTACTAACACTTGTAGCTCACGAAGAGTTTTTTCAGACTTTTTTTTTTTATTAAAACTATTCATTCAGTGAGATTCTTCACTTTATAATCATTTTCATTAAATGCACGTGCAACTTGGAAGTTAACTTTTCGAGAATATCAAGCCATACTTTAATTTTCATCAATCTGGTGGAATCATTCGCGAAATTTAGAGCTCCGTAACGTAACTCGGTATAGCATACGAGCTGACAACCGCCTTTGCGTGTTACCGACAACGATCTGCCGTTTCGAGACTGTGGTTCCGAGCAAATAGCGCTAGCGCACCAAACGGCCATTTGTCCAAGTTCTAGGCGTGAAATAAGACGCGTTCCGTTTTTTATCTTTCTTGCTTACTTTAATGTAAAATTTTATTAGGAAAATGGTACCAATTGAATCAGTAGACCCTAAGGTTTAGCCACAGATACAGAATTTCTTTTATAATACAGCAAAATAATTGAATCCATTGAACAGTTTCAGCGGCGTCTTAGTTTCGTTAGATGACAGTATTGGCCGCTTAGCAGGCCTAACTTTCAAAACGGATTGTCTGAATTTCTGCACATCTATGCTGGAAATCCTTATATGCAGCTATTCCTTGGAATATAATCTTTCGATAATTCTAACTAGTTTTACAAAACTCTGCAGTATGTTCAATTTAAGTGTAAAATTTATCTACGCTTGGCACTGCATGTGGTAGTGTGTCCATGTGAGTTGGCGCGCATGGTATGTGAATGTCACATACCTTTATATATATATTGCATCGATTTATAACGGTTACAGCACTTAACGGATGGCAATTGTTTAACAGATGTTTAATAACTATTTTTCTGCTAATCGCAAATGCGTTAACTATTTTTTAACTAGGTAACTTATGGTAATTCATCTACTGTAACTGTTGATCAATTTTGTATTTTTAGTACCAGCCTGTTTTGCGATGTCAGTGTAATTGATGCCAGTTTAATTTTTGTACCTTTTTACATGCTCATGACTGTATACCACTTTCACATTAATGTTTCATTACAATTTCCGAAGATGCAGTTTCACTATACACTGCAATAGTAAGTTTAATTTCTGCGACCCGCATTAATTGGTTACAGCGACAGTTGAACATTCTTTGTAATTCGTGTTTCACTTTTATCAATGTATTTTATTACAAAAGGTAAATTTTATGTGCAATGTATTTTATTGGAAAATTATTTGAACTTCTTATTGGAAAATCCTTTATGAAAGTTATAAATTTATAGAAGGAAAACAAAGAAATTTAAGTTAAATTTTCCCAAGATTTTGTACCTATGTTAACGATATTTATTAAATATATTTTTGTTATTACACTACGTTGAAATTTTTACTTTTCTGTGATATTTTCTATGACGATTAATTATATTAATGATAGCGCATTATTTCTTTTTTCTAGTGCATGTTTCTGTGCAGCAATCGGTGGCTTTGCGTCGCCATTGGGCAGTGACAAGCATCTAGAATGGCTTTTGGGTTTAAATCATAAATCTCTTACTTCGACTAAAAATGAAACAACTGTATGTCATTCGAAACAGTGCAAGTCGATGGGTATGTTAAAATTGTTACTCATTTAAAGTATGAAATATATGCTAACATACAATATATATTTTTGACTCTGCCATTATTTGGAGTATGTTAACTTTGAATCATCCGGTGAACTTAAATGCTATTCCATGCCAATTCGGCAATGGTTTGGCTGTATAATTACAGTGATTAAAAAACGAATTACAGTAAAGTAGCAAAAAAGTAGCACATTTATTTATTGTATAAGTTTCGAGAATACATTTTCTTAAAAAGAATACTTTCTTCCTCGAGAAAGTGTATTTCTATTTAGATGGAAGTGTAGTCTTCATTAACAACATTTGTTCCAACAACTTTAGGTGTGCGAGAACTTTTTTTAATTACTGTATTTATTTGTATAGAATACAAATTTCTTGATATTCTATGGATGTCTATCTTAATCGCTTCATTAAAAATGTTGTTTTGACAGAGTCACGAACCGTATTCATAAAACATAAAACATATTACAATTTTAAAGTCAAACTTCTTTTTCAATCTGTTTGAATATTTTGAGTTTTCTTGTTACACAGCTGAATTAATCAAGGAGTCTATGGACGACAGAGCAGACCCTTGTGATGATTTCTACGAATATGCGTGCGGAAATTTCCCAAACAATCATCCCATTCCAAAGGGCTATGATTCTTGGAGTTTATGGCACTCGGTGCAAGAAAATATACTTAAACAGATAAAAGGTTTGTATTGTTTTTAAGCTGTTATTTATGCTTTTATTCTTAGCCATTTCACGTTCTGCATTTTTATAGTCCTTTATCTGCTCCTATTTCTTACTGATCATTAATCCACATTTTTTAATTACAATGCATGACGTTCTTCTTCACGATCATTTAAAGTGTGCACGTTATGTAGCACGTTAATATTAAATTAGCATAACTTAATTGAGAGAATAATAGACTGCAACGTCTATTTCTGTTGCAAATATCTTCTGACGGACGAATGCTGGATCGAAATCTGTTACTTTATATTTACATTCTGCTATTTATGTTCTTACAGGTACATTGGAAGCGGGCATACACAAGACTGATTTGTTACCTGTTAAACTTGCGAAGAAATGGTTTAAAGTTTGCATGGATAAAGGTAAGTTTGCAATATAATGAAAGTTATTCTGCTTTGTTACTAAACTTCATTCTAACTAACGTAGAAATGTTTACTTCGTCTTCGAAAATGTGAAAAGTTGAGACTTTTTATTTTACCATAATAAATTTTTCTATGCGATAAAGTTGAGTTCCGTATTTTACAAAACTTTTCAAGTTCAATACAATACTTCAAACGGTGTCCTTATTAACAAACACTAAACTCTACTGTACTTTTGAACGGTCCACACATAGAACAGCATTAAGCTTAAAGAAGAAAATAAAAAGAGACAGAAATTGTGAATGTATAGTATGAAATGCGTCTACTTTATTTTATACGATACTTCTAACCGAGAATATTTTTCTCATACACATACTATTCATTTTTTATTGTCACATCAATTGCATGACTGTGAGTGATATACAACACATATAATCCAATTGTATAAATCCAGAATCGTCCCAACAATGACTGACTATTTTTCTTAATTCAAAATTGATGTTTTAATCCCAGCAGACAGAGTACCCCAACACGTAAATGTAAAATCATTATCATTTTCTACAGATGATATGAATAAAAGGGGCTTGGATTCAGTACTGCTCACCCTGTCCAGAAATGGTGGGTGGCCGCTGATCATGGACGAGGGTGAATGGGCCGAAGAATTATACAGGTGGCAATTAATTGATGATAACTACGCACTCTTAACTGCCCAAAGTACATTCTTTGATATACTCGTCATAAAGGTGCCATATAGAGAAATGGAAATCATAACAGTCGTAAGTTGTGCAAAATCATTCGGGTGATGCCACTAGTTTTTTCAACTGTTCCCGCTCAAATCTGCATACTGAACAGCTGGTTGCATTTTCTATTTAGATTGCTTGTACAGTACATTTGTGTAATTCAATAGTACACTAATAGGAGTAATTCATTTCTACAATTCTTGTGCAAAATTTAAAAATGCTATTTTTTTGTAATTTTTTGCAACCGTGGAATATTTGCGTGGTTGGAAACTACTGGTATGACGATTTTTTAAATGACTATAATTAATAAACGACGTCAAATTTTACAAAATAATTTTATCCCTTTCAATTCGGTCCGGCATAAGCAATCTATGATGCAATAATTTCATATTCATTCTGCCTCACCTTGTATATGTGACAATGTTGCATTGAGTCGCCGAATTTTACTACATTTTCCATAAACATAAGTCTACAATATTTTATGTGATTTATACGGAATTGTACAATCGGATACTAGAAAACAATTTTGGTTTTGAACATTGTATGTTGGAAGCTTGTACAACTTGTTTCCATCGAAGCACTCATTTATTTAATATTCACTATGATAGATATTACGTATTGCTAATTACGTATTATTAGTGCACTTTATATGTTGGCATATTAGATCGACACACCACATTTTCCTCCTCGCACGTACAAATTGTTTAATGGCAAGATGTCTTACAAGGAAGATGATGAAAGTGACGAAGACAATGACAACGACAGCGATGATTCGCAAGAGAAAGGAAGTTCAAGTAAGGAGGATGACAGCAAAGAGATTCACAAGAGAAAGCCAGTTTCAAGATTAACAAAACCGATAGGAAAGAAAGTAATGAAAGACCGAAACATGCGCAACCATGAAGTGCACAGGAAAAACTCAGATCATCCGGCCGGTGTGAAAAACAAGAGAAACAAGCATAATTTTACGCACAAGCGAACAAAGAGAGCGATACAATTGCATATTCATCGCACAATTAATAGAAAACGTCAGCCAGGAACATTCTATAATCCACATCAAGTTAACAATATGAACAAAATATTAACAAACGCTTGGCAGAAGCAACACGCAAATGTACATGGTAAAAAAACGCATAAGAAACCGAAGACTGTTGAGAACTCGGAGGAAGGTACCGCGGAAGATGAAGATGATGATGGAGAAGGGAAGAACGATAGCGAGAATGATGATGATAATGAGAACACAACGGAAAGCAGTGATTCCGATGATACTGGTTCCGCTGAAGTTGACAGCGATGAAGAGACTGCCAAACAGCAAAGACAAATTTATGCCGAATATGTATTAAAAGTTGCTGAAATTTTGGCGGAAGCAAAAGGAAGTGTTATTGCAAGGGAGAAATTGGTAAAAGATATTGAAGCTATGATTGACTTCCAAGTAAAGCTGTATCAGGTACGCACAAATCATATGTATGTTTACTCTATGTAATGTATGCAAATATTACAATGTTTATAATTCATTAGCAATTTGTCCATATTATACATAATGTAATATGTATAGTGCCTCAATAGTGATAACCACAGGAATAGGTACAAGTGCTTTGGAAAATAAAACTGACATTACTTGTTGTTTATACATTTTAAACATATTTTCATACAACGTTATATAGTTCAACGCTTTTCTTTAAAGATCCATTACAGTTTCGCAACTATATTCCCTACTATATAATTGTGTTAATTTAAGAACAAATAATACCTGTTTAAATGTTCGGTTAGAATGCCCTGGTTATACGTAACTTGAGATTTTTTAGAAATATTACCAACGGCATATTATTGATAGAATTATATTACCGGAATATAACAGATTGCTTTTTGTTTTCATGCAGTTAACTTTTGCGGACTATTCCTATGAAAATTTCACGCTACAGGAGATAAAAGAGTTATACGATTCGTATGAACCGCAGACTGCCAATGGACAAGTATAATACATTATTTTATTTTAGTATGAGAATCCTCAACTAACGAAATCATTAAGTTTACACGTACATTAAAATGTTTCTTTTTCTAGGTGGATTGGATGGAAAAAATACAACGCCGCTTCATGGAATCAGGTGTTGTCCTGGACGAGGATAAGGAATTGATAGTATCAATACCTAATTATTTGAAAGGCTTGCGCGCTTTGTTGGATAAAACGCCGACTGAAACAATCGGTAAATTTTATGTCATATACAAAGCTTAAACAATATTGTCGCTGAATACATTTACAATTCGAACAATGATACAACACAGCACAGCAATTTTATATAAAAAATATCTCATATTAGTTTCGAGATGCAATTACAATCAATATATTATACTTGTAATAAATAAGAATTATTATAGTGAATTACATACATTGGAACATGGTGAGTGAATTGATACATGGAACAACCAAGGAATTAAGAGAATTGACCGCTAATTGGACAGGGAAGTCCTGGAACAGACCAACTGAATGGTATTTATTAAAAGATTACTATAATACAAGCATGTATATCAACATCAAAAGCTTCTCTTTTATTATTATTTATACTTATGGCATTAGATGTATAGTATAAATCGATGCGAAAACAATTATATGATCAAAATTTTGAGTTACTGGAACATGGTACTTAATGGCGCGTCGAATCATAGAACAAATTGTCGAGGGGCTTTGACTGGCATAATCCGTTAGGCAAAGAAACAGTCAAAATGACTGCAATGATATTTTGTTGCAGAACACCTTTTTCAAACATGCTATTTTCTAAAATTCCCTCTGGATTCCATTGCAATATACATATGATTGATCGTCAGCGTTTGCTACGAAACATTGTTAAAAAACAAAGCGACATCTTTATATGTCAGTACTCTTTTAATTATCGCGCGTACTAGGCTGTTAAATCTTGGTTCCAGCACTTTTGGCAAGACAATATTTTAAATGTAAAACTGCCAAAGACAAGCGTCAACGTATTTGTATCAAAGGAACAGAAATTTTAGAACAAGAAAGAAGAGAATAAAAAAATAATTTTTAAAATTAATCCTGTAGACACTACTATGCGAGCCAGGAGAAATTTTGGAAAATAGAATGTCCAAAAGATTAATTTTTGCACAAAAGTATTTTTACAGTTATTTGGACCAATCACTGATTAATGAAACGTATTGTGTAGCAGTTTAATTTCGCTATTCGATACGAAACTAAAGATTGATGACTGAAATATTAACAACTTGCACATAATTAACGAACAACTAATAAATAATTGTGTCTGCTACAGGGAAACTATGTGCATTCGACAGATCGAAATGAGTGACATAGTTGGATACGAGTATGTTAGACAGTACTTCTCGGATGACATTCTACAAACGGTGAGAAACAAATCAAGTACTCTTTATATACAAAAATATACATACATATGTCGTATAAAATAATATTATAACACGTTATATAATGTGAAACGCCCATAAGTAACAATCGAAGCAGAATTTTGCAAAATATCCTTACATTTTCGATTCCGTTTCCCAAAAAACAATCCATGGTTCAATTTTTCACACATTTGTTGTGAATGACCCTGTATATCTATAATTATATTATATTATACTATATGTAACATTATAGTACATGTGAAAATTACGTAGAATTAGTTAACGGCTGCGAATATGTTAATAAATTAGTCGATTGATAGATTAATGAGTAATTGTTCTTTTCTATATGAACAAAAGGCTACCGATATGATAGATGAAATTCAGAAGGAAGTCGAATATCAAGTGAAAGAATCAACATGGATCGATGAGGACACTAAGGACTTCATCTTTGACAAACTCGTGAACATGAAAAAACTGGTAGGATATCCGAATTGGTATCGCAATGAGACCGTCGTGAAACAATATTACCGCGGGGTGAGTCATTATGTTTCTGCCATTCTCAGCATTTCATCCTTAAAACGTAAGTCGATCCCTTTTCAAACTGACATATTCTTCCAAGCTTGTCGTCGGCAATTCGTATATTGAGAATGTGGTAAATTACAAGAGATATTCCAAGTGGAAGAAGATGCGACAAATGATAGAGGAAGATGACTATGATGAGTAAGTAGCAATAAATTTATCAAGTTTTGAAAAAGTTTGTATCACTTTACTGAATAGTATAACGCTAATAATAAAGAATAACAACGTTAAAAGTGTTTCTTAATAGAAGAATTCAGTAAATATTCGATTATTAAGACGGAGCGGTACCAAAACCAATTTTAATAAAAAGCGGAAATAAAAACTATGCAGTATTTTTCATTTCTTTTCTATGTTTGTTTGTTGTTTTATTTGTATGAAACTATTGTAATACGTTGTTCTAATAATGTATTGACGACTAGTCAATAATGAGGTTGAGAGCGATAATTTGTGAAAGCATTTGACAACTGTTTTACAAGAATTCTTGAAAGGAGATCAGAAATACATTTATGTTTTAGCATTATTCCGTGCTTACTTTCTCCCCAATTTTATTCTATTAATGTCAATATTTGAGAAAGCTCTTGAAAGGACTTATTGATGTTTGAAAATATGAACTATAGCCGATTCGCATAGGTTAAAGGTTCATAGCAAGAATTTCTGGAAAACATTATTTTCTGTTGATTTTTACTGTCTTCTATTCTCGTCTAACATTTACGTCCCGTAATACAGTTACTTGATGGTGATACTTTTATAGATGGTTTATCGATCCTGTCACACTGAATGCATTCTTCATGCCAAACAAGAATTTAATAAGTATGTGTATTGAATTAATTTTTAATCTAAAATGACTCTACTTATTTGAATATGAAATCGTGAGCATACAAATAGCTGCAAATTCTTGGAAAATTGTAATTAAAATTGTTTATTCTTTGTAAACTTTGCATATATTTATGGTTGCACAACATCGTTTATCGTTCAGTTACTATTACATTTTTGTGAAAATCTTCTTTTGCATCATAGTAATAGGCATACTATGCATTATAAATACCTTAAGAAATTTTTAACTTGTTAATCAAAGTTCCCCTACTATAATAATAATATTGAAAAGCCTCAATAATCAATCGTTATGATCGATCTTTTTAATTATTAAACTGTAATACTGTTGGATTACAAAGGCAAAATCTCCCTATTTGTATACTCGCTATTGTACATACACAATCTATCATTAATCCTTAATGAAGCATAGCGCTTGAACAATTACGTCTAAAAAAAGATCCGTTGCGATTGTGATTTTACAAAAGAATTTTTTGTTAAAGAACAAAGTAAATTGTAAAAGAAAGTAAATGAACTTCAGTCATCTTAATTTCGGTTTATTTTATTACAAGATACTTTTCGTTATTACAGCTGTGACAGCGGCAGATTTTCAATTCCCGTTATTCAGTTTCGACCGACCACAGTTAGTATAATTAGCAATTAGTAAAAATTAAACTTTTTCAATGCATTGGCTTTATTTTTGAAATTCTTATTTTAGGGGTATCAATTTCGGTATAATTGGATTTGTTATGGCTCATGAAGTAAACCACGGAATTGATAATAAAGGTAAGTAACCAGTATGAAATAGAGAATATTTATCTTGGAGATATACTATGTTAATTCGCTTGTGGCGTTGGATTGTTAGGTCATCTTTACGATAAAAATGGAGATGTAATGGAATGGCTTACCGCTATGGCAGACGCGTACAATCAAAGGGCGGGGTGTTTTGTTGATCAGTTTAATGGATATAGTGTCGTCAAAGGCGAGAACGCAACAATCGAGGTAAAGTATTTCTTGTGCAGGGTGATTCACTTCCCTTTGAATCACCCTGTTGTGTTTATACTGGCTGCTCTATGCTATATACAAGATTTTATATTAGATAAAACTAGTAGAGCATCATTAAAAGAAAGCTGTATACTCGCACAGATCCACCTTTTATAAGTATCAAAATTTATATGATTTTAATTTGCTATATTTCAGTTACTCAAATAATAATTGTCTTTAATTATTTCATTTTTATCTGAACGACAAGCGAGTATTATAAAATAGAAACATTCACACATTTAAATATAGTAATTGGAGAAATAATGATTGGTTTTTCACTAAAATTGAACCAGTTGTTTTAAATGTCTAAAAGAGAAATTTATATTGATTTGGAAATGTTTCTGATAAAAATTAGAGTAATTAGGAACACACAGCGATTTTTTCATACCTGAAACCTTTTTGTATTTCTTTCTTCTTACTTGTTATAATCTCTAGATTAGTATATCCTCTGATCTCCCTAAATTCATAACGTTTTTCACTTCGTCCATACCACGCAGTTACGTGTATGCTAATTACAAACCACGGAATTGTATTTCAATAATAATATTTCATTTAATCCATCGACTGCCATGTTTTAGAATTACGGAAACCGAACTGCGGGAGAGAACATAGCAGACACGATGGGCTTGCAAGCAGTTTACAGAGCTTATAAGCGTAGGGAAAGAGAATGTGGCAAGCCTGATCCAGCTTTACCAGGATTTGAGCACATCACAAACGATCAGATGTTCTTCCTCTCTTTCGCCAATGTAAGTCAGCTTGTAGTATTATTCATTAATAATATGTAATCATTAACATGTAATTTATAAATAGCTTTATAAACAATAAGAAGCGCTTTCATTAAACTCATTTCTGATAATTATTGTATCGCAGTGTGGTGTTGCAGTTCTCTGCACGTCATAATAATACGCGTCTTACACGTTCTACGGCAGGCTCGGAGCTCGAAGCATGGATAGGCGATTCGTAGGCTCGCTTGAGCACGCGATGGAGTGCCTGGCGTCATCTTTTGGTGGCGAATTATAACACTGACAAGGGACGTTACCCAACGCATACATACCGATTCTGTTAAAACGTTTTTGAAAGATACTTCTCGAAATATCATTAGACACGTATTTTTTTATCGGCCGAAATTCCCTCTGAGTGGGTCTAATAATTCGTGTAAGGTGGGGGTAATTAAGGTACAAACTCAGTATCTCCAAAACTATCGCAAATAAGAGGAAATAACTTATATAAAAATTTCCTGTCTTGATGTAAGGAACAAAAATGCATGAACAGGTTTTTCAATTGTTATCAATTTACACTTTACTACATTTTCAAGTTATCATTAATAATTTTTGCAAAAACGATACTGGAGATTATAGGCCGCGTGTGTTCATCATTTAACTGATATGTAATCTTCATTTACAATAATATATAATGTTATTCCTTTTGGTATGCAATGCAATACACATGCAATGCTTTCGGTATTATGCAATGAATGCTGCGCCTGAACCCCATGGATCCCATTACCGTACGTCTCAACCAGACAATCATTGTGCGCTGGAAACAGGGGATTGTTCATGCCAGAATAATACGCCACCTCATAATTTTTCGCGTGAACAATACCTGTTTTGAACTCCGGCGCCTTCGATTAGGCCAATGGGCTATCATATATATCACAACTTCCGGATAAACGCTATTCAAACCCGGGAAGGGAGGATACTCGCCATCTGCACTAATATATTTAGAATTGGTATGATTTGCCTTAACCGTGGTAGCCAGTTGATTATATGCGGGTCTCACCAAAACCATAGATGATCCCCCGCTTTTCTTTGCCTGTTGATTTAAACCTCCCGGGAGTCCTCCATCTTTACCCCGACACTTCCGCTAATAAAAATTTCGTCGCAGCAGGTACAAACATTGTTATTCAAAAAAATATATATTATCCTGCCTCATTTAATATTTTAACAAAATGATTGCAACCTCCTTCATATTCTTATATCTTGTACCTAAAAAAGTATTGGCGTTCTAAATATTGCCAGATTAAATTTTTCAAAAACCGATAAAGTATCTCCTCTAAGGGAATTTACTTTTTCTTAAGAAGAATACTTTTCTTGTTCGAGAAAACGTCCTTTTATTTAGAGAAAAGAAATTTTATTTTACATAACATTTTTCCAAAACACTCGGTGTGCGAGAGCTCTTTATATCCTCTGAATCAACATATGGCATCAGTATTTTAGTACCTCCGCGCCGCGGCGTTAGTCATCGGATACGCAATCAGCTGCATCGCCGATTTCTCACAGCCAATGGCGAATGTGGGATGCGACACTTCCGGTCTAACATAGAACACAACAATACAACAAGTAATTTAACCTCTACTATCCTTTGTTTAGCTTTGGTGCCAGGCAGTGAAGCCGGAATATGTTAAAAAATCAGCCCCATTCGACGCACACAGCACAGGACGCTTGCGCGTGATAGGCTCGCTGTCGAATTCAGAGGACTTCGCCAAAGCATACAACTGCCCAACCGGCAGCTCAATGAACCCGGAGAAAAAGTGTAACATATGGAAATGAATATGCTGTGAAGATAGAACTCTTGCAAACATATTAAAATATAAACACGCCTAAATATGTATTATTTATTCGCTTATAACCCTACAATATTTTCCTATGTGTAGTATGATCATTTGAGATTCGAAAATTTGAATTAACAATATGACGACTTTGAAATTTATGAAAATTTTAAAAATAGCTCCACTAAAATGTGTATGAACTTATCAGTCACTTTACAGGGTATTTCAGCTACCTTTGCATCCAGACTGTCAAAGCTTTCTACTTTTTATCATGCTCATGTATCGTAGCATTACATGTACAAATAGATAGAATATCATATTATATGTCAAATGCAAGGTATAAGCAAGAGTTTGCGAATATTTATGCATAATTATAATTACTAGATAATTTGCAATTATTTGCAAATTCATCACCCTGTATGTATACAGGACATGCATCCATGGCATACATATGTATATCTATAACGCCAGACACTGCCTGACACTGGGTCAGTGGTAGTCGGAAACCACAAAAATCCGAGATAATGATAATGTATATACAATCTGACATCATTAGAAGATGACAACAGACTTTATTGCGGAATAATAATGTATTTTGAAAACTGTAGCAACTTCGAAATAATCTTTCAATAAGAACAAATCAATTTTATAAGATCTTTCAACCTCGAACCGACATGCATACTAGACATCCCAACATCTCCGAAAATATGGTAGCCGACGATATGTTTTCTTGCAACTGTGGTCGACAACGACATCATCATCATAAACTATATGAAAATATATTATGTGGCGATATTTTGATTTTGCAACGCTGCTTGATTTCGTTTTCTAAAAAAGATATAGATTCTCCCACAAAATGTCTCATATTCATTAAAATATATGATGTCATATTAGAAAGCCAAGTTTGCATTCAAAAATACCTCGGTATAACTGGCATTAGCAATGAACAATAAATTAACTTGAAACTTTAAATTGACTTGCATTTCGAATTAGAAGATGAGCAACAATGTATAGGGAAATGGTCACACGTTAGAGACACGTTTTCTTATAGATAATATAGCTTCAGGCCTTTAAAATCGTTGGACAAGATTGCAAAAAATCACGTAGATCCATCCTAATGTAAAAAAAAGCGCGTTTCATACTGTACACAAATTTTTAGCCACTCACAATATCGGGAATGTCATTTCATCGTATATTCTGGGTCACGACACCTTTACATTTTTTGATTGCGAGCATAGAACCGATTGTATTATTAACATTGTGAAGAAATTCCTTTCTATCTTCACTCACAAGTATTGTGAACACGTTAACCACGTTTTGAAGGACTTAACGGTACCTAGCGTTGGAGATGAGCTAACAGCAGCGGCCTGCGAACCTCATCAAAAATCGCTAAAGCGGATATATTTTATATCGCCGAAAATATATTGTAATTATTTAAGTTATTTATTTTTAATCTGTTATTAGTTCTTTAGGGCGTGCGTGTATTTTGTATTTGTTTAGTTTACTTTAACTCAATTTTAATTTAAATATGTATTATATTTTATTTAGTAAGGTGCGTCGATACGAATTTGTTGTATATTTATATATATGAGGATGGGTGTATATTTATGTGTTCCGTGAAAAGTTTCCTGTCTCCCATTAGACGCTGCCCGAAGTGGAGATGTGGTGTCGGTGGTACCAGCAGTGGTATCGGCCGCTCCTCTGCTGGTCACAGCAGTTCCCCAACAATTATCAGAGTACTCCTACGTGGTACAAAAACAATAAATACGTTTAAACAACATAAATGGTTTTAATCTTTATTATTCTCCCAATATTGTCACCCATCTATAATAGAAAATAGAGACCCAGAATTTGGCGAGTATAAATCCCGCGAATTTTGAAATTCTGCAGCATATCTAAGTATGGGACAAATTGAACTGTTCACCAAGTCTGAGACTACATTTAATCTTAAAGTATTCATTAAACATTTATTTAATTTGTTATTTATTTTATTTTATTTTAATAACTATTAGATTATTTCATATAAAACTTGCAAACCGGCGACCAATTGAAAGGAAATATGCCACGCGGATTTCAGCGGAGTGACTCTAATAGTTAGTATCAACTACTTAGCGCGAGACTCTACTTATTCTCCTGATCGGACTCAAATTGCTCAATTGGCACTATCCCATTACAGTAAAAATTTAACCGAACCCGCACTCCAGAGGAAAGCTTTCAAAAACTCCGATAGAGTTATCCAAAATTGGATGGTACCTCAGAGATGCGTTTTATCCAGGATATTTAACAATCATAAAAATAAACATGCAATCCAATTCGCGATACCGGAAACTAGAACGTCCACAATAAGTTTAAACTTCATTAATGTAGTAGATTTATACTAGAATGGTATCTCATAAAAGACAACTAGGATGTATTACAGTAATGCTACAAGCTAGAGAAAAGAAGGAAATGTATTACCTTCACCAATACAGTTTTGCGTACGTACAACAATCAGGTGTATTACGAAATTGAAACTTACTGTATGTAACTTTGCGTTACCCGAAGGAATTCCAGTAGTCGAATAAAAGGATTCAGTAGAACCTCTTTGTCCGAATTTCTGTTATTAAAAACTTCTACTATTTAAACACTGCTATTCGAACGCTCAGTAATCCGAACTCTTTTGGCATGTACAGGATGATTCACTTGTCTTTCAATCACCACTAACTAGGATGTAGGTTAATTTATACAGGATAATTATAAATTATGTAGTTGCTTTCGTTTCATAGGAATATTTTAGCGCTTTTCTCTGTGTTTTATACATCATATATACATGTATATTCCACCTGAAAATACCCTTACAGAAAGGGGTCACCACCTGAACGAGCACTTTTTTAACGGGAGTTCTATCCAAATTTAGGTATTGATGAGTAGAAGAAAAGTATAGAATATAAAAATGTTATAACATTTAAATTCCAGTATTGTCGAATCGCGCACATTTCTTGTACTGATATGTATTAATGTAGTGAAAACGAAACTTCTATAAATTAGCGAAGAAATGATAATTATATTTTCAACTAAGTTTGCAAAAGCAGAGATTCACAATTCGTCCAGGATATTTATTTGTTTGAGATGTTCTAGGACCCTATAGAATTAGATTTTTTTCGGTACGCTACAGTTTCTGTTTTTAAATGAAAACGTAACAATTAATTTGCAAAAAGTCGATAGTTCATATTTAACACGTTGCAATTTTGTTCATTTTACTTTTATTAAAAATCTAGCCTTATAAAGTCCTAGAGGATCTAATACACTACACAAACACGTATTATTTTTCTATTTTCGATGATCTAGGTCCGAACAGTAGTGATCACGGCAAGACAGTGTCCCTAGAATATGTTACAATAAATTAATTAATAGTACTTACAATATTAATTATACGGGAATTAAAAAATTACTAAACGTTAGGCAAAAGAAGCCTCTTGCAATAAAATAAAATTGATCACACTCGTACCATAGATTTTTGAAAAAAAAATCTGAAAAATGCATCTGTTTTTAAGGCTTCTAGGTAGGCGTCTCCCCTTAAGTAGGTGTTTCTTACCTCTGTTTTGGTGAGATTTTATTCATGCATATATATAGATAGATCAATACTGCTTATACTTCTCCCACATGCCTGCTTGTAAACATTGAAAGATAGGTAAGGAACAATATTTTGATGATCTTTTCGGAATTGTACATTTTCTGATCGACCATTAGCGTCTTACAAAGTAGGTCTGAATTAGGATTTAGTGGCCTAAATATTGATAACTTCAGAGTTAGTTAGGTGGTATTATTTTTGTGAGCGAGCGTAGCGAAAGTGCCTATGACTCTGTTTATGATTGTCTCTAAATGCAGATTGAACCGAAATATTAAAAAGACATATACTATTAGACGTCATATACATATATTCCAATCGCATAAAAACACAGTTAGAAGTACAAAACATATTTTTTGTGTATAATTCGAAAACTATTGTCGAGCGACGGATACTCATACAGGGAAAAGTTTCCCAGAATGCAGTGCCCTACAATGTATTTCAAGCTCATAAGTTTCAAAGAGGAGTAACATGTTCGAAATAATTACCCTTGTGCATCCCAAGGATAAAGGATGTGCAGAGTTCTATAATTAATGGTATCTGGAGGACAGAACATATCGTATCACACAGTGTATATTCTTATCGACGTTCAAACATTTCCGTTTTAAATGCTATAAATTACCGCCCTAAGAATCTCACATCCTAGTTAGTGTAAATCAACTGGACGCTGCACGGTCGTTTATACTTTACATTCGCAAAGTTCCATGTTTCGGCGCGATTGAGTAGAATACTTAAATCGCCATGATTCGGCTATTGCTTTTGTAAGTATTTATTCTTTGTATTAATGTTTACTCAAATTTATTACCAATACTTGTTAGATGTTATTGTCAATAAATAATTTGGTAATAATAGACATCATGAGATTGTACAAGGTATGTACAGAGTGATGCATTTGTGTTAGAATCGATGACGTCAGTATTTTGCATAATATATTGTAAATATTCAAAACGGGGAGAGAATGAATGGTCGTCGAGCACATGGTAGAAACAATGGCACAACTAATAGGCAACAGCAAATATAATAAAATTGCTTTATTTGTCAATATTAAAAGTGCGTGAAAATAGTTGCTAGCTCTAGTACAGTTGCATTGCCCTATAAATGATTGTATCGTAAAATATTTGTAATATAATATTACCGATCCTGGCCAGTTTGACGCTGTTACGAGCCAGGCTTCGCGAGTCCTAAATATGCTCTGAGATCGTGCAAAGGGCTACTTCACCTTCACCAGACTCGAGTCTTCTAGTTCCCAATCGGCCCTATATCAATCCTGGGATCGTGCTAAGGGCTATTTCACCTTAACCAGACTCAAGACTGGATCTTGTTAATTAAAAGAATGGCTAGTTACTTTCAGTAGCTCAGAACAGGTCTTGGGATCGTGCTAAGGGCTATTTCACCTTAACCAGACTCAATCCTGCTCATTGATCATGAAAGGATGCCCTAGGCTAAAGTTAAACCTTGCTATTGCTCGCCGGATACACCTTGAGCGGTAAAAGTGTATCCTCGTGGGATCTTTTATTATTCTTTTCCTTATATGTGCTTATTTCAATCAAGGATGACTGAACAGGAATTTCCAATAAAGAAGCAGTGATTTTCTTAATAAAAACTAAAACAATGTTCAATATATTCTGAATGAAAATACAATACAAAAATATATAATGAGAGTTTCAGCGGAAGTAAAATGTTGTTACAATTTGGATTAAACTTAAAATGAAATCGTATTACGTTACGATATTGAAGGGGGGAGAAACTAAACGTAAGAACTGTGACTTGCCTAGCGATCGCGATATGACACGATGTACGTACGGTAATATTAACTGGTTTCGAAGGAGACTAATGCTCGATCTACTACGATGGTCTTCGCTGGTCCGAGTGACAGAGCTGCGCTGTCGATGAGAGTTCGGAACTGATTCCCCCGCTTTCCACTAGAATTTAGGGCTTAAATATCTGAAGACCCAGTGAAAAGGGGGTATGGTGGGAGTATAAGGCGCCAAGGGTCTGACCATGCTTGAGTTCTAGGAACTACACACATGCACCGTATGCACGCCGCATTGCTCCCCTACTAGAAAGCTATAAACACTAGAGATAAGACGGAACAAAAGGAGTCGAAGTCACAGTGTTAAGGCTCGAAAAATACGCAGGAATATTCTATGTAGGAATCTAGCGAGTTATAATTATTGAATCTACGTATAAAATAATGTTAAGAAAAGTAGTCCGAGAGGGTGAATATGTAACACGTTTATGAAAGAATGCTCTAAATGGCCTAAACTCAAGTTAAACCTTACTATAGCTCACCGGATCCACCTCAAGCCGTAAAGATATATCCTCGTGGGCTTTTATATTACTCTTTTCCTATAACAAAATACAATGAGAGTTTCAGCACATTGGAAATGTTATTAAAAAATCACGGGTTCGTTTAACTTTACAAATTAAATGGGGGAAAAAAATAAACTGTTAGTTGCGGAACGATCGCGGTTATTCCACGATATACTACACGGTAGTTGTGACTGCGTCGAAAGAAACTAGTGCTCGATCTACTACGGTATTCTTCGTTGATCCAAAAGATAGAGCTTCGCCATCGGGAACACTTCCAAACTGATTCCCTCGCTCTCCACTAGAATTTAGAATATTTGCAACAAAAAAAATGTTTTAAAAATACTATAATTTATATACCCAAAAAAAGCAGCGAAAAGGGAATATAGTGGGAGTATGGACGCCAACGGTTTGAATATGCTTGTTAGTACTTTAATTTCTTGGAAGTCAGGCGTACGCTGCTGCATAGTACATTTCTATTAGAAATTGAGTTGACCACGTGAAATAATGTGTACCGGAATAGTGAAAGACACAGTTTTAATGCTCGACAAATACGCAAGAAAATTCTATATTGGAAAACTAGCGAGCTAAAATGAATGAAGCTACACGTTAACAAAAAGAGAAAAGGAGTCCGATAAGAATGAATATGTAACATCTCCATAAAAATTGCATATCTGTTACATCCATCCGCTTTTCGTGCGATGCATTTCCGTTTGAAACTCGGCCTTCATGTTTGTTAGACCGATTCTTCCTTGTAATGTTTTCTCTATTTATTGTAAACTCAGACATAAAAAATTATATATTAACAGAAAGATTTTCCTCCTTTCATTATTTAAACTATATGCACAAGTTAGTAAATTACTACAGTTGACAACCATTGACTAATATTTCGAAAAAAATGTAATTTACTTATTGTATGCTGATTTTGACCGATCATTCAAATATGTGCTATTTCTTTTCAAATTAATATTACTATGTCGCAGAAGAAAATATTCACAAAACTGTTATGGAGACGCAAATAATACACAGTGTTAAACTATGTAATGTTATGAAACAATATATGAAATTCACTATCAATACATAATGCCAGTTAAATTTCTCTATCTTTCAACATTCTCATTACTGTATATCACTTACACTTTCCCTAAACACTGCCATAATAAGTTTAATTTCTGCGACTCGCATTAATTAATTATTTATTAATTGGATTAGAAAAACATTATTTGAACTTCTTAATCCAATTAAGACCCTTTATTAAGTTGCGTCCTTATTGAAGAAACACAAAGGAATTTAAGTTTAATTTTGCTAAGATTTTGTACCTATGTTAATAATATTTATTAAGTATATTTTTGTTATTACAATATGCTGAAATTTGTACTTTTCTGTGATACTTTATTATATTTTAATGATAGCGCATTATTTCTTTTTTCTAGAGCATGTCTCTGTGCAGCAATCGGTGGTTTTGCATCGCCATTGAACAGTGCCAGGCATCTAGGATGGCTTTTGGGTGTAAATCATAAATCTCTCACTTCAACTAAAAATGAAACAACTGTATGTCATTCGAAACAGTGCAAGTCGATGGGTATGTTAAAATTGTTACACATTTAAAGTACAAAATATATGCTAACATACATTATGCATTATTAACACTGCCATTATTTGGAGTTTGTCAACTTCGGATCATCCGGTGAAATTTCAAAAAAGCAAAAAAATAGCACATACAATATTTCGAGAATACATTTTCTTAGAAAGAATACTTTCTTCCTCAAGGAAGTGTATTTCTATTTAGCAGGATGTGTTTTTTTCATTAACAACGTTTGTTCCAACAACATTAGGTGTGCAACAACATTTTTTATTCATTGTATTTATTGTAGAACAACAATTTCTTGATATTCTATGGATGTCTATCTCAACCGCTTCATTAAAAATCATATTTTGAAAAAGTTACGAACCATACATTCATAAAAAATATACCAAAAAACGATCGAAGAATTATTCGATTCATATTTGCGGCTTTGAAGCCAAATTTCTTTTTCAATTTGTTTGAACACTTTGAATTTTGTTATTACACAGCTCAAGTGATCAAGGAGTCTATGGACGACAGGGCAGACCCTTGTGATGATTTTTACGAATATGCGTGCGGAAATTTTCCAAATAATCATCCCATCCCAGAAGGCTATCGTTCTTGGAGCTTATGGGAGTCGGTACAAAGAAACGTATATGATCAAATAAAAGGTTTGTATTGTTTTTAAGTTGTTATTTATGCTTGTATTCTTAGCCATACTACGTCTTGCATATTTACAGTGCTTTGCGTGCTTCTATTTCTTGCTAATCATTAATCTACATTTTTTTAGTTATAATGCATGAGATTTTCAAACATGAAATATCACACTTATCTTCTTCACGATTATTTACTGTGCGCACGTAAACGGTAACTTAATTGAGAGAATAGTAAATTGCAGCGTCTATTTTCTTTGCCAATATCTTCTGACGAATGAATAATTGTCTGAAAGCTAAAAGGAAATCTGTTACTTTACATTTACATTTTTATATTTATGTTCTTACAGCTACTTTGGAAGCGGACGTTCACAAGACTGATTTGATACCTGTTAAACTTGCGAAGAAATGGTTTAAAGTTTGCATGGATAAAGGTAAGCTTGAAATATAACAAAAGCTATTCTTCTTTATTACTAAACTTTATTCTAACTAACGTCGAAATGTTTACTTCGTCTTCGAGAATGTCAAAAGTTGAGACTTTTTATTTTACCATAATAAATTTTTCTATGCGATAAAGTTGGGCTTCGTGTTTTGCAAAACTTTTCAAGTTCATTACGATACTTGAAACAGTATCCTTATGAACTAACTAAACTCAACTGTATTTTCAAACTGTCCACACATAGAACAGTATTAAGCTTAAGAAACAAAATAAAAAAGACAGAAATTATCAATGCATAATAAAAAATGCATCTCATTTATTTTCTACGAAATAGTTCTAACCGGGAATAGTTTTCTGATACACATTCCATTAATTTATTTATTATCATATCGACTACATGACTGTGAGTGACCTACAACGCATTCAAACCAATCTTATAAACCCAGAATCGTCCCAACAATGACAGACTATTTCTTAAGCCAAAACTTAAGTTCTAATTAAAAAATAAAAAGAACCTTGATAAAAAAATAAAAATAGCCTTAATAAAAAACAAGCAGTAAATTTCAATTCATTGTCGTGTTCTACAGATGATATGAATAAAAGGGGCTTGGATTCAATATTGCTCAGCCTGTCCAGAAATGGCGGGTGGCCGCTGATCATGGACGAGGGTGAGTGGGCCGAAGAATTATACAGGTGGCAATTAATTGATGATAACTACGCACTCTTAACTGGCCAAAGTACATTCTTCGATACAATCGTCATAGATCTATCAGAGGAAGATATGGGAATCCTAACAGTCGTAAGTTGTGCAAAATAAATCTGGTTTGATGCCAATTGTTTTTCAACTGTACCCGCCTAAGTCTGCAGTGAACAATTGGTTGCATGTCATATTTAGATTGCTTGTACAGTACAATGGTGTAATTCAATAATACATTAATAGGAGTGCTTAATTTCCCAAGAATGGTCTTGTGTGAAATTTGAGTGTTCATTTTTTCTGTAATTAGTATATAAAGGATGAGGCATATCGAGCCAACGAGCCAACGAGCCAATATAAAATATTCGTATGACGATTGTTTAAATGGCTATAACTAACAAACGTAGTCGAATTTTACAAACTAATTTTATCCCCTTCAATTCGGTACACCATAAGCAACCCATGATGCAATAATGTCATACTTATCCTGGCTGACCTTGCGTGTTTAACGATGTTGCATTAATTTGGCATTCCTTTCTTCAATTTTTTCTCTGTAAATGGAAACTCCATTTATTTTATTACATTTTCTATAAACATAAGTCCACAATATTTTATGTGATTTGTAGGAAAGAAATGTAAAAACGCATATTAGATACCAATTTTGATTTTGAACATTGTATTTTAGAAGCTCGTACAACTTTTTTGCATCAAGGCACTCATTTATTTAATATTAAACATGATGAATATAACATATCGCTGATAGTGTACCGTATATGTTGACATATTAGATCCATACACCGCATTTTCCACCTCGTACGTACAAAATGTATAATGGCAGGAGGCCTTACGATGAAGATGATGAAAGTAACGAAGACAATGACAACGGCGGCGATGATTCTCAAGAGAAAGGAAGTTCAAGTAAGGAGGATGATAGCAAAGAGATTCACAAGAGGAAGTCACTTTCAAGATTAACGAAACCAGTAGGAAAAAAAGTAATGGAAAATCGAAACATGCGCAACCATCAAGTGCATAGGAAAAACGCGGATCATCCGGATGGTGTGAAAAATAAGAGAAACAGGCATAATTCTACGCACAAGCGAACAAAGAGAGGAATAAAATCGCACATTCATCGCGCAATTAACGGAAAGCGTCATCCAGAAACAGTTTATAATCCACATCAAGTTAACAATATGAACAAAATATTAAGAAACGCCTGGAAGAAGCAACACGCAAGTGTACATGATAAAAAAGCGCATAAGAAACCAAAGACTGTTGAGGACACGGAGGAAGGTACCGCGGAAGATGAAGACGATGATGAAGAAGGGAAGAACGAAAGCGAGAATAATGACGATAATGAAAGCACAACGGAAAGCAGTGACACCAATGATAGTGATTCCGATGAAGTTGACAGCGACGAAGTGAGTGCCCAAGAGCAAAGAGAAAAATATGCCGAATATGTATTACAAGTTGCTGAAATTTTGGCAGAAGCAAAAGGAAGTGTTATTCCAAGGGAGAAATTAGTAAAAGATATTGAAGCTATGATTGACTTCCAAATAAAGCTGTATGAGGTAAGCACAAATCATATGTATGTATACTGTATGTAATGTATGCAAATGTTTATAATTGATTTGCAATTTGGCCATATTACACATAATGTAATATAGTGACTCAATAGTAATAACCATAGGAATAGGTACAAGTGCTTTGGAAAATAAAACTGACATTACTTGTTGTTTATACATTTTAAACATATTTTCATATAACGTTATATAGTTCAACGCTTTTCTGTAAAGATCCATTACAGTTTCGTAACTATTTTCCCTACTATATAATTGTGTTAATTTAAGAACAAATAATACCTGTTTAAATGTTCGGCTAGAATGCCTTGGTTATACGTAACTTGAGATTTTTTAGAAATATTTCCAACGACATATTATTGATAGAATTATATTACCGGAATATAACAGATTGCTTTTTGTTTTCATGCAGTTAACTTTTGCGGACGATGACTACGAAAATTCCACGCTACGGGAACTCCAAGAGTTATACGATTCGTATGAACCGCAGACTGCCGATGGACAAGTATAATATGCCATTCTATTTTAGTTTAAGAATTCCTAACTAACGAAATCATCGAGTTTGCACATAAACCAAAATGTTTTTTTGTAGGTGAATTGGATGGAAAAATTACAACGCCGTTTCATGGAATCAGGCGTTGTACTCGACGCGGATAAGGAAGTGATAATAACAATACCTAACTATTTGAAAGGCTTGCGCGCTTTGTTGGATGAAACACCGACTGAAACAATCGGTAACATTTTATGTCATATACAGAGCTTAAACAATATTGTCGTTGAACACAGTTACAATTGGGACAATGGTAAAACACAGCAGGAAAATGTTATATAAAAAATATCTCATATTAGTTTCCAGATGCAATAACAATCAATATATTATACTTGTAATAAATAAGAATTATTACAGTGAACTACATACATTGGAACATTGTGAGTGAATTGATACATGGAACGACCAAGGAATTAAGGGAATTGACCTCTAACTGGACCGAGAAGTCCTGGGACAGTCAATCGGAATGGTATTTATTAAAAGACTATTATAATACAACCATGGCATTAGATAAATAGTATAAATTGGTGCAAAAACAATTATGTAATTGAAATTTTGAGTTACTCAAATATGGTATTCAGTGGCGCGTCGGATGGTAGAGGAATTTGTGCAGGGGCTTCGACTTGAATGACCCGCTGGGCAAAGGAATAGTCAAAATGACTCGAATGATATTTTGTTGTAGAACACCTTTATCAAAGATGTTATTTACTAAAATTCTTCTTGGCTTTTATTGCAATATATACATGATTAATTGTCCGCGTTGACTACGAACTATTTTTTTAAACGAAGCAACATTTTTATGTTTTAATACTTTTTCAATTATCGCCCGTGGTAGAGCGTTAAATCCTGGTTCTTACATTTTTGACAAGACAATATTTTAACTCTAAAACTGCCAAAGACAAACGTCAACGTACTTACTTATATCAGAGGAACAGAAATTTTAGAATTAGAAAGAGGAGAATAAAAAACTAATTTATAAAATTAATCGTGTACACACGACATGGCGAACCAGGGCAAATGTTTGAAAATGAAATTTCCAAAAGATTAATAGCTGCCAAAAAGTATTTTTCTAGTTGTTTAAACTGTATAGCAAATTTAATGTGAATATCATTCTCTTATTAATGCAACATATTGAGTAGCAGTTTAATTATATTATGTGATACGAAACTAAAGATTGGTGACTGAAATATTAACAATTTGCACGTAATTAATTAATAAACTAATAAATAATTGTGTCTGCTACAGGGAGACCATGTGCATTCGGCAGATCGAAATGAGTGACATAGTTGGATACGAGTATGTTACACAATACTTCTCGGATGACATTTTAAAAGCGGTGAGAAATAAATCAAGTGCTCTTTGTATACAAAAATACACATACATATATTGTATAAAATAATATTATAACACGTTATATAATGTGAAACAGAATTTTGCAGAATATCCTTACATTTTCAATTCAGTTTCACAAAAAACAGTCCATGGTTCAATTTCCACACATTTGGCGTGAATAACCCTGTATATCTATAATTATATTATATTGTACTATATGTAAAACTATATTACATGTGAAAATTACGTAGAATTAGTTACCGGCTGCGAATATGTTAATGAATTAATCGATTGATAGGTTAATGAGTAATTATTCTTTTTTATATGAATAAAAGGCTATCGATATGATAGATGAAATTCAGAAGGAAGTCGAATATCAAGTGAAAGAATCAACATGGATCGATGAGGACACTAAGGACTTCATCTTTGACAAACTCGTGAACATGAAAAAACTTGTAGGATATCCGAATTGGTATCGCAATGAGACCATCGTGAAACAATATTATCGAGGGGTGAGTCATTATGCTTCTACCAATCTTGCAATTTCGCTTTTAAAATACGACTAGATAATTTTTCAAACTGAAATATTATTCCAAGCTTCTCGTCGGCAATTCGTATATTGAGAATATGGTAAATTACAAGAGATATTCCAAATGGAAGGAGATGCGCCAGTTGATAGAGGAAAGTAGCTATGATGAGTAAGTAGCAATAAATTTATCAAGGTTTAAAAGGTTTCTATCATTTTACTGAACAGTATAATGCAAATAATAAAGGACACAACGCTAAATGTATTTCTTAATAGAAATATTCGATAAATACTCGATTATTAAGACAGAACGGTACCAAATCGTGAATCAAAACTATGCACTTCTTTTATTTATTTTTTAATTTTGTTTGTTTACTTATTCCTATATAATATTTGTAATACGTTGTTCTAATAATGCATTGACGTCTAGTCGATAATGAAGTCGATAGCAATAGTTTATAAAAGCAGTTAGGAACAACAAAGCATTTGTATGTTAGCATTACTCACTATAAAAAAAAAATTTATAGTTTGAAAATTTTGACTACAGCCGATTTCCTCAGCGTAAAGGATCATAGCAAAAATTTCTGGAAAACATTTTCTGTTGATTTTTACTGTCTTGTATTCTCGTCTAACATTTACGTCGCGTAATACAGTTACCTGATGGTGATATTTTTATAGATGGTTTATCGATCCTGTCACACTGAATGCATTCTTCGCGCCACACGAGAACTCAATAAGTATGTTATCGAATTAATTTTTAATCTAAACTCTCTTTACTTATTTTAGTATGAAATCCTAAGCATGCAAATAGGTGCAAATACATGGAAAAATTTCATTAAAATTACTTTTTATTTGTAAATTTCTGATATATTTTTGCATAACGTTGTGTATCGTCAAGTAGCTATTACACTTTTGTAATATTACTGTAGTGATAAACAGTATTAGGCATACTAGGTATAACTTGAGGAATTTGTAAATTTTTTATCAAGGTTCCTCTACTGTAGCAATAATATCAACTTACAAGTAACAGAGATAGTTTGAAAGGGCTCAACAATTAATCTTTTTGATCGATCTTTTTAATTATTAAAGTGTAACACTGTTGGGTTACAAAGGCAAAATCTTCCTTTTTGTACACTCGCTATTGCACATACACAATCTATTATTATTCCTTAATTAAGTATAGTGCTTCAGCAATTACGTCTAAAAAACATGTGTTGCAATTGTGATTTTACAAGATAATTTCTTGTAAAAAAACAAAGTGAACTTTAAAAGGAAGTAAACGAACTACCCATCTTAATTTGGATTTACTTTATTACAAGATACTGTTTTCATTACAGCTATAACAGCAGCAGATTTTCAATTCCCGTTATTCGGTTTCGACCGACCACAGTTAGTATGATTAGCACTTAGTAAAAAAAAAAACTTTTTAAATGTACTCGCTTTTACTTTTGAAACTCCTTTTTTAGGGGCATCAATTTCGGAATAATTGGAGTCGTTATGGCACATGAAGTAAACCATGGAATTGATAATTCAGGTAAGTAATCAGTAGGAATAAAGGATACTTATCTTGGCAATATTGCATCATAATTCCTTTATGGCGTTTGGTTATTAGGTCATCTTTACGATAAAAATGGAAATGTTGTGGAGTGGCTAACTACTATGGCAGACGCGTACAATCAAAGAGCGGAATGTTTTGTTGATCAGTTTAATGGATATAGTATCGTCAAAGGCGAGAACGCAACAATCGAGGTAAAGTATTTCGTGTGCAGGGTGATTCACTTGTCCTGTTGTGCTTATACTGACTGCTCTATGCTATGTACAAGATTTGATATTAGATGAAACTAGGAGAGCATCATTAAAAGAAAGCTATGTACTCGCACAGGTTCACCTTTTATAAATAGTAACATTTATATGATTTTAGTTTGTTTTATTTAAGTTACTCGAATAATAATTGTTTTTAATTATTTTATTTGTATCTGAACGACAGGCGAGTACTATAAAACAGAAGCATCCACTCATTTAAATACAGTAACTAATGAAAGAGTGATTGGTTTTTCGTCAAAATTGAACCAATTCTTGTAAATGTCTAGAAGACAAATTTATATTGATTTGGAAATTTTGTGATAAAAATTAGAGAAATTAGGATCACAAAGCTATTTTTTCATAGCTGAAACCTCTTGGTATTTCTTTCTCCTTACCTGTTATAATCTCTAAATCAGTATGTCCTCTGATCTCGCTAAATTCATAACGTTTTTCACTTCGCCCATACCACGCAGTTACGTGTATGCTAATTACAAACCACGGAATTGTATTTCAATAATAATATTTTATTTAATCCACCGACTGCCATGTTTTAGGATTACGGAAACCAAACTGCGGGAGAAAACATAGCAGACACGATGGGCTTGCAAGCAGTTTACAGAGCCTATAAGCGTAGGGAAAGAGAATGCGGCAAGCCTGATCCAGCTTTACCAGGACTTGAGCATCTCACGAACGATCAGGTGTTCTTCCTCTCTTTCGCCAATGTAAGTCAGCTTCCAATATTACTCACTAATACGTAATACATAAATAGATACATGGTAAATATTTACAATCGCTACTCATCAAAAATGAAAGAAAATTCTATTTCTTTTAATATAAATGTTTGTATTGCCATCATACACATACACTGAGATATGTTAGCGATTGTAAATATTTACCAGACATATAAACACTAAGCAGTGCTTTCATTAAACTTATTTCTGATAATATTGTATCGCATTGTTATAAACAGGACGTATACAGGTACAACATTGTTATTAAAAAAAATATATATATTAGCCGCATTTAATATTTTAATAGAGTAATTGCAACGTCCTTTGGTTTGTAATATACAGTGGCACTTTTTTAGCAACTGGCTCACTCTTTATTATTATTAAAATAAATTGACTAGAAACCAAACTGTCTCCTTTAAGGCAATGTATTTTCTCTTAAGAAGAAGAGTTGTTTGTTGAAGAAAATGTCTTTTTACATATTTAGAAAGAAAAGTTTTCATCTTAAAGCACATTTTTCCCAAAAACGCTGGTTGTGCAAGAACGCTTTTTATCCACTGTATCAACAAATCAGTTACATCGCCGAACGTATTTCTCCTAGCCACTGGCGAATGTAGGATGCGACACTTCTGGTCTAGCATAGCACACAAGAATACAACGAGTAAGTGAAACTCTATTATTCTTTGTTTAGCTCTGGTGCGAGACAGCGGATCCAGAAGCTATAAAGAAGATGGCGTCATTCGATGAACACAGTACAGGACGCTTGCGCGTGATAGGCTCGGTGTCGAATTCAGAGGACTTCGCCAAAGCATACAACTGCCCAACTGGCAGTCCAATGAACCCCGAGAAAAAGTGTAATATATGGCAATGAATATGCCATGAAGATGGAACTTTCGCAAATATATTAAAGTATAAACACGCCTAAATATGTATTATTTGTTCAGTTACAACTCTGTAATATTTCTCCATGTGTAGCATGATCCTCTTAAGACACGAACATTCAAGAATTTATTCGTAAAGTAATATTGGTATCATCCTGATACAGCATTGACAAATATTTGCAACTGTTGAAATTTATTAAAATGCTAGATCGGGTTAATAATCTGAATATAAGTATCTTTTTGAGATTGAAAAGTTTTATAAACCACTGACTGCCACGCACTGCCCAACATGCAAATTAAGTCTTCCCACTAAAAAAACACCTAAACTTCAGGGAAAGGCTATTACTTTACCGAGAATACTTAACATTAACGATAAGCGACAAACATACTAGATTTTGTAATTCAGACTTGTGAGATTTTTTATTTCCCTACCTATCTTTATTACTGAAACAAAGTGCAGCAATATCTAATAATATATCGCTAAATAAATATAATATTGTTACGCGCGGACGTCGTAGATCGCGTAACTGGCATTGAAACTCGAAGACTGGATTATAGAAACGGGATATATATTTGAGGAGCGATATAAGGTGCGTGCACAAAGGACGGAATCCGGGATTAGACTGCTAGATATACATTCCGCTGTTAGTCAGACGAAGAGCGAGTCGTTAGGGACACTCTTCACAACTTCCGGCCAGGGTGCATGGGAGCCAGGCCCGTAACACTACCCCCTTCCGTGAAAAAGCCGTTCGTCTCGAACGTGGATGGTCTTCTTCCTTATGTAACTCTGGTGGATTAGGAATCAGATGGAAGTAGCGGTCCAATCCAACGAGATACCGTCTCAGCATTTGCTCGAGGTCCAGGGAAAACCGCTTCAAAAACCGTGGACGAGACGTAAACGAGTTCGGAAGTTGGGCTGAAGCTGATGGTTTTCTTAATCACGGTGTTCCAAATGCGTTCAAAACGTGGTGTGTGAAGCAGTCCCTCCAATGAAGATTCCAGGGAATTAGAATGGGTGGTAATTTTCTTGAACTGGGTCTCGAATTTCCTCGAAACAAGGAAAGAAAAGGGATTTGTGGGTTCTTGTAGACGACAATCCAAAAGATATCACGATAATAGAAGCAGTAGAAGGACTGATTTCACAGGTTTTTCGAAATTTGACGACTGGCTCATATAAATGCTCATTTCATACATTCAACTCAGCTATTCTGCCAACGTCGAGGGAACCTAGCTTGGTTACGCCACAGCTGTTTCCTCCTTTCTCCGTTTTGACCGCTCGTCCTTATAGGTCGGCCCTCAAAAGGAGAACCGAACTTCTATAAGATGACGGACGGAGCAATTGACTGTTTTTACCGCTATCGTAGTGGATAGTGCAAAGACTATACGCAAAAACACACTCATACCGTGGAAACCTTTTATTCTGTTTGTACTCTACGATGATATTTCGCGAGTCTACTAATATGGACAATCTTGAATTTACACTTCGGATTACGCTGAATCCTATACACAACATCATTTATCCTATTCACGACAATGTAAGATTACCAGTTACATTGTAATTTTGGACATTTCCCTTTCACTCGTCTGGGTTGAAATAGCCAGACCGCGTCACCCGGAGCAAATTTGATTAAAGGTCCTAAGCTGTCGTATTTAATCTTCAGAGAGTGTGAGGCCTTACAAATTCTTTCGCTAGTAATCTGATGGATGAGTTTAAGCTTTTTTTTCAAAATTCGACTATAATCAGAAATTGAAAAATTTTCAGTTCCGGGAGCGATTCCTCTACACAAATCCAAAGGTACTCTCAATTCTCTTCCAAAACGTAATTTTGCGGGAGTTTGTTTAGTAATTTCGTGTTCCGATGATCTATAAGCTAACAAAAATAATGGGATCCAGTCATCCCAATCTTTCTGATTTGAGGAAACAAATAATGACAAATACTGGGCAATAGTCCGATTTAATCTCTCTACCAAGCCATCCGACTGAGGGTGAAGAGGCGTCGTTCTGGTTTTCTTAATGCCTAAAATCTTCAAAACTTCTTTAAACAACCCCGATTCAAAAGAGCGGCCTTGATCGGAATGAATTTCTATAGGTAAACCGTGTTTACTAAAAACATGAGAAATGAGAGCTCTGGTAACTCTCTCAGACTTACAATCGGGCAACGGAATAACTTCTGGCCATAAAATAATCCGCGACAACTAACAAAAACCTGTTCCCAGAATAAGTTTTAGGAAGAGGACCGAGAATATCGATACCTATCCTATCAGACGGTGGACCTTTCTTCGCTGTACATGTGTCACAGCAGCGGCACCATTCCTCGACGTCTTGTTTGCAGTTTGCCCAATAGAATGTTTTCCGAAGACGAGTCTAGTTGATTCCAAAGTGTCCAGCGGAAGATGAGTTATGAGCCAAACACACTAAATTTCTTCAATTCTTTTCTCGGGTACGATAATTTATCACTAAAAGAATGCGGGATTTCCTGTTTAAAATAGCATACAGTAGTGTAATTGTAATTACATTAACTTAAACCTTGTTAATTTCTGTTTACCTCTGGTGCGAATCGTTCAATCCGAATTTATAGTGAAGCTTATAGGAAAACTCAATGAACGCAACATAGGGCGCTTGCGCGTGATAGAATCGGTGTTCAATTTGATGGACTTCGCCAAAACATATAATAGGCAGTTGCCCAATCAGTAGCCCAATGAACCCCGTGAAGAATGTAATATAGTATGTATATATATTATGGCAATGAATATGCCTTTAAGATAGAGATGAATATGTAAATATATTAAACTATAAACACGCTTAAATATTGTGTATTATTTTTGTACTTGCAACCCAGTCATATTTCCCTCCGTGTACTATATTTTATGATCAACTGAGACTCAATATTGAAGAAAATCCGTAAAGTAATATTTTTTGGTAACAATTCTTACGCAAATATTACAACTTTGAAATTTATGGAAATTTACAAAATATAACTGCACTACACTATAACGATTTAGAAATTAGTGCATGAATTTATGAGTCACTGTACAGGGTGTTTCAATTGCTGTCGAACCTTGTCTGTCAAATCATACTATACTTTGCTGTGTACTAGAATTACGTACGCTAATATATATAATATCATATTATATAGCAAATGCAGGATATAAGTAAAAGTTTGGGAACATTCTTGCATGATTATAATTACTAGATAATTTGCAATTATACCATACACAATAACATACGCGGTGTTTCCAAGCAAACTCATCACCCTGTACATGTATATACAGGTATGAATGCATCGCAACATATATGTATAACGTCACTGAACTGGCTGACACTGTGTCGGAGGTGGTCGGAAACCACAGAAATCCGCTACAATGATAATGTAAAAACTTCGACATCATTGGAAGATGACAACAGTCCCACAGGACAATAATATGTTTTGAAAACTGCATCAATTTTGGAATAATCTTTCAATAAGTACATATCAATTTTATAAGATATTTTAACTTTGAACATGCATAGTGGGCATCCTAACCTCTCCGGAAATATGTGGCCGACGATGTGACACAAGCAATTCTGACTTGTAAGTAATCAACAGCTGTTTTGTCATTGGTCGACAACGAGATCAACATCATAGATTATATGAAAACATGTTGTGACACGATATTTTGATTTTGCAACGTTTAAGAATCATTGCAGATTCTATCATATCTTTTATACTTCGAATTGTCAATGTTCGAAAGAGAAACAGATGCACATATTTTGTGCTGGTAATATTATTTTTGCACTTTAATAATTGAATAACTTTTAATCATTTTTAATATTTTAAAGTCTCCACTGGACGAAGAACGATTAACTTTTTGTTTGTATTTTGTGTTTCTGGAAAAAGTTTACAGCTGGTAGAATTTCTAGATTTTGGCAGATCAGTAGATTGATCATTATATTGTTACTCATAAGAGTTTTTTCGAGTCTTTTGTTACACGGAATGAGTAATAATTTAGCTACAATGATTCCAAATGATCTTACTATCTATCATGTACTGATGTTTCAGATGTCCAAAGGAAAAGAACTATACTCGAACAGAAAATCAGCCCTGATCAGAAGGCAATGTGCAATGTCTGGGCAAGAAAGTCGAGATGAATGGAAAGTTTCAATGGACTACACTTTCAAGGAGAAATTGATACATAATACTTATACACATTCCTGGTTAATAATTTCTCTGTTAGCGTCCTATTTTACCACAGGGCAGCAAGGCTGGATTTACGAAGAAAGTGAGTCCAAGTTCATTGATTCAACATGCAAATTCCACAATGATTTCAATGAACTTTAAGGACAAACAAATAATTGAAATAACTAAAATCATAGTTGTCCAGTTTACAAAAGTTGGATATTTTGTTTTGTCTGGTTCATTCTTATTCCATAAAATGTATTGTTTGCCAACTTTGTCTATATTCGTCTGGACATAGTTTTCAAATTAATGTACCCATCAGGATTCAATCTTTTGCATTTTGCAGGAAGATAGACAATATGTATGAAATAATTCCTCTGCCAAGTTAATTTTACGAATAACATATTTTGATTTCATAAAAACTAAGTACTTAAGAAGTGCTCAATATAAAAGTTTGTCTTAGAATTACTTGTAAGACAAATAGAAAATGAATGGCACTAATGCTAATGCACTTTGGTTATTACAAAGCAGGTTCCATAGAATGATGCGATTAAACTTCAAGATTATTTTGCTTGTACTAATAGTCGCAACAATAAGCTCGTTATTAACATCATGGAACAATTGTGGAAGCTTATCCTTTCTCAGAACATCAGACTGGAAAAGAAAATTTCATAAAGCAAGTAGTTTTGAATATTTAGTTTTAGCAATATTTCTTGTAAATAGAAAATCTGTCCATTTCTCCAATGTTATTGATTTTCATCTTTCTTCTATCAAGGATCGATCAAATTCCGAATCAGGATACCAGGAAATAGATTGCCATATAAATGGCGACTATTCGATTGGGTGCCGCAAGGAGGGCGATGAAGTGTACATACCGTTTTCATTCATTCATAAATATTTCGAAGTGAGTTTTTATTCTTGCATTTTGCACGAAGACGTTTTCTATTTTATGCGAAATGAAAAATACGTAATGCAGGCATTATAATTTAACAGATTTATGGAAAATTAGCAACATACGATGGTTTAGAAAGATTCGAGTGGCTGCACAGTTACTCGAGAATTATTAGCCCCAAAGGAAAATATGATTCCCGGGGAGTATTTATGACTTTTGAAAACTATAACGTCGAAGTGAGGGAACGAGTGAAATGCATTAGTGGAAACAGCGGCGTTCCAATATCGACACAGTGGGAAAGCCAAGGATATTATTATCCGACTCAAATTGCTCAATTCGCACTATCCCATTACAGTAAAAATTTAACCGAACCCGAACCGCGGAGGAAAGTTATCGAAGACTCCGACCGGGTCATCCAAAAATGGATTGTACCTCAGGGATGCGTTTTATCCAGGATATTCGACAAGCACCAAAACACACATGTAATAAAATTCGCGACACCGGAAACTAGCACGTCCGGAATAAGTTTAAACTTGGATCATGTGCTAGATTTTGTACTAAAATGGGATCTCGTCATAAAAGACAACGGAAGTATTACTGTAATGCTACAATCTAGAGAAAAGAAGGAAACTTACTACCTTCACTACATATCCAGTAATACAGTTTTACGTACATACAACAATCACGTGTATTACGGGATTGGCCACGTAACACCCGAGTGGAGACGAATAACTAGAGATTTAGTAGTCGATCTGCAAAAAGGCCTGTACATAAACGACAAGAACAAGAAGAAAATACCGCGTTCCAAGTTGAGGGTATGATATTCCCGATACGTCTATTAAAATTTACATATAAATTCGAAGCCTTTTCATATAACTTATTTCTTGCAGGTATTAAAAATAACTTTGTACGGATCTGGAATGATTGATAACATCACTTTGTCAACCAGTGAACATATGGAACAATTTTATGATGCAGCAAGATGGTTTGTAGCGAATCAGAATGTTACTACTGGTGGATGGCCAAATCCTGTGAGAAGAAAAGTAGCTGCTGGAATGGCTACTTTGGAACCAGGATGGTGAGTTGAATAATCTTACTTCATATATTATTAATTAGCATATTTAAAAAACTGCAAAAACATATAGGGTAATTTTGAAGCAGCGCGTCTGCAGATTTTCGGGTATTTTTGGTCTAAATATCTGAATGGTAGGCATAAAGTTCGATCAAAGCTTTGTAGCTTTAGCAACTCGTACTAAAGTTTTACGTGAAGTTTTAGTAACTCGAAAATCGCAAGTTTTATACAAGCAATATTTTACTAACTGAGATCATAGATCTTTCGTTCCTTTGAAGTGTAGCGCTTTATTGATCTTAAAAGTATGTATCTATGTAAGTGTGGCTGCGTATATTTTAGGTATTCCAGTATGGGTCAAGGGCATGCCATATCTGTTCTTGCACGAGCCTTCTACCACTCGGGGCAAGAGAAGTATCTGCGCGCTGCTCTCAGAGGCCTGCGACCATTCCGGATTCCATCAAATAAAGGCGGCGTAGTAGCAATGTTCTTAGATAAATATGTTTGGTACGAGGAATACCCTACAACACCTGCTTCGTTTATACTTAACGGATTTATCTACTCATTAATTGGCTTATACGACATAACAAGTATCGCGAGTGGCAAAGATACAGAAGAAGCCTCGCGGCTTTTTAATCAAGGCATGGCATCCTTGAAAAGTATGTTGACCTTGTATGATACTGGTTCAGGGACTACGTATGATTTGCGACATTTTACTTTAAAGACCGCGCCAAATATTGCTAGGTGGGATTATCATTCGACACATATTAATCAACTGCTTCTATTAAATTCAATTGATAGCGATCCGCTCTTTATTACCACAGCGGAAAGATGGATAGGTTACATGAATGGTAAAAGAGCCACGCACAATTAAAATATTAATAGTAAGGAAATAATAACGGATTTTACACGATATTTAGATGAAAATATCTGTAATACTCTAATTATTATACTGGATGGTGAGTCATAAGTCAGATACGAATATACAAGGCCCTTCGTGTAAAGCATCGCGTGTCATTAATTATAAACGGATGAGAATAAGATAAGTACGCCCGCCAAAGGATTTTGCAATCAACGCATCTATATGTCATTTATGAGAAGATAAAATGGCCATTTAATTCGCCCTTTTTAAACATTTGAATGAAACATATCGTATCGTAATGAAGTTTCAAAGTCGGACCCTTGCTTTCGACTTAATGTATCCCAAAACAAAAACACAAAGCAAAAGCGATCACTTTTGACATGATACATGGGTGTCTTCTTCTGTGATGCTGCTGACTCAAATCCATATCATCTTGTACTTATCTTAGCCAAAAGAACCACTAATTAAACTTAATGACAACTGAAGCTTTGCAAGATTCTCGCAATAGTTTTACAAAACTATGACTATAAATACCATTTTACATAAAGCGATTAAGGGCACAGATGTACATAGTGACATCCAACATATATATGATAGATTCTGTAAATAAAAATACACAGTAAAATGTAGGAACTGTTTTTAAAGGAATGTAACAGAGTGTAATTAATACATGCCATTATTCTATAGTCTGAAATTCTAAGTCTAAAACAGTTACATCCTAGTTACATACCAAAGCCTCTCGGACTTTCTCCTGTTCTTGCATTATTCATTGTGTTAATTGAACTACGAATGGCTACTTTAGCAGCCATGTATCGATGTTATATCATTGCAATTTTCTTCCCAATATGTTCCGTGACTCCATTTTATTTCGATTATTACTTTTCTTCTATTCTATGTTAAAGTATCACACTTTTGTTAATAGTTATAAACTTCAGTTAAACCTGTTGTACTTTTTCTCAACTCTGTCGTAGCGAAAGTGTTAATGCAATATAAAATTGAAGGAAGCTGAAAAAGGAAAAGCTGTTCCAGTATTGGATCTTGAGAAACTCGAAGGACTCAGAGAGAAATCATCTTGAAGAAGAAATATTAGAAACCTTTGAGAAATCTCAAATACAATCTTTAGATCAGAATTCTAGCAAATATTCAGCAAATACTTTGTAAAAGCAGCCATGACTTCTCACTCTTCGCGGTAAGAATACTTCAGTGTTCGACGGGCGCAGACGTAATCTACTAATCAGGAATTCCCCATCAATCTACTGAATAATCGCGCAACATGGCAGTTTTGACAGTGATAAAAACAAAAGCTTTAAGTATCGTTTTTTAGACTTAAATGCTATATTCCTTTCAGCCCAACTAATCTACGCTATTATTGCATATTTTATGAAAGACATTGTGGAACTAAAAAGGATGGCACAAGTAGACGAATACCGTAGTATATCAGACGGAATCTGCATTACCTGCCCAGAAAAAAACTGTTTTATCACCTGCTTACATTACTTTTTGTTGTAAATTATTTTATCGGAGAATGAAACACATTCTACGTCAGAGACAGAACAATCACAATTGCATTCCTGTGTGGCTAAAAGGCACAGACACTTGCGAATGTTCTGTCGCATGCATACCCCGCTTCCATAAAAATCAATCGTAATTGCAGGTGGGAGAGGAGAATGGAAGGATTTAAAAACTTTTGGAAGATGACGGTATACTGTTCGAGCAAGTTAATATCTCTGATCTCATTGGACACGTATATAAAAAAACGCTATCAAAATAATATAACATACATATGTATATCTTATCGTAATAATATAATAATGCAGAAAAATTCCCACGATAAGTATAAAAAAGTTAAATTAAATTAAATGATTGCAAATAATTTCACAATTTCAAAAAGTGTATATTTGTTAGTAGCAGATTTTTCGCAATATTTAAATAATGATGCAGCGCAATGATGCAGCACAATTTTCTAAATCACAGAAATATAAAATGCATTGCAACAATTAAGAATGTGATGTATATGTATATACATTTTTTTATATATTTATAAATATATAATAAACAAAAACGCATCTAACTTAATATTATTGTTCTAATATTAATAATAATATATAAAAATAAATTGAAGGCCATTTTGAAAGCTCATATGTGTACAGCTATTGTTTTTCGGCACTCTTGTTTATTTAGAGATTTATTTCATTTAAACATGAACCAACCGTATTCCACGAAGATCAGTCATCTATTGATTGTGTAGTCATACAAAGAATAGCTGTATGTTGCTTACGAAACTGACGGATGACGTGATCGTGATGCTCGAATGGGTGTTGCCCAGTGTCCACTGGTATTGAGCGCTCAGTAGTACGTTTACGAGGCTGCTCGCTCTACTTTCCGAGGCTTGACTTATTCACTGGATTAACGAATCACCTTTTTTATTTACAAATCAGTAAGTATTCAACATAAATCATTATTTCTAACACATTGACTTAAGAGAAGATCTACGAAATGCGTAAAACTCTCCTTTTCATAATATTTCCGAACGTCAAATGCACCTTCGGCAACCGGTTGAAAAATTGCTCACTGTGAAATCTTGGAAACTTTTTGCGGTATACGGATGTTTAACTAGTTAGTAAAACTCACTATTTATATCACGTAGATCTAGAAAAGTCTGCGAAATGCACATGGAACTTTCGTCTTTGTAAATATTATTTAAGAATTTCAATCAACTCTCGGGAACCGGTCGAAAAGTTGCTTAATTCTTATACATTTTTTGTTTCACAGGTAATCATCTGGCTAATAAAAAATGTCGCAGCAACAGTACTATCCATTTAAGGTGAGCGAATCAGTATGGAAATGAGTATGTTTCGGGAGTGTTTATACCGTTAAGTATAACAGTTTAAAAATAGGTTCTGAAACATTTTTTCGGAACCATATTCTTATAAAAGTAAATTTACCATTTTTCGCCAGTAATCAATCAGTGACTTTGTGCGTATTCTAATTTCTTATGAAATATAAACAAATATTGTAAGGGACATCATATGTATATAAATGATTGGTACAAGTAGAATGTAGCATTATAAGATTAATTGACAACTCAAAGATTTTCTGGTAGAAACAGAACTCAATTATATTTTGTGCATTACAACTAAGTTACTGTGTATTTTATGTGAGTGTCTTGTAAAAACAGAAGGAAACATAACATAAAAGTTATATTCATTTTATTGTAGATTTATACAATCATAGATTGCATAGATTTTGCATATATTTATATCCTTGGTAAAATATATAATGAAATGTATATATTAAAAATCTAAATGGTAAGAGATAACCCAACATGTCTGTGAAAAAGCTCTTGTAGCAATATTTTTTCCAAATTCATTATTATAATAATGTGTAGGAATTAGTTGAGATTATTACCAGAAAAACAAGAGTTTAATTCATCTTGACAATATTTATTTCTGATTTGAGACGTACTTTTATTATCTTTAAATTCAATATTATATTGATTTTATTATACTGTTAAAATTATCTGAACACTCTGCTATGTTATTCTTATGTATTGTTCATGAAATCGATGAAGACTGGCATCCAGAAAAACCATCAAAATAATATAACAATGTGTTGAGATAATACAAAAATTATTTTATTGTAAATCGGACTAATACAATCCTACTGTAAAACTGTTTAACATGGCTTTCTATTGAAATACAGTTGTTAACCAGTAAAAAGACATTATTCCTTAAGGGAAATTTATAATACAACTATAATTCGGCATGGAAATACGTGTTTATAATTCTGTGCATACTTTTACTATCTTTAATTCTAAATGGATTATTTTATGTATATATGCATTTCAGTGTACTCCGACGGTGTATGCTGCGGAACCGTTCGACGCCAACACAGATGCAGCAATATTGCGAAAGGCTATGAAAGGATTTGGCACCGACGAGAAAAGTATCATAGATGTCTTGACTAGAAGAGGAGTTATTCAACGATTAGAAATTGCAGAGGCCTACAAGACCCTATATGGAAAGGATCTGATTAGTGACTTAAAAAGCGAACTAACAGGGAAACTGGAGGATGTTATAATTGCTCTTATGACCCCATTGCCGCATTATTATGCGAAAGAGCTGCACGATGCCATTAGTGGAATTGGCACGGACGAAGAAGCTATTGTTGAAATTCTATGTACTCTTAGTAATTATGGTATAAGAACGATTACCGAATTTTATGGGAATTGTAAGTATCACAAAGCATTTCTATGAAAACATTTGCTTATGAAATTAATTATTGATGCTTATAATTTGCATAGTGTACGGCAAGACTCTCGAGAGCGACTTGAAAGGCGACACTTCGGGGAACTTCAAACGCTTATTAGTTTCTCTGGTTCAAGCAAACAGGGATGAAAATCAAGGCATCGACCATGTTCAAGCTGCCGCAGATGCTAAATCTCTCTATGAAGCTGGTACAAATTACAAAATTAAAAAGCTCCTATAAGATGCAAATGAACTTTATAGCAAACTGAATTTTGCTATCATTTGTCTACTTTGGGAGCAATTGCATGTTGCAAATCTATCTTGTTCCAAGCAATACATTTCCTGCGATCACTATTCGCATTTTGTGGGAGCTCCTTTACTTTATTTCTATTTATTCTTGATCCTTTGTTTTATTCTTTATCATACTTGCAGGTGAAAAACAGTGGGGCACTGATGAATCTCAATTCAATGCTATTTTGGTCTCGCGTAGTTACCAGCAGTTGCGACAGACTTTTATTGAATACGAGAAGGTGTCTGGTCACGACATTGAGATCGCTATAAAGAAAGAGTTTTCTGGAAACATTGAGAAAGGACTCCTTGGAATAGGTGAGTGAAATTTATTCTGCCTATTCTTAAGCCAATAAATCTTTATGCAATCAATTATATCGGCAAATACAGCAACATTACTGGGTTCTTTAATTAACATGGGTAAATATTTGATTAAATTTAAGAATACTATAATACAATTTCAATCGGTATGCAAAAAATGTGATACCTAAATAAACAGAAAGGGGTGCTTCCACAAACACTCGTGAGCATATAAATAGGTACTGTAGAACCTCGATTAACCGATCTAATCGTGGAACGTTCGGGTAACGAAATTTTCGAATAATAAAACAGCTACTTATTTAATTTTCAACTGCATGTTTTCAGAAAAATAACGTAAATATTAATAATATCAATCAGAAATACTGCAGGTTTGAATCATTTTAGTTGTTACAGCTGTGTTATAAAGCTACATTATTAGATACATTGAACTATGACATACGTTCGGATAAAAGAGGTTTTACTACAAGTACTTGAGAAAATAAGACAGAAATTATGCTTTGTTTTCAAAGTTTTCCATAAACTCACAGTTACTTACCAAGCAAAAGCATATTTGTGTAAATCATGAATTGTCATTTTTCAGTGAAATGTGTTAAATCGAAGGTCGGCTTTTTCGCGGAAAGGCTGTACGCTAGTATGCACGGCATAGGCACAAGGGATCGTACTTTAATTCGTATTATAGTATCAAGAAGTGAAATTGATTTGGGAGACATTAAAAAGGCTTTCGAGGAGCGATTTGGAAAATCGTTGGAAAGTTGGATTGCTGTATGTAACTTTTAACATCTTTCACCAATATAAATATAACGAATGCTATCAGATTTAAGCTAAGATTTTAAACATAATTCAATTTTTTCCAGGGTGATACATCGGGAGATTACAAGAAAGCTCTCCTGTCTCTAGTTTCCACATAATTGACAAGCATAGAAAACTCTCAGCACATTGCATGCGACGAAGCTTTCTAATGTACAAACTATTTTACGGGCACCAATCTCACTTGTTATAAAGACTATAAATACTTTTACATCGTTTATACAGCTTAGATGTTACTATGGTGTTGTGGTAACTCACTGCCTTTGTGATGGATATATCGTGTGAAGTGGTATTAACTATTTTTTTAAATGTTATATATTATTTACCTACGACGTTTCAGGGCATAATTCCTATTTTCTATATCACAATATATGAACAATGCATCGAATGCAAGATTTATCTGTTACTAATTGATATATTTATACGTTACTAATAAATGTAAAGCTCTACCAAACTAACTCCAGTTTGGCAATTCTAAATGCGACCTTTCATTGATGTGCAGATGATGTGCATCATGATCATGATTCACTCACCTTTGAATCAGCACAATCTTACCCCACTTATTGTCAAACGTGTATCTGTATTGTATTATATGCATTATGCATATAAATAGGGTGTAGAGAAGACAAAAGACACGTACATATTTACATAATTTATAATTAATCTATATGAAGCAATCTGTATCCGGTCAGTGGAATTTCAAGGACAAGTGAATCACTTTGAATCTACACAAGATAATTCTGATTGTTAGAATCATAACACTTGCATTGATTTCAAGAAAGGATTAGTTCGTCAACGTTATAGCTTAGATAATGAATGACGTTTAGTATTCGGTAATTCGTACACCTACTATATTAGTGACTGCTTCCTGAAACCTATGACTCGTAGGTAAAAGCATCATTGATGCAAGGTATCCCCCACTCGTACTTCTCAACCTGTATCAACCAATGGCAAGCCATAAACGGAGCGCTGGCTTGTGAACTAATCATTCAACAGAGACGTTCATTTGAAATAACCTTCGCTGTGGGATTCCATAGAATGTGGTTTTCTCGGAATATCATGATACCTTCGGGGAGCAATTATTTTTTATTTATAGTTTGGGTAAAATCCGACTCGGAGCGTATCAATTAATACAACGAAATTTGTTTGCTGAACCCCTTTTTTACTGGCAATAATTTATAAAGCACAAGAATATATAATATAGCGCGCTATGTATACACAAAAATATTCAAGAACAAGAACTCAATGGTGCAGGTGTCCGTTTTAGTTCATTTGCAATTACATTTTCTGTTATTATTTTTTGAATTCATATCCATATCGATAGTAAGATAAACTAGACATGTTCAAGACATATGCGTTGCGCATATGCAATACGCAACAATGCTGCAGCGGCTATCTTCATGTGGAACAAATAGGTTTATATTGTTTATTTACGCTCAAAAGCCTCAAAAGTGTCGCGCAACAGTGCCCTGTGATAATACTATATATAATAAAATAATCTATTGAGTGCAGCGATCGAACGTGCGCGTGCATATGCTATCGCAAACAAATCTCTATTATTTGAAATCAAAAATTAGACCATGGGTGGATTTACAGATGCTCATTGGTTTCCCCTTGTGTCGCAAGGCAACATTTATTCAATGACAAAGCTTTGTTCAACTAATGGTTGTAATAAGGTATTGGTCGCTTCCTTAAAAAGAAAGATTTATTCTTGTGAATATCATCAGACGCCGAACTTGTATTTGAGACCATTGGTTAAAGAACTTCTCTTTACATATATTCCTAGTTAGTATGTCTTATTATTCTTTTACTTGTACCATGAAGAATTGTGTTGCTAAATTATGTTTACTTGCTACTTTCAAACGTTTTTTTTTAATCCAATGTTATTGAAAAAGAGGAAAAGTTTCTGTTTGTAATTTACATTATTAGTGATTTGTATTTTGTTTATGTGTTTATTGTCTTTTTGCGATAACTATTTGTAAGAAGTGATTCACCATTTATTGGTCCAATTCAAACAGACAGGCAAAAACTATCCAATTAGTAATGGATAATGTTTATCCGATAGCGTACACACAGTTTCACATGTGTATAATTACATGTTTTGTTCAATTATAAAACCAAATTTAGCTTGGAACTATGTCTTGAAATGTAGTATTAAAAATTTATTATCAATAATATTAGCAAATAATAACAAACTATTCATATAATTCTCAAGGACATAATTAGATTTATCAGTATTTGAACGGTGTTCGTATATTCAACTATAATTTTTTATTTGGTATTTAGATATAATTATAAATATACTACACCTATATTTTACAGTTTAAATAATACCTGCTCGCAGTAAGCAAAGTATAATCTCTGAAATTTATTCGCATTCAACAGATGGTGCGGAGATTATTTCCATTGATGCGTATAACAAATCCGACACCGGTGATAGTTTTGTGATAGGAATAACTATAACGAAAACCAGCAATGATACAACGGTAGAGAGATATTTAAATATATACACAGAAGGTGCTACTGATGGGGAAGGAGACGAAGGAAGTTCAATCGAGGCTATAGCGCAAAATTGTCTAATGGTTGAATTATCGTATACGCCATATCATCTGTATCATACAATACTACCACAAGAAAAGTCTTGCCATGAGGTAAAGATTATTTATAAATAGTGTCAAAAATATACTTAGCAATCTTCGTTATAAAATAAGATTTGTTATTTTAGTAGTAGTAACATTGCAGTGAATACGACTCATTTTACTTAGTTTTATTGTACTTCATAGAAATATCATATCGAATTTGTATTAAATTCAAAAGATTTGTAAAGTTCCCTGAGGATTCCAGAATTATAGATCCAACTTTTTTTAATATAAGCAATTGGTCGTTCAACATGTTTCAATTATGATTTTGTTTATCCTCCTGCTGAATGAATTTATGTTAATCTACTATTATAATACATAATATATGAATTGTTATTAGTTATTGGTTGTTGCGTGTTTCAAAAAATTCATGCGAACTAACAAGTGCTTAACACAAATTACAGGTGATATGGTTAATATCCGGTAGTGATTACAAAATCCATATGATAAGGGAAGAGAAACTGTGCCATGGTTATAGCGAGTCCCCGATTGAAAAATACTTCCCGGAGTTACATGATGTACAAGCAATTGCTCTGTGGATTAATATTTACTATTATCACGACTACAAATGGTACCATTGATAAATGATGATGACAGTTCTTTCAAAAAAAGAGTAAAGTACGTAATATATATTTGATTTATTTAGGCGAATAACCGCAATTGGCTGCGAATGCGGTTTAGTGAAAGTGGCAGTCGTGAATGTTACGGATTTAAATATTACGCAGTCTTGGGTGCTACGATACGATAAACCGGTGTCAAGCGTTTGCGTATTTCCGCAAGAAAATCTGATTGACAGGCCTTCGTTCATTCACCAAAGATGTAACTGACTTCATAGTTTCTATGTAATTAGTTCAATGATTGCCAATTTTTAATGTGGCTCAACACGACTTAATAATTCTTCAGGTGTACGTAACACTGATAAAAGTGTCGACGTAAAACTGAATATTCTTGTCGTAACTACTAACAGTGCCATCATATTTACGTAAGAATATATCATTATTTCTTACGGTCAGAAAATTTATGAATTTTCAAAAGAATCATAGTGTAATCATATGTCTAGAGATGTCCTCCGAAACGGAATGGAAAAGGGCTTAACAGTCACTTGTAATGAAACATCCGACTGCATTTTATGCTCGTGCATTGCTGATATTAACATGGATGGTCAAAATGAAGTACTGTTGGGTACATACGGACAAGAAGTTTTGGTGTACTCGCGAGGGAATGATAGCTGGGAACTGATGACTAAGAAGTTGTTTGATGCACCAGTCCATTCTATGTGTTATATTGATATAACGAACGACGGAATGAAGGAGTTAGTTGTTCTCACACAACGTGGTGTACATATATTGCAGGTTTTTATCGCTTTTTTTTATTGACAATGAATTACCAAAGAAGAGACATATAATGTGTCAGACTATCATATTATTACACCAGTTAAACACGGTGAAAACTATATTTATCTAGTGTTTAAGAATCAAATCTTTTATATAATTTATTATCGATGTTGAAGAGTTCATTGCAAAAGATATTATTTTGTACTTTAAATACACCATTTCCTACTTTTTCTTATTGTACTTTCTATTTGATAGGAAATCAGTTCTTACCTTTATGGTAGACTGATTATTTAATGTTTAAATAATACACAGAGAAGGGTCTACATTTTTGTCCATGCACACAAGATTTTGTAATTGAACAACTAAAATTTTATGTCACAGCATAATACCTTTGATGCCCAGGAGCAATGGAAAACATATTACAAGGAGGTGTTGAAGAGATTTAATCAGCAAAAGATAGCTGAACCTGTATCTAGGGCAAAACTTGTGTCATAATTGTCGACAATAAATTAAGTTGTTGAATAAAACCGAGTGAAACAAGTAATTTGAAATGAAGAAAAAAACACAGTGTTTAATAAATGAGCAGTGGAGCTGCAAGTTTTTCGAGAATTAAGGTGAAAGTTTTGTGTCTTGTTACCGCAAGATTCTACCGAGTCTGATACAGAAAAATCTTCCTTTTCATATAAATCCAAAAGGTTTAATGTTTTTTCTCCATTTCACATGTCTCACTAACTTTATTGGCACGCCAGAATATTCATGGTACACGGTAACTCTTTGTATGCTCCCTCTGTTTAAATTTTCCCGTTGAACCTCACGATGTAGATGGTTGGATTAAATCTGAAATAGCTTTTTGCCTGAGGGTATAAAGTTTCTTTATCCATCTGTCAAATCTCCGTTCCAGGTCAACCGTTATCTATAAAAGATTACAAACTTTGAGCACAACAAAACTTATAAAAAATTTCCCAAATTATTGTATGATAAGAATCAATAACAATACCGATGAATGGAATATGGTGTCCGTTACAGTGGACACGGAGGCGACAGCGGGTACTTGAATTGTGTTCGCGCTAATATCGATAACAATATTTTTCAACGGCTTTTCCTTCGACGTGGAGGATGAAAACTGTTTGGGGGCGAATCCTTCCGAGTTGATCTCATCAAGAATGCCTTCTTTGAATCGGGGTTCGATGGTGAAATCATCTACAACTATTCCAGAAAAATGAAAATGAGGATTAATGGAGGACAGTACTTTGTTGATAGTAATTTTGAAATAGAAAGAATAAAATGGAAAGAAAAGGTTCTCTTAACAAAAAGAAAATATTGCAAAGTCGCTTAAACATATATATAAATGTATAGTAATTTACATATCATTATCCTTTTTACACCTTTTAATGATGTTTGTGGTCTTTCTGCTGCCGTCGCTTTAGCGTTGGAATGAGAGCTACTCGACCGGCTTCTAGAGCTTTCTCTAGAAGTTGATACATTTTTCCTTCTTGTGTGATCAGATGAATATGACCTGCGTTTATCATATCGATGTCTATATTTGTCTCTGTCCCTTGATTGGCTACTCCTTGAAGCTTTGTAATTCTTCTGGCTCTTTTCTCTATCTCTACTTCTGCTTCCAGATCGAGAGCGGTACCTCTTTTTTCGTTTCGAGTACTTCGCTGAACGTTTTCTGTATGACGACGAGTCGCTTGATTGAGAACTGGAAGACCTTAAAAAGATTTCAAATAATGTAACAAACATACTTAATGCACATTATTTATTCTTCTAAAGAACAATCATTCTGTTTAAGAAATTGTTTACTTTGCTTCATTTGCTAGAATTCTGTCTTTTTGCAAAGTTGTAAAACATGTTATTTTGTAATGAATAATTTCTGAAACTACGAAACCGATTTTGATGAAGTTTTAAAAAATATATAACGATGTAGATAATGAGGATAATAACTGTCTGGATACTAACAGTGAAAGAGTTTAGCAAAACTATTCAGTGATGGTATACAGCAACCTATTATTCTTTAAATTAAGACATTATCAGATACGGACAGATACACTTTCAAAAATTCCTGCATCTATTTTAACGGCGTTATACTTTTGTAACTGCGTCACAACTTAGTTGTCGTACAAAGGCTAAAAATTTAGTCAAACTAAACCCTCCGATTTATTTTGCGTGTTATGTTAATCAGCTATCGCGAGCATCCCTGTATCGTATTGAAGAAAAACAATAAGGTACCTTTTCATACAAAGCTCAAAGCATTTTTTATGATACTGAACTATAGTACATTCACACTAGACTCAGAGCTGTGAGGGTGCTATAGTTTAAATCGGAAACTTCAGTTTCGAAAGAACAACGATCCAAAATCAACGATGCATGAACTTGGAACTGTAGCCCTGGTGAAAATACAGTGTGCCGGTCAGAATCGAAGGAACTTTCTACTGCAGAGCTACCTAGCGGAGCCTTACGCACTTCTTTCCACCTCCATGCTACCACTTCACATGCGGCAAATAGCAAAGAAGAGTGCATGAGATAACCTCTATGCTTTCAGAGCCAGCACTTGTAAAAATGGAAAGATTCATTTGTGTCTCTTAACAGGTATATTCCATCTGTATATTTCTTATGGGAACGAGGACGGAGCCACTATTTCTCCGGCGGAATGGAGAATATTAAGATCGAGAGATATCTACTTCGAGCAATTTCCTTCTGATTGAACGACAAACACAGTGTTAAAGGACCATGTTGTGAAATTAACATATAATCGCTGCTTTGATCTCACGTTGTATGTGCTGAGACTGTATCATATTACATACATCATGTTTTATGTGAAAAAAGCAAAGTTTATTTGAAATCAGGACATCTAACTAAAACTTTCTCCGCTATATAGCACTGTTCATAGAAAGTAACGTTCCGGCCTAGTCCTGAGATGGAAAGATGCAAATAGACGTTACCAAAATAAAGACGAAGAATTATTGGGAAAGACATCGGGAAAAGAAGTGGTGTGCATTTGGTTTTGTCTCCTTTATAGATTCATTAGCAGAAATTTTTCACAGTTGTTTCCCACAAATAGGAAAAGCGGTAACATTAATGAAAATAGCTATTAAAATCATGATTCAGTTTTTTCTTTTTGTTACTTCTTAACTAACGATGAACTAGTAAAGGAATACGAAATGTAGAAACAGAAATAATAAGATTTAGGCAAAAACCATGGTAATATTTGTTCTTTGCTTTGGCGGACTTCCCAGGTAAAGTGAATAATGCTATGAACTGCTTAATCATCATACTCATCATTGACAGAGTCCAATACTTTCTTGCATACAATTAGAAAAGCTAATAGTGGATAAAGTAGTATTATTATGTGAAATAATGTAACTTGGGATTAATGAAAATCAAGTAAATATAAATTGAGACATATAGCTTGCAGGGATAACAGTAAAAGACTGAAAATGTCGAATTTGATGACCAAGACTATGATTAAGTTTTTACTACAAATCACGGATAAAGATGACATCAGGTCGGAAATACTTTATCTTTAAAATATTAGTATTTTATCTCGAATTAATCTCGCGTTATGTAATTTCGAGTCTTAGAATTATCCTTTATTCACTTCGCCCGGATTCACCTACATGCCTGGCTGTCCAAAGCCTGTTCCCGAGAACATTATCCAATCAAAAGTCCTCAATCAAAAGAATGGAACATCTGATTAGATGATGATCTATCCGAGAACAGCTCTTGGAAAACCCTGCTGTACATGTTCTATAGAAAAATAAGTACCTGATTGGATCCGAAATGTTTAAACGTGAAAACATGAAAGTAACTCCGCGACCTCTAACGCTGGCCATGCATGGTTGATTCTCATCACGCACCAATTTCGACATTTTCAGTAAAAACTGTCGTAGACAACGAGGATGTGGATAGTAACGTGATTCCTGAGCGACTTTGAACTTGCATCAGCCGGTAACTTCCCAATGACAACACAGCTACAACATCTATGTACGTGCATATGCAATCCTTCTCGTGCGCTTCATAAAAAATCACTCCGAGCCGGTCAGCCGAGCATTTTGATTTGCATGATACGATGGTCCCTGTGAAATGATGGATTCCTCGTAGATTAAGGAATTAGGAAAATGATTCGCGTAGTATTGATTAGTGTTATAAATGTGCAAACACTGTCACGATTAATTATAAATGGCAACAGGATTTGTATGTCCTGTAACTTAACAATCTTACGCTACGAAGTGGATGAACTCAACAGTGTCCTCACGTTTGTTATACCGTAATGATTCAGAATTATGTATACTCAGCCTATTTAAAGGTTCATGCGGCCAAATGTTAATTTGGAGTCCTAATGAATAATGGAACCCTATTTAATACCCCCCTACCGTTAATTTTGTAATGCTTTTTTGTTCAAAAATTTGGAATAATTTGTGAAAATAGTGCTTAGTGAGTACTTTCGAGTAAAATTTTGGCGGCTACTGTAAAATAATTAGTTTTGCCGAAAAATAACAAAAACGGTTTTTAATTTGGCAAGGTTGCACGTATTATATTTTAAACAGAATTTAAGGGGTCATATACGCCAAGCACGTCATTAAACAAACAGGAGTTTATTAATTTTTTTTGAGTACTAATACTTACTTCTTTAAAAACTCATTATATGTTTATTATCGTACATACTTTAAAGTACATTCCCTGAAAAATTTGTTACCATATATACATAAATAACTAAGTTGTATACTATGGTGTTGGCTTTTTCAAATTGCAATCTGCGGTGGTCAATGTATCTTATTAGTCAATTGTTATCTAAAAAAATATAAAAAAATGGTGCGTGAACTAGGCAGAGAAAATTAGTCCTCAACAAGTCAGAATATTTTTTTTCTTTTCGCTGACAAAGTTATTAAGAATAATACCAGCGAATTCTATTGTTCCTATAAAATTGGCGACTTTTTAATCAACTAAAACAAGAATTAATTATTATATCGAAAATGCCTTCCGTTAAGGACTAGGGTTTTGTATTGTGAAGATATTGTATGAATTTCAACGAATTTAATCCATGTTTACAAAAGTTATGGTGTGCACCGTGTCTAAAAGCACTATCGAGAAAATGCGGTCAAAGTTCTATGTTTAGTTTTGATTTAAGAAGAAATTTTTCAGAGAATATATGTTAAAGTATGTACAATAATGAATATATAATGAGTTTTACAAAAAGTAAGTAATAGTACTTCAAGAAAATGAATAAACTCCTGTATGTTTAATGACTTCTCTAACATATACGACCCCTTTAATGACAATTACAGTTTCTTTGTGTTTCAAACTTCTTGAGCAATTTTTTCATCTTACTGAATGCATATGTATCTTAGACAATAAGACAAATTAAACACCCTGGCACGTAATAGAACCCGCTGTTCCCTTGTATTACGCTTCTATAGGTCCGCCTAAATTCTTAAGAATTAATATTTCAACTATAGAAGTTGTATAGAATTTCAATAAATCTAGTAGTATGCAAAGGAAGAAAACTTTGAGGACCGGATTTCCAACATAACAACTACATTTCATTATGCTGTTATGAATCACTGCCCTTGCACAGCTTTTATCTCTATGATCAGCTATAAGTTCTTAAATATAATCGTTTTGTTGGTACAATTACGGTCCCCTTTATTAGAGCACTGTCCGCATTACACATGTAATAAATATACGCAATAAAAATAATTGTAGATAAACATCGACAAGCTTAAATATATGTTATTGAAAGAAATCTTTTTGTCAACAGTTTTAAAGTACAAATATGACAATAGTTCAATTACACTGGCTTCAGATTTTCATTAACATTGTAATACACTTTGATTGGATTGATGAAACAAAAAATATAATTATATAAAACTCAAGAAGTACATTTATAGCAATGCAATGAAATTCAACTGGTTGTTGCTAATTGTTAAATATTTCTGTATTTTACTCATACTACCACGGACACATAAGCAACATGCACCAATTATTGTCATTGACAACAGAAACACCACTAAGAAACGTTCAAAGTTTTCAGGAAATTTTATATAAGAAGCAATTTTGTCAAAAAGCACAAAATATTAACAAAAAGTTTCTTCTCATTCCTCCAGCGCCACAATTTAAAGTACTTTGTCTAGAACCGGCGACATCACAAAGTTAAAGCTAGTAATACAAGAAATGCATTTGCAATCATGCAATAAAAATATTATTATCTTGCATAATACTACATAATGTACAGGAATTAGAACAAAAACACCTGTGCCATTGTTTCTCTTCCAAAAAGAACAATTGTTGATAATAACTCTTGTGTGTCTACAAAATCAATATCAAATATTCGTATTTTCTGCACTCACCTTGATCTTCTACTATGTTTTCTCCTGTGCCTGCTGTAATCGGAGTCTGAATCACTGGAGTATCGAGCCATATTTCTCACACCATGTCGCACAACTTTGACTTATTATGGCTTATTATAACCTTATTTGCGGACTTCTATTGATATCACAACAAATATTTAAATTGAGCACTTCGGAATAATGCTGAACACCGAAACAAAACAAATCGACGCAAAAGTATATAAAAGTTGGTGTTCCGTAAACTATTGAAAGTACCGTCTATCAATTGGCATTCGCACATGTTACCGGCAACTAGATGGCAGTGCAGAGGCATGGTCCAAAAAGCAGGATGCGACAGTTCGATCTCACAAGGATCTGGTAGCTATGGTTTAGCGCAGTCTCTTAGAGGGGCTCCGGGTACTGCGAGCAGTACTAGTCGATTTTGGCTGAAACCTTCCGAATTTCATTCCACTTCTGTCAAATACGTTTGGTGAGTTCAGTTAACCAGTCGAATCTGCCAATAGATTTGTCATCCACTTCGTTCGTTTAACTCATCGTTGAAATCCCCGGCCGACAAACAGATAACAAAACCGACCGTTCTTGAGCACACACTCCCACATACTGCGATTACATAAACCGCATAATCGTCCACGAAAAATCGGACTAATAATCGCGTTTGATTGTCTTCAAGTTCTTGTATGAGGCTTGTATTGTTGTACAATATTTTGCGATCTGTGCTTTTGAGAATCAGTGTCGCAACGGCAGTGTTTAAATGTGTAACGTGGAAACAAGTGGTTCGAACCAAAGAACGTTGGTTCAGTTCGATGTAGATTAGACTGAATTTTATTGTTACGTGCGGCTAGTCAAGAACATTTATGTTCATATATATTATATATTGCATGATTCTCGTCGCGGTAAGATTCAGTGATAGTTTTTGGAGACCTAGAATGATTAAATCTTGATTACTGTCACAATCTAGTCAATTTAAGTTAACAGCTGATTTGTTACTTTAATTATGCGAACATGAGTTCGTACTTCAAAGATATTAATGTCTAGGAAGTTCAAGTTTACAAGTAATTATTTATTGTTAACTAATGCAGATATGTTGGAATTACAACACAATAGTCATACTAAATTTAGAATTCAAATTATTCTTCGATTAAAATACACCTGAAAAATAACAGCCATTTACTTCTATCTGCATGAATAAATGTTCTTAATAAAAATCTACATTTTGGAGTCATGAATTTGTATGATTGAATGTTATTTTATTGAATCAAAGTAATTTGAAATATCTAATGTGAAAAGGAAAAGTTAAACCGCAATATATTTAAGTTTTATTTATAATCCTTATAAATATATGTTCATATATAGGCTGACATTATACAATCACATACTTTGATTCAGAATACTTTAATAGATTTTTGGATAGTAGTATTTCCCTTTGACGATGCTTTACTCCAAGAAAAACTTTGAAATTTCAATAACTTCCATCAGATTCATAAATGCGTTCAATTTTACATTACTTCCAATGATTCTAATTATTTTCTCTAATCTTTTTTAGTAATTGGTTTCCTTATCGTTACAGGTACCAGTTCAGTGGCAAAAATGTTTAACAATTCGATTTTGCCCGTTGCGCGCCTTGCTGCGCAGCAACAACAGCAGCAACGTGGCATGGCAACATTGAAAGCTATCTCAATTAGATTGAAATCGGTCAAGAACATCCAAAAGATTACCCAATCAATGAAGATGGTTTCAGCCGCCAAGTACAATCGGGCAGAGCGCGATTTGAGGCAAGCACGGCCAATGGGTATCGGTGCAAAAGCCTTTTATGAACAAGCAGAAGTTACTCCATCGACCGAAGAGCCAAAGAAACTGGTTGTTGCAGTAACAAGCGACCGTGGCTTGTGCGGCGCCGTTCATACTGGTGTTGCTCGTAACATTCGTGATTCTCTCCTAGCTGATGCGAATGAGCGAGAAAATACAAAGATCGTTTGCATCGGAGAAAAGTCCCGCTCGATCCTATCGCGTATGTTTGGACCTAATTTACTTTTCGTGGCGTCTGAAGTTGGACGTCTACCACCTACCTTCACTGATGCTGCCAAAATAGCAGCTGAAATTATGAGCTGTGGGTACGTAGAACATTCTTCTGACTCCGAGTCTGTGGAATACCGAATTTTACAAGAAAATCAAAAGTCAATCCTTGGTTTCTGGAATTTGGTCGGATATACAAAACTGTAGAAATTAAAAGCAAGTTGAGTTAAATATGACTTGGTGGAATTAAAAAGTAACTTTCAAATGTAACTGTAACTACATACATTTTTAAGAAAAAGTATCATAAATCCCAAACCCTTACTGAAAGACCCCAGGAATCACTGGACTATCGTAATATCATATAAGTAATATTGTTATATACTATAGAATGTTACGAATTAATTTACAGTTACGTGTTCGGCTCGGGTCGCATCGTTTACAACCGTTTCAAGTCCGTTGTTTCGTACGGAGTTGACCATCTGCCACTTTACGACAAGGGTGCTGTGAGTGGAGCACCGAAAATATCTACATACGATTCCTTGGACGAAGAAGTAATTCAGAGCTACTTGGAATTCTCTCTGTCGTCTTTATTGTATTATGCGATGAAGGAAGGCGCTTGCAGTGAACAGTCCAGCCGTATGACGGCTATGGACAATGCCAGCAAAAACGCTGGAGAAATGATTGACAAGCTAACACTCACATTCAATCGTACTCGACAAGCTGTAATTACTAGAGAATTGATTGAAATTATTTCTGGTGCCGCAGCCTTGGATTAAGTTAAATATCGCATCTCATAGAACTGCTATAACTTCATGCCCCTAGAAAGTAGGTTCATGGTGTTTGAAACATCCGAGTAATGGTTCCGTTTAAGATAGGGCAGTGGAAGTGTTAGAATGAACTGGAGTCACCTTTAAAACGAATCTGCTACAAATGACACGATTTTTATGTCGAGTCTTTATATGTATTGCCAGATTGTGGAATAAAGTGATAATCATAAAGCACCAATTGTTTGTAACAAACTATTCAAAATGGTATTTTTGTATTATTGTCCACCTAACTTCTTCCATTACCATGTAGTTCCTTCATTTCAGTTTTTTTCTATTCTTGTCAAGAAAGTTACGACGAATACTTCGTGGTTTCGTGGTCTCGCGCTGCAGGATGCAAATGGCGCTACCTATCCTTATGCAATTTTTATGACTTCTTAATTATAAGGTTAGTTAAGATGAAAAATAGTCATCTTTTGCGGTCCTTCTTCGGGTCAAGCTCGACTTTCTAATAATTTAGGTCCAGTCCACTGTTGGGTTAGCTCCGACATTCTAATAATTATTCTCATGCATTTCCCTTGCAATTAAATAGACCGCAAAAGGTTAATGATGTTAAAGGTCTCGAATTTAAATTTTGTTATGCTTGAAATAGTCTGAAAATTGAGAAATTTCATGCGTATTTGAAAGTGCGTGTATTCAGGTGGAATAATTGCAACACAATCGATCAAAGACCGTTTTCACGCCAATCACTCAAGAGATTCAAAGTTTAAGTTTTTCCAATCGGGCATTATCTTTTACATCGCGTACAAAAGCGACTCCTAATAATAAAACTTTAAAAAATTCATAGTCCGACGCAAGTATGATTAAATTTGTTGCAACACAATCGATCAAAGACCGTTTTCACGCCAATCACTCAAGAGATTCAAAGTTTAAGTTTTTCCAATCGGGCATTATCTTTTACATCGCGTACAAAAGCGACTCCTAATAATAAAACTTTAAAAAATTCATAGTCCGACGCAAGTATGATTAAATTTGTTGCAACACAATCGATCAAAGACCGTTTTCACGCCAATCACTCAAGAGATTCAAAGTTTAAGTTTTTCCAATCGGGCATTATCTTTTACATCGCGTACAAAAGCGACTCCTAATAATAAAACTTTAAAAAATTCATAGTCCGACGCAAGTATGATTAAATTTGAAAATTGAGAAATTTCATGCGTATTTGAAAGTGCGTGTATTCAGGTGGAATAATTGCAACACAATCGATCAAAGACCGTTTTCACGCCAATCACTCAAGAGATTCAAAGTTTAAGTTTTTCCAATCGGGCATTATCTTTTACATCGCGTACAAAAGCGACTCCTAATAATAAAACTTTAAAAAATTCATAGTCCGACGCAAGTATGATTAAATTTGTATTTCCTACCAATATTGTAGTTTAGCGTTTCAGGAATGATACAGACAGTCAGTGGGAAATGTACATATATAAGGGTTGATGGATTCATGCTTACAGAACACTAATAAGCTCGTGAGGACTGAGATTTTGTAATGGATTCAAATGCTCATAGTTTGACTTAAACACAAAATATATTTTGCTGAATATAATTATCTTATTCTAAACCAGCTGCTTATTTGCTCGTACAGTTTTATTTTAATAGTTTTCCAGAGTTGCTATTCTCTTCTTAGGAGGATTTTGTCCTTGCTCCAATTTCTCCGATTCCCTTCCAGAGTTTTTCGAATTTCTCGAGGACCAATCCAGTTGGTGAATTTTCTTCTTTCTGAATCCGTGGATTCTCATTGGTCGTTTAATCCCCCCACTCTAGACAATAATAGTTGCATGCTGCGTGGAGAACGAAAGGATCCGAAAGAGGTTGTTATAATACTAATTCTCAATAGGCAACAACAATTTGAAATTTTGCAGAATCAAGTAATATTTTTGATACCACACAATAGCTCCAACTGCACTATTGATAGAATCTAAATCGAGTCAAACTCAACAAAAATATGTGACGAATATCTGAGCACCCATCTGGGTGGAGTCCGTAGGACTCGCGTTCGACCGGAATAAAGCATATTGCATACAAAACGTTGTTTGTATGGATTTTGTCGTAATATTAAAGGAGGGGGCAATTGAACACTCAGCATATTTACAGCATTTGCATCTATTTACATATGTATGAGCCATATAAATCATACTGAAACTACAACCTAGAATATACATAAGACGATAAATAGCAATAAATACAGGATAATAAACTTACAAAAGTAATTACCATGCCTATCTTATTTTAGTGGGATATAATAATAGACAGATTAAAACGCATAAGAATATACAGCATTCGAAATCAAAGAATACAAACTGAAAATCGAATATTGCTAAATAATTTTCAATAATGTTTTGTTGTCATATAGTACAGTTTTCTGCAAGAGCGTATAGTGATTACTGACCTTGTACGACCATTTTAATGTAAATGTAAACAATTTTTAAAAACTAATCCACATTTCGCGGTGGCTACGGAATATGCCGGTTGTACCCATAAAGGCCAGTGAAGATGGTTGCTGTGCTATTATTATTATATATTCCGTTTTAGAATAATAATTTTCTTGATTATTAATTTTTCGTTAATGAATTACAAGTGTCACACAAATGATGTCATGTCAACAATTATTCGGAGAACATAATACATTATTTGTGAGACACGTGTAGAATTTAAGAATGATTTTTACCTCTAAAATTGTCGCAAGAATAGGGAAGATTAATTACGCAGCGTAAGATTTGAAGTGAATTCTGGTTGTGCTAAATTATAGTAAATCGCTCGGATTTGCATCCCCATCCAACGCATTTCTTCTAAGAAAGTTTTATAAAAAAATTAATCTCGACCTGGTCTAATATAAATTGGCGCACTAAAAGTTCATTTGTGCATTAGAACATATTTTTAAACTTTGTATCATAAATTCCATATAATAAATTTAAGTTTGGATACGATTTCGGCCAATCTACCATAAAATTACCGCACCAGATCTCTATCTTTCAGGAAACACATTAAATTCACCACTTCTCCACTCACTGTTCCGTTGTGTTACACATCCGTTTCATTCTTTACATAAATATGACGTAAGTTATTACCCAGCAATCTTATTACGATGTCACACATCACTCATTATAACAGGAGCTCTAATATTGATAGCCTCCATTACCTTTTGCATCACCATCATAACCATTATTGCCGGAGCCACCATTCCTGAAGCCATTGCCATCATTACCTGGTCTTCCTGACGAGAATCCTAAAACAAATTGACGTCTTTAAAGTGAGAATATTCATCTATTAGTTTATTTCTTCCGCAAAACAAGAGTACGTAATAGTTTAAAAACTTTTTAATATCGGATGAGATAAGTTAATATATTTCATAGTGTCCTAAATTCTTTAATAACTTGTAAGTTATTATAACTTGAAAACGGTAAGTATGGAATGAGCGAAAAGAAGAGCATCATCAAAAAGTCCCGCTGATCTGTTCGAAAGCAGCCCTTGGATAGAGCAGTCCATTCAAGTGACCGCACTTTTTCCCTCCATAAATGTATTAAGCTCTTCCACACAGGAAGGACAACTGCACTTGTTCTTTCTATTCCGTGAAAACACACGTTAAACTTAGGATGTGTCCGAATAAGTTTGCGATATAAATTTTGAGCATACTTTAGTTTATAATAACTAACGTAAAAATCAATAGACATTAAACAACTAAATAATATGTCTCCGGAAACAACAACATGTTTCCGAATTCAATGAAAAATAATCACCCAGTTAATAATCACTGTTATAAACAAATGCAATTAAGTCATTTCTACACAGTTAACTATAATTATAGCAGCGGGCCTGAGACGCATTAATACAAGAGGTTAATTAATATACGACCATTACCTCCATCGCTGGGACCTCCACTAGGATAACCGCCATTTCCATTATTGCTTTCAGGTCCACCCGAGGGATACCCGCCATTGCCATTGCCATTGCTATTGCCATTGCCATTGCCACTGCCATTTCCATTGCCATTGCCATTGCCATTGCCGTTGCCGTTGCCATTCGGGTTACCAGATGGATATCCTTCCGAATTTGCCTCTCCTTCATAACGAATCATTGGTCTAAATCCTTCTTCATCTGCTTCGTACTGAACAATTTGTTTTCTTCCATCAGGCAATAATACGTTGAATTCACCCTGCGCGCGATCACCATCTCGAGTTTCCATGTGGGAGAATTCAGCACCCGATTGCTCGTCTTTCACTTCGTAAGAAAATTCATACTTCGCTGGTTCCTGATGATAAAATGTAATTACGCTTAATTATTATTACATTTGAAAGAAACACCTTATAATTATCATAAATTCTATCTATTTCTGCAAATTGCACAACTAAAATCGTAAAAAAAAATATTGTGTTTTTTATATTGTTTCATTAAAGCTGGTAATCCATATTAAATTGGGTTAGTAGAACAAATTATTCGGTCTTGATTCCAGTAAGAATTTAAATTGCGAATATTACTTACAGTATTACCGTCATCTCCGTTTCCGTTGCCATTTCCATGTCCGTTTCCATTTCCATTTGATTGCCCAGGACCTCCGGAACCATATCCACCATTAGATTCTCCAGGCCCTCCAGACGGATATCCGTTGCTACCCCCATTACTTCCTCCCGGTCCAGATGGATAACCACCATTACCATTACCGGGTCCACCACTTGGATATCCTCCGTTGCCTTGACCACCATTACCATTACCGGGTCCTCCACTTGGATATCCTCCGTTGCCTTGACCACCATTACCATTGCCGGGTCCTCCACTTGGATAACCCCCGTTGCCTTGACCACCATTACCATTACTAGGTCCTCCACTTGGATAACCTCCATTGCCTTGACCACCTTCACCAGATGGATAGCCATTGTTCCCGTTGGATCGACCATTTCCTCTGCCATTCCCTCTGAATCCATTGCCATTGCCTTCAGTTTTGCTTGGTGCACCGTATGAGCTGGATGGCGCTCCACCACCATTGGAAGCATCAGGTGCTCCATAGCTGCTGGATGGTCTGCCATTACCCCGGTTACCGTTGCCATCACCAAATCCATTACCATTCTTTCCGGGTACCCCGTACGAGGATGATGGTGGTGTCAATCTACCACCGTTCCCACCATTCCCACCATTTCCGCCGTTACCACCGTTACCACCATTACCACTGTAACTACTGGATCCAGCTCCACTAAAGCGGGATCCCCCATTGCCATTACCAAACCCATTATCTCCACTCGGGCTACCATAACTGCTGCTAGGTCTGCCTGGTGATTGTCCACCACCACCATTTCTTGGGGGACCATACGAGCTGGATGGACCGGCTCCGTTTGAATCAGGCCTTCGACCGCCACCAAAATCATTGCCCTGAGAAGGTGCGCCGTATGAATTTAATAGGTTTCCATCTCCACCATTTCCACCGTTGCCACTGGGTTCGTTTTGATTGCTGAATCCAGGAGGACCATAAGTGTCCCTTGGAGCACCGTTTCTTCCTTGATCAGATCCACCATTCTTCCCAAATCCTCCTTGACCCGGTGGTAAATAGGAATTCACTGGTGGCTCCGCATTCACGTATGTTGCGATTAACGCAATTATCACTATGTTTACCTGCAAACAACGATCGAATATGTTGAACATATGGATAGGTGCAAGTATTTCGAGAAGTTTTACTTGCATTATTTTTTGCTTATAAATTTTCAAGTATTTTACAGCACAATAGTATTAATTTAGAAATAAGTAGTATACTCTGAAATGCTCAGTCAAAAACCAACCAGTTATAAACAATTTGAGATTTTTTGGAGACGCCAACTAGGATTTTTTTATTCCAGCAATAATGAAACTTCCCCATTGGAAGAATTGAATTAGTTCAGATTATTCAAAAAACATTACTGTTTCATGAATTCTGTTTATACATAAAAACAGTGTATGTAACAGGCGAAAAATGATCAAAATCAGCACTAATAATCCTTTCCGATGTTCCAATAATATTATAATATAATTTCCGAAAAATATTGCTTTATAAAAAATCATGGCTAAAAGTATAACAATTGCCTTCAAATCAGATTGTTATATTGCACATTTTATCACACATATATACGCTGTATATACAATATTATACTATGTAGCACATGAAAGATGTAAGCAAAAGACGGAGAATATTTCTGTATTATTATAATCACTAAATAATTTTCCAAGTATCCTATACGTGAGAGGGGTGGTATCCTAAAGTAAATGTATTACCCTCTTCAAAACGCAATGAAGTGCGTATCGGACCACGCATTAAGGTAGTTTGCGTAAAAATACTAAGTAGAACTTCGTCAAATTGAAACCCGTTTTTCTTATTTTTATTTAAAACTAATGATTTCGCAGATTTCAAAATTTTAAACAAAAGAATTACAAAATCAAAGTGAATTTCTAACGAACTACGGAGCATTAATAAGCTTAATTACTCCGAAGAATCTCACCTTAAACATAGCAGCGAGTTGGGGTGTATATCCGACAAGAATCAGAATGCCCTGGGGTTTTGTGTCTCGTTCGGAAAGTTGCCCCTCTGTCGGACTTACTCTGGTAGCACACACCTTTCGTCGGAAGAGGATCGAGGGAATGACAAAGCTGACTCCTAATCCGCTTTATATATCGGAGGAGTCAGCCGTCTTTCTGGATCACGGTTTAATGCAACGCTCGAAGATTTACAGCGAACCGCCGCGCAACCGGTGCGCTACGGTGGTGTTGAATCAGTGGGTGATGGTGATAGTTGCGATTGTGAAGGAGAGAAGTGGGGTCGCAATACTCGCTCTCCTTAAACCGTTCTATATATCGCGTCTTATGAATCCTGGAGAGCAACGTAATAAGCGCACACGAGCACCGATTTTTCTGCCGATGCCTTTATGTGCAGTGATGAGTATATAAATAGATACAAGCTCTTTTCTATTTAAAGAAAAGTTTTCATTTTAAAAGAAAATGTTACAGTCTTCTTTTCTTATTTAATTATATGAATACTGTCAAAGATAACGATGTCCAGCTGACGACTGTTTGATAAATTATTATTTTAAAGCCATCTTTTTTCAAGATTTTTGTTCAATATTACTGAATATATAATTATGAGCAAATAAATACAAATTATACATTTTTGACATTTTTACGTAACATTATGCAGTTCAAGGCTATGTATTCTTCTAAAATATAATACCATTAATGTAGAAATAAATAGTACATTGGAATGATCGGTCGAAATCAACCATTTTCCAGTAACTTTAAATTTGGATCCACTAATAAAATCTTTTTTACTCCAACAATAATGCTAGCTTATAACTAACAAAGGAAATACTGCAAGAGAACATCTATTTACGGAACAGTTATAATTTGAAAGGAAAATATTGAAGGTCACGATTGTTTGGAAAATTATTTTTAAAGTTACAAGCTCTTTTAGATCTAAAATTTCTGCGAGTCTAATAGTAAGCATATAAATAGATAGATTTATTTTGGAAATTTGAACCAAAATTGTTTAATGTTTGTAATTTTCAGATATATTTTTACATAACATTGTAAAATTCAACCCTGTGCATTGTTTGAATATACATAACAATTTAGCGAACATTTTATTGCACAACGTAATAATATTAATTTAGAAATATTGGCCTGAGCTTTTACATTATATGTACAAGATTACAAGAGAGTAGCATTCCACCCGATCTTCTTTTGTTTTTAACAATATGAAATATTTCGATAATATCAAATGAATGTTGTTAACATTATTCTTATTACCAAATCATTGATATTTATCGAAATCTTTTTTACGACGCATGACGTATTTGCAAAAAATACTGTATGTAAACAAATTGAACAATGTTTAGTAAACAATCATAAATAATGGAAGTAATCTACAAAAATTGACTATGTAAAAATGAACGTTAAATTTATTTGAATTCAGTACGTAATTGCAAGGTTCGAAAACGTTTAGTCTCTTTAACCGATAGTGGCTGTAATAAAGTATTTTATAGTTAAAGTAAATTTGCAACTCTACTAGGCTGATTTAATGCTATATAGAATGTTAAAAACTATAATTAAAAATGTTCAAAAGATTATATACCGAAACTCCAATTGTCAATTTACAATCATTGTTTTTCATATTATTTTTCAGACAAAGAACATTATATTTAAAAGAGGTTTCGTAAGAATATTCTAAACTTTAACTCCAAAAGGTAAACAAAAAAATCGAGAAACTAAATTGCAATCTAAACAATCAGATTTTAAAATTATCAGAGAAAGTTTCATCCAATGAATTGATGTAAAGATACTACTTTAAATGTATATTTTCATCATCCTAAAAAATTAAGTACTTGATTCAACTTAAGATACAAAATATCATGCATAAGTCTCAATACCAATAATTCAAGATTGAAAAAATCATATTTTCATTGCCTTTGTTGCACCATTATTCTATGTAAACCAGCAGACACATTTTTTGTTATTTTTACATAAGTTCGATTATTGCTGTTATCATTTTATCCTAACTGTACTGATGGGCTACCACAATATGGTTTTAAACAAGCAACTAATATTATTTAATATTACAGTTACAAGCATGTTACGTACTACATGTCATTCTTGGAAACAGTCTCATTTCTTAGACTTATTTAAAATAGTATATAGAATAATATGCAGAATGGCCACCATATGAATAGTGTATTCCGTCTTCATAGTTTAAACAATATTATATTGTTAGCAGGGAAATAAAGGCTGGTCGAATTACGCTCCCTTCAAATGTTTTGCCTCTTAGTAATAAGTTGGCATTATTGGTATAGTAATGAAGCATTGGTCAATATTTCTAAAAAATCTTGTTATGTATTATTGGGTGTAAATAACTTAAGTTAATATTATTACGTTATGAAAGTACATTTTATATACAAATCAGCAAGTGGGATCAGTTTGAAATAGTTTGCCAAGGAATCATTATCTGGACAGTCTTAATATTCACTATATTTATAGAATTAAGACAGAAAAGGTGACTTTAAAATTTGCTTTCAAAGTTATATCTTTTCCTTAAATTTAGAAACTTTGAGCCTTAAAGATTGTAAGATATAACAAATATTTCGAGTAGTAATGAACGCTAAGCTTTAAATAAACAATTAACATATAGCCTGTACTGCTAACAATTAATTAACAAACAATAAAACTGCAGGTTTAATTATAAGTATAATAGTTTATATAATTATATAATTATTTTATATAAATAAAAAACAAGTTCCAAAATGGATTATTAATCGTTATCTACGACATTTGACTATTGCCAATTTTTTCAATAATTCAAAATTCCTTTGTATTACTTACTTTCAAATTCAATGTTTCGAAATAGGTGAAAGACAACGATGGTAAACCAATGCAAAATTAATAAATGTAGAATTGCGTGCAATATATATGTCAGTAACATAAAGAAATATTATAAAAAAAGTCTTCAATGCTAAAATTAATACTTTCAAAATTGGCATATAACCTATGAGTTACGTTGTTAATTATAGTAACGCAATTGCTCAATAATTTCCACGATGACGTTTACTGTTTTAAATCAGCAAGGCTTTTACATGTCAATCCAAAAAGCAAGGTCGGGGGAGGTTAAACAATCTTCGCGAAATGTGAATGATTCGAAAATAGCTCCTGATCTTTGCCAATCTGGAGCGGAGCATCGAGTATTCTCTAAGTGCTTCCGTTGCGTACTTGCATGCTCATGCAAAAAATTGGAAGTGAAAGTATAGATCGAACTCATCAAGAGAACAGAACCGGGTCATCTTCGTTTTGGCGAAAACTAACTTGATCTACCATCTACGGCGACGGATTAAAGTTTGATGATCTGCCAAAAAAATTGACTGTCGCAATAGTTCATTTACCATTCAATAACTTCATAATTTCTAGTATATAAAATGTTTCGCACTTATAAACTGTATTTTACGCATCCTTTAACTGGATTGTACGCATCCAGCATGAAATATATAAGCAAATATATTGTTTTTAAATATTAGTTATATTTTTTCATAACATTACATAGTTCAAATCTATGTAATCTTTAAATACCCATCACAGTTTCTTGAGTATTTCTTTCTACAACATAATAATATCAATTCAGAACTAAACAATACATATTAAAACGCTCGACCAGAATCGGCTAGTAATAAACAACTTACAATTCTTTAAGAACATAAACCAAGGCTTCTTCATTCTAGCAATACCAACTCATAACTCGCAAGTAAAACATTCGAAGGGAACATCGTTCGATCTAACTCTCGTTTGCTTTCAACAGTCTAACAATATTTGATTTATGAAAACAGAATGTGCCTATTCGCTTGCTACTATAGTTAATACGCAACAACATCTATCAGTGCATAATTCATATCCGCGACAAAAACTAAATGTGTGATACAGTTAGAACGAGAAAGTTTAATTTATCGGAATTGATTCCCAATGCATATTGCGCATAATCAAATGTGTTGCTTAAATTTCCCTAGGAATCAATTGGCATATTATTTGACTAACATCCTCGACGCGTGACAGTCCCATCTTGAAGTTAGTAGGTCACGCAAACAAACACAAGTTCGTCTGTCGGCGGGTACGTTTATATCCTGAATGCAGGGAGAGTTTGTGCAACCATAGCAGCTCGTGTTGAACACAGGTGATGGCAATGTGGGATGTTGGTTAAGATAGGGATATATTGTGCAAGATTGCGCCATGGATTTACTGTATCACCGTCGCATCGAACTACTTTATAATTACGGCGAGCGTTATGAGGTACAGTGGCGAGCATAGAAATAGCTACAGGTACTTTCGACAATATAATTGACATTCTTCTTCATAAATTTCACATATACTTTCACAGAACATTGTACAGTTCAACATCACGTATTCTGCGAATACCCATTACAGTTCTGCGAATATTTACTCACATAACTTATGAATGTATATTTATGTATACTTATACTTAAATAGTATATATTTAATTGTCTAGTTAAAATCAGGTTATGATGTATAACTTAAACTTGTTTTCGGTTTCGAAATATTAAACGCGGCTTTTCCACAGAAGTAATAACGTTAATTTATAACTAAAAGATAAACATTTGAAAGAAGCATTCTTCGATCCGACTTTCTTTCATTTTTGCAGTATAACATTGTTCGAGTTATTAAAAGAGAATGTCCCTACTTGCTCGCCGCTGTACCAATGGTGCAGTGGCGAGCATACAAATAGGTACAACTACTTTCGACAATTTAATTGACATTCTTGATCATAAATTTCAAATATATTGTTGCACAACATTATACACTTTAGAGTTTTGGCGAATATTTCCCTCCACAATATAATAATGTTAGCTTGGAAACATATAATATATATTTAACTACTCGGATACAATTAACGAGTTATAAACAACGTTTGATTTTTTAGAAATATTAACCGAGTCTTCTTCACTGTAGAAATAACGCCAATTTACAAAAAACAGATAAAACATATTGTAGCTGAGCAGCATTCGATCCAACTTGTTTTCGTGTCGATACTGTAACATTGTTTGAATTACGAGAACAAAATGTTCCTATTTGTTTGCACGTTGCTGTACGTGCAGGTAATTATTAAAGATTTGTATTGCTATTGGATTAGCACTCTTCTTTAACTCTATGGACTCTCAATATTACTAAATCCTATAATAAACACTCTTATATGTTATAATAACTGTAAAACAATTATCTTCAGCAATAATGCTAACTCATAACTAAACGATAAAACACTGCAACGAGGCAGCATTCAATCCAACTTTCTTTTGTTGTTAACAGAGTGTTCCAGCTACGAATACAGAATGTTCCTATTTATATCCACGCCACTGTATGCGTGGGTATCCGAGCGCATCCTTATGGTTATCCCAGTAGATTATGCAACACTCTGCATAATAAGACGACCAAAAGATACGCGAAAATGTCTAACGAGAAAAACGACCGATCTCTAAAGATCGCATCTCCTATAGGAAATATACGATAATTTTGTAGAAAGTTGAGCCATTAACATACAAATATTTGTATATGTTTATAACTCATGCGCGTATTAATCGCAGTCATCATGAAAATATTTGTAATCATCATGTAATCATTTTCCTCCATTGACATTCTGCGTAACAGAAAAATCAATGTAAATCTAGTTAAGTTTAATTAAAATGCAAAATGATTGAACTACACGTAATTTTATAATTTGTTAGAATTATATGATTTTTATCCATTTGAACATAGAATTACTGCTTTCGTGTTACGAATTTTTTCATGTTTGTTGTTAAACTAGAATTTTAGCTTGCGAGATGCGACTGTCGGAGTGTTTTCACTTTCTCCTTTGCATTCAGCGATAGCCGCCGCTCCTGTCAGCCGGTAATGTTAGATATTTCCGGGTGTAAAGATTACAAATTCTAATATACTACATATAAAGCATGGTATACAATGGTGAGCATATACTTAGGAACGTTTCCTCTTAATTATTCATTCGAACAATGTTATACTGTGTACAAATAAAAGAAAGTTGTATCGAAGAATGCTTCCTTGCAATGTTTAGTTTTTAGTTATAAATTGGAATTCTTGCTGCAGTGGAGAACCCTTGGTTAATATTTCGAAATTCTAAACAAGTTTAAGTTATTTATCACACGCTTATTTGGTTTAAATAATTAAATATATATTATTTATTTATAAATAAATATTATTATTTTATGGAAGGAAATATTCGCGAAACTATAATAGGTGTTCAATGAATACATAAACCGTAAAATGTTGTGTAAAAATATACCTAAAATTTGTGACAAACAAATAATTTCAGTCGCTTGTATCGAAGTACTTGTAGCTTTGTATGCTTTCCACTTTATTAATCTTGCATAGTAAGGCTGCCATTGTGCTCACAAGTGTTTATTAAAAAATCAAAGGACTGATGGAGGATTTGAGGTCAAATTTAATGTCTGACGTTCACAGTGGAAAAAGACACTTGTGGTTGGGCACGCATGTACTACAGGATGCATCTATTTATGTAGTATATTTTATATATGTACACTACATGATATATTGTATATATTTCATATATTAAACATCAGAAGTTTATATATACGTATGTTTAAACCTATGACATTTTTTAAAGCTTCTTATTGTTGCTCCAATACTTGAAAAGTCGACATGGCTAGATAATGGAAAGCGAAAAAGTACTATCCGCTTACTAATATGCTCACTATATACTTTCGTAGAGTGAGCAAAATTTACAAAAAAGCTGCCTTTCTTTCCCTTGGAAAAGGAAGGAAAGGAAGAAAGGCAAGGATCATCACAAAATTTGTATACACATTTCCTTCCTAGCAATGTATCACCACAAAGTTTTCAAACTATTCAAACAAAATACAGGCGATTCAAAGGAAAGGAACTAATAAAAAATAACTTTAAAACAAAGGCGCCTCGAAAATACTTAATCCATGTCTTCTGCAGGAACAATAAAGAACATTTTATTGACATATTGTGTTTCTTAAAAAAACATCTGGGTTTTTCCTAAAAATTTCTTCAAACTCCGAAATCTTTCTGTTGTCTGCAAAAGCTGCTGCGTGTTGCTCGGCCGATGTTAGTGCAGACAAAACACCAATACGGATAACACCAAACATTCACCAACAACTGGGAACAAAAAGTTCCTCGGTGTTCCTCCGCTGAGGACAATGGGACACAGCTTAAGAATGCAGGATGCGCATGTTATATGATGCACAGAGTATGCTGTGCTGCTGCGCACACTGAACTCCCACGGTGCAACATATACTGTACTGTGTACTCTCACGGCAGCACAATAGAAAAATATATAGTTGTATATATTTCATCATGTATAATATTATAGATTATTAAAAATTGTGCTTTGGTTGATACAAGGGTTGTCATTTTTACTATAGTAATTTTCAAGAATAGAATCGAATAATCCTAAAGGAATTACAAATTATATGGATCGTCGTTAAGAAGAATGTTCGCAAACGATGGAATTGTTATATACGTATATCTTTATATATTAATATCAAATGTCTATTAAATAAATATGTTCCAATTGCTAAAGAACTTGTTATGCTTAATGATTCCTTCACACAACTATTGTGTAAGATTATAGAGTAATAAAAAACCGAAGGAAATTACTTTATTTTATTTATTTAAGATCACACGAACCATTCCGGTTATTTAGTGATCATAGTTTTATATATTTACTAATACATTTCGTTTAATTTAAATTTGACCTAGTTTGATGTAGTTATATCCCATCACACAAATTTCTATACATTTTTGAAAAATTTGAACAAGCTTCCGTGGCAATTCTTGTTGTTTTCTAGTATTTTTTACGATCTGGAGAAACCTTGTAGTTATTAGTTTTGTGGTTGGTACTGCTTCGGACACGTAAGTAGAATGTGTTCAACTGTGAGACATTTTCTACTTGTATTAAACACACTTTTGAATATTGTGTGGTTATCAAATCTGTAGACGAGCGAATTGTATGGACTTTTGTTGATAATAGTTAATTCCAAGTAGTATTCCGTAGCTGCTACCGTTTTTGCTATTGTCTTTTAAATCTGAGAAGCATCAATACATGGTGATAGGGATTCGAGAGCCAGTGCTCTCAGGTTTCACGTACGGGTAGTGACTATTCTGATGCAGTATATATTTAAAAAATTCCAAAAACTGTTTTTCGCCCTGAATATTCTTAATTTAGTAGATTTACAATAAACTAGAAATTTTTGTTAAATTTAGCATATAATTTAAACACAATAAAATCCTGCAGAACCATATTGGAGTACCGAAAAGATTATAAATTAATTCACCCAAGTTACAAATGCGACATTAAAGAAGTTAATAAAAAGGAGGCGCAAATCCCAATGATTTGAAAAAAGAATACGCGATCGTCTCACTCCCAGGTTTGACCATGCCTTCAACTATTTAACACCAAGCTCTGCCGAGTAGTCTTCTGATACTTTTATGTTCCATAGGCGGCGCGAACCCACATCCCGATTTCCCATGGTTGCCTACCTTCATCACTTTTGCGTCAGGATGATATGAGAATCGAAGACTTTTACATATGTTAAGGTAAGTCATGAAACAAACAGGAGTTTATTAATTTTCTTCAAGCACTAGTACTTGCTTTTTTTAAAACTCATTATATGTTCATTATTGTACATACTTTAACATATGTTCTCTGAAAAAAAAATCTCAATTCAAAATTACACATAAAACTTTGAGCACGCTCGTTTTTTCGAAAGTGTTTTTAAACGCGGTGGTCAGCATAACTTTTGTAAAGATGGACTAAAGTCGTTGAAATTCATACAATATCTTCACAATATCATAGTCTATAGTCCTCAACGGAAGTGATTTTCCATATAATGATTAATTCTTCTTTTAGTTGATTAAAAAGTCGCCAATTTCGCAGGAACAATATAATTCGATGATACTATTATTAATGACTTTGTCAAAAAAAAGGAAAAAAAATATTCTGGCCCATCGAGTACTAGTTTTCTCTGTCTAGTTCACACACCATTTTTTTATATTATTTAAAATAACAATTGACCAAGATACATTGACCATTGCAGATTGCAATTTGAAAAAGCCAACACCATAGTATACAACTTAGTTATTTATGTATATATGGCAACAAATTTTTCAGAGAATGTACTTTAAAGCATGTATACATATAATAATGGATATAGTATAATGAGTTTTTAAAAAAGTAAGTATCAGTGCTTCAAAAAAATTAATAACCTTCTACTTGTTTAATGACGTGCCTGGCATATATGACCTCTTAACACAAGCGATAAAGACTGTTTTACAACCACTTAAAAATACTGAATAATGATGTTTGGCTTCCCTTCTCCTAAAATTGACTGTAACATTTCGAATAGGATTGGATGAAACCCTGAATACAAGCTACAACACGAGGGGCAGATATGTAGGTTGTGTCCTCACCAAAGTAACACCAAGGAACATTTTAATACTCATTCATGCTGAATATTTTAGTATTACCTGTATTGGTAGCTTCTCTACACTATCATTGATGTACAAACAGAAATGTTCAGGAGTTTTAAGAAATTTTCTATAATAACCGGAAATTTTCGCGAAACATAAAATATCGAGAAAAAGTTCCTCGTTGTTCCTCCAATGAGGATGGATTCAGGCCTGTGGATTCAGGTTGTCTGTAAACGTTTTTCTCATGTTTATACTACAAAGGATCCGAAACAATATGAAATTTTCGTACATTATAATATATACGAAAAAAAAGATTTTTTGTAACGCCACAACCATATGTGATCTGTGTCACTGGTTAACACATAAAATGATGTATTATTACAAGAATATAAAACTTTCAATTAGTAAATGTTTATAAGTTTTACTAATTCGATATATATTTTCAGTTTATAAAATGCAAAGATCTTCCTACAATTCCATATTTGACTATCGGAATGTAACTAAGCAGAGATATTTCTTTGCATAAGAAGTGTACGACTGTAATCGAACATTACGATCAGCTGTTAAATGAATTTAAGCAACTAATCAGTATCAATAGGAGGGGAAAGCGCTGTTTCTCATGTGGTGTATAAATGGTTGTATATATTACTATATAATAATTTGTGAATAACAATTCCAATGGAAATAAAATGCTTGAAAAGATAAGAACTTGATAAAGAAAGTGAGAGACTCGTTAATTGAAATCCTTGGTCTACGAAAATCACAGAAGAATTTTATAATAATATTAACACATATTATAAGTAACGTAATTCTACCACTAAAATTGTACAATTAATTTCCTTTGACATATATTCATATAAAAAATTTTGTTCCGAAATGATGAGTCTCATTATTTATAAGATTATAATATATGAATTTGAACCCGAGTTCAATTCAAATCAGGCGACATAGAAAATGCTAGCAGCACTATGTGAATGTTATCTTTTCATAATTCGACAGGTAGCAAAGTAATTAAATGTATGTATGTTGAACAAAGAATAGACGATTAGTCCTGATGAACTTTTGAATTCGGTTATTCTAATTGCAGCACCCGCGTCCTCTTCTTGCAGTTGTAATATAACTATAGCATACAACATCAAAGTATTAAATAACGTGTACATGCATAAATTAGATAAAACCTTTTGGGTGAAATATAATTCATTTTCGATCGTCGCACTGAAGAGCTATTCAGAACAGAGGAGTAGTAGATGCACGAAGCTTCTTGCACAAATATCATATATCGTTTACTGTCAATGCGTACGAACGCTTCATCAAACGAATAGTAATTTGATTATTAATAAGAATACTAGAAAGAATGGAGGCCTTATTCATATTATACAGACAGTTAACGTTGCGGAGCGGATCAGCAACTTCACGTCAAAATATTACAAAAGTAATTTCGTATGGGAATGTTTAGATATGAAAATAACGTCCCCCGATTGGATGTATTAGGACCAATATTTTGACGTGCTGTTCGGGGCAGCTACCTGCAGTTGCCTGCAAGTGTGAATTTAAAATCGTATCTTCACTGGAGGAACATCGAGGAACTTTCTGTTGCTCATTGTTGCTGAACGCTTTACTGTTGTCCGTATTAATATTCTTTCTATACTGCCATTGATATGTGAACAATACGCAGCAACTTTTACTGCGGGTAACGTAAATATTAAGGAATTTTAAGAAATTTGTAGGAACCGGCAACTTTTTAAAGAAACAAAAAATACAAAACAAAGTTCCTCGTTGTTCCTTCGTTGAAGACACAGCTTATCGTCGTCATAAGGGAATGTAAAGGGCCCCATTCGCGTTAAAATCTGTATCGACACATGTATCGATGCAAATCGCGTCACACGAATCTAGTAATTGTGTCAAATAACAAACATCGCATACATGCTGAAATAGAATAGATATAAGAAACAACACGCAACTTGTAGGGATTCATATGAGTGCCAGTCGCAAGGTTTCGAAGTATTACGACGTGCGTAAAAACGGCGGAACCAACTGATAATGATTCGTCGATACCGATGCAGACAAATACATATTTGCGATATGTATCGATACAAATCTCATCGTGAATGTCACCCGTACAGACAACTGGTAGCTAATATTGTAGTGACGCAGCAGTATTTCTAATATGAATTGATCGTTAAATTCATGTAGGGTTACCAATCCGTCTCGCGACATTTCGTATAATCTGAACCGGCGTTAAATTCTACCGAAATACTTGATACCGAAACCATAATAGCCAGTGATCGATTGAAAACGGTTGTATTGAATAATCAACAGTGTTACAATACACATTACCACGCAATCTCTGTGTGTTGGGTGTTGTTTATCGGCAATACTATCAGTAACACTTACACGTATCGAATTCTTAAGACTCTGATGCCAAAATTATACGTTTAATCTGCCAGTTTTCATACGTTCACATACACTAACCCGTCCAGGGTGTAATCACATGTTATGCCAAAGAGTGTACGAAGCACAGGAAGTGAGACGTCTTAAACATTTTGATCGGTACTTTTTGCAAAGATATATCTATACTGTGTTATACAATGATATAACATGATCGCGCGAAGTTTCGGAGAAATCCCATCTTCCTCTAAGATCAGCTCGTTAAAGATTAGAAGAGAGCAATAATCGGAAACCATCTTCGCGCTATACTTATTAGAAATTATATATCCATTAAAGTACCAAGGAATTAATATATCTATGTACAAACAAAAAAAGGCCTAACAAGAACAGGAATCTTTTCCACCCTGTTGTTCATTGGAAACACCTTGAAGATTGGTGCGCCCAGGTTGGCTGGGATTATGCTGCACACCAGATTCGGCTGCATTCAAATCCAATCTGTAACACAACAGTGAGAATATCGTCATAAATTGTTACTGAAGACTTATTTTATGCTTTGTTTGAAATAGACAGGCTGTCAAAGAACAAATATAGGAAGTTGCAAAATATGAAAAGAAAATATCATATTGCTTAATAAAAAAGATTAATATTCCTCAGTATTGCAATATGTCTAAAACTTATTGCTTTGCCGTTTATTACTTTATAAGATTGTACGTACAATGAGGAACATATGAATAGGTACAAGTACTTGGGAAAATTTAATTGAAATTATTTGTTGTCAGGAAATTTTTAATATATTTCCTTCCACAACATATTATCAATTTAGAAATAAATAGTACATATTTAAATATTCGGCCGAAATCACCCAATTCTAAATAATTTATGACTTCTTAAAAATGATAACCATGATTGTAGCAATAATGCTAATTTGCAAGTGACAGACAAAAAATCTGCAACTGTGTATTATTTGATCCAACTTTCTTCTGCTTTTAAAAGTACACCCTTATTTGACTAAAATAGATAGAATGTTCTTATCTAATCTTGCCTTACATAACAAGAAGAAAAAAGCACGAGAACAATATGAAATTTTGTATTACGAACCGTCCATCCTGTATGCTTTGGAATATCTTTTTCGCTGTCTCCAAAAAGGCTTCCTCAACATTATGGCCCCTAATCAACATATAAATTTACATAAGTATTTTTGTCAGTATATATGAAACTTTCAACACACAAATTCAATAGCTCACGTTTTTGCACTAGCTTCTACAAACATTAATCCATTCTCATCAGCGAATTGCTTCGCTTCCTCGTAAGTGACATCTCGCTGCCCTTCTAAATCACTTTTGTTGCCGATTAAGAAAATCACCTGTACACAACAAAGCAATAGTTGTTGTACTATTATTACATGATATGTAAGTATCATAAATAAGCTATACTCTATAGTAAAGAAACGCCTTTCCAAACTGACGTCTCATCATAGTTAGACTTTACAGACATAAATACCATTATGCATAATATGATATTGTGCATACAGTGCTTGGATTTGTTAGGTTCCTTGTATCGGTAAGCCAACTGCTCAGATGGTTATAAGTAGAACGCCTTGTAATATCGTACACCATTAAGGCCCCGGCAGCACCTCGATAGTACGATCTGTGTTAAGGAATGGATATCTGCATTTATTATGAATAAAGGCAAAAAATATGGAGAACTCCCATGTTATAATATTGCATTATAATGTAATACACAACCAAACCTCCACTTATGTAAATTCGTCTTATAAAAAACCAACCTTTCATAAATAATTTATTGTGTTAAAGTATTTCATAATACAGAAGAACCTCTCATATTGGAATCATATTATTTTCTTCTACTATCCAGATACTGTGTTATATTATTTTTATAGTTTTTCTTGAAATACATGAAGACTGCAATCAAGAGAAGGTATAAGAATAATATAAGAAATGATAAGTTAGTTAATTTCAATAATGTTATTCGGATAAAAGAAGTTCCACTGTATTTTGTATTTACTAGTGACATATAAATTCATTCAAGTTATTAGCTCCCTGTTTGGCATCATTGGGTCATAGAAGTTAGTCCTATTTGAAGCAGAAGCCTTAGATGACACAATATTATATGAACAAACATGATACAAAGATGGATCTGAAACTTCAAGACAAAAAAAACAGCTGCACTATTCTCGAAATTTAGAAGTAAATGAACGAATATGCTTAAATATGCTTGGGAAAGAAAAGGAAATCTGTTGTACGTGAACTTTGATTGTCATAAGAGTTTACGGAATTAAAAGTAATTTGCATAAGTTGAGGAATGTCTGCAATGTTATTTTACAAAGCACTACCATTGAATCGTTCTTTACCTCGTAACAGCTCTAAAACGCTCTTGCCCCGCAGTGTCCCATATTTGTAATTTGATTTTCTGTCCAGCGACTTCGATAATGCGTGTTCCGAACTCAACTCCTATGGTGTGTGGACAATCTGCCATAACTGAAAGTCCCACGGATTATAACACATTCCGTATATCGAAAGTGTCTGCGATATATATACCTTAGCAATCATACAATAATCAGCGCACATTGCGAAAATAACTTTCTACATTTTACAAATAGTAATCAGCTAACTAAAACAAGAGTTTCCCGTAATGTTTATACTCAATGAAACACGAGAATGGTCACGTTTCCTAAATCTTCTAAACACACACACAAGCCATGTTATTTCTTGTTTGTTATCTGCCCATAAATGCGATTATATTAAAATTCTCTACTTACATTTCTTTTCTGTGAACTGATGGAGTAAACATGACTTCCCTACTCCCATGTCACCTATGATAATGTACTTAAAGATATAAGAGTAATTATATGGCCCTGATGACATCTTGAACCTACAACATTATGTTATATATCGTTATCATATACCCTCATTGTTATTAAACTAGAGAATGCATTCTAATACAAGTAAAAAGATGTAATTTTAAAAATGAATGCATGAAATTTAGGGAACGAATCAAAGAATAATAAATTTGTAATATAAACTTATGGCAAATCCGTTATCATATACATTCATTGTTGTTACTGTAATAAACAATGCATTCTATTACAAATGAAAAGACTGTGTAACTTTAAATAGGAATGCATGAAATTTAGGGGGCGTATCAAAGGACAGTACATTGGTACTAGAAACTCATGGGAAATGCATTATTAACTTTTGTTGTCTGGCATAACCTTAAGATTTATAACAAATGTTATTGTCGAAAAATGTAAGAAGTTTGCATAGAGACTAATCGAACACAATGGCTGTTTGAAGCTGCACTTTTCTAGTCCAAGAAGGTTAGACAAAGTGAGTGATACTCTATAAGATTATATCAACGTTTCGACGCAAAAACGGCAGTAGCGGAAAAGATTAGCCCGACAATCAGAAGTGAATGGGATAGAAAGGACTCCTGCGACAACAATATAAATTATACTCGCCTTTTCACGGCAAAGTGATGTTAAGGATTAGTAGAAAGACGCCTGAAGAATTGATGATTGAATAGACGCTGCCGCATAAAAAATGTCTTCGCAGACTGTGTGGACAAGTGTATCAATCCTATCGATGCGAATACACAACAGTTCTTTATATTACGCGCAATATGGCAGGTGATGGCAGGTCACTGTCGCTAATAACGATGGCGGTGAATAAACGTCAAACCACCTGTCACTGCTAGTGGAAAATGTCCGACTCGACAACCCGATAAGACTCACTGAACTGATTAATATACTCCGATCAATAGCTTCGCATATTCGGCAATTGCGAAAAACCTATGCTTGAAAGAGCATAAATCTTTACGTGGATTTTCGTAGCAACACACTCTGCGATGGATCATTCATCCATGATGGCGGCGATAGGCTGCAGTCCATAGGTCCATGGTCCCTGTGTTTCGTTTCGTTGCAAATGCGCAACGCTTGCACCCTCAAATCTATACCTACGTCATTGATGATACAAATTTGATTTATCTGTGTGCTTATGCTGCGGACAATACTCTTGTATTGCGTCGGAAGTTCAATCGCGGCAAATTCAATAAACCAATATTAAGAAGCCTGGCTTCGTCTTAAGTTGGGTTCCCACTAGAGGGAACAAAAGTGGAACTTTTTGTTGCTCGTTGTTGTTGAATGCCCGGTGCGTTATCTATCCGCGTATTGCTATTTGTCTAGCGTAGACATGTGAATAACATATAATAATTTTTTGCTTCTAGCAACAGAAACGTTATTATTGTTAGAAATGGTTCTCAGAAATTTTCAGTAAGATAACTGCGCGACAGCTTTTTTGTGTCAAGCATGTGTTGATCGTTGTTCGTTCAATGAGGACACAGCTTTATAGTATCTATATATTTTGTTATGCCGACTGCATACCGGATGCAATCGATGCAAGATTCTGCGTCTTGCAACTTTTTGGTGCGATGAGAAATCGGCAGGAGTATATTGCTGATTCCAATCGAATCATTTTGCCGCGTTGCACAACAAAAATTTTTCTGTCGGTGATCGGAATCATTGAAATTCAGCCATTAATTATTTATAAAAATAAGTGCTGCGTTGTAAAAGGCACATACTGCGAATTTGCATATTTTTCATGCGCTTTCATCCACAATATTAAAATCTTACAAAATTAAATATGTGATTACTTTTTATTTTACTAAATGGTAAAATTCACATTAATTGCTAGATGTGACTCTTTTGGTAAAATGCACTTCACGTTTTCCTAACATATATGCAATATAAAAAAAATACACAATTATACTTCATCTTAATTATTAACCAAAATATAAAAACTTTTTGGAAGGTTTCACAACATCCGGATTATGCAAAAAGAAACGACAGTTACAAAACTGGAGAGATGTGTTGCAGTATTTTTATTATATCAATAGAAACTAGAATTGAGATTGCCCGCCAAAAGTATCTAAACAGGTGATTCATAAAATAGTTTACAGCATGTTCGAAAATTGTAAGGAGATGTCGCACTATGCAAAGTCCTGTACTACGCAACAGTGACTGACAGAAGTTATAGAAAATTTAAATGCAGTACTGTGCTGTGCCCAACGGTCAAGTCTGATGAAATCGACGAAGTTTCGCTTTCCGGAAGTTTGGAGTGGCGTAGAGTGTTCAGAACCTGGTGTTTGAGACAGTTTTATTGGTGTTCAAAATTGTTTTTCCTAATTAATAAAATAAATTCGTTCTTCATACTCGCGATCGAAAATCCAAAACGCGGGGGAACAACAAAAAAGTCTGAGTTTCTAATTCTACGAAGAACTATAGAGTCGCTCTTATATAGTTTAAAATCTACTGCATATTGTTCGATGTTTTTCTGTGACACACTTTTATCTTTAGTGGCGCATTATGCTCCCAACTTATTCTAATAAGAGTTTAGTGCGTTTGGTGCGTTCAGACAATGCCTCTTTTCACGTAACATAATAAAGGACCATGCAACTATGGGATTAAAAAGGACAGAATGCTGCACGAGTTGCAAGTTATCATATTACACGAAAAAAGACAGCATCAGCCAAATTGCTGTACTCCAATTAATAATAAAACTCCTGTGTTGTGTCCGCGTCTTTGCATTCTGCACTTGTTCCCACTTCCAATCGTTTCCATCCCACTAATTCTGCATTGCGCACAACGCAGATACGTTGGTTCCTTCCCTTCCACTCCCACCCTGTCTTTCCCAGCCAATCGGACTCGTTAGGTTGCGGCAATTACCGCTAAAGCCGGGAATTCTGAATTTGTTACGTTCCATCGATATATTCTATACTTCTTCAAGTGGAAAAACTTCCTATTCATTTTCTTTCAGACAAATAGACACAGCCACACAAATCACTGAATATGATCCTTTCCTATAGATATGGTGCACAGGAGCAAATAAGACTGCTGTGCCTTGAATTTGAAGTATTAAGGGATCATTTGGGCAAACTAGATTAACTGAGTACAAAGAAAGGCACAAAATATTGTCCTTGCAAAGGTAATTGTTCCACAAAACTATGTGGTCACATGGGGAAATGTAGAAAATGTACTCAGCTTTGCAAATGTGACAGTGAATTGGTCAGAATCAGGTAAATGCTAGCATATAAGTAACACAAATGCTTTCAACATTTTGAGCTGCTTCCATATAATCGCATTTATTTTTATGATGATGAGATTGGGAATGATAAAGACAAAAGTCCAATTGTTGCAGGTACAGCTGAAGAATCACAACGATAATCAAGAGTACACGAATGCCATCAACACTTGTATAATATTATGAAGAACATATTATCCGTATGAAGTCAGATCTATTCTTTCAATAAAATCTCTCAATGAAAAGAGTCAGTGGAAACAATAACGTCTTCAGTGATAATTACATTTATATACATCTACTGAATGTTGTTTTAAAATGATTCAAGCTTTGACATCATTCTGCTCAAACAATGCGTTGCCATTAAGTTCCAACTCAATACCACAAGTGTCTCACATAGTTCTTCTGCCACCAATTCCTATGAGGTGATAAAAAAAGAACGTCCCACACGACCAGATAAAAACTGAAAGTATGTTTATATTACAAAGATGGATTTGTTCAATAAAACAAACATACAATGCATGCAACATCTTAATCTGTTTATACCATAATTGAACTCTTTGAGAATCGCTTGCATAAATTTACTAGTACTGTGTTTAGAGAACAGTCTTACAATGAGATTGATTTTCAGTTACCATTTACTAGTTAACAGAAAGGGGAAAGTGTCTAGCACCATGTTTATCACATAGACATAATTTATATTAGCTCGTTTAATAGATTGCTTGCCAAGAATATAAACAAGTGATTTTTTTAAATCAAATATCATAAGCATGTTCGTGGACCGTAGTGGTGTCGCTCCATGCAAAGTCCTGAAACGCGCGACAGTGCATTAGCACAAGAAATTCAAATCACAGTATTATATTATATTGTGATGTAAAATATAGAAGCGCAGAACCTTATATTGAAGCGTCAACCACAGTATGATATTGTTGTTAACAGTATTCATAAACAAACGTGCGCATTATCTATCGCAATCATGCGGAAGCACTGCTGCCTGGCTTTGGGACGCCAAAGTACGCAAAGAGTGCGCGGAACAATATAAGGACCAAAGGAATAAATATTTTCAAAGAAATATGGACCGATTACGAAAACGTTGACACACAAACATGTGCTAAAAATAGAAAATAACTTTACTGAGTATTCTTTGTCGATAGTATTACAATTTTATAATTTTGCTCGTTTTTGAGTCGAATTTGGATCTAAAACCACAGTTTCATTTATTCTGCCATCGCCTACGCGTATGCGTTAGAAAAGAATGCAAAATTAGTTTCTATATTTCAATAAATTACGATAGTTTATTATCGCGTTCGGGTGAACGCTAAAATATATATCAAGAAATCTTAATTCTAATTATAACTGCAGTATTAATCGTAAGCATAGTAATAATTAGCGCGAATATTTCAATCACGTTATTGATCTTGCTGTCAAAAACAACGATACGTATCAAGGCGTTTCACCTACCATCGTTCTGAACGTCAACACCGACTCAGTTTTCAAACATTGTAAGACATTTAAAAAGTGGAAATAAAATAACGAATCGAAAACAGAAAGAAGTGTGAAGCTCTAGAAACTTCAATGCCAACTTTATACTAAAAAGGTGAAAACGAGTTATTTATACGATGCAAAAATTATATAAATGAATAAAGATTTTTCTGATTTTAATCTTTGTTATTCTTCTGTATAAAAACAACGAATAAAAATTTGATACTCAAATTACATAACTAATTAACAAAATTGTTAACATTAGTGGACTGCAATTATTCATGTTACTTATTATTAATAATATTCAATATATAAACATTATCTAAACTTGTTGGTTTATTTCATAGTATACTATTTTTATATACATTAAAAATATAGACAGTTATAGTAAGATTAATTATATTTCATAATTATATGACTTAAAATGTTTTTAAATAATTCTAACTCATTCAGACGAAGAATTTTAAAAAACTTGTTCCCTGCTATTAGCGCGAGAATTAAAGTTTCTAGAGCTCCAGAATTAGAGTTTCTAGAGGTTTGCTCTTACTCTTATATTTGAAATACTTTTGCGTAACATAGTATCGGGCAGAAAAAGTTTTTTACCTGTAAAATACCACCGTATTTCATCCCTATATTAATTAATATAGAACAATTTTTACCAATCGCTTTAATTGCCAATTTTGTTGTACTAATAGGTGTAGTTGATGAGGAATTTTGCCAGCACAAATACTTGGTAACATTCAGTATACGTTAGATTTTCGCGATAAATTACAACGTAACTTCTATGCACAAAATTGGTCAAAAGAAAATAAAGTAGTATAATGCGCTTTAATGCGCATGAATTAAATTCGACTGTTTTGAAGCATATCGTAGCGAATAACATGGTACGACATGACTAAGAGCAAAGATATAGCATACACCTTGTATCGCGCTATCTATATGCATCATGGGTGACATCCACAAATCCTTTCTCTACCAATATAAAAGGCAACGTTAGCCGTGTGTTCGCGTTAAACTTGAAAATACTAGAACCGATGTTAATACGATTTTCCCTTTTCTATATAGTTATGCTACAATCAAATCATTGCAATGAATGGCTATAAAATATTACAATATTTATTATTTATGCAGGCTTAAAAAGAATGTAGGATAGAGCAATAACCTATTATTCTTTAAATTAAGTTATTCTTAGCATACGTACAACATGTGATTTAGATAGGACAGCTATTGAGATACAAATAACATACATATGGCGTACAGAAAATCCACTCTGTTCCGTAACAATACCCGACTACATCAACGCAACAACGTATTACCATCCCACATTTCTTTTTACAACTCATTAACATCATGAAATAGGACGATACATTACAAGCGTGCATAATGATCTCTAGTGATTAACGACGCAGGTCTAGAGCGATTATAATGATCGGCAGCCGGGCAAGTCAGCCGTCTCCAGTCGTTAACAAGTCCCGTCTTCGGGCTGTTCCACGTGTCTGCCGTCTACGATTCACGGAAAAGGGTCGTGCACTTGATATTGAATTGTCGTCGGGAACCGGAATCACTCGGGCGCGTTCGCACGGACTCGGCAAGATTCGCGTGTGCTCGGCGGAGCTCGGTGAGTTGCGGCAGGCCTAACTCCGGGGCCGCTGGAGCCCCCGCGATAAACCGTGCTGCCACCTAACGGAACATCTCCCGTCTTCCGTAGGACTGCAGTCGCTGCATGGAGTCAGTCATTTCACGAGTGGTCCGGGCTTTTCGCGCACAGACTCGCCAGTGTCACTTTCAGTCCGAGGGCTTCCCGATCCTGCGCTCGGCCCCGTGCACCGCCCGTTTTCCCGACGCAGCCCCGCAACCGACTCTGAGAATCGGCGCACGGCCTCGCTCGTACCCTCGAGTGACAATCGTCAGCGATGTAACCGTGTTGTGACGTCACGGAGCTAATCAAGTGCACACACGAACGTAACACGGCAGCGTGTGGACGCGCGCGCGCTCTCTCTTACTCTCTTTCTCTACCACACATACATACACCACACACTCTCGCTCACACACACTCACTCACCCCTGCCACACGTATCTCTCCTCTCTTTCTTTCTCTCTCTCTACCTGTACATGCGACGTCGTTTAACGACCACCGCCAGGCAAATCCATGCACACAGCGTTCATGACGTGCACACGTCGTCGAGCCAGCGCCGCCAACACTCAAGAGGACACTGTCAACGGATCCTTTAAAGTACCAGCGGCCGAAACCCTGGAGAACCAGCAGCAGCACAGCACTCGATAAGAGGTGTGTGCGCAACAACAGGCTGCCTGTGTGTATGTGTGTGTGTATGTGTGTGCCAGTGCACATGAAAAGGAGAGAGGCACGGCGGCAGCAGACGTCGGGAGAGGACATTTCACACTCGCACACGCATGTGTACGCGCGTCGCGCAGCCTTTCGCTTCATAAAACATCGGGCACGAGATACGCAGAGAAAAAGCGAGTGCGCAACGCGCGGACCCTTGAGCGCCCGCTCCCCCCACCCCCGACACCACTACCACCACCTCCTCCTGCCCGCCCGCCCCTCCCACTCCCCCGCCCGCGCGCGATCTCGAGATTGTCGACTCTTCTCGAAGTTACATTACCCTGTTTTCATTGTTTTTTTCTCCCTCTCTATCTGACGCACTCTCTCTTTCTCTCTGTTGGCCGCTGTCGCTCACTCTTTTGCTCTCTCGAGGGAGAGCGTAGTCTGCTGGTACGTTCTCCGTGAAGGCAGGCCGCGTAAGATTGCACGCATTTCAGCTGAAGATTAAAGGCAGAGAGGAGAAGAAGGCGCACGCACGCAGCAGCGAGAGCGTATCGCGGGCGCGCGCGTGTCGTCGTCGCTGTCCTCTGTTTCTTCTCTGTGTGTGAGAGTGTCTCTCTGTGGGAAGGTACGTGAAGTTTTTGTGCGGAGAGTACTGCCTTTGGATATTTACACTCGTCGAAGAATCTGGTGTGGAAAGGAGCGCGGAGCTGCAGAAGTGGAAGTGGAGGATGCGCTCGATCGCCCGATCGAGCGACGAAGGGAAGAAGAAGAAGGACGACGACGTTGCCGTAGCGTGGTGCGAGAGAGAATTGCGTGTTTTAGATTGCGATCGATGCGGGGAGGAATGAGAATGAAGGCGCAGCAGCTTTGACTGACGAGTGCTAATGGCCAACCGAATCTGTTCGACGCGTGTGTCGCCGCGCCGCCGGCCATTCACCAGTGCCGAGCCGAGCTGCTGCTAGTTATTGGCACTTGGTTGTTGTGATCTCGCGAAACTGCGTACGGGAGATGTTTCCGCTTAGCGCATTGGCGCACCAAGTTCGCCGCGCGAGAGAGTGAACTATGCTTGATGGCTGCATCGCTCGTAACAAACTCCATTGAGCCGAGGGAAAGCGAGAGAGAAGCCGAAAGAGAAAGAGAGAGAGCGAACGAGCGAGGAGGGTCAAGTGCGGCTTGTTTCTTTATGCGTGCCTGGATTGGAGCTGGCGCATAGAATTCGAGGCTTAACCTTTGTCGGTGCCAATCAGCAAGCTCAATCACAGATGGGATGACAATGTGTGAAGACCCAGGATTGGTACACCGAGGTAAGCAATATCAAGAATCGGATGTGAACCAAAGAGGTTGTTTCCAAACCTCCTGCCAAGTTGTGTCTTCGCTGGAGAAACACCAGGCAATTTGTTGTTGCTAAATGGTTTGGTATTGTACGTATTGGTACCTTTGACGACAGAGTCAGACATGTGAGCAACACGCAGTAATTTATGTCAGTAGCAAGAAAAACATTGCGAAGCTTTAAGAAATCTTTGGTAAGAAGTTGGAACTTTTGACCAAGAAATATAAAATGTTAACAAAAAGCTCTGCGTCCCTTTAAAGGACATGGCTTAAACTTTCATGTGTACACCTTGTACTTTGTGTCTTTTAAACTTTGTCTTTTATTAGTTCTTTTTCTTTGAATCATCTTTATTTTGTGTGATTAGTTTGGAACCTTTATAGTGATTTGTTGCTATGAAAGAATTGTGTGTCAAGACTTTATGGTGATCCATATTTGGTCCTTTACCAGGGAAGGAAAGGTAGCTTTTTTGTTTTAAATATGCCCACTGTTCGACAGTGTATGATTATATAGCGTTTTTTTGCTTTCCATTATCTGGCCATGACGAAATTTTGAATTGTGTCATCATTGGAACAACAATGTTAAGCTTTAAAAAGATGTCACTTAGTATTAAAGTTCCTTAGTGCTTCTATTTGCAGTGATTGAAGTTACTCATATGTGATGGTAATACAGAACAAATACCAGTATGGATAATACCAAAATGTTTAACAATAATAAACAGCAAAAATTTCCTTGGTATTCTTGTGATGGAATCAGAGCTTTGTGTAGCTGACCTATTTAAAACAGGAGCAACACTGCCTTACTTCCTTCAAGAAAGTGAATTCTTGGTGATATTAACATTTGAATTTGACATTCAATATGTTCACACCATAGGAATTAGGCAATCTGGACACATTTGCATCCTGTCAATGTGGTCTTTTAAATGAAACACAGTGAGATTCAATATTTTTGAGTTGTATAAAATATTTAATACTTTGTGTACACTGCTTATCGCGTACACTGCTGCATTAAGTAAATTATTAAACTGTGTCCTTACTGGAAGCATGACAAAGAACTTTTTGTTAATTGTTTATGTTTCCTGCAAAAGTTGCTCGTTCTTACCAAAAATGTCTTCAAGCTCCTTAATATTTCTGCTACCAGCCACAAAACTTACTGCATGGTAGTGTAGACAAAGTATCAGTCCATGTAATACTAAAACATTTTGCAACAAGGAGCAAGAAAAGCTAAGATTGATGTAGAATACTTAATGACTTTATCTGCTGCGTACATCACAATCATAAAAAACGAGAAATGAAACCTGTGTACTTAGTTAACATGAATTAGCATACTCTGGTACACAAAGTTAAGTCTAAAATGAGCTGTAAATGTTTTTAAATGCACATTTGCTGCTTATTTAATCATGCATATAATTCCTGGTTATTTGTTTTTTCCTAGTCATATGCAAGTCTGCATTTTACTTACTTCACTTTTTTTTTATCTATCATTAATATAAATCTGTAATTCTTCAGTCTAAGATCGGTACATGATGTTTTTGCCTCAGACTCGGGACTGTTAATGTTATTCAGTGTGTAGTTGTAACATGAAGTAGAACCTCTCTTACTTGTATTTTGTACTACCCAAATAATGGTATCTTATTTTTACTATTTTTAACTTAAATACTTGAAGATTAGCATAAGGAAAAACCATAAAAACAGTAGAGCCGAATCTATGGATAATAAAAACTTTGGATAGTCTTTGGGATGATAAAACTGTTTTATTACATAAAATCGTCCATGGGTGAAAATATTTGGTGATCCAAAACAACTGCATCATTCTGTAGATGTATTAAAAGAGTATAGCAGGATCTCTTTTATCTAAATTATCTACTACTCAAACACTGTTGCAATTTTATGGTTTTTCTTAATAGTAGTCTTTGTGTATTTTAGGAAAATTAATTAAAATATTATAACACAGTTGTCTCAATTATAACAAATTGAAATTTGAGGAAAATTTAACTGTAACTAAATAATTTGTTGTACACTAAATTTTTAAGTGGTTCCTCTCAAACAAGACTGGAAAAGACAGAATGCACTGAAATTGAACTTGTCATTGATTCCATGCTATTCTCGTAAATGAGTAATAACAATGACAACCTACTTCATGCTGTGGTTTCATAAAAGGAATAACAAAGAACTATTTGTTGACATTTATATTTCTTAAAGTAAGTCCTGAATACTAACATTTATCAAAGTTCCTTAATGTTCCTACTACCTGCAACAAAAGTAGCTTCATACTGCTCATATGTGGATGGTAGTGGACACAGAATACCAATATGGAAAAAACATGCTTGCTTTATGATTGCTGTCAGGTGACTCATCGAAAGGAATCAGTCAATGCTCTTATATACGACAAGTTACTGCATTACAGTTTCATTTTACTCTAATTTTCAACTCGTTTCGTTTATCTTAATTTCAAGAATTGTTTCTTTACACTAATTGTACATGGAGGTAATAGTGGTAAATAATGAATCTTAAATAAGAGAGATGTTTCATTTGTAGGTACTGTCTTATTTACTCTGATATATCAAATATTCTTAGGTTACTTTCACTGTAATGAATGAACCTGTTTAAATATTGGTTATGTTTGCACCATTGTGTATTACAAGTAATGAAAGCAACCTAAGGATGTTTGATATTTGAGAATAAATAAAACAGTGATCACAAATGAAATATTTACCATATTCATTGGTATGTAACATAACCTAAAGCAATTTGTAAGCGAATATATTTGTGTCAAATGGAAAACTTTCTCAGGTTGTCCTTGATCTCATTTTTTACAGTGTTAAAGCTGCTTACTTTATGTTTATGTTTTAAGGTTTTCTGAAATGCGTTCAGACTTATTGTTTCCTTCGATTCTGCAAATATCAAGTATACATGCAACTAGAAATATCAATGACGCAAACTCTTCATTCTAAGTGACATTTATCCATTTTATATCAGGTTTTTAAAGCTATGTATAAGGAATTCTTATTAATGTCATTCTGGCAAAGATGAATTGTAGATTACTATTTTCCATTACAGACATATTCCTACTTTAATAATTCAATCTGTTATTAAGCTCGGTATACATTAGTCATGAGAACGGATCAACTCATTTAAATTCAAATTACTTGCACCTGGATTGAAAGCATAAACCCAATAATTTGTGTTAGTTTTCTGTGCGAAACACATGCAAATGCTAAATCAACTTATGAGTAATAGAAACTATCTTAAAGAAAAGTATGGTGTAGAAAGTACAGTCGAATCTGTTTTGTCCGAATTCCCATTATCATTAATCTCTACTATTTGTACACTCTGTTATCTGAACGCGTTGTATGTTCATAGTTCAGTACATATCTAGTAGTATAATCAGTCATGACACAGCTTTAGCAGCAAGAAAGATTTAGGACCCACAAATCTTTAACCAAATTATACGTAATTTCAATATTTGTGATTGCTGTTATTAATATTTAGATTCTTTTTTTAAACACATGGAGCTTAATGTCAAGGAATTTACTGTTTTATTATCTAAAAATTCCATTATCAAGACAAACATGTCTTGCAATTGGTTTGGATAATCAAGATTCTACTGCACACAGTCATTTATCAATTTCCTGCGTGCTCGCTACAAAATGTGATGTGGCTTACAAAGTATTATTCACTCACTTTGCTTTATAGCTGAACTAAAGGAAGGTAAATGTAACAGCTTATTTTACTTTGTTTTTTGCACTATTTCATATGTATAGTAATTGCTTGTTTACTCCTATCTTACTATTATACTCTTTTTCTATATCTTATCTTCCTATATCTCTACTTTCTCATTTTGTTTACTCTCTGCTACCTTCTCTAAATTCAACTTTTCTACTTTTACTGTTCTCCATTTTACCAAATAATACTTTAGATATTCTGTTTCTGTTTAATACCAGCCTCATCCATCCTACTACAATAATGGTGTTAAAAGTACAGATATTAAAAGAAGGTTACTTTTGCTGAATAGCAATGGGCTTTTTGTTACTATATATTTCACACAGTTTCGTGATTTACAAGTGATATAAACTAAATCTTGTTTAACAATCTAAGAACAAAAGTGGATGTTCAAACTATATTGTGCTGTAATCTACACGATTTATTTATTTTAAATGTTAACATATGTGTAACAGTGTTATGTTAAATCGAAGATCTTAGGGATTAGAGAAAGTAGTATTGTTTACAATAATTAATTTTAGTGACTCTTCTTACAACATGGCTCTTGTATATCTTAATCACTTAATCTGCGATTCATTTTGGCAACTATTGTTAATGGCATTTTTGTTTTGGTTTGGTTTGTGTTACTTTCAATAGTAATATTTGGCTATCATTCGTTTAATACTTGTCAGCCATTTTTTACTATCGAACAACACATAATCGTAGAGTATTTTGGGGTTATAATCCTTTGTAAGTCGTATTTCTCTAGGTATTAAGGATACTATTTCATTTATTAGTTCAGAAATTGTTAGTCAATGATGTATGTTAAATATTGTTCATTAATTCGCAATTGCCGTTAAATATGTCCTACTAATTATACTAATCGAATTAAAATATAATCGTTGCTGTCTCGTGTTGGTTATTAAAAAGTTAGAGGTGGATTCGTTAACACCAAAACTGTGAAACTAAAAATTATTCATTGTCTGTATGGTTAGAGTCAGGGATATCTTAATCTTTGGTAGTTAGTGTGAACTATAGGAAAATTCGATTGTGTTAATTTGATGTTTCAGATATATGATATATTTGACTATTCTTAAGAAGATCTGATTCTACTCGATTGTTTTCAAAGAATAAGCAATATTATAACAAGGGACTTTTTGTTGACATTTTCTGTTTCTTGAAAAAGGCGGTTCATATCCAAAATCTGTTAAAAAGTCTTCAATATTTCTGTTACTGGCAACATGAGTTGCTGCGCATGACTGGAAATCCCCAAATATTCAGGAACAATTAGCAACCACAAGTTCTTTCGTGTTCTTCTGATGTATAGCAAATAGTTCTTTGTGTAGCAGTTTGAGAATCATTATAATTCTAGATGCAGTTGTAGATTTGCATGTATAACATGTTACTGCTATTTTGTGCTACAACGTATCAGCATTTATACAGTGATTCATAAGCTCGTTCAAGTTACCAGCTTGCAGTTTAACACAACCGAATCATATGAATCATAGAAATTAGTGCTATGTAAAGCGGATGCCTTAGATAATACAGTAACATGTAAACATGTAAATAAATGTACACTGAACCTGGCTTTTTAACTTCAAAGCAGAAAAAAATAGCTTCCTTATTCTTAAAATTTAGTTAGAAGTAAGTGAATGAATTTGTGCGTTACTGTACATGACTTCCTTGGGCAAATCCTTATTCACATTTCATAGTAAATTAACTTCAAGTTAGAGTAGTTTTGTAGTTTTCTAAATTATTAATAATTATTATTAAAAAATTGCTCAAATATCTACCATTAACACTGTAATACTTTGAAATGCCATTTATTATCTACCTGTATTACTAATTAATTTTCAAGCTTTACTTTCACCTGTCATCTTTCACTTTAATAAATCTTCAGAAAGCAGTTACATTGCTTTCAATGCATCTGTGTGTTTGAAGACATTTTATATATAAGGTATCAGAAACAATGTTAAGTCGTGTCCTCAGTGAAAGAGTACGAACAAATATTTTATTACTCATTCTTGCTAAATCTTTTGGTATTATTCATATTGCTATTTTAGGTACACTACTGTCACTATATGTGGATCACACAGCAACTTTTGCTACTTGCAAGTGAAACATTAAGAAACTTTAATATTAACAGAACATTTCTTGTTATTTCTCTATTGAGAATATGACAAAAGCTTTAGATTGGTAAAGTAATAGATATTTCTATTAATATTTGAATCCATCAAACCTGCCATGCACTAGTGATTTAAATACAATGTATTATTAGATAGTTCATATGTGTACATTGCACTGTTGGTTGAAATGCATTTTCATATAATAGAAAGCATTTTGCCGAAGGTTTATTGTGTTGCAGGTTGTGAAAACCTATCTTTTTCAAATTATGTATTCATGGTTAATATTCATATTATGTTTATTGTTTTTCTTCTTGCCGAAAAATAAGTAGTAACTTCTTTGTTGCATTTGACTGGAGAAAGTACATTATAGATGCCAAAGCGGCAATTCAAAGATTGCGTAAAACTACTATTTTAAATTCAGAACAGCAAAATAAATGACACATATATTGTGTATCACAAAAGGCATAACTAAAGTAATAAAATAAAACGTTGTTAAAAAATTTCTCTCCTGAAGGAGACACATGCTCTCACACAACCAAAAGAATTCTGTATATGTAACAATACTTGATATAACTTTTCATGGAACATAAATCGATATATTTTGTCTTCACAAGTTAAACAATGTTATATTCTTAAAAACAAAAGAAAATTGAACGATGCTCCCTTCGAATATTTCATCTGTTAGTTGTAAGTTGGCATTCCTAAAGTGGAGAAGCTTTGAATAATTTGTTTAAAACCAATTACAGTTATGCGAATATTTCCACCGACGCTATATGAAATTGCATATATTTAAATGTTCGATCGAAATCACTTTGGTATTTTAAGGGAGCATTGCTTGATTTCTCGGTTATTCTTAACAATATAACATTGAGTTATGGTAATTGTGATTTCCATAAATTTGGATAGATAAAAAAAACGGTAATCTTCATTTCAAATACTGTCGGGTAAGAAACCTGTTATATCGATTGTATTTCTTCAGAAGCGAAATTGTTTCAGAGAAAAGGTTTATGCAGAATTTATGCTAAAGTTAGGATCTCATTACCATTTTGGGAATCTGATTAGAAGCATTGCTCCAGTAAATCGTCTGCCATCAATTGGCGAAAGCGTAATCAATATAGTTGAAGTGGCACAACAGGCATGCGTGTTGACGTGATATCAAAACTTTCGAGAAGTGTAATAATGAAGAAATCGATTTATTGGGGTCCTCCAAATTCAAATGTCTTCTTAATAGAGATATAAAAAATAAAGATATTTCTTCCAAATTAAGAGTATATAAATTGAAACAAAGAAAAGGTGTCGAAGAAATTACTAATCAGAAATTCAATTGTATCTCGCACATTTGTTGTACTACTGTAAAGCATTGGTGTACCTTTTTTCATTATGTTTAAACATTTTGCCATATCGCACTGAATAAACAATATGTTAATCACTATGTAAGGAAAACTTACAAAATTCGCAGAATACGTATGTACTTCCTTGTTATTGGAATTCATCACAGGTTGCGACATTTTTGTCAAGCAAATCGCAAAAACAAATTTCATTGTGTTGAAATTTCAACCGTCAGTTAAGTTCTTCATTTTGTTACTTTCACTACTCTGAACATAAGTAATATGTATATATATGTATAATACTGACTAATTTGGTCACCCAGTTTATTTTATTGTTAACAAGATTCACAAGGGAAAATTACGAATGCGTCATGCGTATATTGTACAAAATACTACTCAACGTGTGAACGTCAAGTATATAATAATGAATATAATGAAAGTGTAATATATTAACTAGGTCATGAGCCATTTTTATAAAAGTAATGAAACCAGCCTAAGTATAATTAAAATATTTAAACAAATAAATCAGTGTCCACAAATAGTACTTCTATTTTAGCTTTACAATATGTTCTTTGCAACAGCATCACGATATTGCTATGGTTTAACTGTTACAAAGGCCGTTTGTAATTAATGAAGTATTTGTCAGACGAAGTTGAGACGTGGAAGATCAAGAAGCGGGTTGCAACAGCAATGGCGCGGAGTTTGCGAAAATTGCAAAACTATCTGCTGCGTAATTTGAAACTGATAAGAATTCGTAGAAGTATTTGCGAGCCTTTGTCAAGTGAACACTTCGATGCTCGAAAGTTTTTCTGAGGTTCTGCACGCTTGGAGCAACTCGTTTTCAAGGATATTTTGTACTTTTGGAGCACAGTATTTGTGAATGCTTATTTAATTAATTTATATGGAAAAATGGTCGTTGATAAAATAAAATTCTAATCGTTTGAAATATAAAAGTCAAGGCTAATCTTATGGGGCAATTGAAGCTTAGCTGCATTTAAATTTAAATAATTAACGTGTGAACAAGTACTTGGGAAAGTTGAACAAGATTGTTTGTCGTTCGAAAATGTGATATATACATTTTACTTAACATTCTATAGTTGATCGCTACGTATTCTGTGAAAACTCCTTAGAATTTTTCGAATATATTCTTCCACAATACAATAATATTAAGTTTGAAATAATAAATTATAGTTATATAAATGCTCGTCGGAAATAAGTTAGATAAACATAACAAGTTTTGTTTAGAAATATTAACCAAGGCTTCTTCATTTTAACAATGCCAACTTATAATGCACAGATAAAATATTGCACGGAAGCATCGTTCGATCCGACTTTCTTTAGTTTTTAACAGTACAACATTGTTTGAGTTTGGAAGGCAGAATGTTTCTATTTATATACTCGCCACTGTAAAGACAGATTTACAATTAAGTACAATGAACACTGGTTGTTTAATAATTACTTAACCAGCTTTGGTAGTTTAGAACAGTTACAATTATAGAGTACAGAGATTTAAAGGAAAGTTGCACCCAAGATTTATTTCCATAATTACAAAAATACAAACAATTTTCAGAAAATATGCATTTATTTTATGATGTTTTTTACAAGCCATTACTTTCAGTGGGTTAACCTTTAGAAATATATTGTTCGTTTAGAATAATATTGGGGAAAAGTAGATTTCTAGTAGGTTGTAGAAAAGTAGGTTTCTATTCATAACCTAACTTTTAAATAAAAAAAACTGACTCGTAATAGTTTGGCTGATACTTTTGCTAAACAGTTTTTTTTAGCGTACACTATCAGTTGCATGATATTACTGTGAATATAAAATAAACAATAATTTATTCACCCGATGTTAAGTGCAGACCTTAAAACACGAAGATTCGTATGAAAAGCCCAGTATCTATTATATCCAATCAGTATCGGTAAACAAGCAGGAGTATAATCGAGAATGATAACGCGCACACCCATGCATCAGCGCAATCTTTTTTACTTTTTCTTCTGGGCGCGTTACGTAAGCTGCGAACGAATATACAATGGCGAGAAAATAAATAAGAAAATTCTGCTTTCGTAACTTGAATAATAGCTATACTATTAAAAACAAAAGAAAGTGCGATCTAACAATATTCTCTTGGAATGTATTGTGCGTTACTTGTAAGCTGGTATAATTGCTACAGTGAAGAAGCCTTGATTAATATTATTAAAAAATATTAAGTGATTTATGATTTTGGACAAGCATTTCAATATGTGCTAATTTTTTCTATATTACTGTTATTATTTTGTGTAAGGAAATATTTACAAAACATTGCGTTCAATGTTGTAATTATGTGAAAATATATCTGAAATTTACAACTAACAAATAATCGCAATTAAATTGTTCAAAGTGTGTAGGTCTATTTCTATAATCATCGCTGTATAGTATTTCTACTACCTTACTAAAGCTACTGAGAACATTTTAATTCACTAACTCGTTTGAAGGTTATTGCAAGTTAAATTTCAGCTAATTTTACACATGCTCTTATGGAACCCGTTACTATGTAGATTGTGCCACGTTAAAAATATCGAGAAAATGGTGCCAAGTATTTTAAATTTGTTAAGTGCAAGGCTGGAGCTTTTAGGAACAATTGTGCAAAATTGAACGAACTTCTACTAAACTATACAATAAAATGACAATAATTTGATGAAACTTGGCGTGCATAGCGTTAAACTGCATAATGTTATGAAAAATGTATTTGCAATTTATGAACAACAATAATCTATCTTAAATTTTCCCATGTACTCGTTCGTACTGTTGGTCACAAAAACATTCGGGCACCAGCATACGGTTGACTTACAAAGATTAAAATAAATTATTTCTAATACGTCAAACCGTTTAGCGCATGTTATTATACCGAACCAATTGTTACATTTGTCTTAACTAATAATTACTTTGTTCTCACTTTGTTAGTTTTTTTTTCTTACACCTAGTTTGTGTAATGACCGAATATTTTTGTGGCATTAAAACCCTATTCTCCCTGGGTCCTTATTCTATTATACATATAAGCAATCGTACGTAAAACGGAGAATGTTTAATTTTGTATTTATTATGTAAAATGTATATTATAAGGTAGTATAATTAATTCTTTGTTTATTGTAAATTTATCCAAAATATACAGAATTTGTGAGTACAATTATTTATTTATTGCCCTGTTAATTAACAAGTTACTGAAGACTATCACTCCGACTAATGATTTGTATATTATTAACAATGTTCAAAGCGTTTATATTGTTGAAAAGATTAATTGCCATTCGTGAGCTGTTAAGGGTTTTTGGTTAATTGTTAATTGCAGTAGTTTCATTGTATAATAGTGTAATGGTTTGTAAAAACTCTGACTTATTTAGATTACTTTTCTTATTCCAGATCAAGAAGAACAAAATCACGGCTTGCAGTCGGAAGAGTTGAAACACAGCGTGCCAGGCATATTGTGGAATCATCTTTACGTGATCCTTCGTAGGACTTTCTAGAAAAATATTCTCTCCTCGAATAAGTTCAGTTGGTGAACAAGAGGCTATTTCTAATGTAACAGTTAGAAAGTACAGAGTCTGCCTTTCAAGAAAAAAGAAACAGGATCAAGACACAGCAGAAAGATTCGTACGCATAAAGTGGAAACTGAAAGTGATACAAGGTGTTTCTCAGTGAACGAAGAGAGTTTTACGGGCACAGACCGAATTGGATAAAGTTGGCAATGCGGAGAACTAGGTGTGTACAAATTGCAAGGAGAAACCGCCGACACTTGAGATATTAAAGTCCGAGTTGCCATTGTGAACCTGCAAAAAATCTTTTTCTCTTTCAATAGATTTTTGTATATAAAAACAGTCGTGCTGGGGAGAGAAAACTGTACAGTGTGAAATGCTCCAGATGCAGTGTTTTAGAAAGAAATCGAGGTGTTGTTATTCTGTTCTATAGTTTGCTGTGCATTGCTAGTGATGATGAGTGTTTTGCGTCTTTTGCACGAGTAACGTAAGGCGAGAGCGAGGCCAAGATTTTTGGAACCGGAATTGTCACGGATCTACTTCAAGAAATCCAACCAACAGCCATCCTCGATGAGAGGAGGCACATGTCTATTGCTGCTGCTAAAAATGCAGGGTAAGTTCCTTTTCTTACACTCATTTAAATATGAAGCTTTAACTACTGACTCGCGCTCTGATAGATTCCTCAGAGTTTGCAGATCGGCTCATTACCAGCGATGCTTTTAAAGCTCTGTTTATGTTTACAGACATAGAATGCAGCGTTGCAGATACGAGAAATATTCCTTAATGCATAGTATATGGACATGTCTGTGCGTGCTGGTACGACTACCTCACGCTAAATAAGAATACGATCGTGTACTATGTATTCAAGAATATTTATCGTGTCTGCCACGCTACGTTCAATATCTGTAAATATAAATGGACCTTAACCCTCTATAGCGTCATGTGGCTTTGAAGTCACGTACCGATATATTGATATTCTTTTAATCTCAGTTCATTTTCAGACCACAATGTTGCGTACACATTGTAATTATCTTCTGCTTCGTAATGTTTGAAAATTGTAAATTTATCATTAATTCATATGCGCAGGTTAATATTTGCTAATTTTACGTTGCATAATTTTGTTCTTCTGTGCAACAATGTAGTTAAAGAGGATTGATAGTGTTAGAGAAGTCCAAACAAAAGTACTATTCAAGTATTCCTTTGTTTTTATTTTTAACGTTACTCTTATCCGTGATAATCAACATAAGTTACACAAGTTACTTTGTTTCTTTACAATAATTGTTTAAACACAGTGGTTTCCCAGTCCGCACGTGAGTAGTTACGTGGCAAAAAATTGGCGTTAGTAGTGCAAGGTTAAGGAAATGGTTTAGGGAAGTTCTGGCAAAGTGGATACGGGTTAATTCTAAAAGATAACATTAGATTGCGTAATACACTTGTGACCTTTAAACACCCATTAGAGACCCATTTTTGCCACTCTTTCCTTTGAGAGTATAATAACATTAATTCAGAAATAAATAGAAATGAAGGTGTGTTCACTATGACCACAACGCCAACTTATAAGTAACAGAAAACATTAGAAGGGAGCGTCGTTCGATCGTATTTTCTTTTGTTTTTAATACTACAACATTGTCTGATAGAGACAGAATGTTGCTATTTATATGCAGGCTACTGTATGTAATTTTTGCAAATTCTCCAGTATTTTTATGAATCTTTCATGCATGCCTAAAACATAGTATAAGTGTATTGATTCTTATTCTGGGTATAATTAACACAGTAAACTGTGCGTTATTACAAGTAGTGGATAAATTATTGGTTTAGCTTTCCACATATTGATTAACGCGAACGTAGCAACAGTAAAGTTTATAAATCCGCACATATTAATTAAACGTTGCATGCTTAATACACGGAAAACTGTTCCAATTCTGTAATGTGTATTTCAATGTTTAGTATTAGCATTATATCCATTTAATTTACCAAATAATGCCCACATTCGCAGAAGGATAATATTTATTGACCACTTTTATGAATGATTGATTAAGCATCACGTAACCTTTATTATAAAGGATTTATAAAAAATGATGTATCACAGTTTAAGTGAAGTTGTCCATGTCGATAGAGCTCAATTGCTGGTTCCCACGGCGTAGTCCAATTTCTTGCCGAAAAATACTAAAAATTTCAACAATAGTATTAAATAGCATCCAAGATGTAAAACGATCATCTGTTTGCACCATTAATTTTCCCCTTTGGGATGCCTTTTCCCTTCGAATATCATTAAATCAAAAACACGTACCGAATGTTTATTTCTAAACCACGTCAAACGGAAGTTTTATAAAAATCGACGTGTCTGGGTTGGGTCAAATTCCTTGTAAGTCCTTGTCAGTGTGGACCGACCGTCGTCCAGTCTACCAGTCTGCGATCGATACGGTCCTTTCATTCGGTAGCGGTGAAGGTTGCTGACAGTAATTAATACTATGTTCGGCAATCATTTTTATAAACCTTGTTTTCACTTTTTCTTTACTATTTTTTACTTGATAGTAGAGAATAAAGTACAGCATAAAACAAGAAAAAACTAGTAAATGATAATTACTTTTCACACCAGACTTGCAACTTTATATAAATTTGATGTGGTTATTGTATACTTTTGCAGATGCGCTTTCTCTAAAGTTAATTATATCATCATTTCGATGGAAGTTCTATGCGAAGTGTAACTTTGATACAATTTATGATTACTAAAATGCAACCGTAAATATTACTATGATACACTTCATATACAACGTTTAAACAATTCACATAGGACAAAATTCTTCTAAATTATATAAGTGTGGTTAGTAACAAGAATTCTTGAAATCAAACGTAGGGGGAACAGTAGTGTAATAACCATTTCCGATCAGAATGGTAGGCTACCTTACTATTTAAGATCAGATTGCACGTATTACAGTTGCACGATATCAATATCAGAATATCAAATCAAATGTATCAAAATAAGTAAGCTATGTATAATTATATCGTTCCAATGTATTATTTGATGTTAAACTAAAATATTTCATTCGTAGTTACTGCAAATTTGCAATCAAAACTTGACCCGTAAATTTAAAAATTATGATTTTACCACTTTGACCTTTAATCTTTACACTTTACACGATTCTCTATGGGCGTCGAATTTTCGAATTATGAATAAGTTAATAAAATGCAAAGAATCTCGAAGTAATAATGTAATATTGCAAACATAAAGTTTATGAGGAGAAGGTTTAAAGTTACAGCATTCTGTTCCCTCTATAATTGACAATTTTCAACAAATTTTAAAATGGACTAATCACGCGCCGCATCGATTTAGGAATGCGTCAGGTTCTCACCATTTCATCACACTTTGTCTGAATCACCCTGTATGTAACGGAATAACGTTGGACTAGTCCGGCGGCTATTAAAAAAACTCTAGACCAATCAGCACACCAATATCATTTTATTTGATAACCGAGTGGTTTATAGAAACCTACCGGGAAGAGACTAAGACCAATTGATTTCCGGTTTTACCTGCAAATCGCGCCTCCTACGCGATGAACTCTCAATAAATAGAATCTTGTTTGTCTAAACTCAATAAATAACCAAGTATTTCCTGTACAAAAACATGGAAACTTTATCATTTAAAAGCAAAGATAATTATTAAAAGTGTTCATCGGCGATCTTGAAACGATTCGATGCATCTTTCCGGTTCAATAAGGCTAATTCCAGGTCAAGTCGACCATTCTATTTCCATAACTTTGATATTATCTTCTCTAGGTGAAGTTAAAGAGAAAGAAAGTAATCTCTCATTTATTTATTAAATTCGATCATTGTCATCTCAGAAATTAAGAATTTTTATAGATCAATTTTATTCACTTCAGGAAACTCCTTAGTCAACATAGAATGCCCTGTTTATATCTAAGTCTGAAACTTCATTTATGAGTTTCTTTGGAATTCGTCAATAAAATACTGTTAGTTGCATAGGAAGCAAGAATACAGTTCAGTATATCGAGAAGCAACATGGGCTAAGATTATAAAGAAAATTGCACATTTATGTTATACTATATCTAACGAAAAGGTATAAGAAATATAAAATACTTAATTTATATTTTCAGAGCAATAATTGTAGTCTACAAAGTCTAAAATCTTTAAAACAATAAAACTGTACAAAATATTGAATCAGTGAAGAATCAAATCTTCTGCAAAGTATAGAATCTTTACAGCTTAACAACAGTGTAAAATGCTGTATTTCTACTTTACGAAACTAAATTTTACTCTCAGCGTTACTGACTCGCAATTCTCTTGGAAATATAAATATTTATCATTTTCAAGATATGTTATCTTCTTCGAAGTTTGAATGTTTATCGTCTTCACCATGCATCCATGCAGTGCAGTGCACGATAAAGTCATTCCATTTTAATTACCAAAAGTTCCTAGTAAATAACTGAGTTTCATATACAAGGCAGTTTTCTGTATCATATTACTTAGCTCAATGTTGAATATGGATTGGTTTGTAAAGCTGTTTCCTTTGCTGCCTCCGCACCGCAGCCATCCGTGTATCCAATTAACGGTTCGTCAATCTTTGTACACACAAGTCCAATAACCGTATTTTCAGCGAGATATCTCAAAACTCTCTGTGCAAGGTAATAACTCTTCCGCGGTTTGATTCCAAACAACTTCGATATCGATATAGAATTAGCAATATTTTGTCACGTTGACACATACACAAGTTCACTTCCGACGGTGTAGCAATTCCATTCCAATCGTCCATTCTGTATGGATCGAGCAATCAAAGAACTCTTATCCTTTCTAGGAGAATTCTATTTGATCATTCCTTGTTCATCTGTCCACTGAGCGTCACATCGATTAATCACTGTATCAAGTCAATACAAAGGAGATTCGTAACCTCAAAATTCTTAAACAATCTGCGTCTTAAAAGACACGTTCTAAAGTTTACTGAAATCGCATTCTATGCGATTTTAATTCTAAAGATTGGGAGAGTTTCATCGAATCTTACTACTAACAATATATACTACTGACCGCCTGAACTACTGACAACCGATACTAGTGACAACTAATACTACTGACAACCTATACTACTGAGAACCAGCTTGTCGCAATCCAAAGGGAGCTTTCGTCAACCTGCATACGTTTTCCCCATCACGTAGATCCTTCGCTTCTTTTCGCTCGAGCTCCAATCTTCAAGGTCTCCCCTCCCTGATCTGGGCAACATTCTGCACAGCATCACGATCAACTCGAACACCCTTGTGAGCACTTCCTGCAACGGTGCGTTCAGATATGCCGTCATCATCTTGTGCTGGCATATATCGAGTCCAAACTGGACCCTGATATTAACCAGTAATTGATTCTCAAAACGAATTAGTAAAATAAGCAGTTATTAGTAACAGTGTCCGGTTTTGTTGAGGAGTGGAATAAGCATTTGATGGTAACTGGTTGTAAGCCTTGCATTGTATTTCTTAGTTACCGATGTTCGTTACCGACTGGGCCGGGTGCCTCTACCTTATCATTGGGATAGCACTTATTGGCAAACATAAAATGACACTCAGCGACGATTCTATTGTATTTCCTTTTTAATGCCCTTTTCGTTCTAAGAGTTCTTTGTTAGACACAGCACTATGAATGTGACCATTTTCTCTTCGGAGGGAATCATCTAGTATTGTTATGGATAATGAAAGTTATTTTCATCAAAAAGAGAGTTATCGAGCAAAGAAAAGAATATCGAAACTGTATGGAAGATGTAACTGTCGTGTTTAGCCGAATGTTTGCGCAAGAATTATAACAAATTGTAACATAACAAAAGACAGTTTTTTATTCTAAAACAAAATGTTAATAAAGTCCGCCGAATTTTTAAATTAAAAGACAAATGTTCAAGATGCGAAAAGAAAGTTTATGCTTAGTGATGATGATTTCGGATTGGATATTATTTTGATTTTGAGAATCCTGAATAAATCCAAAACAACTGTCAAACCTGACTATAGCATTTGTTGTTCGATTTAAATGTTGTCTAAACAGATGTTGTTCCAGTAGGCGAATCATTGTTTTTAACAAATGCTTCTACAGCAAGTGCTCGATGTTCTTTTGACTAATGCGTCATGGTAACCAAAGGCTCTCTACAAATTCCTTGGTGATTCAGCGCGACACCTGCCGCCATATTCCAATAACGGCCAATTCCAATTGAAATTGTGCACTTGTTTCCACCCCTCCCTGTATAATTCATATGTTCTGCTATATTTGGACGAGTGTAATTCCAAATCAACTTACTTTTAGTTCGCAAGAGAAGTACAAAACAGTGGAGGAAATTGTAGTACATAGAAAATTTATATATCAACCTATACTATTTTTCAACATAATTACCACTTAAATTTAGACAGCATCATACAAAAATGACGTCACGAATTTATTCAGTTAGTTATTAAGGAGGTTGGTGCCAAAAATGAAAATAATGAAATCGGTCTGAAATTTACACAGAATGGTAGTCAATAGTCGCTCCACCTCTCTTCAAAATGTCAACTTATTTGTCTGTACAGTTTTCGAGTAATCAATGTCCAAAATCCATTGTTATGCATGGGTTCTTATGGCGACGAGAGCAGAGGTTACCGTTTATGGCTTAAAAATGTATGATACAACAATGACACGTGAATAAAAAACATTTCTTGTGATAAATGAGACATTTAAGAGAAATTGGGCTAAGTTCCAAAAACTTCGTCTGTCCGGTTCGAGAGAATTTAAACAGAGAGTGAAAGGGAAATAAAAGTAACTTATAAAAGGAGGTGGGACATAGCATAAGCTTTATTGCAAATCGATTCGTCCTACTCAAAAATTGGTTTTATTGTAGTTTGAAAACATCTCAGAATTCTGTATCAGCGCTCACATATTCCCCTCTTACCACTGTACCAAATGACAGCACCAACCTTCTTAACTCTTTGGGGTTAGGTGGGTTAAAAACTGTCCCACTTTTTTCTTAGTTTTTTATGTTATAAGTTGTACCTCAAAGAGTTAACTGTATCCATGGTACAGGAATCTTTATGTCTACTTCAAATGCATTAAATTTAAATTTTTGTGTTTTATTGCAGGCCTAGCCCATATGAATTACAGCACCCATTGTGGATCAAAATGAGTGCCATTATTGGCAGTAACACCTCTAAGAGGAGAAAGAAATCGGATAAGGAGTAAGTATATTCCAGCTACTTACTACATTCATTTGCATGATGTTTGCTTTCGGTTTCGGTTGTTTCACAGTACTTACAAGGTTCTGGTGGTTAGTTCGATATTTTATCATGGATTATTACTTTTTCTCGAAAGCATGGTGTGACAACGCACTAAATTGTTATGTTAGATTTGATTACTTTCAAATTACGTGATAAGTGACGGTATACAAAACTACATACATGGTTCGTCTAACAGTTGGGCAGCGTTGATAGTTTTTTTTGAAAAGGATTCCGGAAAATCTCTTGATTTTCAGTATTTTAGACCTTAAAGGGCCCCAAATCAACTTTATGTAATAGTGAGATGAATCCAAAGCTGGCATTTCCAACAGTTTTGGATTTAGAACAGTTCCTCGAAATCAATTTTACTGACGGTGGCGCTGATAATTCTTGTAGCATATTACCGATCGTTTCTTTTTTTTAATACACGTGTTGCCCATGTATGTTTTCACGTTCCGCATAAATATTCTATTATCTTCAATACTTCTTAATTGAAATTGACTGTTGTGTAAATGAAGAGATGAACCATACAAGTGTTAATTACAAGTAGCAGACCCATTAAAGTCGAACAAAATACTTGCAGCTGTTAATGGATATACACGAAGGATCTCATAATTCTTTTTCCCGATAGATGTTTTAAAATCTATTCTGTAAAACTACCACTGCTTTAGAACTTAAAATAAAACAATAAATAATGTAATCTATATTAAAGTACTCGAGGCTCAATCGTCGTGTCAAAATCCAATCAGTTTTATTATATTGATCCGGAGTTTTTAATTGGCTATTGCTCTGCGTGGGCAAAACTAGAACAGCTTTGACGTAGCTTCGACCAGCGTTGGCGTTGATTTTGTGTTGAAAATGGTCACATAATCAAAGATGATATCCGCAAGGAAAGCCTGTCTTGATGCGTTTTATGAAAAAATAGTGTTACTTCTTACTTTGTTAATATCACAATAAAACTGTGTTTGGAACCAATCGAATTTAGTCGATACTGCTCGGATCAGGTTACTAACTGTTGTACCGGCAAAATATCGACGGACGATTTTCGTAAATGTCTCGCCAAATAGGACAATGTAATACAATTAGGTTTATTTAAAATACTTTAAAAATTCCGCACAAAACGGAAATCGCGAAATGTTTTTGACGCTAGCACCGGTTTCACAGAATTTATTGCTTAGAGTCGATTTGTACGTAAATGTAAAGCGGTAGTTAATATGACCGACTACGAACAATGATTTGTGTTGGTTCTTTGCAGTCTCAAATGCTATACCGAAAAGAGACGGCGTCACCTGGAGAGTGTATATATCGATGAAATCCTCCAGCTGATAAATGCCTCGGACATGAGTTCTGGGAAGGCTGATAAACGACAGATATTTCAGCGTACTGTTGACGAGGTAAGTAAGAATCCTATCTGTTCGGCGATTCTGTCTATAAGCAAACCACTAGGTAGGAAAACAAATTGTATTGGTAGTTTATAGATAGCATTGATATATACAGTGACTCTCAAAAATATTGTGACACTAATGCATGGCTAACGTTATGATTCGATTTTTCAATTGTTTATAAACTGACTTTCTTGGTTATGTTTTTCGACAATAATTGATTTATTGTATAATTGATAGCTTAATTACGCGGTTATTAATTATGGGAGCTATGATTGAAGCCGACGAAAGATCAACAAATTGAGTTTCTCGGCTTGATTTCCGATACTGTGAAAATGACGAAACAACAGTTGCTCTCGACAAGGAGCTTTAGTAGGTAAATTAACGGTCATCACTTCGGTTATGAGCGTTCAAGTCATGCGCTGACTCATAAGATTACTGTCGGATTTTCTCCTTCGGCCTCATCTCACTTCCGATTATATAGAAACAGTTAATAAAGGAAGTAAGCCTGATTTTCGACCCATAATAATCACATATTATTTTAATACATACTGTCTAAACTATTTTGTTTTAAGAAGAAGTTAGACAAAATAACCAAGGTGGTTGGTTTATGAACATCTGAAATATTCAAGCATAACATTAGCCATAAACTAGACTCCGAATATATTTGTGAATCACCGTACATTAGTAGAATTTGAGAAGATTATTTCGTGCAAAGATACCCGTGTTAGATTTTGCTTTAGATTATCATCATTGGTACTCGGTTGAAGCGTTGTCCCGCCAAGCATGCACTTTCGATTTCGAAATGGAAGTAAACTTCATCCACGGTAAGAGCATAAGCGTTTCGCAAATCGCAATGAACTTGAGCAGCGTTGCAACATGCGAACTTCTACATTACCTCGGAAAGTAAAAAGTCCTTTCTCCTTAATATTCACGGTGACCGAGCTAACATTATGGATACTATTCGCTCTAAATGTTAGAGAGTGGAGGAAACGCAACAAAGAATCGCATGTGACAGATGGGTAGGTGACAGTGCGATCGATACAGACCGACCGAAAATTGGTTTAATTGCGGATATAGTGCGGAAACTTTTAGTTAGACCAACGGCGGTTAGTACATTTCGAAGATATAGAATGTACTACCCGTCGAAAACCCTAATTAGACTGCTCCACGTTACACTCTTACCGTGGATGAAGTTTTGTTCACATATTCAGATTTCACCATGCCAAATCAAACATCTATTTTCCACATACCATCTTACAATCAGATCTTAATAAAATGTTGGTATTATATTTTCTCTCTCAATATTCTATGCTGGGAACTAAACTAGCTCGCATGCTGGTTTCGCAGGTAGAGCGTATGCTATTTGTCGTGTAAGTTTTACTGCATGAAACGGGTAACAGCCAATCACACGAATCCATGTGATCCGACCGCAGCCTACTGGAGTCGGTTGGGTCGAGTAATTTTTGGCGGGACGCGTCAATTTTCACAAGCTCAACTAAGCTTCATTTACTACACTTACCCAATTTCTTTATATAACTCTATAGAGGTTCGGATAGCTAGAATTTGTTGCACTTTTCAAAGAAGTACTACTTTGCGCACGATACAGAAAGTAATTTATTCTTGTTCTCTGTTATAGCTTGAGCGTATTAGACAGGAGGAAGGGTGGAACAGCCATGCTGTGCAACAGGGTGAGGTATCTTCTTCCAACCCGAAGATACTATCCAACGACCAAATTGCTTGTATTTTAC